>JAYRCH010000029.1:10000000-11200000 GCA_037179445.1 Phengaris alcon alcon
CTGGTAGAAGTAACATCGAATATTTGGGGCACAAAGTTTAAGATGCACGGTCTCGCTAAGAATGTCCCAGCCAATCTAGGTCAAGTGACTTACAAAACCTCTTTATTGCATTTACAACCTCGTCAGATGACGCTAATGATTACGGAATTAAGGGATGATGATCCTGTAGGTCCGGATCCTAATTTTAATCCTAATATATTTTCCGAGGACGAGGAGGATGTTTTTCAACCGAATGACAATTCTCCATCACACTCTAATAATAATAATAGAAAAAATTATAATCCACTAATACTTAGTGATAAAATGACAAATACAAACAATGCGGTAAATCAGTCCGAGGCTTACTCATCTATTAACAATAACACAGGCGTATCCCTAGCTAGGGCAGAGTCGTATGAGGAATTCCCATTCATCGATACAAATGAGACTATTAGTAATATCTCCGATAATGTTTATAGCACAACATCCGTGAGGCATGCGACACCATCAATAGAAAGACGTGTGAATAACACAGCAGCGGTGCCCAACAGACACGCGATATCGCCATTGAGATGCGAGGGTTCAGTTCCTACCCTACAGTCCCCTAAGAATGCCGTAGCTCCCACAGATATCATTTTCGAGAGACCGTCCCCGCAGACCGTCACTTGCGGAGGTCGAGGCGATTTTTGTGGGGGTCGAACCGATTATAGCGTAAGAGGAGACAACGTCTCGCTAAAAGGTAGTCTCAATACTATAGAACAGCAGTCGTTTAACTTAAATCTTAGCATAGAACCGGGTAGGCAAGTGATGATCAAGAAGTGTGATAACCACGTCGCCGACAATTGTCTTTCCAAACTACGTAAAAATATTTGCAATAGGGGCGAAAGTGCCTCGTACGATATTAACACTAGGATCCTTAAATCGCTTTGCAACAAAAATTATGAAAATGAGGTTCATCCAGATGCTTTCAATAGACGTTCGGATACGTTGAAAAACATACAAAAAGGAGATGACTTAAAATTCATTGACGAGGAGGCACCGGCAGATGGGTGTCCTAATTTTACAGATAAACCTAGAGAAGGAAGAGTGCAAAGGACTACGACGGTGGTACCCATTAGTCCCGTTTGCGCCAATATGCCCGTTTACGACACTATGACTAGGAGTTGTAGCGTAGGTTATCTAGACTTGGTAGACCCCCAGGTGCTACACGCACAAGTCAGTTTATCGGCGCTCCGAGACCATCCTCGTCGGTTAGTTCTCGTAAACAATAAGAAGCAGCGGAAACCGCGCAGGTACTTCCGAAATAACGACATAAAGCAGTACGGCAACATCAAAACGCCAAGTCTAAAAAAGAGTGGCAAGTCAAAGAGCTTGGATTCTAGCGAGTTGTCCATAACCGCGGAGAAAGGTAAGAAGCTCGTTCAAGATGGAAACAAAAACGTTGAAGTTAAATCCCCCAATTCTAGCAGCAGATGTAACAGCACATGCGAGGAAAATAGCGGAACAAGCGCTGAAGAAAATCGTGTCAGAAGGTCGAGGCGAGACTACACGGCGAGCAGCGCAGCCATCACTGCTGCGCCCTCCGCGCCGCCCGCGCCGCCGCCAGCTACCGACAGCGACTCCGACTACAGCAAGTATTATAGTTAGTAGTAGATGCTTTCTCTCACCCGCAACACGTTTACTTCACTGGTGAGATCTAGAACCGATTGGAACGACGGTATCTACCGCTAGCCACCGTAGTCGCACAACGCTTCAAAAGACGCATGCGGCTTCTTGCAACCTTGCGAGACTGACCCTGAAGTGCAAGTACATAAAAAATATAATTCACTGGATATCTATTTACAACTCCTTGGACGACCTGAGGGTGTAAACGTTTGAGCGTTATTTGAATTATTTTCACTAACGGCTTTACCTCACCCGTAGATAAACGCGTGCTTAATAGTATGTAAGATAATAACTTAGATACTTAAAAATACATGGCTCTTTTAAATATGAAGCTATCTATCTATTTATATGAAGCTCTCCCTATAATAGACATAGTTTAGACTTAGAAAAATAGTTTCATAGCATTAAGAGATACTAAATCACAGCAGTAACTAGTTAAAGTTTTAGTTTATATACACGTCACTTTATTATTAAGAACTGACATGACAGGTTCACTGGAGCAGTTGGCTCTGCGTCTGCTGGCGTCGCGTTCGTCGAAGCGTGGTGACAGCGCGGGGCGCGAGAGCAGCTCGGCGCCGGCGTCGCCCCGCCCCGCGCGCGCCGCGCCTGCGCCCGCCACGCCGCAGCCGCGTACGCGCCGTCAGCGGTACTCCTCCGCCTCGCCTATACGGTACTTTCTATAATATTACTTCTCTTACTTACTTTAATCCTTACTCTTCTTTAATACTCTTTAATATAAACATAAAAAATAATGATAAATATTATGCCAAAGGCATAAATGAGACTAGCGAAACTCTCATGGAATTCACGTCTCTTTCTAGAGAGTCAATTCTAATTCAGGGAATGCTGTCAATTCTCTATGCTATATATTATATATTTCTATAGTATAGAATATAGATGGTCTAAGTAGTAAATATAAGTTGAAATGTGTTTTTTTGCATAGATTGTTTACAAAATTTGGAAAATTCGGTACCTAACGGCTTAACCTGATATATCTAGTTATGTTTAACTGATTAACGCTTTATAATATTAACAGATTATTACACTACTACATTGTGTTTTCAGGCAACTGCTCAACTCACCGCTCCTCAATCGTCGGAGAAACAAAAAACCGTCCGAGAGCTCAGACGACGAATACTCGAATGGCTACAGCGAGGTCAACAGCAAAAACTACAGAGACCTAGAGAGCTTTCAAAAGGCGCAGCTTAGGAATAAGGTAAGCTAATTTCTTAGTTGTAACTTTTAAGTTGTCATTTCATAAAAGTTCATCTCCACCCAAAGTTCGGATAGATAGGATCCAAGAACTCATTACGTTAAGTGAAGGCTGTGACGCATTGCGAGCGGTGACGAGGAAAGCGCCACTATTTCTATGTCATTTTGCTCCTTATTAGGATTTTCATAAGCTTTACAAGTGATAACCCGTAACATTAACGTATTCAGGTACAACAGACGGACGTATCCATGATACACCAAAACCCCATAATATAATAATAATAATAATAAACATTTATTTGACACAGTGAGACATTATACCATAAATAAAACAAAGAGTTACATACAAAAGTCATATAAACAGGACAGAAAAACAACTCAAAACATAAAAATTACCTACCATGAGTAGGAGTAGGTACGCAAGAGATACTATTATGGATAGGAAGGTAGGTAGTGTTAATGCCTAACTGTTAAAAAGGAGACCTCTCAGGCGTATCACTGCGGCGTAACACCACAGTGCCTGGTATTATGCGGTTCCATATTGTTGTCGTTTGATGGACAGATTTAATTCACGCCTATACCTACGCCTATTGTCGTATTTTCAGCTGAAGCGCGCTGGCGTGGGCGCGGGGGTGGGCGCGGGCGGCGCGGGCGCGGGGGCGACGACGGAGCGGGGCGCGCGGCGGCAGCTGGTGATGCACAACAAGGCACCCATGTGGAACGAGAACAGCCAGGTTTACCAGCTCGACTTCGGCGGCCGCGTCACGCAGGAGTCCGCCAAGAACTTCCAGATTGAGTACCATGGCAAACAGGTATCTAAACACTATTCCCTATCTCACTCAGCTCACGCGACAAGTAAGACAAGCAGACGCGACGCGGCGCTGCATTTTTAAGATAGCTATTCAAAATTAAACTTCATTCACTACACAAAAAACGGTTAGACAAAGCGTGGGCAAAGGCGGTCCTATCGCTTGAAGCGATCTCTTCTAAGTTACAGACAACCTGTCAACGGAAAAATTGAATGTAAGCGGAAGTAGTTTAATTAGTCAAGTGATTTTTCTAACGCATCAGACAAAGACAGCAACATTGAAATTAGCAAATCAGTTGTATAAATATTTTTATTACTAAGGGGGTTAAGTATTTAATAATAATTGGTTAATTATATTGTTAATAATGGTAGATGTGCTTGTTCAGTTTTGTACCTTACTTTTGTGTTAAAGTTGTACGTGTGATTTTTTATTATGTCTTTCAATGTGTTTAGATTGGAACTAGGGAATCAGTTGTATCTGGAACAAATTAAACACTATACTTAGATATTTTTACCCGACTACGGCGAAGCCAAAAGGAAGGGTAATTAATGATTTTGGCAGACTATTTAGATATGTATGTATGTATGTTTTTTAAGCATATAAGTACTTAGTTATTGACATGGTTATTATGTGTTGATTGTTATCAACACTCAAAATTAATAACCCATACAGCAATGATTTAAAACTAAGGATGGGCTATGACGTACATTTGACTGAACAAATCTTCATACAAGAAAAAGTTACGCCACCTTGATTTCACCATACGTCAAATGTCAGCCATCTTAGGTTAACAATAAATCCAATGTCGAAATGGGCCCAAACAACCCCAAAAGTGGGACCATTTAAGTGGGGACACTTTTTGCCTCGACATGCCTCGTCTATAATTAGTGTTGCCCAAAAATCGGTCTTGGTCTTGCAGTCTTGGTATTGTTCTTGCATTTTTGCAAGACCAAGACCAAGTTTTTTCTCAGGGAGTATAGGAGTTCTGGGTATGGTACGCTTAGGGACACCATAGTCTATGAGATGCAAAAAAATACATATTTTTTTTGGAAAATTGGACTTATGCGCATACATAGCGAATGAAAATATCCATTAAAAGAAAAAAGAGTGCATCCCTAGTTATGATCATCGGGACTTGGATAGTGCGCGTCGCCTTATTGTCGGCATCATCAAAGGTCGGGTACTGACCTCTCAAAGAAATTTTGCAGCTATTCGGAAGTACAAGGTCAAAATACACGCATCTTTCTAGTCACATCTTCCTAGACAGATAATGTTCTTTAAAATACATGCAAGTTAATGTTCTTAATTTGTTTTTTATAAGTTTTAACCATGGTTTAGCAATTAGCACATGTAAGCTTATTAAATGTAAATGTTTATTAAGAAACAGACTCCCGTGGGACACGGTAGATAGCTCAGTTGGTTAGAGCATCGGCACGGATCGCTTAGGTCGTGGGTCCAAACCCCACCCGGTGTCAGTTGATTTATCGAATTTCTCATTAAATGTTTAGACATTTATTAATTTGGTTGGTCTTTACTATGGCTATGTTAATTCAAGTTCAAAATAAATGTTAATTCAAGCTCAAAATGTACGTTGTTCTAAGATCTAAAGTAACGTTTAATAAATAGCAATAGTTTAATAGGTAGTTGCTCGACTTGCGAGACTCTTGCTGCAAGACCGAGATCAAGACCAAGACTGGGAGCGCAATACCAAGACCAAGACTGGCTAAGTCTCGTCTTGTTCTTGCATTTGGGCAACACTATCTATAATATATACATCTTTGCCCTACAGGTGATGCAGTTCGGGCGCATCGACGGCAACGCCTACACTCTCGACTTCCAGTACCCCTTCTCCGCTCTGCAGGCCTTCGCGGTCGCGCTGGCAAACGTCACGCAAAGACTTAAATGAGCACTCGCCGTCACATACAGCAAGAGGTTGCGCTCCTACGGTTTCTACAACCGCTGCGGCGCGTAACCGGTGGCATACAGTTGAACAGTTTACGTGCATGCAAGTGTAGTGTTATCCATGATCGTTTTCGGTATCAGTAAATCTGAGAGGACACAGTAGCTTTACACTTTTGTTTCTTATACTGTGCCCGTTTTTTTAGTTTCCGTGCTGTACATTGACGCTTTATTATTAAGTCTTCGACTGTCTAGCTGATACTTAGTAGGTACCTAGGGACAATGGTTACGAATGCTATTAAACTCCTCGATATTTTTACACTTGTAACATAGTAAGATGACTTTGTAATAAATATTCCCTGATCGACAATTATTGGAGACTGGGACCATCTGTAAGCTACTGAAACTCCCTCTCGTAGTATATGTGTTAATAAGTACTAAACCACTAATACAATAGGCATGTTGACTAAAAAAAATTTTTCGTCTCATCGATGTTAGACAACATGTTTATAAACAATCTAGAACTCATTTTCGTATATCTTAAAATATAACGAAGATACAAACAATTTAAATTTACAATCGGCCTGTGACGTCACGAGTTGCACCCGCCATACATTTGTCATTACAAAATGTATGGCGGTAGCAACTTGTGACGTAACAAATCGTTTTGCGAGAAAGAGATGGGAAATATTTTTTATTTGCTTATAATTTTTAATCGCGTCAATCTAAATAAGTACCTATTTCTTTTAGATTTATGTACCTATCTATAATCAACAATTTCAAAATGTAATTTATTAAAATGTGATATTCCACACTAAGCAACATCCCTATAAACACTACAGTGCACACACGCTTGTGGCTGTGGCGTGACAAAATATTACTGTTATTATTATCTACATAAAGTGTAATCGGATTAAGAATAACTAATAATAGCGAATAACTAGTCAGTATCAGTACATAATATGTCACGTTTTAACGGGCAGTTACCTACATAGGTAAGCACCAAACCATTTCATACATAATAGAAGTTATCATTTTTTATGGGTAATTTTCAGTTTTAAAATTAATTATTGTGGTTGCTTAGCTTAATAGTCTTCGAGAGAAAAATATGTGAAATTTGATACAGCAAATTCACCCATATGTCCACATCATAATGTTTATATTCTTACTGAGTAAAGTTTTTTCTTTTCGCGCGAATTTCATCTCTTAGGATCTCATAAGGTATGTACCTACTTTAGTTTGGGGACATAAGAGTGAATTTACTATGTTACGTCTTCAGAGATTCGTTTCGACTCTGCGCAAATTTATACAGTAGGTAGGTGGTTGTAACTAACTTTTTTGGGATTATAAACAATGGGTGATTATTCTTCGTTCTGGGTTTGAATGGGTTTTATTCGTTCCTTCAAATATGATTTCTCACGGCCTACGTTTAAAAAATTACCATGAATTCTTTATGTGAATCATAAATAGATATTAAAGAATCGTAAATCTGTAGAGGTGTATTAAAATAGAAAATAATATTATATAATTATATTATGTACAAAAATAAAGTACCTTCACATAGTTAGCCAATAATCAATACCTAATTTGTCTCTATACTTAGCTGAGTATCTTCCTAAGAGGCCTGTCCTAGGGTAAGACTTTGTTCTTTAATATTGTCTTAAAATCATCGTATCTTAAAGCCATCTTGCCAATTCGTTTCTAATTACAGAGACAAAGAATCTTGTTTACATCTATCTGTCTTTATTTTTTATCTTTTCTCTTTCCCTATATTTTTTATTTGAATCTTTACCTCAGTTGAAACATTTTAGGTATTTTAATATAGGGCATCAAACGAAATGTGTAAAATATAACACGTTTCTACGTTGATGCACTTTTATCTGTAATTGATATTATGGGTGTTTTCATCAAAGTTGTTAAGTTGAAATATCGGTCTGTACTAAGTAGGTATAATAAGTTAGGTCTATAAGATATTGACTGTTCAAGTAGAACGTAAGTTTAGCTCGTCCTATATTGTTGTTGTACTGTGTGATTGTTATTTTTAAATTTGCTAAATATAATTCATGTTAGATGTTTATTATACACCACGTAGGGACAATTCCATAGGCGTTGCTTTGTAACCTATATGGAAATAAAACTTTTTTGATTTTGATTTTTGACCAATATACCTGCCAAGTGTGTTACTTAATATTTTTACCTATTGTCATAAGTGAATCTCATAATTTAACAGTATGCAAAACCAATTACGGATATTTTGGGCATAAAGACTCTTAGATAGAAAAATAATTAGAACTTTAGAAAATGTACTAAATAAAATTACTTGAAGCTCTTGACGGACGTGATTTGACCGCACACAGCTGGTTGTATCGATGCTATTTAGGCAAAGACTTAGCTTTCGCTTTCAAATCAGCTGTTTCTGTGAGGTTAATGACCTCTTCGCCTTAGAGAGCACAATATATTTTTATTTAGATTTTATTTTCAAATATTTTAGTTATTATTTAAACATCTTTACATAAGCAGTAGATCATATGCCCAAAATATCCGTAATTGATTTTGCGTAACGTTATAATATTATGTGTGATTTTTATTATTGTAATTGTAAAGGACCGAAATAATTTGGTATAAATAGAAAAACGCATAAGGTCCTATCATTGTAATACATATTACATATCTGTGGTTTATATAGAGGAATGAGGATGCAGATTTATTTTCTTAGTTATAGTATTTTGTTAGCCTGTGTGTAGATTTTGTGTGGTTTATACAGTCAATTTTGTTAGTATTATGAATTAATATTGTTATTTTATAAATGCATAATAGAGAATATTGAATGTTTTAGACTATTTTACTATTACAAAGTTATGAATGCTTATGTTTAATTTGCTATTTTTGTTGGTGAAGCGATAGAATAATTTCTAATGGTGTTTAAATTTTATACCATGGATCGTCGTAACAAGTAACAACTCCTTTCACAAGCACACAACGCGTTTGTATAAAATTTTCCATAATCTGCCGTTAACAGCTTTAAGACACTTAATAAGATAAGAGACTGTAATTTGTAAGTGGGGAGCTATACTAAATAATGTAAGGGAGTTGTTATGCGTTGGATAAATATTCCTAGTCGCATTTTGATATTGTTTTCTGTTATAGGTATAACTTGTGTCGAGAAAGCTCTTTATTAGATGTTACGTTTATACTTCCTTATAAGTTTATAAGACCTCAATAATTACAATTTATGTTATAAGATCATTATAGAAGATTTGTTAGTTTTTACCTACTAGATATAAAAATTTACTTTCGATTGCCTGTGAAACTGTTTTTTTTACGTTTGCGGTACAGATCCATGCGCTCCTTACTAATGTAAGTCAGTTGTAAATAACATAGATGAGCTGATGTAAATAAAAATTATTCTCTAAATAAAAACAGTTTTAATTTCATTATAAACATTATCCTAATTAGGAAATTGTGAGAGAATGCACTAGAACCTATACCAGGAAGACTACATTTACCATAGGTATTACATGTAAAGAAGCAAAGTGTTGTGATGCAAAACCATCGCAATGCAGTGTCTATGACATATACTCAAGGTGAATGCAGCCTTATGTACCGTTGTCAATAATTATGATTTTTAATATGAACACAATTTAAAAACTGAATGAAAATATATTTTTCCAAAATATAACAAATGGTAAATTTTTTCCTATCATGTACCTAACGAATTGTTATTTATTATTGCATAATATTCATATTCATAATAATCAGACCCATTTTAATGAAAATTTGAGAGCCTATGACTATAAAGCTAGGCTAAACTACCTTGTTATAAATCGTAAATATTTTGTTAATAATAATAACAATATCAGTTGCAAATGTAATCTGGAAATATAATAAGACTTTCTAACTTTAAATCAGTTACAACAAAATATTGGTTATAATGTACATAAAATGTTGGTTTTTTATCATTTGTTTATTTTACTATCAGTGGTTTTAAAATACAAATAGAATATAAAGTAACTTTAAAAGTAAACGATTAATTGAGTTATATATTAAGTAATAATTTTCCTTATGTTTGGTTTTTTATCCAAAGATTTTTGTCGTCACTAGACGTCATATTATATTAAAATAATATACACACAGTTAAACAGTATTTAGAGAGATAAACAAAGTACCATAATAAATCGTAATTATACAAGGAATGACAAAAATGAGTAATAGTGCAATCTCTGGCATACCCCAAAGCTTGGGGCATTCAAAGTTTGAGTAGCGCGCTGACTTAGCGCACAGCCAACCGCTAGTCACTTTCACTGTCACTCTGACCTGGCACATAATCATCATCATCTTCGTCATCAGAGAGATCCAAGTCCTCCAAATCTTGAAACAGGGACTCATCTACTTTCACAGCATCTCCTGAAATATAAAACAAACTTCGCTAGTGGCTGCAGCTTTTAGGAATATACTGGGTGATTTTTTATGTCAAAGCTGAAGTATTTGAAAGTTGTAAAATATTGAAAAAAAACATGAATTTAGTTCTATTAGGCTACTGCGCGGACGACCGCGACGGGGCGACGCGTCTAGCTCCGCGCGCCGTTGAATGCTCCAATCACTCTCTTGGTCATAGGGATCAGTAAGATGATTACACCAAATAGGTGTGATTTTAATATTTTTATAATTTATCTGAAATATCTACTTTTTAAAATGTATGAATTACGAAAATGTAAAAAATGATTTTATGTTAGTAGTGCAATGTAAATCAAATTTTTAAAGTTAGAAGAAGAAGGAGAGAAGAGAAAATAATGTAAGTGTGGCATAGTACTCTTTTTCATGTATCTATTACCCTAATAATTCTACTCTTAACGTCACCCAGTATAAGAATAGATAAATTGTTCAAACTATTTGACACATTAGCTGCTAGTGTGGTTACCAAATAATAATATTTAAATGTTATTTGTGTTTTTATAAGGCATTCCTTAGGATGCAAAAAATTACCATCATCAAGGAATTTCAAATCAGACTCATTCAGAGTAGTGTCTCTTAAGAACAATTCTTTCCCTGTTAGTTTATTTTTATCCTTAGCTTCCTTCTCTCTTTTGGCTGGTATTCCCATATCAATTTCAAACTGTTTCCTCCATGCCAAAAATGACTCCACTGTAACTCTAGTTCCTTCAAACCTTTTCTGAAAAAATTAAAATAGTATGTTTCATTGGGCAGTCAATATTTTTAATAATTAGCGTTTTAGCAAATAAATTATATTTGATGAGCATTTAAAACAACTACAAGAAAAGGTTAGAAACATAAATAAATAAAAAAAACTAATAATTTAACAAACCTGTTCTGCCTCTTCATCTGCCTTCTTTTTAGCAAGTACTTTTTCTTCTCTTTCTCTTTTGACACCATCCCACTTTTCATTCAACCATTCTTGACCAGCAGATACTAATGTAAATATCATAACCATTCCCAAATTTTCGTTACCCTAGAAAAATACATATATAACTAAAACCCATTAAAATAACGAGAACTGATAATTTGTAGAGCTGTTTAAGACCCAGTAATCAATATGATATTGGTAAATCATGGTAAGCGTATAATGGACCATTAAAATTTATAGAATTGAATTTTATAGAATGGGTTTAGTATAACTTATTTACGATTTTTTGTGAATTAAAACTATTTAGGTATAAAAATTTGTGGGAAGAATATAACATAGTTAATTATCTTACTTGGTCATCTAGATGTTTTAAAAGTTCATCTTTGTCAACAATTTCATCGAAGCATTCGTCGCTTATAATTTCAACATTCGGTAATTCTTCGGGATATTTTGGAGTGTATGAAAAAACTAGTTGACAAGATAGACCATCACCATCATCGTAGTTTTCAGACTTGATTGGTATACTGAACTTGTGAAATGGTTCTGTCTGTAAAACTATTAATTTTGAAAGGTTAAATAATAAATAAATGGTGCTTTTTGATGATAAATGAAAGGAGTTGGAATTTCTTTAGAAATTGGATCCAATCTTACTTTGCATGTCGCCATAATAAATTGAATCTAATGCTTCTACTTCACTCGTCTGTTCATAATTGTAATCCATATTTGAAGATAAATTAAGTATGTTTCAAATAAATAAATTAATCACTTTATTATCAAACCCAATAAACATTTTTAAAAAATTTTAGGTTATGCGAAATGTCAAACCTTTTTTCCTTTGGTTTTGGCACTGACACTTGGAATGTCAAACTTTGTGTCAACTAATCAAAATCCCAAAATGACAGATGTTTTTTTATATTTTATTTTATTGCACAAGGCTAAAAAATATATATTCCCAAGCGCAAGTTATTTCGACGACCTCTGTAGCTCAGTGGTTAGCGTGTCGAGATTTACGTGGTGGGAAAACGTCTATAGATATTATTATTAATATGAAATACAATATACCTACACCTACAGTAATTCAAACGTTAATCAATGTACATATTTGACATTGATATTATATCAAGCATCAGACACTCTGGCTGGGACTATATGATCTGGAATCCGGAAGGAATCCCCACCAAAGACCAGATAGACTTCTTATCTTAATTAAAAGCCGCTCACAGTTTGAAGAAACGTAATCGTTGTGCGCGTTACCATTTAATTTTGAATCCAAATATAGCCCTAAAAATTTGACGTTCTCTTTTACAGGAATAAGCATTCCATTATAAAAAACTGAAATAAGAGGAGGCATACGCATTCTGGAAAATAAAACGATGGTGCTTGTATTGACGGACAAGTCCAAACCGTTCTTGTCCATCCAAGATTTTAACTTTTCTAATGAATTAGTCAGATCTCTACATGTGTTATTTATAGAATTATTATACTCGGCGCGGCGAACCTTGATCCCTATGACACTGACAGTTAATCTCACGACAAAACATTGTAGTGGCGTAACCAGGATCATATTGGAGGCTTGGGATATAATATCCAAGGAGATTTGGGTTGTTTAAACACGGTTTTTTGTATGATTTTAAGTATTGTTGCTTAAAAAATTTGATTTTTGCATATTTACAGGCGATGACGAAACATTTGAAGACATTAACACATCTGAATACAGTTTGGAAATAGTGGGAAGAAGTGTAGAAGCTTCTGAATAAGACAAACATTTATTGGCCATCGAATATTTAATGGATTTTTGTCGTTGGAATTCTAGGCACTTTTTGTCAGTTGCAATGTGTTAACCTTCGCAGATACAACAGAAAATTGAGTCCTCCTCAACTGAACAACTATCTCCGGCATGTCCCTGGCTACACCTAAAACATCTAGGAGTGGACCGACATTGATATTTTACATGTCCGTATCTACAGCAGTTATAACATTGTATGGTAGGAAATATATATAAATCTACAGGAAGTGCGATGTAACACATGTACACTCTCTTTGGCAGTGTTTGACCGTCAAATGTTATCACTACAGACTCTGTATTATTAAACTGCGCTGTCCCACTTATAATTGATTTTTTCTTTAGTTTCCTAATTTTTTAAATCTCCCAACAACCAAATGTTATTAATTAAGCTGGTATACCCCTCACTAAACCTATTCTACTTACCTGGAAGGATGGAATAAAAGATTTGAGTTGATCCGAGTTAAATAATTGTGGATTATTTATAAAATTGTTAGCATCGCTATATACAGAAAAATCTATTGATACCTGGTTCTACCTATTTTTTTTAATGCTACCATTAACAATATTCTGTATATTGCTTTTCTTTAAATAGTGGCCGAATACTATAGGGTGAAAATTTATGTTCTCTTTAGGTGTTTTTATTACCTTTTGTGGATAATATATGGAAAATAATCTGTATCTTTATACAATGTTCTACCAACCCGTGAATCTAAGCCTTGGTTTTTTTTACTATTATTAGTTATTTGTTGTGTTTCCGCTATTATATCCTGTTTAAACATTGTTTTCAGTATCGCTAACACACATACAATTATTAATATCTGGTTTAGCCTTTTTTGGGTCCCTTTTAATTTTTTTGCTGGCATTTTTTACAACGCATCTTAGGAATTGCTGGACGTTTGCGACTAGTTATTGTGCATGAGGCATCTGTATCCATGCTCGAATCATTGGATATTGTAACATAATGACCAAGGGTCCCGGTCTAGGTCCTCCATGGTCTTCTCTAAACTATAATTAAAAACTAAACTTACCGAAATAAAACTTAACTACACTAAGAAAAAGGGAAAATATAACTAAGACTAAACTATATAATTAACTACTTAACTACATACAAAAATAAATTTTAAATTTTATAAAGAAATATTGCGTCCGCCTTTTTAAGTTCCCGCGCTTTTTCTGGGGTTCTATATTGATCATGTTGACTAACATCGAATAGACCAAAAAACAATTTTTAGGCAACATGCCTATTACCACCACAAAAAACTCTTGTGGAAACGTAGGCTTACTAGGTATAATAAAAGATTGAATATATCTGGCAAAGCCGTACTTTGGTAGTGCGTTAGGGCCATACTGACCGTCGACCGTGCCGCCGACCCTGCAAATCCAATGCCATGTCGCACATTATTTACACTAAATATGACGGCCATTATACGATAATTAGTAGTGGGGTTGGATTTTTAGGCTAGACGGTGAGAAATTATTAATGCAGAGCTCTTTATTACCTAAATACGTTTTATCCTTACAAACTGACAATATTTCTGTGCCGCTACACACATTGACATTTTTCATTATTGTTACATTTCACTCACACAGCAAAATTCATAAATGGGATGGCATTCTTAATTAGCAAAGAAAAATATGACTAGTGTTACAAGTGTTATAGTGCAGTTTTTGAGCTAAAATAAAACGGTTATTACTACCGGTGCTGGATTTTGAAGCTGGACCTTAGGCTACGTTCCTGTTTATAAACTATTTTTGAGTTTCTACTTGATACCATAGATGTAGGAATAACAACTGGACTAAGTACTGTGAGCCAAAAAACGAGCCGAGCGAGAGGTTGGACGCGAGACCGTGTGTCCCTTTTTAGTAGGGTGACAATAATATTTTCTGCTGTGTGCTACTGACACACTGCCAATATCGTGAAACACTGAATGACACAAGCTGTGGCTTTTAAAAGTCGACGAGATGGAATAGTGTAAAAGCATCAAGCTTCCATGTGACGGCTGCACACAACATAATTTTTTGTTAATCTCTGTTTCATTGTTGGGAAATCTGTAAAAACAGTATATTATCATTAAGGGCCTTACTCAACTACACATTAAGTCTTTTTCTCAGTACTCACTACAATTCTAGGCGAGTCACTAGTTTATAACAAAATGTAGTATAGATAAAACTCTTTAAAACGTCACTTGATTTAATATTAACACATATATACTATATTATAAATACAATGTTTTATCTTACTTATGGAACAAAATATTGCAACCAGTAGAACTTTCACTTCGACAAGTATATACACAACATTTTTTGAAGAAACGCTGCCTTGTCGATGAGAGATTTATTATTGAGTTCTAGAGAAAAGTTTTCGAGTATGATAGTGCCTGCAAAAAAGTCTCTAACAGCATATTTAAGGCATAAAATGATGATTAAAAAATACATTTAAATCGTATTTGGACTTATGGATAAAGAGATAAGGTTGGGCCAATATGATCCGGAATCCGGAAGGCCGGAGAAAATTCAAAGCGCTATAAATAGAAGTCTGCGTATTAACGCAGCAACTTATTTAGTAACTTATAACTTGAGAGGTGTCAAGGGACACCCGGATGGAACGAAGTTATAATATATATATTATAATATAAATATATAGTTGATAATGACGAATTAAAGCCTGTTTTGGAAGATATATATATATATATATATATATATATATATATATATATATATATATATATATATATATATATATATATATCACCGAACATTGAACAACTATAAATGCAATTAAATTTCTAAACGATAAGGTAGGTACCGTGTGTTTATCTAATTAATGGTGGGCCATCATAATATGGTATAGAGTATAGACAATAAGGGTGTTGCTATGATACGTTTATTTGTAGGGCAGTTGTTATCGCCCTTTCCACGGAAACATTACTTTTCCCCGAAAAAAAGAGGCTTTTATTATTTAACACCATAACCCATTAGGTTATATCAATAGATTTTTCATAAGTCATAAGTTCATAACACAACATTCTCATTAAAATTTTAACATGGTAGGAAAATGGGCAGGAAGGTGAGCACAATACATCCGGAGTCACGTATTGGTTTTAGCATACAAGAACACATAGTTCTAAGTGTATCTGGAATGAAATTATTTTATATAGCTGTCTACATTTACAGCTAGCTAATACCTAGGTATTGTAAGCTTCTGTCAAGTGTCATTTCTGCCTAGTTATGTATAACATATTATTTTGATGTTTATATTATAATAATAGCTCCCCACACTGATTTCAGTGACGGTGGCCGGTTTTAATTGAAAACAGGCCAGCTACGCAGGAGTTATTTTATAGTGCCCAAGTGTGTGCGCAGTACACAAGAGCACTCTCTCTTCCTTTACTCTCGTAACCCAGTGGGACGAATAACCGACACGACTGGTGAGATATCAGGCGCAGGTCCGACTTTTTACATGCCCATCCGACGCATGGATCATCTTTCTTGTCAGACAATCAGGTGATCAGCCTGCATTGTCCTAACCAAACTTGGAAACAAGATTTTTTGTTATTCCAATGCGGGAATCGAACCCACGACCTCCGAGTCGAGAGCCAAGCTCTAAACCACTAGACCACGGAGGCTGTTAAGTAATAAATATTTGTTAAAATAACAATATAGCATACTCGTTTTATCTAATATTTTTCAAGTAATTTTTTATGAAAACTTATATTCTTTGGTTGGCAGCATGAAAGAACGAGACACTCGCTGGCTATCTCGCTCCGCTCAGCCCCTGTATTACGCGAATTGTGAAATGCACTTTACCATCTTGTAAATATATAGTTCTTTTTAGCAAGTAAAAAATTCGAAGTTTACTATCCAGTTTAACAAAAGCACTAAAGTAGTGCTTTAACCATTCTTGCGACAGATTGCGAATTTTTTAATTATAGTTTTGTATAGCTGATAAAAAATGGAATAAATTATAATGCAACCAGAAGAAGAACACAAACAATTTTTTTTCTTTAGTTTTACTGTACAGTGTACTTTTAACTTTCGAATTTTATTGAAATTCACCAATACAATAGATTAGATCAAAGCGTTATTTATCTGAAATCCATGAGTGTGTAATCTTGTATAGGCTTTCTATAATCACAATGTTCGCCGCACTCATTTCTGGAAATAACAATAACATTGGGTTTTTGCCGGGGAATTCAATGGGTGACGTTGTGGATTTTGCATGTTTTTCATAAATTTGTGTTATTTCGGTTCTTAACGTGTAATATTGGTAGAATATTAACCATTCAATATTCGTTAGCGTGCACAAGTGTGGGCAAGTGGTACAACTTCTAAAACGTGCTATTTTGAGTTTCACACTTTACTGAATCGACTGACATGACTCATCGACTGCACTGACTATTTATTTAGACTTTGACTAGACTTTAGACGTGACGACTTAGGAATACGGTGTTGAAAATTGAAACGAAAGTTCTATTTACCGCCTTTTTAACTTGACATTGGCAAATAGTTATAAGCCGATGCGATATTTAAAAAAAAAAAACAATAACATTGTAAAAATTGGATCAAATTCATGAAATCCTAAAACTACAGTCAAGAACTTACAATTATTGTAAGTTCTGCACAACCCGCTTATTACTAATTAAAACAAAGATTACAAACTACAGCTGAATCTGAAAATGGACTCAGCGGATGTGGTAGTATCCAATAATTATAATGATGCGAAAGAAAATTCAATGTAAGCGAAGTTTCTTCTTTAGATATTATTCTCTGTATTCTTAAACTTACATCCACTTTTGCTTTCAATGTTTATTTAATTACATTCAATAGATCTGCTATTCAATAATAAGTCTATTTAAAATGTAAACTTTTCAGATCTCAAGATACACCAAGTACTATCAACTACACAGAACTAGAACATCATGTCATGAGTAACTTTCAAAAACTTAATTTACCCAATGTAAATGTACCTGAAAAAATAATAATATGTCTGGATGTTTGTTATGATGATCCTAACTCTATGTACCGTTTGGGGGATGGATCGACATACACACCAATAGATATGCTAAAAAGAGTTCTTGATTTTTTTATTCACTCTAAAAGTGCCATTAACAAGAGAACAGAATTTTCCTTACTTATATTGAAAGACACTGATTGTTGTTTTGTACAAGACTTAACTAATAATATTAAAGACATAATAACCACAATAGATCATTTGAAAAGTGAAGAAAGCACAAAAGATAATTTTGACTTGCAAGGAATATTTGAAACAGTAAAAGAAAAAGTTGTAATACCAGCATATAATGAATCAAAATGTTTAGAACCACCACTATATGTTGTGCGTATGCTAATGGTTTATGCAAGATCAAGCTGTATACCTACAATAAATGTAAAAGATTCATATTTTGAAAGCCTGAGGAAGAACCCATACTTGTACATTGATATTTTATATGCACATGAAGAAGATTGTGCTCTCTATAAATGTGAAGAGGTTTACGATGCATTGCAAGACTTGGACAATGGATATTCATATGTGTTTGAGGTGTCAAGAAATGCCACCAAAATACATGACTGTATTGCCAAACTACTTGCACACCCTTTACAGAGGCCATTGCAAAAGAACACTGATTATTCTTTTCCTTTCAAATACTAATGTAATTTGTTATAATAATTTCAATAAATAAAGTAGGCATGTACTGTATTTTAATATTTTATTTAGATACATCCAGCTGCAAATTACATACTAACCCCCTTACTAATAAAAATATTTACACACGCAAATAAAACACGATAAAGCTATTCAGTGTTGCTCATTTGATAGACAAAGACAGCAACATTTAATGCTCTGTTGTGTAAATATTTTTATTAGTAAGGGGGTAATAAAGTAAGGGTTATTTTTGATACAATATATTAATATTATTAGCTTTTGCCCGCGGCTTCGCCCGCGTGGAATGTGTTCTTCGAGCTTCGCCAATTATCTGTACTTACTGCAATATACTTCTGCGTACAATATTGATGTTTTTTAGCGTTTCCTACCTAATGGGCAGAAACGGGACGCTATCATCTCAACGCGACGTGTGAGACCGCTTGATATAATATTATATTTTCGCGCTTGAATATAAATTTTACGATATCTTCTAAATAAAAGATATTAATTTAAACTGTACTATTTAAGGCAAAGAACTCACGAAGCGGTTTTCACCCACGACCGTCGCGGTTGCGGGCCCGCATGTAGAATGCAGATATGTATGTAAAAAATTAAAGCACAACTCACGGCGCGTTTTACACCCGCGGTGTGCGCGTTTGTTCGCGGGTCCTGCTGCACCGGCGGGCAACATGTAGAATCGCGCGGGCCGCGGTCACCCGCAGCCTAGGCGGGTAGCACCCGCGCGCCTGCGTTCGGTTTGCGGGCGAAATTCAGAAATTCTATTATAAATATGTATTTGCCTTTTTGCAACTGCACGTCCTGCGATATTCGCCCGCCACGTTTGCGGGCAATAATCTCAACAGCGGCGGCTGCGTGACCGCGCAAAACCGCGGTCTCGTGAGTTTAGAAATAAAACCGCAGTTCGACGACCGCGGCGGGCACGGGAAAAAACCGCTCCGTGAGTTCTTAGCGTAAAGGGCTACTATAATGTGTATAAAATGCTTAAAGTGTGTAACGTATTTCATTTGATAAGGATCATACTGTAACCGTATATACAGGGTGACCTGAAATTCGATACATTCCTTTGAAAGACAGAAAGTAGACCTCATTTACAGTAATATTTTTCATGGCATCCCCTATCCGAAAGTTGATATTTACAAAGTTATTGAAATTTCAAATTTTTTTTCTTTATTTTCGACTTTTTGACTTTGACATGACGTATTTTTAAAAATGTTTGTCTTTTTAGTGATTTTTGTATGTATTTTAACCGTCAATGAGTCAAATATTATTTTTAAGGAATAAATAGGGACAAACTAAGCGAGAATTTTTCATTATGAGACATGAAACAGAATTTTCTTTTAAGAAAAATGCACATTTTTCTTAAAAACAGGTGACTTTCTTTAAAAAGTTGTATGATACAAATACCTTAAATAACTTTCTTACCTCATAAGCTTCCAAAAAAGGTACAAATATGTACATAAAAATATGAACATGTAATAAACAAAGACAAAACAATCATCAGGTAACGTTATCTCAAGAATTACTCTACCAGAGGCGACCTTTTTTTTCAATTGTTTCCTTTGTTCAAACTTCGGAATGTTTCGGCTACTGTCGTCGCGGCCCTTTGTCAATGAGTTACCGACTGGCTTAGAGAGCAAATTTAGTAGCTAATATTAGTTTTAAGTCAACTATTGCCGTGTACGGACGTATTGTTGCTTTAAACTACACCCTTACTTCTACTTGTGATTTTTTTGTATCGCGATGGCTGCTTTTGAGTACGATGAATACGCTGACATCTTGTTTTGTTACGGACTTTGTAATGGTAATGCTGCTGCTGCACGAAGAACATACGTTGAACGTTTTCCGAATCGACGAGTGCCAAACGTTAGAGTGTTTTCAACAACATTTCGACGAATTCGGGAAAGCGGCCGTGTTGATAGAAGACGTGGCGATTCAGGCAGACCTCGTTTGTATGCTCCAGAAGAAGAAGAAGAAATTTTAACACTTTTTCAAAATGATCCTTCTATTTCTACAAGAGCGGCAGCTAGAAGACTTGGATTGAGTCAATGGAAGGTGTGGTTTACAGTACACACAGCGCGTCTACATCCATTTCACTACACACCTGTCCAAGCGTTGGAAGAGGGAGACCCGGTTAGAAGAATTCTGCCGTTTTATGATAAATGCAGACATGGAGGATCGCAATTTCTTCTCAAGAATATTGTGGACGGATGAATCGAAATTTGAACGTGACGGGATAAACAATTCCCACAACACACATTACTGGGCACCATTAGGAGAAAACCCCAGGATGAAAAAAGAAAGGGCCCATCAAACCAGATTCAGTCTAAATGTCTGGATGGGTATAATTAATAATAATTTATTAATTATACCCATCCTCATTTTTTGCCCCAAAATTTAAATGGTGAAATGTACGAACATTTCCTAAGAGAGGAGATTACTGGTTTAATGGAATATGTGCCAATAGCAACTCGTCGTAATATGATTTCCCAGCATGATGGTTGCCCGGCCCACTTCCGCCTCGGCGTACGCCAGTGGCTAGACCAAACTTACCCACATCGCTGGATAGGTCGAGGCGGGCCAATTCCTTGGCCAGCACGGTGTCCCGATTTGACCCCGTGTGATTTTTATCTTTGGGGTCATATGAAGGCTTTGGTGTATACTACACCCTTAACTACTGTAGAGGAGCTCAGAAGCCGCATAAGAAATGCAGCAGAAGAAATCAAAACTAGTCTTACTACCAGAATAATCAAAACAGAGGTACGGAGAAGACTACGGGCCTGTATCAGAAACAGAGGTTCACATTTTGAACAAGACCTAAAGTAGAATATTTATTATTAAATTTAATTAAACATTGATGTTTTTTAAACACAATAAACGTAATTAAATTCAAGTTTTTCCTTTTATTTTATCCTTATCGCAAATAAATCGATTTAGACATTATTTCATTTTACTTCAAATATGTTTACTACAACGTCATATTTTTATGTAGACATTTGCACCTTTTTGGAAAGCTAATGAGATAAGGAAGTTATTTAGAATATTTGTACGCATTGTATCATACATTTTTTTAAGAAAATCACCTGTTTTTAAGAAAAATGTGCATTTTTCTTAAAAGAAAATTCTGTTTCATGTCTCATAATGAAAAATTCTCGCTTAGTTTGTCCCTATTTATTCCTTAAAAATAATATTTGACTCATTGACGGTTAAAATACATAAAAAAATCACTAAAAAGACAAACATTTTTAAAAATACGTCATGTCAAAGTCAAAAAGTCGAAAATAAAGAAAAAATTTTTGAAATTTCAATAACTTTGTAAATATCAACTTTCGGATAGGGGATGCCATGAAAAATATTACTGTAAGTGAGGTCTACTTTCTGTCTTTCAAAGGAATGTATCGAATTTCAGGTCAGCCTGTATAGCTTCTGAAAATACCATAAGTACATAATAATAAGTATGAAATGGGCACGGGCAGCTACTTTTATTAAGTATTGTTATTTTCCTCGCTAGAGAGCTCCGATAAACGCGTGCGATCGCTGCTAATCATAAAGTGCTATAGGGCGAATCGCGGCCTTCTTAGCAGTCGGTGTTGCTTCGACGCGCTATTTATAGGCACACGCCACCGCCGCCGCGGCTCCCCCGCTGTGTCCCTACATTTTAATTCTGTAATATCTTCGAAAATATTTATTTTAATCACTTGCTGTAAATGGCCATATTGATCTATATTAAATGCACAATGTATTTAAGGTACTTAATTGGATAAGGATTAATGCTGTATTGCTTAAAATCGCTTCGTAAATAAGCCATTATTTCTCGTAAAAAGTACAGGATAAAAAATGGTTATTGTGGGTTAACCCTAAGAGATAGATCTACCTTTCCACAATTATACGGCGCCTTGTACTTAGAAATCGAAAAGTGTCATTTGAAGATGGCAAATTATATATCGCATCTCTGTACTCGTATTATACAAAATTGGAGTAAGATTCGTCCTCTATATTTCCAACACGACCTCTGTGGCTCAGTGGTTATCACTTTGGTGCTCAAGCCGGATGTCGCGAGTTTGAACCCCGCCAGGGAACAAAAAGTTTTCTGTGTTCCTAGTTCATGGATGTGTAATAAATATGTGTAACATTAAAAATCTAGGGTCACGGGTCCACCTTGGTGGACTTTTTTGTAGACCTTTTTAAGGTGTACAATACTGTAGTACATTATTTTGATATCTTATGGTTCAGCCAGCGTTTGCAATGTAAGCTTAAAAAAATCACATTATTAACCGCCAAAATTATCAGTGTTTCTCTACTATATTATGCATGTTACATACCTACATATAAACCTTTCTCTTGAATCATTAGCAGCGTTTTACCCTGAAATAAAACGCTTATTAAATACTTACCTTATTCAAAGCTTATTTTACTGAGAGAGGCATTTCCGCTTCCTGTGAGTGTATCCGTTTCCGTTCTTACTTTTGGCGGGATTTGGAAGGGGTAACCTTTCCACATTCCCGCCTTCTTAAGTATCCCTACCACCAACAGCAAGCTGCCTCGATTTTGGAGGCAGATTTCAGCTTCATTGAGCTTCAGTAAAATAACCAGGCGGGAATTAATCATAAGCTTTGAATAAGGTAAGTATTTAATAAGCGTTTTATTTCAGGGTAAAACGCTGCTATTAAATAGCTTGACTTATTCAAAGCTTATGTTACTGAGAGTTGTTTGTTATCGCCTGGTTGGTGGTTAAGAAACGCCAATGTGAGTGTAAATGTGGTGATAACAGAATGTGCTTTAGAAACAGGATACTTAAGTGCATGTGCTATAAAAGAAAATAAAAATGGTGAAGAAATAAAATCCGCAAGTATGTTTTTAACTTATTTTATTTTACTACTAATTAATTTACAATAATCAATTGTTCACATACATAAGAATAAATGTGATATATTTATGACAAATAATAAGTAACTATGATTGACCGTTACATTAGATGTGTAATTAATTTACCATAAATTACTATTTACTAGGTATAATAAATAGAACCATTATAATTAAGTCATTGTTATTGATTATGATCCCACTAAATTATTATTATATTATTATTTATGTTACTGGATTAAAAAGACATGAAAAATTTTTTTGTAAGGAAACTGGTTTGACTTCACGTTTATAAAATTTTTTAAATGTATTTTCAGATCTCCAATTTCCTCTAGCCAGTATTTCTTCGATGGGATGATTATGTGAAAAACTTTTAGATGATACGGCGGATCTAAAACTACCTGGGGATGCAACAATACCTGCTTCCAAAAGAAGAGATCTAATCCAACCTGCTATCACTGTTCGTGATGCGGGTTTTGGTAGACCTTTAATATTTATAAATATATTATGACACTTAGCTTTAGTTCGCCTTTCTTGTAATAATGAAACTGTTTGATTTATCCAATAAACTGGATCCAAATTTCTGTGTGCCTTATTTTCAATTAGCTTCCAACCAGACTGTCTAAAATCGGATGAATCGGTCTTTGAACCGTAATTAGGCCAAAATGTTATAGTGTTTTCAGATTTAATCATATTATTAGGGTTAACACATAGTAGTGTCAGGTCATGTATCCGTCTACTCGAACAAAGAAGTAACAATGCTGCCGTATGTCTAGATGTGATAAATAAGTTATCCTTATCTATAGATTTATTTGTAAAATGTAACACAAGTGTATCTATGTTCCAAATAGGAGGTGGATTACTTGGTCTCGATTGTTTGAGAGCTATGGATTTCAAAATATGTTTAACCAGAGCATGGTTGCTTATTTGTCCGGATGAATCAGCATTACACAAAGTAGAAATAACGGATTTATGTAAAACGATTGTGTTGTACGAATACTTTTGGCTTAAAAATAAATCAACCAGGAATATTGCAACCTCCGATCCATTTGGATAAAATGGGTCCAAAATATTAGATTTAGTCCATTCTACCGAACGAGCCCATGGTGCTTTATAGGTTCTTAGAGTTGAAGTACGCCAAGAAGACTGCAAAAGTTCTAATTGTTCTGGACTCCAGTCTTTAAGATCTTTGTACCAGCCCCACATTTCCACACCTCCAGTACCATTTCGTGGACTTTTGGTGGAGGCAAATTGGTCGACGTGTCGATTAAGCAATTGTGAAGGTTGCGAATCGTGAGGGGGGGTGCAATTGCTCGTCGCTTCAAATCGCTCCGCCAAAATACTCTCTCCCAACGTGGTACGACTAGAATGTAGGTCCCCGTTGCTAGATTTAAATGAGCTAGTATGCGGGGTATCAGGCAAGGGGGTGGGAAAATCCACGCCAGATGGTAATTCCACGTTTGTGAGAAAGCGTCGTGGTATAGCGCTAATTTGTCGTTGAGATTTTGAGATACATAATTTGCAACGACATGAGCGGTTGGAGATGCAAATAGGTCTATTACCGGTATGCCGAAGTGTCTGAAAATCCGATCCGTACAATGAGGCAAAAGGTGCAATTCTGTGACTGCTTTGAGTCGAGACAGATGGTCTGCCTGAACATTGAACTTGCCCGGAAGGTACTGGGGTATTATATGAATATTGTATTCGTTTAGAATATGATAAATTTGAGAAGTCAAATTCATAAGCATTTCCGAACGAGTGCCTCCTTCGTTGCGCAGATATGCTATTGTGGTTTTGTTGTCGCACTGTATTAAAACGGTTGAATTTTGGAGGCTCTGACCACGACTTTTTAAAACCTTTAATACTGCCAACATTTCTTTCTGGTTGGAATGAAGATGCGATTCTTGGTCCGACCAAACTCCCGCCAGTGGGCAATTGTCCAAAAGTGCACCCCACGCTACGTCGGATGCATCTGTTGTTAAAAAGTGACTCGGCGTAGGAAAGTGCAGTGGAGAATGACGGTGATAATTTTGTAGCCACCATTTTAAATTTTTTACTGCCGTCTTTGAAAGTTGAATTACTGTATCTGTGTTTAGATTTCAATTTAGTAGGTTTAGAAGATTCCGAAAATTGAGCCTCCCATTTGGTACGACAAAACTCGCAAAATTTAGTACTCCGATAATTCTTTGAAGGTCCTTGAGCGTTATTGTATTTTTTTGTAGAATTAATAACAAATTTGCTTCCATACTTTTTTGCTTCTCTATGGGAAGACTCTTTATGTTTAGCCATGCATCCCAATGAAGTCCCAGATAAACAATTTGTTTTTGTGGTATTAATTGGCACTTCGACAAGTTTATTTGCCAACCTAAATATTGAAGGGTGTTCACGACAAGTTGAACTTGGGATTCTAGTACAAATTCGTTCTGATTTGCAATTAAAAAATCGTCTAGGAATACAATTATGCGTACACCTCTTTGTCTTAGTATTTGAGCTATCCAATTGGTAATTGAAGCAAAAACTTTTGGGGCTGTGCTCAACCTGTTACGGGGGAAATTAAATAAAAACGAGGTTTCCCGTGACAATGAGTTTATTAACGAAATAGGGGTCGTGGGCAGAAGGCCGTACGGTCTGGTCTAGCCTCTTGGTGTCTGAAGGGTATCGTAGGGGGTCTAAACCACGTGGGGACTTAGCTCAGGGATCCAGGTCTTGAGTCCAGGGGTCTGGCACGTGGCAAGAAGGCAAGAAGTTGGCGGTGCTCGAGCCCGTATCAAAGTGGACGGTGCTTGTGGCCGCAACGTAGTTATCAGTGCTGGAGGCCGTAACAAAGCTGGCGGTGCTCGTGCCCGTAACAAAGCTGTCAGTGCTTGGGCCCGTAACAAAGTTCCCGTGAACACGGGGTTATAATATTATAATTATTATAAACGACTACATCTTGAAGAAGTTGAACAACAAAAATTCGGCAGGGAAAAAGGGCGTTGTCCTGTCGCGACAACCCTTTTATACCTCTACTGACATTTGTTTTTTTTTTAACCGACAATTAGCGGTAATGCGTAATACAAATGCCACAATAAAGAAATATTAGAGATGAAGCTCTAGTTAGAAGCATTTGCCAATAGATGGCGTTGTCTAGCACAAATTAGCTATTATTAATATCGAAAACTGCTAATAGATGACGCTATACGCAACGTTATTAGTTATAACGATACGTTAAAAAATGTAGCTATGCTACATATCCCCCCCTGTTACCGAAGGATTTTGAGTGCTATAAGGAAAAATCCTGAAATAGGTATTAAGTTATATAAAAAAAACTTTAGGCCTTTGGAAAAATAAAATTCACCAAATTATCAAAATGAAGAATTAGGAAAATAAAAAAAAATTTAGAACTGGAAGATAGTGCTAGTCTAGTGTTTACACGCATATAACCGACAACCTTTTCACACCATACCACATTCACATATATTCATACTTCATCATACATACAAATTGCACATCACATACATACTTCAACTTTTATAATGCATCTGGTCATAATCAGTGTGACTCGAGACGCCCTAACACACGAGTATTGTTCTCCGTAACAGAGGTAGAACAACACATGTCGAAGCTAAACGTTATTAGAGATAACGAACAGCAAAAAAACGCGAAACTACTAGCCTTCCAACAAAGCAAGATGCCACTTTAATAGTATTGGCTGCATAAGTAAGACCCCTTATAAAAGAAAAGAATCCAAAAAAATATCCTAGGTGGATAGAGTGCAGCCAATCTAAAGTAGCAAAATAGTATTGGCAGCAAAAGAAAGACCCTTTATAATAGAAAGAATCCAAATAAATATCCCGAGATGGATAAAGTGCTGCCTAACTAAAGTATACACCTACACAACTCCTCAACAGTGAGAGCTGGTATAATATTCCTAATCAAAACTCCATACTCCAATTCAGTCATTTTAAGTAAAACAAATTTTATTTTTCCAGACATTGAGAAATAAATTTTAAAAAAATTAAAGATTTTTAAGTAAGTTAAGTAAGTTGTCAAAAGTAAAATTTATTAAGAAGTTAAGTAACTAAGTAAATTCTAAAGTTTAAAAAGAAATTAAGTTTTTCCAAAATAAATCAATTAATGAATTTATCAGAAGTTAAATTCAATTTTAAAAGTTAAACTACCAAGTAAATTCAAGAAAAATATTCACAATCCTAACGGTGAGTAACTATATCTGTGTTGAGAAAATACAAAAATAATCAGATGTATTCTCTAAAAAATAATACACAAAAGAAATATAATTTGTAATCAGTGCTATATAAGTTAACTAACTACAAAAACAAGTTCTAGAGACTATAATATGGTACAGACCATATACAACAAGATGAAAAAAAAAGGGTATAAAGTTTATTAACAATTTTAAAACTTTACACTACTACAATAAGGTACTAGTTACTACACTAAGTATATCCAACGCTCATAGTAAGTTAATATTAAAATAAAGTTAAGTTCAAGTTTAAAGTGATAAGACAGTAGCAAAATAATTTAGAATACGCATTTAAAGTTATATGTAATTATTTGTAATTAAATAATGTTAAAGAAGTAAAAGTTAAATTATAATAAAATAAAACAAAGTTAAAGCCAAAAATCACATAAACATCATTGAAGATGATGGTGATGTGTGTGCATGTATAGTGTGTGGGTATGTGTAAAATAAATAGTATGTATGATTAAATAAATAATTTACAATAGATAATCCAAAAAATTACACAAAAAAAATACTAATATCCTGCCAAAAAGGAAGGACAGGACAAAAAAGAAGAATAATAATAAATATATTTAATAATAAAGAATAAATTTAAAAGATTTTATAAATTTAATATTATGTCCACTGTGAAAAAAAAATACAGGGTTCCTTATGTATCACGGAACCCTAAAAAGAACAGTGGGTGTGTGCTGTAACGTTACCTGCCTCTTACACGTGTCCATTACGTAACCTGAACCAATTCTACCCCGGGCCCAGACGGGTTAGAGTACTGAGAGAGTTGGATATTAAGGACGGCACAAGACAAACACCAAATACTGAACACACAGACCCGGGAAAAGACACCAGATGCCAAACCAGACGAAACCACGTTTATGGGCGCCAATTGTTACGGGGGAAATTAAAATAAAAACGAGGTTTCCCGTGACAATGAGTTTATTAACGAAATAGGGGTCGTGGGCAGAAGGCCGTACGGTCTGGTCTAGCCTCTTGGTGTCTGAAGGGTATCGTAGGGGGTCTAAACCACGTGGGGACTTAGCTCAGGGATCCAGGTCTTGAGTCCAGGGGTCTGGCACGTGGCAAGAAGGCAAGAAGTTGGCGGTGCTCGAGCCCGTATCAAAGTGGACGGTGCTTGTGGCCGCAACGTAGTTATCAGTGCTGGAGGCCGTAACAAAGCTGGCGGTGCTCGTGCCCGTAACAAAGCTGTCAGTGCTTGGGCCCGTAACAAAGTTCCCGTGAACACGGGGTTATAATATTATAATTATTATAAACGACTACATCTTGAAGAAGTTGAACAACAAAAATTCGGTAGGGAAAAAGGGCGTTGTCCTTTTTTTTTTTTTTTTTTTTTTTCGAACGGGTCTACGCTAATGGCTTTAAGCCCTCTTAGCTTAGTCGGTCTGGTGACTGCCATTTGGCAGTCGTTTGGGCGTTGTCCTTTTTTTTTTTTTTTTTTTTTTTTTTTTTTTCGAACGGGTCTATGCTAAGGGTCGGGTTAAGACCGCTGTAGCTAAGTCGGACTATAACTAGCCTGGTGGCTAGTTTGTTTGGTGGTAGACGATGGGAGGGTTTGACCCTCCCTAACATCACCCGGGTGATGTTCAAACCGGATATTGGGGACAGCTACGGATTAGAAGCTATTTTTTTTGACAGGGGAGACGCGGGTCTCTCCTGCTGAGGGGTCCGACCCCTTCCTCACTCGCTGATGAGTGAGGTTGCTCGCGCGCGGTAGCAGAGACTAGCGGCGTGCGAGTTATCGCGATGGGCGTTGTCCTGTCGCGACAACCCTTTTATACCCCTACTGACATTTGTTGTTTTTTTTTTAACCGACAATTAGCGGTAATGCGTAATACAAATACCACAATAAAGAAATATTAGAGATGAAGCTCTAGTTAGAAGCATTTGCCAATAGATGGCGTTGTCTAGCACAAATTAGCTATTATTAATATCGAAAACTGCTAATAGATGACGCTATACGCATCGTTATTAGTTATAACGATACGTTAAAAAATGTAGCATGCTACAAACCCGAATGGTAGGCATGTCATTTCGAGTAATTCCGAATTGTAAATCAGTCTCAGAAAGCGACGATGATTGGTTTTTACCCCTAGGTGGAAGTAGGCTT
This sequence comes from Phengaris alcon alcon, assembly GCA_037179445.1. Taxonomy (NCBI): domain Eukaryota; kingdom Metazoa; phylum Arthropoda; class Insecta; order Lepidoptera; family Lycaenidae; genus Phengaris; species Phengaris alcon. The sequence continues at coordinate 10,029,603 of JAYRCH010000029.1, forward strand.
GCGAAATGTCGATTTTGCATAGCCAATCGTTTGCTTGTATGAAATCGGGAATGCGAAACATGCTTATTAGTTTGAAATGATCCGTGATAATATATCGATTTAGGGCCTTCAAGTTGAATACCGGACGAAACGTTTTGTCCGATTTTGTGACAAGGAACATGGTGGACAAAAAACTTGGGGTTGGTTTTTGTACAGTTTGAAGGATCCCTTGTTTCTTCATCTGCCCAATGAGGTTTGTCATTGGTAAGGAGACAGGGGTTTCGAGAATTGGTTTGTTTACACTTGGTACAATCAATGGAGGTTTTCGGAGAAATGGTATGCGATACCCTTTTATAAGTTTCAGAATGTGCTCTGGGGCACCCAACTCCTGCCAGTGATTGTAATAATTTACCAGTTGACCGGCCCTGAACTCCTTGTTCGGCTGAAAATAGTCAGAATTTGCGTTTTCTGTCAGTTTCAGACTTGTTAGTCGATCCGTTTTGATGACGGTTTGCTCTATTGTGAGGGTTTTGTCGGTTTTGTTGAGGTCTTTGTCGAAAGGTACCTCTATTTCCCGACCCCCTACGGTTAGAATAATTAAAATGTCCCTGCGAGGGACGTTGGCGGTACTCACCCTGCGGGGGTGGGACATAGTGCGAATGAGTGTGTATGTTACTACAACATCCGCCTGTCACGGTACCCTGCGAGGGTACATGTCGGCTTTTAAATCCCTGCGAGGGATGAGACCTTGCCTTAGCATAATTATATAGTTGCATAGTAGGTTTATTTACAACCATAAATATTTTATGCGTGCCACCATATTTATCTAAAGCCGATGATAGCTGTTCTGCATTAAACAAATTATTACAAGATGGTGGAATTTTGCGTATTGCCGACTTTACAAGTGGATCCTTGATAAAATTGGTGATACCATCCCTCCGCAACTTCGGATCTATGACCGCAAATTAATTGTAGTAAATCAGAAGAAGTTTTGTTAAATTCACCTTTATAAAATAATTCAGAAAATTTCTGACTAATTTCATCACTATCAATTGTATTCTGTGATCTGATCCAATTTAAGAAATTATTTGATGTGGTTTGGAAAATTTCTTGTTGATTAAGTAAACAATAGGTTAGAGCGGCATAGGCTTTGTCTGTATAAGCAAGATGGCGTAAAAAATCGTAAGCTTTAAATTCGTCATTTGTTTCCAGGTTTGTAAAGCCCGGGCTGTGGCAATATTGTTTTTGTGTGTCCGCATAGCGAACTTCGCTCCATTCTCGAGTATTATTTATTATTTATTTATTTACTATGAATAACCAACAAAAGTTACAATGATACAAATTTAAACATACATTAGAATAAGTAAAGAGCTTATTGTACTTTAAATTATAGGTTATTTCATCATGTAAAGTAAAAACCATAAACAAAGAGAAAATTAAAATTAAAATTACTAAAATAAGTTTACAAAATACAAAAAAATAAAAAGTACTAAATTTACAATAATAATAATAATAATAACTAATTAATTAACCACAAAAATTTAAGTAGAGAAAAAACGCTTTGCACAGAAAAAACAGCAGCATATAGGTTTAATATACACAACACGAAATTTAGTCATAAAATTTAAACAGATTAAAATTAGATCAAATAAAATATGTCAGATCAAATAAATGTCAAAGGTGCGATAAATTAATGTTAACGATGATAATAATATAATTAATGATGTCAAGATTAATAATAAAATATTTGAATAAATAAAATATTTGAATAAATAAAATAAAAAATATTACAGAATTATGGCACAATTAAGTAACATCAGTGGATTCATAGTACTTGAGGATCTTTGTTTTGAAATTGCGAAAACGATCATGATTTACGTCAAGATCCGTTATCCTCGATGATAGCTCATTGTATTTACATGTAAGTCTAGTTATGGGGCTATTTTTACCCAGGTTAGTTCTATGGTAATTAGGTCGAAAAAGGGGCACTTGTTTCCTAAAAGATCTCACGGGGAGGAAAAAATTTAATGAAGAAAGGAGATGCATACAGTCTATTTTATTGTTTATTAGCTGATAAAGAAATGACATGTCTAAAATATGTCTTCGTGATTCTAATGTTACCATACCAAAATGCTGTAGTTTCTTCTCGTATGAGCAACCACGCAATGAGTTACAGAATCTATAGGACAGATGACGGACAATTTTTTGTTGAACACTTTCGATTCGATCAATGTGCACTTTGTAATATGGATTCCATACGGTAGAACAGTATTCTAGTTTACTTCTTACGTAACTATTATACAAGGTCAATATTGTAGAGGTTTTGCGAAATTCTCTAGAGTTTCTGATCACGAAACCAAGAGATCTTAAGGCAGAGCTGACCGATTCCTCTATGTGTGGAATAAAACTCAACTTTGAATCAAGCACAACTCCAAGATCCCTAATAGTTTGTACTTGAGATATAGTTGTATTTGATATCGTGTAGTCGCTGATAGTAGCTACCCTTTTTCTTGTGAACTTAATATGATGGCATTTTTTCGTATTAAGGTACATTTTATTGTTGGCACACCATAAGACAAGACTATCGATATCATCCTGGAGCTTTTTTATGTCAAGTTTTGTTTTTATTATCCTAATTAATTTAAGGTCGTCTGCATACATAAATACATTAGATTTGATCAAGATATCGTTAATGTCATTGATAAAAATGTCAAAGAAAAGAGGTCCAAGAATTGACCCTTGAGGGACCCCGGAATAAGCGATAAAAAGGTCAGATTGATAACCATCAAAGCCAACATAGGATGGTCTTTGACTCAAGTAAGAAGAGCACCAGTTTAATAAAGAGCCAACAATTCCGAAAGAGCTTATCTTCTGTAAAAGAATGTTATGATTGACTTTGTCAAAGGCCTTTGAAAAATCAGTATATATAGCGTCAAGTTCATTACCATTATCAATTGCATTGATTAGGTAGGTTACGTAAGATGTAAGGTTAGTATTACATGATCTACCGGATAAGAAACCGTGTTGGTTACTATTAAGAAGCTGATTTACATGTTTGGAGAGATTTTGGTGAACCAATGACTCAAAAACCTTTGACATCGTCGACAGAATAGATATAGGTCTATAATTGTTAATAAGTCTGGGATCATCTCCTTTAGGAATGGGGACTATACGGGCTTTTTTCCATGCAGTGGGAAAAACGCCAGTTCTAAGCGATATATTAAAAATAAAGTGAAGAGGCTGAGATAACTCGAGAGCACACTTATGCAAGAATATTGGAGGAATTTTATCCGGTCCCGGTCCCTTAGTGCAGTCAAGTTTCAATAGTTTCTTATGTACATCACGTTGAGAAATAAGAAAGGTGCTCATGTAGGTTTTAGGTTCTATTACTGTATAGTGTGATTGACTATTGGTATCAATTTCATGCACCGAAGAGAAATTCCTAGCGAAGAGGTTACATATATCAGGGCCATTATTTGCCTTAGTATCTCCCAGTTCCATGGACGATGGGTATGAGCTGCTTTTCATTCTCATATTCTTTATATGCGTCCAAAAGAATTTGGGAGTGCCAGGAATATTATCTTCAATAGTGGAAATATAATCTTTATAACACTGCCTAATCATTTTACTACAGTCCTTTCTAAGAAAGTTAAATTCAATTTTATCAAGTGGGTTGTTATATTTTTTAAATCTTTTATGACAGTTATGCTTCTTTTTCAATAATTTGATTAGAGTTTTTGAAAACCATATAGGAAATTTTGAATTTGATTTACTTTGTGATTTAGGAACATGCTGTGTAATGACATCATCGAGAGTTTTATGAAGGTGATCAGTCATTTTATTAACATCGTCATCATATTGATTAAATTGCTGCACCCAGTCAATTGAATTGAGTGAAGTTGAAATTTTTTGATAGTCAGCTTTATGAAAATTTAATTTGTAAAAATTTTGGGTTCCTTTCAGTTTAGAATGTTGCAATTGAGCTTCAATTATTATATCCAGTGCGGGATGAAATGCATCCACAGTTAGTATAGGGAAATGCGATTCAGAAACTTTCACTGTTGGTACATTACCTATAACAAGATCGAGTAGACGTTCTTTATTATTTAGAACGTTATTTAATTGATTTAAGGAGTTTAAATCTAGAAAATCATACAGTATATTCTTCAGTGGATTATAGTTTCGTTGAGGATGGGACGGCGTCTGCGTGATATAATAAGGTTCTTTTAAGTCTGTAATGTTAAAGTCTCCTAATATTAGTATTAAGTTATCAATAATATTGTTAATAGTAAGAATATTATTAGCCTTTTCTATAAAAGTAGCAAGTATGTCGCGAGTCAGAGGTGGAGGAAGATAAACTGCGCATAAGTAAAGAGTAAGCGGTTTCATTCCTGACATTAAATCTATAGAAACCCAGAGATCCTCACAGTCGCTTTCCCAGGAAGTACAGCGCACCGTATTCAGTTTTTTAGATACTGCGATAAGGACTCCACCACCTCTGTTCTTATGACATGAAAATTTAGACGATTCTCTATCGCGTCTATAAATAATATACCTATCATCGAGAATTTCGGAGTCAAATACGTTACTTTTGAGCCATGTCTCAACTAACACAATTATGTCATAATTATTATTTAATATTTCTTGTCTGACTTGGGATATACATGTATTCAGGCCTCTAACATTTTGATAGTAGCAACTTAAGGAAGTGAATTTATTGACTAAAACAACAAATGCTTGCATATAATTACATAACTAAATGGTAGAGGAATTCAGTAAATCATTTGATGCTTTTAAGAACATCCAAATTTTTTACATAAACATATTCACTCTTATCATTCTTACGCATAAAAACTCGTCCATTCTTAACCCAAACATAACGATAATTAAGTAATTTTGCTTTTGCTCGAGCTTCTGCGTGCAAGGCCTTGATCAACGGTGATAGGTGTTCACAGACATAGATTGGTTTCTTAGAACCGCTCATACCGATGTGACTTGTATTTAGTTTATCTTCATTTGTGGCTGCTTTTTTGTTGAAAGTAATAGTTGACGCTAAGAAGTTATCACGTACCCTTGGATTGCAGAATTTAACTAAAACAGTGCGGGGTCGGGGGCTATCTTTATTTAGTTTCATTATTCTAGTGCAACTTAGTATATCACTATCGTTAATAGGGCATTGGACACGTGTAGCTATCTGTTTCACCGTTTTTATTATGTTCTCTGATTTGTGTTCAGGTATACATTGTATTTCTAGATTATTAGCTCTTGAAAGTTGTTCTATAGCAGAAACTCTACCTTTGATGTCAATCAGATCCTGCTTCAGTAATTTGTTTTCATTTTCCAGTGTTTTTGTAATTTCATTTTTCTGTATTATGTCCTTTTTAATATCTTCGTATTTATGTTCTAGAAAACTAATAGCTGAGCTTATATCCGCCACCTTGGTAAGTACTTCCGTCATTTTAACGTTTAATTCTTGAATTATGCTCGCTTTGTGAATGTTCATCATTAATTTCATTTCCTCTCTAAAAATATCGCGCACTTCCTTTAAACATTCGGGACTAAGCATGCTGTATTTAGGATCAGTGTCTTTGCGTCTTAAGGTGACATTTATATCGTCAACACAATTGTCCATAGAGTAGTTGCTGCTGCTGCTAGATGGAGCGATTCTAACCGGCGTATTAGTATTGTCTGCTTTGGGTCTTGAACAAGCAGGACAGAGCCAAGATACCTTGTATTGATCTGTGAGATCTTTAAATGACATAGCACTGACACTGACACATGAGTAATGGTATTTTTTGTTGCAAGTTTGACATTTTAATATTTCATTCGATTGTATTATTTTTTGACAACATTCAAATTTTATCTTTTGTGGAGGAGCCATATTTTATTTTAATAATTATTAGGTTACTAATTCCAGTACGCGTATAAAAGTTGAAAATAATTTAAAAAAACTCCCACGTTGTCAGCTGGGGTTCGAACTCTCGTCCACCTCCAGCAGAATGTACAGACGTACCACTTCACCATCCGAACCGATACGTTACTTTGTGAAAATATTGTACTTATTTATTTCGAAATAGTGTTTATTCGTTACAATGAAGTTTAAAAATATATCAGACTACCGACATATTATAATAAATTATTAAAAATTGTTTATGTTATTAGTTGTAAAATTATGATTTCACTACACTTTTTATATAAATGCGCTATATTAACACATTATAGTTTGTACAATTACTTTATAGAAGTATATACTGTTATTGTAACGGGCGTAGGCTTTCGTACAGAACCTCTTGTAGCACTTAGTTCGCTGTCACTGAGTCACTTTGTATTTAATGTTTTTATTTTTAAAATCGTCCGTTTAACACTGAGATAACACTTCCAGTTGATTATTGTCCAATTTCAAACGTTTTTTATCACTTTTTAATGTAATAAAATAAGTATTTATAATTTTAAGTAATTAAAAACACGGAGCTTAGTCTATCCGGCCGATTGACGAGATGTTATCGAGAGACGAGTATCAATGTTGATAATCGTTAAGAAGTTTCAAATAGTTGTCAGGCGTTTTTGGAACTGCGGGTTCCTTTACTTTAGTATTGATTTCAAAAGAAAAAGTCTTATCGGGGCTGGTTTCATTACAGTTAACACTGGACTCACAATCTTGGAGAGAATTAAACTCTGTATTAATTTCATATGGATCCAAAGAAAGAACGTCATCGTCTGGAGGGCTAACTTGACCAGATGGGAGAAGACGTTTAGAAAGTTCACTTACTTGCTTTGTTAATAAGTCCAGTTGAGTTGTGTTGCGGGAGCGTTTACCTCGTTTGTGATGGCGCCGGCCATGTTTGCGCTTTCTACTCGATCGTTTAGAATAGTCCGTACTCGAACTAGATCCGGAAGAGGAACTGGACGTTGATGAGCTGCGTGACCTTCGCCGAGGTCTAGATGGTCCAGGCGCGGACGTGGCCGCTGTTTCGAGTACATTTTCTTCAGAATGTTCCATCTAATATGATTTGATATCTAAAAGTTTATTATGTGATATATATTATAGAAGATAAAAGTATCAATAAGCTCTAGAATATACGTATTATAAACTTTATAGTTTACCTACTTTTTAAACTGTTAAAACTGACGTAGATAAACAATCGAACTGAAAAAGTTATTCCAAAATTATTTATTTATGAACAACTCGAGCACAAAAGTAAGAAACATAATTAATAATAATTAACAAGACAAATACTTACATGGGAAACGTTTATATTTAACTCACTCGACCGTCTAGGTCGGGAAACAAAACGCCAATGAAGCTGAAATCTGCCTCCAAAATCGAGGCAGCTTGCTGTTGGTGGTAGGGATACTTAAGAAGGCGGGAATGTGGAAAGGTTACCCCTTCCAAATCCCGCCAAAAGTAAGAACGGAAACGGATACACTCACAGGAAGCGGAAATGCCTCTCTCAGTAAAATAAGCTTTGAATAAGTCAAGCTATTTAATATATCTATTATAAAACCCCGCATCAAAATTCGTTGCGTAGTTTTAAAGATCAAGAAGAAGAATACATATAGGGATAGACAAATAAAGCGACTTTGTTTTATACTATGTAGTGATTATGTTCTATAGTCAAACACGAAAATAATAAATACTACTTATATATTTTTTCAAGGGTTATAATTAATCGTGCGAATAAATAAAAATAAGCTGGCGACTACTGATTGTGGCAGCAGATTATATGTTGGCAGCATTACTAAACTGGCAAAATTCAGCAAAAAGAAAAGGTGGCGAAAATTACTCTAAACTGGCACATAAATTTATATAAGTTGGCGACTTCATTTACGAGTTGGCGACCGTTATACGATGTAGCAGCTATAAAACCATATTGCTCAATACGAAATCTAAGATGGTGGAATTTATTTTTATTATACCTACCAGCTACCTAACTGTATTTTTAACACAAAACATTTTTTAAAAATTATCCAAATTTCGAAAAAAATGGTTATCTGTTGGAGCATGGCCCGGGGAGTACGGAGGATGTCTTAGACATTCCAATTGAAGCTCCTCTAATTTGGTAGCCGTCTGTTGTGCAGTGTGTGGTCTAGCGTTGTCCTGAAGCAGCAGTGGCCTAGAGCGAATGATCAACCTCGCTTGTTTAGCAGCTAGCTTTTCCATCATTATTTGCAGTTGCTGGTAATAGACATCTGCCGTAATCGTCTGGCCAGATTTAAGAATGCTGTAGTGAACGACACGGGCACTAGTCCACCAAACGTTCACAAGTAACTTTTTTTGAGTCAATTTTCGCTTAGGGCAGGCTTTCGCTGGTTCGCCAGGGTTCAGACATTGCGATGAGCGTTTCCGTACCGTTCCGTACATTATCGTACAGGATCCACTTTTGATTACAGGTAATGATTCGATTTAAAATCCCTTCATTATTGTGCCGATTGAGTAATGTAACGCAGCAGTCGACGCGCATTTATCGGTTTGCTCCACTCAATTCATGAGGTACTCACCTTTCAAGCTTTCTCACCTTCCCAATTTGCTTCAAGTGGATTAAAACAGTTTTATCACTAACACCGCAGCCTGCAGCTAACTCGGACGTGGTTTGCGATGGATCCGCTTCCATAATAGCCTTCAATTCTTAATTATCAATTTTGGTTTCCGGCCGTCTTGTCTTGCTTGTTCTGCAGGTCGAAATTTCCAGAACAAAAAACGTTGGAACCAAAAACGCGCTGTGTTTCCTTTTGCGACACCGCCGCCATACACATAAATAATGCTTCGAGCCGTTTCTGCAGCACTTGGTCCACGGTGGAACTCGTACTCGAAAATAATACGATATTTCAAGTTTTCTATTTTGTAAACAGAGTGACGCCAAGAAAAAACCAAAAGAGGAAAAAACAAATGAATTACAGTTGTCGAAACACAAATGCATGAGTAATAAAATAATAAAGCATGAGTATATATATATATATATATATATATATATATATATATATATATATATATATATATATATATATGTATATCCTCTCCTAATTATTAAATTATTTCAATATTTTATTTGTTTTAAAAATAAATTTGTTTTGTTCTATAAAAAACACTCACGAAATAGCGGCCAACAATTCACAAACGAATATAGGTAGTTCAATATATGTATAGTACCTGAATAACTGAGCTTTGCTCGTAGCTCTAGTAGATTAAAAAAAAAGGAATCACAAATATATTTTACCGGGGTTCGAACCCACCACATTCCGAATTTCCGAACAACGCAAAAATAACCAAACTGCCAATCGGACTGACATTATAGTCTAAATTATTGATATATTGTTGCAGACGATATATAAAAATAATATATAACTTAAAATTGCGCAGTTTCGCAAGGATAAAACCAAGCTAGACCGACTTTTCTCCCCCAAATCTCCCTGCATACTAAATTTCATGTAAATGCTTGCAGCCGTTGCCGAGATTACGATTATATCCCGATGGCCGATTGTAACCGATAGGTAGGTATCTTGTTTAGTTATTTAAATAAAAAATCTTAGAGTCATAAGAGTCTCACCATCCCGAATATAGAGTCATTTACTTTAATCGTCCTAGCGGCACCACGTACGATGCAAAGTTCAGTTTTCCAAGAATGATTTTTGCATCGAGCCAACTCCAGAGTTTTTTTTGCCGATCAGATTTGAAAGGTTTAACTTTAACTTGTAATATTAGTGTATTTTCTCGACACCTAGTTGTTTTTGGTTCAACCCTGTGTTCCACCCGATACCCAGATATTCCAAATCTCTTGATGGTGTTGCTGAGGACTTCTGGAAATTTAACTACCAACCGAAGTCTTGAAGGAAGCTTATCGCAAGCACCATTTGGTTTATTAATATTTGAGGGTATTGTGGATTAACAGAAAAGTAAACGAGGATTTTTAGATCTTTCTGCCCGAGCTCGTAAGCGTTCCAGTTTGTGATTTTTGCAAAAGCCGCTGGGGCAATGGACAGATCGAATTGTATATTTTTCTCCCCGTACACTAGTCACAGGAATCTTCAATGGCATCGCGCGACTGACACGTGAAAGTAGGCTTTCGAAATGTCTATCTTCATCATAAAATCGCCGTGATCTAGGTTCAAAGGAATCTTCGGATGGTTTATGAGACGAAACTTTGGATCGCATCATCACATATTGATTCAACTTTCTTAGATTGAATATAGGTCTGTTTGTCCCATCCGCTTTGGTTGACAAAAACCCCGCATTCTGCTCTGTTTTCTCTATGGCGGATGAGGATTTGTGTGAAAGTAAATCTCGTATCCTGTTAAAATGTCTAACACATTTGCAGGAGCCGAGCTCCAGTTTTCTATGCACCTTTGGAGTCGCCCTGCTTCGAAGCACTCATTTCGTGAGTGTATTCAATTAAATTTTGTGAATTTCAATTGAATTCGCTCAAAAATTGTGAATTCCGCCCTGTTCCTTCACAGCATCCGTCAGAGCGTTGTCTTCAAACATGAGATTCAGAAGGTGGAATATCATGGAGCACTTGTCGAAGAAGTAGGTATATTTGGAGGTTGGTACACTGATCTGCGCTTTTGAATGACTTCTGCGCAACGGCCGCAAGTGTAGGTACTGCAACAGGTTGTCAGACAACTTACGAAAACATGAATCTGCGGCTAGAAAGTATCTACCAACGTAATGCTTAATCCGATCTGGCAAGCCGTTCAACAAGGTTTCGAAGTATTTTCTTTGCTGAAGCAATCATTGTTTGGTGATAGCTCCTAAGGTCATATCGAAAGCTTCTAACACCGACACCGATTTGTATTGTGAAACATTATTTGATTGCCGGGATGAGAAAGCTGAGGCTGCTTGAAAAGACTTTTGCGTGTCAGCATATCTGACATTCCGCCAGTTCTCATTTCTTTTGTAAAAGGCGAAAAATATGAAAGGGTAACGGATATGGCTCCTGGGATGATCTGATTTTTAAGCTCTGCCAATCGCCGTTGAGCGTCCGCAATATGATCTCTCAAGATAGGCTCTTGAGAGTGTGCGGTGGCGGCGCTCCTGGCCTCCGAGATGGGGAAGAACAAACCGCCTTCTCTTCTACGTCAGAATGAGTGTTGTCAGTAGGGCATGTAATATCGGACGATTTTCAATTCCGATACTGATTTTCGATATCGGACCTCAATATCGGAATTTCGATATTAATATCGGAATTGCATATTTTTCGTTGTAAAGTTGGATCGTCGGGCACAATAAACATAATAAAAACAATCAAATCCTTTAATAAAGTACAAAACTTAGTTTTTATTATTTCTGTTTAAGTATCAAAATTTGATACTTAAACAGAAATAATAAAAACAAGTAAGATAGTATGATGCGGCAATTTGATGTAATCAAATTGCCGCATCATACTATCTTACTTTAATTAAACAACTCAAAATTAACATAAAAGTAAAATTTGCAAGCAAAGTCGAAATAATTAGGAACAAAACTCAGTCTTTATAATTTCTGTTTAAATACTAAATCACAGTGTCACATTATCCTATCTTACTTTAATTAAACTAACTCAAAATCAACATAAATTTAAAATTAGCATATAAAATCACAACAAAATATTAATCATGGCTAGGTATACCTATCTATTTAGTTTTATATGTACGCTTTTCTTGATAATATGTTCTTAAAAACAACAAAGCGTCAAGCATTTTATCAGATAGAGAACTTCGTATTTTGTTACAAAAATACCCAAAATACCCAGCAGACGAAAACACACGCTCACTCTCAACACTGGTAGGCAAAATGGATGCAAGATACGTGTATGCCTGCGTCAAATAAACACCTCTTTCTCCTTTATTGTCATATATTGCTTTCTCCGTCATTACAATTCCCATAAGGTCAAACTCGTCAGACGCAGGCAATACCCTCTTTATTTGTTTGCATTTCTCTAGTTCTTTCTCGAATTCTTGTTGCAATGTCAGCTCACTCGTTGTAGCGAGACGAGGAGCTAGGGGCTCATCATCTTCATCAAAAGATGAAACAGCCGTCATCGTCGATTCCTTATCTGTTTCGAGGGTGCTACTTATATTTTCTTTGTATTTGAGGCGTTTTGACATGCTGACGATAACATGACATATTTTCTCGCTTGTGGGTTTGAGAAATGTATCATCTTCTGAGGCATTGTAAAAATTTTCGGCGTCATGAAGGTAATGTAATACTTCTGCGATTAAAAGTCTTCTTTCTTTTATTCGGTTTCGTAAGTTCATAGCGAGACTTGAACTCAGATATGTATTTTGCTGGTCGAGTTTATTTAGCATGAATTTAAGTGCTGTGTCTGCTGTATACAGAGTGGCATCACGTCGGCAAATAGACAGTACAGTCATTTTTACCACTTCCAAACTATTATGCATTTCGGTTAGCGTCTGAATTTCTCCATCTGTGAAGATACATCTGACTTTATGTCAATAAGGAGCTTGAAAATGCAGTCTTTCATTTTTAGGAATGAACCTATCATGTCATTCATGCTGGACCATCTTGTTCGACAGTCTAACTGCAACTGGATGTTTTCACGAAACTCTTTACTGAGGTAAGCTCTTAGAGCATCGGCTTTGAGAGGTGACTTTTTGATCGATCTTATGAGGCGTCGAACTTTGCCAATTACTTCTTTATACAATCTAGGATCAGCAGTACGAGCTCTTGTATTTTCTACTTCGAATCCATCACCCTTTGTTGACGAATCATTAATTATCAATGTCGCTTTCTGAATTTGAGCGGTTTGTGGAGTCATGGTGATAAGATGATCCTATTTCAGCTTCGGCTTCCGTCGTTTTATATAAGGTATCTATAACGGCGAGCTGAATTCCGTGGGCGAGGCAAATTTGACGGTGGCCGGGTATGTATGAACCCATTTTTTTCATGACGCTGGCGCCATCGGTTGTTTGACTAACAATATCTTCCTCAAGAACGAAGGTGCTCGCACATTGTAGTTAGAGCTGCTGTAGCTGTCATAGATCCCGTTATTTTAACTAGTCCAAGATTCTTCTAGTCGAATCCTCTGAAAGCTCTGCAATGAAGATTTATGTTCATGTAACTCCTGTTTCTAAGAGAGGTCCACTCGTCTAGGGTTAGTGTAAATCTTTCTCCGTGTTCTTTCATGGACGCTATGATTTTCACTGTTTCACATTTGAGTTGTTTGGCATGTTCGAAAACCATTTTTGAAATAGTGTTTGCTGTTTTAGTAGTAGTTTAAATCGTATCCACTTTTTTTTTAAAAGTTGTCGAAGATCTTGGCTTTCAGAAAAAAATCGGAAACTTGCGCCGTCTAAAGCTGTCATTCGAGAAACAACAGCTTCTATTGAATCTGAAGACTTGAAGTAATCAGTCAGTTTTCGTTTTTTAAGTGTTGTCGTCGGCTCGAGTGATACTGATGTGCTTGGAGTGGCGCTAGTCGCGGTTGAAGAAGGTTCATCTGTAGAGTCGCCAACTGCAGCAATGTTCGAGTGCATCGTACGTAAATGTGTGTGCAAGCCAGTAGTAGAACCACCGGTGGTTTTTAATTTTTTAAAACATATCTGGCATTTAGCGGTTTGGCCGTCGTCGGATCGATGAAAATGATCCCATACATTTGATGAGCGTTTCTTTGTAAACTCTGTGTAAATATCCTTCTTTTTCGATGAAGCCCTGCAAATTAAAATAAAATAATTCAAACATACCTTAATTATCGAACTTCTATTTAACGAAAAACTTTAACATGTAGAAATTATTAACGTTGGCTTAGATTAAATTGTTACCTTAGACGTAATGGAAACTTAAAACTGAATAATACTCTATAATAAAATCCAATCATCAGCCAAAAAACGTAAACGTAACATAAATAAACGTAACGTAACGTAAATTAAAATAAATAACACTATAAAACACTGTAGTTTTCGTCTTATTTCAAATTTAAATGTACATACTGGAGGCAAGAGACGCTGAAAAATACAAATATATATCTGTGTTTACACGGTTAATAAGTATTATTTAAGTATTTAACGGTTAATTAAATACTAGGTGTATTTAATTAACCGTCGAAACACAGATACCTATTTGTAAGGATTAAAAACGAAGTAGAATACTTACATCTTCTGGCAACGTTGCACATTAGTCACTTAAAACACAAACACGTCTTCACTCACTATACGCTCATTGATGACTGAAAGGATCACAAAACGCTTGATATGTATGCGAATAAGCGAATAAATGATATATGCACGCAGTATCGTGTACTGTGCGCGGCGGGGTATGTGTGCGTGCTGCATAGTCAGCGAGCTGGCAACAGCTAAGTTTTATGGTACCTACACAGATAATTATTATTATGAATATTTTACAGCTCTACTCTCTAGCCGACAATGACGCGCTTAAAAAAGCTTAATTTTTTACTTAACAGAAAATTCTTTGATTCCGATATTACGATATTAACATCATCGGTATCGGAATTTTCATATCGGAACCTTCGGTCCGAGATTCCGATATTATGATATCACGAGATTCCGAGATTCATGCCCTAGTTGTCAGGCATGGACTCGAACGAAAAAATCAAATTTTCTAGCTGTATATTTGTCCGGTTACTATCTCTGTTCAAAAATTTTTTCAAGCTCTCATTCTGTTCTGACGAGACAGTCAAAAGCTTGTTAAACATCTCTGTTTGTCTATTTAAAACTGCGATCAGGAGATCTTTAACTCCGTGGAGATAGATCGCCGGAGTCGTAGTGGAGAGCCTTTTTGGAGGTGAGTACGCTCCCGAAAAAAATGGAGTCTCAATCTATGCCACTTTCTCTGACTTGCCGGCGATTCAGTGGATTCGTCAGGATGACGAGACGAGGCCGACTCGCAAAGCAAAGATGAAGCTCCATCTCTGTTAACTAGTTTTACTAGCTCCCGCACCGTACTTATGTATTTGCTGTAGTCAGGAGCATGATTTTTTTCCCTCACGTGGTGAGGTGCATAAAGGATCGACGTTCCTAACGGACAGTCGAGCAGTTTCTTCTTTATATCTCGGACACTAAGTCTGTTGATGGATTGAAAATTCTCGCGATATCGACGATGGGTACGGCAAATCTTATCTTTGCGTCGACTGTTTGTGATATTGGTTCTCCGAAAAGTTCTTGAAATTAATAGTTGTTCACCTTCCAAGTTCGATAGACTGGAGGGAAGTGCTGGTCAATCGCAGCAATCAGCGCTTGGAACGCGAATGTTTCTTTTTCATCTCGACAGGGCATGGAGGTGAGCTGTTCCCACGCGATGACTTCAGCCATTTCTGTAAGGATGTACCTAGATGTCATTTTGTGAAATTGTCGGTTTGCGAATGCGACAGGTTAATAATGCGTCGTATTGTTTCAAGTACGACATTGAGTTTTTTCGACGTCGAGTAGGCTGTTAGACTTCGAGTGGTTGTTCGACGTCGAGTCGAGTAGTAGGATGACTTGAAAAGTCGTAATGCGACGTCGAGTCAATGACTCGACGTTGCGCATAGAAGTTGCCTACACGCAAGGTGTAGGCACAGTAGGAAGGAAACTCCTAATGGCGGCCGTTTCAATATCCTATCTACGAGGGCGGCACTGAAAATTTCGGGAATCAAGGAAGTGACACAATATTACTATTTAAAAATGTATTTATTGCTTTTCGAAGTATTCTCCGCGAAATTTGACACATTTTTCCATACGATGGAACCAATCATTGAAGCAACCATTCCATTCGGAAGTTGGGGTCTCCAAAATGGCCGTTTTGTAGGCGTCCACAGCTTCTTCAGGTGATGAAAATCTCTGACCACGCAATTTATTCTTTATTTTAGAGAAAGTATATAAATCATTAGGGCTTAGGTCGGGGCTGTACGGCGGATGGTCTAATAATTCTATGATTTCTTGCTCTAAAAACTCTTTTGTTCTGTGCGCGGTGTGAGAACTCGCATTGTCGTGATGGAGGATGATGCGGCGGTTGCAGTTCTCTTTACGGAGTTCATAAACGACCTGTGGCAAACAAATGTTAGCATACTATTCTGCATTAACCGTTCTTTGTCCCTCAAGAGGAATAGTCGCAACATGGCCGGTTTTGGAGACAAACGTGGCCACCATTTTTTTTTGCAACACTCCGTGAACGAACAATTTTTGTTGGCTTTAACTCATTTTCGAACACCCAAACTCGTGACTGGTTTTTTGTTTCGGGTTCGTACGCGTATATCCAGGATTCGTCACCTGATACCTGATACGATGTTGTATACAGCATTTGAGGATCCTGCGTGGAATCTTTCGAGAGTTCTGACGCACTAAGTAACGCGAGCCGCTTTTTGTTCTTCACAGAGCAAATGCGGTATCCATCGGGAAAACAACTTTTTTACACCTAATTGTTCATGCAAGATTATTTGTATTTGACTCATGCCAATGTCTAAAGTTGCCTGAATTTCGCGGTATGTCATGTCACATGTCGATCTTCCTCAATCAGCTTACGCACAGCATCAACGTTTTCTTGGGTGACTGCAGTTTTTGGACGACCTTGAAGGGGATCATCACTGAGCTTGACACGTCCACGTTGAAATTCAGCAAACCAGCGATAAATTGTGGTTTTGGATGGGGCTTCATCACCAAATGCAGAAATCATCCGGTCAACACACTGTGTTTGTGTTAAACCACTTCGAAAGTCATAATAAATCATCGCTCTAGAATTTTCTCGAGTGAATTCCATTTTCTCAACGACTAAACAAGTTTGACAAGACCTTGTGACAAGACCGAGAATCTTTTTTTAAATAAATAAACGGTATTCGATTTTTAAAACCAAGGAGTTTTAAATTAAAAAGATTTTAATATGATATGGGCATTTTGCCCATATCATATGGGCATTTTCGATCCAGATAGTTCTATCAGGATCCCTAATAGAACTATCTGGATCGAAAAATGCCCAGATAAAACCAGATAAAAATTGTCATACTTAATTTCTATAAAGTATTTGGAATCCCTGTTTCAAACACACAATAGTTTACAATAACTTCCCATCAATTCCCATAAATCATCGTTTTTTTTGCAATCGTAAAATTGCGTGGTCAGAGATTTTCATCACCTGAAGAAGCTGTGGACGCCTACAAAACGGCCATTTTGGAGACCCCAACTTCCGAATGGAATGGTTACTTCAATGATTGGTTCCATCGTATGGAAAAATGTGTCAAATTTCGCGGAGAATACTTTGAAAAGCAATAAATACATTTTTAAATAGTAATGTTGTGTCACTTCCTTGATTCCCGAAATTTTCAGTGCCGCCCTCGTATCAATGCGGAAATATTTGAATTTCTTCAAAAGCTGGTGTCCGTTTTCGCTCAAAATAATTTTCCTAAATAGTTTTCAGCGTGATCTATCGGCATGGAAACTTTAATGAAGCTTCTATCTCCTATAGTTTAGAATTCCAGGGGGGGACCAAGATATAAACTTGTTTTTGTACTTGTTGTTGTATAAGTTCGGAGGCTGATTACACGAAAATGGTGGTTGTCGTTTATGTGTGTGTGGTTTACATACATAACTTTGTAAAAAAGTCATGTATGAAACCACTTTATTTAAAAAGACCTATTTGAATGGAAAAATATTGTTCATCCCCACTGCACATGTATTGAGAGCCATCCCTAAAATGCTAAATTATTATTATTTTATGATGCCAAAACAGAGATCTATACAGTCTTTAACTATACTAAAGTTCATCCATTTACTTATCCATAATTACGGAAGCTAGAAGCGCGGACAGACAGACAGATGGGCGGACAGAGCGAAACTATAAGGGTTCCTTGAGTATTACGTAACCCTAAAAGGCGGTGAAAAATGTTATGGTAAAATTAATGCTAACACAAAAAAATAAGCTTTTAGTGGTCTGTATATATCTATCAATCAAATTTAACGTTTTTTTTTTACTTTTTAAAGTTGCATGGGAATTGTATGGGGGATCAAGTGACCTTTATTTGGACACTTGGTTTATTACAAATAAATTACTTACTATTTTCTTCACTAATTAATATTATGTTGGTTGTCGCAGATTCTTGTCAGATAAATTATACAGAATAAACAGATAAATTTAGTTCTGGAGAAAAGTTTGAGAGCTTGATATGCCTACAAAAAAGACAGCGACAGCATAATATTAAAGGTCTTACTTTTATTGAAATTAACTTTTTATAAACAAAAAAATATAGACAAAAAAATTAAAATCGTTAGGTGAATTTTATTGGTCATACTTACCTATTATATTATCAACAAATAAGAGACACTAAAGTTACCCATCAAAATAAGTAAATTTCCTATCTCAAGTGTTTAATTATACAAGCTACAAGAACGGGACATTCGCAAGGGTTAGCCAGAAATATTAATGATTAATAAAAGAAGTTGGTCTAGGTCTGATATTTTTATTTGGCTTTTCAACAGTTTCGATTTATACAAAAACTTCTATGTATGTATATAATAATTATCGTGTTTTACCAATTTTAAAAACTTGCATATTAATATAGGTACTTAATGTTGATACAGATGAATGATTTTATATAATATATAATATTAAGGTTATAATTTACTCTACAAAAGGTTCACCAGCTGCCAACATGTCCAGTAAATGCTGGTAATAATTGCTAGTTTGCCTTCGGTCCTGTTTCACAATCACCTAATAAGTGTCTAATAGCTCGTTCGGAAGTTATGTCGCTGCTTACTTTATACTGAGCGACAGGGACAAAACATCCAAATAAGCTTTCTGAGGCTTATCAGTTGATTGTGCAACATACGTGCCATAAATCTGATAAATATTTTATAAATAATCCGACACAGCCAACTTTATAATTCCTTACTCCCATCATGAAATTTTTAGGCAAAGTTTAAGTTACCACCCTAAAATTCACATTTTGTGTAAATAATATGTGGTTCCGGCGGCAATTCACATTTTAATGTGTGCCATTGCACACAAGCTAAACTTTGCGAGGACTGAACTTATTTTATTGCACACAATATAATTTGGATCCATCATTGAATACTTTAATTGCAAACATTAATATTATGCATTGCAAAATGTTGTAAATTTTATATAATTATAGAGGTTAACTCATAAAAATTAAAATCGATTTTATAAGCAATAGTGGAAACAATATATTTCCAATGTTATGGAGTCCAACCACAATTAATTTTTGGTTAAAATACATTTTTTTGTAATAAAGCTTCAATGAAGTAGGAAGACCAACCTGTTAAGGTAGATATGTTATATCGTTACTTTAGTTAATACATAATATATGCGTTGTATTGGTTATATTTTCGCGGGTTTCAAAAATTAATACTAAAATAAACATAAACATTAAAAAGCTTAAGGCAAACTTTTATTGAAAACTAGTTGAAAATAAAAACAAAAGTAGAACTACATATGTATACATTTAGATAAAAAATATAAACGCAACTTGTATAAATCATAAAAAAATAAATTATTTACAACATTAAGATTCCAAAATATATATATTAAACCACTACTTATTCCACGAAATGCAGTTTAAATAACAAGAGAATGCTCATTATAGGGTAAGTACTATTAATATTTGATCAGCAAATTTTTTGGATTGTTAAGTTTATACACAATAATATCTCGTAATTCTTTTACATCAATATAAAAATATGTCGAAAACATAAACCTATAATATAGTATCACGCACCAAACGTTAAAAAAATTACCACACGATCGAATTTGAGATCCAAGATGTGCAAGTTCTATTGTTGTGTTGGCATAAACATAATTTTGCTCAAGTGTGTACTGTGTAGTCGCACAAGTACTACAAACGATTTAGAAATCAGTTTTGGTGCCTAAAAATATTATGAAAATGTTTAATGTTTTTTTGTGTTTATGAGGTGTGGTTCATGACATGTACACCTTAGTTTTGACTCCCGTAGAAATACAAACAACATAGTCTATGTAACATTATCAGTCTCAACACTTCAATATGTACATTGTACACTATTGTTATAAATTCCGCCAATGTGAAATAAAATATAAACTACATTTAGTACCAGCAATCTCTTCAACATAAATAAACTTGTTGTGTCTGTTCAGTTTAGTGATAACACATAAACTACACTAGAACACTGGAATGACAATGTCCACGATGAAATATAATTTCTCAATATACTTAAATCAAATGTACACGAACAATTTTTTTTTTTTACATAACAATATCATGATTACAATTTATGTCCATAATAAATTACAATTTATTTTAGAAGAGCATCTTTTTAATATACCAATACAATACTGAGCCAAAGTTTCTCACTAATATTAAAACAAAATACAATTTCAATGCATATGGCAATTTAATATTTACAATTTAAGCCGGTATACCAATTTCAAAATTTTGTCGTCGCTACTAATGTTGATTATTCCATTGCAATGCTGATGATAATAATTGCAAGGAAGACGAGACTAGACATATCAAATTTTCTGATATTTTTACACTTTTTGTAATGAACTCGATTGATTGCCAGTAAAGAATACATAGACATCTAGTCAATATCTAACAGCCCCATTCAGTGAAGTCTAAATGCATTACACTCATCAAAAATTCAAGTTTTGTCACACTTTAAAATTTTTGTACGTTTCTAGAGTAGATGGCTACCTCAAGTTAATATTTTAAAATATGTATTGCAATATAACTCGTAAAAGCCTGCTTCAATGAATTTAATTCTTATTTAAATCATCCCTCTTTGTTATTGAATCTTAAGAGTATTATTTTTTCAGTCTCATAACAAAATTGAACGGAGAGAGAGAATACTGTGAATTCTAACTGTATATTAAAACTTACATTAATTTTGTCAATTGCTCTAGGCCTAAATTCGTAAAAGATGACTAGGTTTATGTAACATGTCACAATAACTCTCTAGTTCTTGTAAGTAGCACAATTACGTGCATATTACTTAAATCTAGTTTCAACCAATGATCCATGGAACAGCTAGTTTTACTTTATATATTAAGATAACATAGTGTGGTATAAACCACATTAATTTTAAAATAACAAGTAACTTTAGAATTATCGCAAAGGCCTGTTGTTGAAAGTCATCTACTGTTAAACATGGTAATGTTTTTTTAGAGTCTTGTTAGCTAGGAAATATATATTATATAATATTTTGACAAAAAATATTTATATTATAATAATATATTTTTTTAATAAACTAGATGTTTCCCGCGACTTCATGCGCGCAAAAAGGAATCTCGCCGGAACCGTACATTTTTTCGCGATGAAAAGTAGCCTATGTCGATGTCCTTTCCCGTGGTCTACTCTACCAAAATTCATTAAAATCCGTCCAGTAGTTTTGGAGCCTATTCAATGCAAACAAACTTTTCCTCTTTATTATATTAGTATAGATAAATATGCAATTTTAAGATATTGAATTAGAAAATCACGTGAAAATGTATCAATAATTCTTATTGAATGTGCGTTTACAGCTCCTATATTATTTATTTCAATTCAAAATCATATTAATATCATACTTTATCCAGATTTTGATTTCTGTGTAATGATTAGTGTATTCTTATTCATTGATATGAGATTGGAGGTGTACTAATGTGGATAACATTCCTGTTAATGTTGGTAAATGTTATGTTTGAAGCTCTCGGACACCTGTCACAATAAAAAGAAGATTTGGCCAAAATGAGAAAATCGATGTATATTTTTCGAATACATTACGTACGCGGAGAATACATGCTCAGTACAATTACTCCTACATTTAATAAGCGTTCTAATATTTGACGACAAATGAATTTTGAAATTTCACCAATTAGTCGTCCTTTATGTTTATTTCACTAAAACGGCGACGGCACGTCACTATAAGTCCGACAGACGACTTCAGCTAGTCGCGTTCGACGAATCGCTTTGTCGAACTGAGGATAGCGTGGCGTGAGGTCGTACGAGTCAGCAGCGGCGTAGTCACAGCAGGCAGGCGGCGAAGAGCGCCACGGCGCGTCAGGGCGGCGGCGCGCGCTCGGGCAGCGCCGGCGCCGCCTCATCCGCACCCGCGCCGCCGCCGCGCGCCCGCATCGCGTACACGTACGTGCGGTACCGCTTGATCTGTCAAAATTCACAATATACATAGTCATACATACATCGCGACATTCTACTTTTGTTAAGCTCAATAATACTTTACTATAATAATACTTTGTACAAAATTGTGTATTTAGTAAAAAATAATGTTGAGTGTAGCGTACCTCGTGCATCAAGTAGTGCTCTCTGTCGCGCTGCGAGTCACGTGCCTGCCGCAGCGCCACCAACTCCTCCTCCAGGCGCGCCGCGCGCTCCTCGTGTTCCATCAGTTGTTCGCGCTGGACACAATATATATTAGAAGGCAATCTTGAGGAAATAACAATCGTGTCTATCTCTATTAAAGAAATAATAATATTCACAGACAAGTTAAAACTGCCAGCCCGTAATAAGGTAACGTGGTTTACTACATCTTAGCCCTCCTCAGATTAAGAGACTCCTGCCCTTCTAGTGGAGATTTTAGTCCTTACTTCATTTGATTATAAACGCCATTAATAACAATAATTTAATAAGCACTTATACACAATGTAAGTATCAGATAAATCTCACCATGGATAGCTTGGTATGCGTACAAGGTAGGAGCGGGCGCTGGAACTTGCGTTGCGAGCCTACAGCACCCGCTAGCGGCGGCGCCGAGTACGCTCCGCAAACGAAGTTTATAGTCTCCACCCACGAGCACAACTCCTTCGAATCACTGTTTAAAAGGAATATATTATAGTTAATAAATAAAATAGTAGAATCAATAAAGAAACTCATCATAATAATATTAGCTACTTTCTTTAGAGAAAGATAATATTTAGAATAATGACTGCAATTAATACCTAGTTTGAAATAAATATTCCGCTTGATCGGCGGTCTGCAATCTAAATACGTGTTGCTTTTTTGTGTAGTCAGTTGCTTTCGTTGCTAGAGCGTGATGTATTCTGAAAATAATAAATATAAAAAAAATCAATAAATATCTAATGGTTAAATAAGAAAAACACAATGGACTTACCTTATGGCATTGTGTAAATTATCGGACATTTGGCTACGTCTAAACCCGTGTTCATCTTTGTGTAAGTACAAAATTAAATCCCGCAGCGTGCAGTAAAACATTTTCCAACCTCGTCTTCCAAATGGTGCTAAAACAGAACATGAATACCATTAATTTTACAACGACATTTATTATAATATACATAACCTACTTTTCCCGTTAAATTGGTTACTTGGATCCTTAAGACTGCGCCGAGCGTAATCCGCGGGCACTGTTTAGGCATTTCTCTAGGCGAGTGCGTGAACGCACACAGCAGTAAGTGTACGTGTGTTTAGATGGAACGACGCGACCGATCGAAAAAGAACACAACTCATAATTTTAAAATTTAGAGTATCTAATGAAAACACAATATTTTTTAATAAAAAAGGTATAACGTCTATTTTGTTTGAACTGGAAATCTTTATTAATATTGATCTATATATCTATATTTCTATACTAATATAATAAAGAGGAAAAGTTTGTTTGTTTGTTTGTTTGCATCGAATAGGCTCCGAAACTACTGGACCGATTTTGATTAAATTTGGTACAGATATAGATTAGACCACGGGGAAGGACATAGGCTACTTTTTATCGCGGCAAAATGTACGGTTACCGCGAGATTTCCTTTTGAGCGCACGAAGTCGCGTGCCACATTTAGTATCTAATAATAACATTATAATAAAACAGTAAAAAATGCCTGTCTGTCTGTTTTTACATGCTAATCCGGAAATACTGGACGGATTCTAATGAAACTTTTTTTTTATACAGATGTTAAGCCTAGGCAACAATAGGGTATAATTGATTTTGGAAAATGGAACACCTGATGCAGAACCATAATGGTCCAGCTAAACTATAAGAAATATAAAAATGACGCCTTAGCAAAAGTTGTTCAGCCTGATGAACATTTCTTATTGAAGTATAAAAATCGAACATTTGGAACACCTGATGCAGACATAAAGTCCACGCGAACGAAGTTCTAGAGCTAGTTTTCCATATTAGGGGATCGAACTACATCTAAAATATTTAGCTTCATTAATATACTCAGAAATTTCGAGGCATAACTACTTGGTAAATGTAAAAAATGTATTACTTTATGTGTAGTTTATTAATAAAATACATCTAAAAAGCCCAAAAATTTTTTTGCTAAAATTATTAACAAAACGTACATCATTTGTTTACTTACATCTAATACAAAAACATTTATTATGGTACATAAGTATGAACTTAAACGCACAAATATCGGAGATATTTACAAATATATTCCTGCGGCCGATAGATATGTATGTATGTATACAGTATACTGTTTCTTCTGAGAAGTACTTTAAGAGTACTATCCATTTATGCAATTAAAAAAAAAGCCCGATCGCCTATTGAATTCAAACGACAGAAATGCTTATTGCGCAAGTAATTTTATTTCCTTCTAGTATAAACTTAGTTTGTTATAATTATTGTTTCAACGTTATTTTTTTTTCGTTTCGGTTTTGTTTCTCTAGTTCTTTCGTCTAATTTCAGCTTGATTTCATTTATATTTCTGTTATTGATTGCTTCTAGAATAAACTCCGGTTCCTTAATTTCCATCTGTCTATCTAATCTTGAATCAATTAATTCAGGAAGAAGACAATTAAAATAGAACTTCTTTAGTTTTTCTTCCATATCATTCCAAAATAGTATATATTCATCTATAAGTTATATCTTCATATCTACATTGGTCCAAACAGCAAATATACATGCTTTTCTTTGTGTAATGTGAATTTGTCCCTGTGCTTGGAAAAACCAATCGTGTCTTTTATTTACAACAGCATTCCCCATCTTTATTTATATTCCAAAAATTTATTTTTTTCGCTCTGATAGCATTATCGACACTTAAATCCCGAGCCGCATATGGACATTTTATTTTGACAATTTTGTCGTCTTCTACAAGTCCATCTGGACTTGCACCTAAGAATGGCAAATCTTTGTCAATAAATAGACCACATATTCTGACAGGCTTTTTCAGTTGAGATTGCAGTTGTTCGCGTGCAAGAACTTCATGATTTTGGCCATAGTTTATTGATTTCACATGCTCCAAACTTTTTTCAGTGACTAAAGTTTTGACTAAAGGCCCGCATTTTATTAGTTTTCTTTTGCACACTTTACCAAATCAGAAGCTGTAAGCCGTAGTTTTCTTTCCTGGCGCCATTCCATCGATTCCGCCTGCAAAATGGTTCTTCTTTCGAGTGCGTGGCGATCATCTTCGGACAAAGTTATGCTTTTTAAGTGCTCTGCTTTGGCAAATTGAAAATCTGTCTCGCTTAGGTCAGGCTTTTGACAAGATTCGCCATAGTTTTCGTCATTGTGTCTATTGATAGACTTTTGGCTTTTTGATGTGCGACATTTAAAAACTATACGTCTCGCTGAGGCCATTCTTTTTACAGTCCTTTTCCATTCAAGTCGTTTGATTAATTTGTTTGGGCTTTGCAAAAGAAATTTCTTACTGAGGTAAGTTTGCGGCTGCTTCGAATTGAAAGAAACAACCGATGCTGTACATCTCCCTGAATATGACTGTCGACCTGAATAATTGATGCGTTTTCCCCCAATAAACTTTGCAATCACACTATTGAAAATCTCTGCTATATTGCTATTCACACAGTGCATCAGACTTTTAGCGTTATTTACCAACCTAGACAGGATTTTTGTTAAGACTGAAAAAATAAAACCACCGTCCTTACTTTTCATTGCTGGTACTAAATTTTCTTCTGGTGCTTCATTTTCGGTGAGTTTCTTGCAATAATAAGATTTACATGAAGCATGGTCGCCAAACACGTGATGCGGCGCATTCAACAAATCCTTTTTCAGTTCAAGAACTTTTTCCTCAAAAGTTATGTTTTTAGAACCTATATATTTTACTGCTCCATTAACAGATCGCCTTAAACGCAATATATTATTTTGTACAGCTCTTCTATATTTAATTGCGTAAATTGTATTCCTGGTCAGCTCATCCAACTTCGTGCAGTAATTCCTTAATAAATGATTGGTACACTCAATCTTCTCTACTAACAAATTTCCATAAGGTTTAGCTTTTTCAAAACTGCTATGTGTAGGTACTTGAATCACCGTCAGCTATTAGTCTAGAGTATATCAATTTGTGTGTTTCTAAGGAAGTTTTAAACCCTTCAACTAAAGCTGTTGCTTCCATACCGCTTGAGGAGCCAGTATAATTTTTGAAGCAAGTGTGTTCTGGTGTTGCCTCTTTTTTATTTTCTGCTCGAGCACAAACCATACAATATTTGTTCTTCACTGCCATATACAACACTTTTTTCGTTCTGTACCCTATCATCACAGGGCACCTGATAAAGCATTATAGTTTTTTCTATACGATCTTTTCGACCAGCAAGCATCTGCAACAACCGTTATCATTGGTATTCCATTTGAATCTACTTCTCCATTCCTTACAGCTAAATTATACTCTTCTTGGGCTGCATCTGCCATACTTTTTTCTTTGGCTAGTTCCCAGAGTTCACAAACTTTGGTATGGCACTTAGCATATAATTTGTCAGACATACATGGTATGTTGAGACTGGCTGAAACAAGTTCCAGTCCTGAAAATCCCGCACCAATAGAGATAAAACTGCTGACAATATTATGGTTCAAGTCGAGATCCGTGGAGTTATCAGAATAGGGACAATTTTTTAATTTGAATTACAGATTACACATTTGACATGTAAAATGAAATTGTGAATGAAACGCTGTTTTTAATTCTTTTGTAAATTTCAAACAACTCAGATTACAGCCAAGTACTGAGTTATGATTTGAAATATCTTGAAGCTGTTGATAAATGTACCCAAAATCTATAATTCTGTTTCCAGATATTACAATATCCTCCTGTTCTTTATTTTCCTTTTCTGTAATAAGCTCAGTATCAGATGTATTTTCTAGTGATTCCTAAAAAAAAACAGCCAAATGTATTCAAAATAGATTTTTCCATCACGTGCAATGAGATTTAATTATTATTGACAATTACGAAAAACTGACCTTGTCTATATCAATTTCCGACAAATTTGACGCTAAACTTTTTGATGATTCACCATCTTCATTGTCATGATTTCTAATCCTGAAACAGAATTTTATGTAATATTATGGTATTTTTTAGTATTTGTTAATGTAGCAGTAGTAGGGCTGTTAGTAATAGCATGGTGGTATCATCTTTAACGTTTCCACGATGTTTCATACAAACTATAATTATGCTACAAATATGTTGAAATAAAAATACTCACATACATACTTACACACGAAAAAAAATATATTTTATAGTTCTATTTCTGACAACCCTAATGGTTAGTACGGTATACTACACGTACCGTACGGACTACAAATACATAGTATTAGAAATTAATCAAATCGTTGAAGGAACAAATAAATCTGTGGTATTAACATTATTATTGTAGACAGTCTATGCACATTACACTTCTTATATGGGCAGTCGTATAAAAACTAGGGAGCTTTCTACGTGAAACCTATTACTGGCAATCCTATTTAGACATTTGTTAAATAGTACTTTAATTTATACATACACGTTATTAATCAGCTTTTTCTTGAATCTGGAGCTGCTGCATAATTTATAATAATATCTTTGTTTACGTTTTCCCATTTCACTGCAATAAGAAAATATTGAAAAAGAAACATCTCGTATAATAGAAGTAAAAGTTAATAATAAATATAAAATTCCCAAAAAAATACTTACATCGTTTTACCGCGGCGTTCACGAGACGGCGTGGTCGATGGTTCGCTCTGCAAAGTGACGTGCGCTCAGTCTGAACACACGGGGACGACTGAGCTGCTGAGCCCGCGCGACGCATATTTAAATCGACTCGAGCCCGCCATAGTAAAAATGTATGGGGAATTTAATGCACTTATTAATAAATATGTATCTTATATTGTCTGACGATAATTTAAGTATTTAAGACGAAACTGTAATATTTTTTTTCATTTTTCATTTTCATGTTTTTTTTCATTTAAAAATTATGTTACATTTCTACTGTTATGATATAAAATATTACTTAACGGCAGGCTATGTTTTTAGAGTTTTCGACTAACTTTACGTAATTCTGTAGGCTTAAATATTTATCATTTTAAGTTTTTTCCACGGAGTAATTTTTATCATATTCTTAGTAATGGCAACTGTATTTTTTTTATATATATATATTTAACGAATACTTTTGATTTTATCAACTTAACGGTGAGTGCCGCTTTCGGCATTTTTGCTCGGCGCAGTCTTAATATTTAAAAATAGTGAAGTAAGCAAATTCTTTGCTTGTAATATAATAATATCATGTATTATAAATTTTCAATATAACAATTAGGAACCAAAATTTTACACAATATGTAACAATGAATAATGTCTTACTTTTTTTCCCATTCACATCGTAGCAACATTTCCTCATGACGTAACCCTTCTTGTATTCGACGGCTCGGCTTTGGTCGGGAAGGTCGAGGAATGGATTACTGCCCACCGGCGCTGAGTTCCGATTGTCACCGCCACCGGGAGTCGTTTCTGTGTCTCTGTGAAAAAATTGCAGATTAAAATATACAAAACAAACGACGAAAAGTATAGGGGCAGTTGAATACGTAGAAAAATCAGTAAGGGTTTTATCACAGGTATGCTATGATAAACAATTTCTTGTGTGTATTATATAGGTAAACAAGCACATTTGCAATGAACTAATATTTGAGAATACGAGTAAGGTAAACAACGCGATAAGGCAGCGGTACGTTTGTACTTTGCTGCAGAACGACATCTGATAAGTGTAAGGCATCTATAGCGCAATGTGATTTTTTTTAAATGAAATGGACCAGACAACGAGCAGACGGATCGCCTGATGGTAAGCGATTACCGCCGCCCATAGATAGTCCCAACTCTGCGTTCTTGGCCTATAAAATCCCCATGTACTGCCTTACATGAAAACCAGCAGTGCTTAAATATTTTACTCCCATACTAATAAAAATATTTACACAATGGCTATACAATGTTTTTCCAATGTATCAGACAGGGACAAAACATTTTATAGCTTATCCCCTGTGTAAATATGTTATAAGTAAGGAGTAATTCTAGAAATATATGTTGTCATTTTACTCACAGCGCCCATTGCAGCGGCTGCGTGCGTATCGCGTGGTACAGGTGTTTGAGCGTCTCGCGCGGGAAGTTTTCGCCGTCGTTGAGATCGGCAAGGTTGTCGATGAACTCCGCGCACGACATGCGCCGGAACGAACCGCCGCAGCCGTGCAGGTCCGTGTTCAGCAGCATTATCGCGCACGTCAGCGTGTGCACCGCGTCTAGGCCATAGAGGTTAGAAGTCACATTTTTAGCACAAACAGATAAGTTTGTGCATCATTTGGGGCACAAGCAGGTATCCCAAATACAAAATACAATCATCTTGTGAGGCCTGTATTACGCACGTACAATATTTTCTGTACGTGCGTGACATACAAAATAAAATAACATCGGACACAGTCCTAAATAACAATATTCATAAATCAAATTCCATTCAAATTTCAATTTAGTGTAATTACCTTGTGAGTTGAACGATCCGGGATTACAGTCTAGGTACCGTCGCGAAAAGTGAACTAACACCCGCTCGCGCTCCTGGGTCTCGCCACTGAGCGCGAACCGCGCGAGGAAGGCGCGCAACGCCTCGTCCAGCGTCGTGCCGCCGAACTCGAAGTGACGCACATACTCCTCCGCCACGGCGCGAGAGAATTCATTGCTGAATGAGGAAAAAAAAAAAACTTAATTAATATATTGTACTGATTGCATGTGTTATTTTTATGTGACATTATGATCTCCTCACATCACAATAGTTCAGGTAAATGTTAAACTTAAATACAGTAATACCCCGACTTACGCTACCCCGTTTTACGCGAATTCGGAGATACGAGTTTTTCATTTCGATTGCCGCGCGCATCGACTCTCTCGCTCCGCCCTCTCAGTGTTCAGTTTGCGACAGGTTTGAACGTGTTCCGCGTAGAATTATTTTACGTGTGCAGTGCGTTTTAATTATAACCTCTAATTATGTCGTCTAAACGAACAAAAAATGAGTCTTTTGAGTCTAACAAGAAAAGAAAAACACTGTCTTTGGAGTGTAAACTGAATATAATTTTTTTCAATTCAATTCAATTCAAGAATTCAATTGAAAAGGGGTTACAAATTTTAGAAAAAATAGATTCTAATGAAGAACGCGTTTCTACTACAAAACGGGGAATAAAAAAATTACTGGTATGCTACGAGGAAATTTTGCGTGAGAAGAAGAAAAACTTAACTCGTCAAGCAACATTGTTAGAATTTATGAAGCCTTCGACATCAAAATAACTTCGGTTTAGGTTACTTTATTCATAACAATGTAAATTGTTTTATTATCTTACTCTTTATTAAACATTTTTCTTCTAAATTATTGTTTTCTTAAAACTCTGGTCCCGATTAAACATACTTTATATGTATTTATATGCAAAGTTGAACCCCGACTTACGCGAATTCGACTTACACGGCAATCGCTCGGACCCACCTATCGCGTAAGTCCGGGGTATTACTGTACATATTATTGCTATTATTTATTATAAAGTGAGATAATTTTGATATTAAGAGCCCCAACGCACTCTTTCTCAGCGTTTCATGAAAATCGGTCAAGAAAAACTTTTGACTATTGCTGTCTGTTTCGTATTTTTTGCATTAATTGAAATAATAATACACATTTAGAATCTTACTTTTTACTCAAATGTCGTGAGACATCAGATTTTTTGAATCCGTCGAGGTGGTACAGTCGCTTTGCCAGTCTTTCCGCTGAGGGAATATCTACAGCCTTCGGGCTATAGTGGAATGAGTGGAGTGAGTCACCGTCCGAGCCCTCATCTGAACCGCCGCCATCTGACGCGCTACACAGCTCCTGAAGGTGAAACAAGTTCTGGAAAATTCGATCTTAATGCGAGAAGTTATTTTGAACAAGTGGTATTCTTAAAAACCTTTACCTGATAGCCCTGGTGCTCAGGAGAATTATGGCCATTCTCTTTTCCATTCTGTACGTAGTTGGTATTATTATTTACAGTGTCGTTAGTGTTTACGTTCTGTTTGTCTGGTCCCTTCACCTGTATCACTATCCTGTAGTCTTTGCTGTGGTCGCCGTTTAACGTGACGTCACTGCCGTGTTCCGTCGAATACGTGGAATTAGACTTGACGCGTTTATGGCAAGGCTCGGAAACTAGTATAGTGGAGTCGGAGTCTGAGGGATCGGATAATTCCATGCGAGGACACTCTCGGCCTGTGTCGAACATATCGTCTTGATCTTGAAAGTCAGGACTAGAAATATTTGATACTGCTTCAGATAGACTCATATCACCTGTAAAATAAAACAAAAATATTACTTACTGGTTAGAATCTATAAACATAAAGCTACCTTTTTATTCCTTGCTTATAACAAGAGCTTAAGTAATTTGCGACAAAAAGTCACTCTTTAAACCGGTTTTATCATTCACTTTGTAGTGCAAGTTTTAAGAACAAGACAAGTTACCGTACCGTTTAGCGTACGATGATGCAAGTGCGCGTGCGGTGCACGCTGCGGCGACAGCGCCGACCACGACGCCGACGTCGGCGACGCGGGCGATGACGACCTGTAAATGAACATGTAACATTACTCTTTGTCGTTGGAAAGAAAATAATAGTACAACATAAGGGTGTCGAGAGCGGCGGTGAGCGAATCAAAATTACTAATTAATTATTCACATCAAGATAGTGATTCTAGTTAGTGTAAATTATTCAAATGTATAAAAACATTACGTTAGAACTTAGAAGGGCGTAACCACATGAAACGTAAGTTCAACTTTCGGTTAATCTATGATCGTTTATGTTTATGACATCGAAATAATCTCACCTTTGTGACATGCCGTCGGATATGGAGGTAGAGTTAGAAGTGGCGGCGGAGCCATTACACTGCGATACAGGCGCGTTGTACGTCCACACGATTCTTGAAATGAAACCGTAGTAGTAAAATTAAATAATAACATATATGAATATTCATAAATTTCACTCTGAATATTTTATTTGGTTAAAATAAAAATGAATACCAAAATTTATATTATTTATGTTAATTAATAATATTAGGTATCAATAAAAAAAATTGAACATAAAAGCAGACGAGAAAGAGAGAGCATGAGAGCACTACCTGTCCTTCTCGTCAGAGTCGGTGCTTGGGCCGGGCGTGGCGGAGTCGGGACGCGCGTCGAGCAGCGTGTTGAGTGATGACGTCACGTCCTCCTCCATATCCACCGCTACCGCGCTCAGCGACGACTCTTTCTGTAACTGACAATATGTGATGGATACTTGACATACACAAGTAATGGGGCATATATGAAGATACTTGCAAACATCTTACGTTATTTTCCACTTTTGAATAATATTATGTTTTAAATAGCAACAAACTAATTTACTAAATCAATAATCCAATCACGACTCACTTGCAAGTGATCCTCGGAGCGGGACGTACGTACGACGTGTTGCGTTCGCGTCGACATCTCTGCTGCGGGTACGTTACACGCCGGCGACGCGGGCTGAGAAGTGAACCTGAAAAAAAAGTTTTTTTTTTTTTTTAATTTTCATTTATTTAATTAAATTATAAAATCTGTCATAACTCCCGCATAATAGATAGCTAAAACTTAACTCACAATTTACTAGGATCGCCGACTAGGCCCGTGTCTGGCGAAGAGTTGTGCCTTTGCGACAGCTCTACACGGTTGGCGAGGCGATTTTCACTTGGCGAAGCAGGCGTTGAGTTATATCTATATAGTAACATTAAAATAATGATTTTGAAAAAATAATTAATATAAGAATTATTGTCACCCTATTTCTACAACATTTTTCAGTGAATTGGCGATGCAGAGCCTGCGATGTGCCCCCCGCAACCAGCGCGACTTATGAAACTCCTTTATTTACGCACGAACGGCAAGGCGAACTGAATTCATGATTTTTTAAATATACTTAATAGGATAGGATAATAAAACTTAGGCCTTTTCATCCGTTATTGTATGATTTTTATCAAGTATTCTTCGAGCGAAGTAACCACACTTGAAATACTGTATGCCAGTAACCGTTGGTTTTTAAATGTCGTATGGTTGCCGCTTGGGCATACGGCATTCTCACAGCATAGTCAGCCTAGTCCAGAGAAATGACTGGTCAATGCGTCTGGAGCCAACCATGTGCGGGTTTCCTCACGATCTTTTCCTTCACAGTTGGAGCGTCCGTATAATGTACTTGAGATCTGATCTCATTGGTACACGCCACAACCTGGAAATCGAACCTGCACTCTCTCGAGTGCGAATCAAATGGGCCAATCTACCCACTAGGCCACGGAGCTCTAATAGGATAATATACACTTTGAAATAGGATTAGGATAGATTCTGTTGTTGGTCATAACATGTCTATTTTTTCCAAATGATAAAACATCACCCAGTATAATGCTTAAAATGCAGTATAAAGCCGATTTAAAGATAAGAAGATTCGAAGGTATAATTTAAATGCACGTGCACATATAAATGAGTTGAGCGGTGGCGCAGTGGGAGCATCACGGCATTCTAGTAGATTTTACTGACAGTGCACCATAACATTATAGCAAATTACACCTAAAATAATACGTTAAATCGCATAATTCTACCTGTGAAAGTGTGTTCTGTGTGTGGGCGCGTGGTGGTTGTGGTGCGGGTGCTCCACTCGGGAGAGATTGAGGATGAGGTCGCCGGTCATCATGAACGCCTCGAACTTGGGCTGGGTGGCGCGCGGCCGTATGGACCTGTCCTCGGCCAGCAGCGCCTCGCAGCTCTCGCCCGACCGCCCGCCCGACCCGTTGCTCGACGAGTTTGTCGACGAATTCGAGTTACTAGACGGAAGCGAACTAGCCCTGAAAGTTGTAAAACAATTAGGTATGTATGATTATTTGTGTCGACAAAAAATAGTTCTAGTTGAAACGACACTTTCAATAATTGTTTCTTTACAGGAGAGGATTCTCATTTCTCGAACGGAGAGCACGAACTAGACGTTGGAGTGTACGATGACCTACTTTAGGTCAGTCAGTCATCAGTGTCCAGTTATTGGTCACGATGGAAATCTATGGAGCGAGCACGAGCATGTCTTGCAGTGGGCATCCTGTAGGCTGTGACGAGATAACTATAGTTACTTGTTACTGCATTGGTTTTTTTAGCATGTAACTACCTACATTGTACTTTAAATTTAATTTCAAAAAAAATCGGTTGTCTGTAAAGTAGGTTTACTGACAATAGCTGAACGTGACAACGTCATGTTTATAGTGCGCGCGGAACTAAGTGGCCGCGCCTTAGGTAGGCGTGTTGCCGCCGCGAAGTCCGGCGCCGAACTGAGTAATAACATCAAGCGCATAATAATAATAATATATAATAATAATAATAACAAAAACAACAACAACAACAACAATAATAATAATAATAATAATGAGGTAACGGCAATGCGAGGTAACGCTGGTACTTGGTAACAGTAACAGGTAACGCATGAGTCATGTATTTTCGTGCGTGCAGCCGGCTCCATCGATTTATAAGACGTTATCACGTCAAAAGAACAATTTTGATCACTGAAAAATAAAATTAGTTCACTACTTCGCTTCGTTTTCAGAACGATAAAACTTGGTAAGTTTCAAAGTTTCGATAACCACTAGATCACTGGCTTTTGTCGCCTCAGAATAGAAAAACTAAAACTAGGCCTTGCTTTAAATTTTAAACTTTTAAATGGTGGGTTGTGAAACTTAGATATTACTAGTCGTGTTGGGTAAAACACATTTTGTCTTATTACTTATTTAATATGTATGAACTGGAATACTACTACCTACGTATAAATAAATTACTACCTACATTATACATACAGTCATGCACCTACAGTTTTTCTACCAACAATCAAACCAACAACTACTCCTGCTACCTACAACCACACCTCGTAAGGGTTACAACCTACACGTGATGTGTGAAAAAAAAATCACATAAAGTAAAAAAAAAAGAATCATGCACTTCAAGCTAAATAGATTAAATAAAAAATACAGTTGCTATTCATTAAATTAAACATTAGTACATATTATTAAAAATAGAATAAAGAAAATGTCAAACAATTATAAAAAATAAAAACAGTTTCCCTGTTTCCATGCTTGCAATGCATGTCATTATTTAAACTAAAATAACAATAATAGGCTAGATGACTGCATATTTTTTTATTGCACAAATGAATAGTACCTACTCTTAAATATGAGTAATTCAAAAACTTCTCAGAAGAAATAGTATAAGAAATAAATAATGTTTTATGAGTAGAATAAGTTTGGGCGGGTGCCGACATCAAAACTTATGAAGATTGTGCAGAGAAATAATTCATATTTTAGCCGAATTTGAATAGGAAAATAAGATTTATTTCATACTTTTTTGTGTATTTTTCCTTTGGCAGTTGGTTTAGTTTTTTGTTTAAAAACAATCATTTTTCTCTTTTTAGTCATATTTGTTATAATATTATTAACACATTTTAAGAACTTTTAAAATAAACTATCGAATGTATAATTAAATAAGCGCCAAGCTTCCATAAGTTATTGTATATAAGATGATGATGATGATGATGATTACTGTAAGTTACATAATTCCATAATATTATGCTTGCAGTTCTTTAAACAATTTAAAGACATCAAAAAAACAATTTTGAAAATCGGTCCATAAACGGCAGAGTAATGTTCAAAGATACTTGTGTCGGTGTAAAATACCGAGATCTACCTATTATATCATCATTATGTGATGATGTATGGTGTGATGATGGTGGTGATGATGATGATGATTACTTTAATTGACATAGTGGCTTATGCTCGCAGTTCTTTAAACAACGTCGAAATCCCCAAACATGTATCTATAAGGAGTCAGGAGTTCTGTTCAGTACTTTTGGATCCAAGGTATACCTTGGTGCAAAATCTTACTTTTTGGTAGCATATGCTTGGATTACTTCAGAAAAAGTCGAAATCACTATATGTGTCCATATAAATTTCGAGGGGTTTCCTCGATTCCTCATGGATGATCACTTTGGTGACAACGGGACTAACTTCGGATACCCTTTACATCAAAAAAAAAAATTTTGAAAATAGATCAATAGACGGCGGAGTTATCGTTGAACATACAATATATATATACAGCCGAACGTATAACTGCCTCCTTTTTTGGAAGTCGGTTAAAAAATTTGAGTGACGTTGGCCTGCGGGTCGCGCGTTGTTTCACCGGTTTAACAGAACTGTGCAGTTTTATCGTTACGTGTGTAGCGAGTGTTAGTGAAGCAACGACGTTCCTAATAGTTATTTCGACCGAGTCGATGGACAAATAATTTAATACACCACCCTCGTGCGGGGTTGACGTCTGCGGCGCATATGGCATAGGCTTATCGCGATCGGATATCAGCTGTCAAACGATAGGAGGGTCGGCTTTCAATTACCAAAACAAGGTGGGGCCGCGAGGATATGGGGAAGCCAACTAAAAATACACCACCGATGACCCCCATTCATCACGTACGGTGTTATTTAATTAAATTAATTCACTCGCTTATTGCAATGAAAGGCTCAAACCACAACGAATTGGCAGCGACGAGACGACCACTTTAATAACAAGACATGATAATCTTTATATAGGTACAAACAATGTTACAAGACTTAGAAATGCTCCCGACCACGCGAGACAGCTCGAGCCGGCTCGAGCTTCGTCACGCCTTGAACATTATATAAAGCGTTTCAATACCTAGTAACAGTGTGCATCAAGTTTACATTTTGTTTTCAATTTTCTTTGAATCATTAGGCTTCCCATTCAATGTATATCAAGAGAAGAGACTCACTTATCGTGCTTGGTGCGGGGCCCGCTCGTCCGCCGGTCAGCCGCCGCCGACAGATACCGGCGCACGCTCGCTTTGATCTGCGGATCTGCAAGATGCACATGACTTGTCAGTACTCAGTTGTCACTTGTCAGTCATCAGGCCACCCAGCATAGTGGCATTAGTGTGCGCAGTACTGAGGACAACGCTTTTTTTTCATTGTGAAGGTTTGGCAACATCTTTTTTTAAGTGTTACTCTATCTTAAGTATAGTTATTTACATGGCAAATCAGCAATGTTAGTTTAAGTTAAATGATGTATGAAATGAAAAGTATCCATTAGTTCCATTACAACCCCTACATTATTTAATACAACATAACATTTTCTAATGCGGTAAAGGACATCGAAATCTAACGACTCATTCAATTCGATTGGCGGTTGCTGTGTAAATATTCTTTACGAGACTACAATAATAAAATAAAGCAAGCCGAGATCGAGGTTATTCCGAGTCGGGTCCCAGGAAACACCTATAAAATTACTTCATCTTATCTGTAGCAGCATTATTTCACAAACACCACTTATACACCGGGGACCGCGCGAATTTATTACTCGCAGACCGCAGCGCCTAGATCGTATGTCATAGCTACGGTCCTACACGAGTAAATACAGATATTTTACTTATCGACTTACCCTTTTTTAATCGAAGCGTGACAGGATCTGAAGACAGTCGCAAACATTTTAATACTGCAACGAAAATTTCTAGTATTGGTTATTGAAGCAGACAAACAACATTCAGCAAAGAAGTTAAATGAGTAAAAGTTTTAATCTCGTAGATAGTTCTAGAAAAACAACGCGACGACAAACTTGTAATAAAAATTGAGTGTATAGTTACAAGTAATGAGAACATTTCGGTAAATTAAATTGTCTGTATTTAATGTCTAGCTATCAGCAACAGAGGTCTATTTCGGACTGATATATTGACATAATACCACTCAATTAGGTAATACTGTTTTTGGTTTCGAAACAAGCGCAAGTCTCTACCGCATTTGCGTCGTAAAGTAAATATACAAAATTGTATTTTTATACAATCTTCCACAGACAAAACTAGCATTTTACAGCTATGGTAGGGTTGATGATCTTTTCGGCAGCTCACATTAAAATTGGAATTGCAGTTTTGCGTGCAGAGGTGAGCACAGCTACAACGCAATCATTGAATTAGCGTCAATGCCGATATTAGGCCATATGGCACGTGGAAAACCGCGCGAACGACAATATTCCCATTTGTACACGATGATAATTAGCCAAGTATTGACACTTGACACGCTGCCGAGTGTACAATGAACCTACATCTACGTGATTGATTGTCTGATTTAATTATCTCTTGAGATCGCCAATAGACGATGCTATAACATAGGTAGAAAACCAAACATGGGAAAGAATGAATATTTTCGAAGCAGGACCAAGTGGAAAATATGACAATACCCACTGATGGTCTGAAATTATAAAAATATTCAAAGCCTAAGCAAAGAATTCAATGAGAAGAAACTCAGATGAGAAGGAAATAATTACATTTTGCCGACGCGGAGCAGTCATTTAGCGCATTTACTGCATTTTCAGTTCCTTAAACATTGTGGGATGTAGAATGAAATATTATGTCTTAGACAATAAAATAATTATGCAATATTATTATGGTCAATCAGCGTTAACAACTTCAAATCGTATAGCTACATTTATGTACCAAACAAGACGTGTATAATTATAGGAACGCATTAAAAATAATTGCAATTAAATACATAATAATTGCTAAGCTACTTATGATGATTTGTGTTCCTAAAAGTGCTTTTAGGGTGAAGTCGCTCTGAAAGGGGAGTAATTGTACAAGCTTTAGTTTACCCTGATCGCATCTAGTTTTGCAAAGTCACGTTTACTAAATCTATGTAGTCAAAGGCTATGGTAGCATAACAAAATACAGTTTAAATGTACACCATGGGATTTTTAACTTTGACTGCTAGTTCTTGTGCTCGTCGGTCTTGGGCTTGATGAGTTTATGCCATCATCGGTCTATTACGTATAAAAATATTGATGGCACAAACTCTTAGGTCTTATTCAAAAGAATTCACTAACACAACCTAAATCTTAGTCGGTTAGTGTGATAAATGTGATAGTCTGTGTGACAGTCTGATAAATATCTCTTCACCTTCTCTGGTGGTGAACCGGTTTACATCAGTCCCGTTGACCTTGAGCAGCACATCTCCCGCTTCCACCTGTAAACAGATAACGGCTACTTTAAACCCAATTCTAGCACAAGACGTGCGACGTATTTGAGACAAATTGGCTAAAATGCGTATAGCTAGAATAGAGACTTGATGATAAATTTTAACTATGTCTCATAGTATTTTTTAGGCAGGACGACGCAGGACTAAGTGCCCTTGACTTATGCAAATGGTTTAGCAATGTGTCGCCGTATCTGTGACTTCCATAATAATATTATGTCTGCATAAGAAACATCAAGCCGTCATTTGTCAGATAAGCGAAGAAGTTAACCCTCAGACCATGATCATTTGCTGGATTTAGATTTTTCCTTCATTTTTCTAATTATTTAGTTCCCGTTAAATAATGCGAAATGTGTGATTTTCGATTACGGGAATCTTGCAGAATAGTGTAAAGAGGGTTTTTTTCTTTTCACAATGTTATCATGTTCTATTCACTCATTCATTAATTCTTCATGTTATATTGTTAAAACATTTAAATATTGTTCTAATGACGCTTTCGATGAATTTTATTTATTTACACAAAACACTGACTTTGTTATTGAAAGTTCGTGTTATTATTCAAAATAATGTTTTGTTGGGCATATCTAAGTTATAGTTTATATTTACACTTACAAATAACACGCATAAAACAAGTTTTTGTTTATGTCCACTTCGAGAGTCATCGTTTGCTAATTGGAATATTAACCTAGTTTTGTGTAGCTGCAGGTGGTCTTAGAAATAAAGTTTTGGTAGCATCTAGAACATGTTTAGCTGGTGTGCTCAGAACTTGATCAGGAAATCATGTTGTCATGATCGTCGGCTCATACGGTAACAAGTGATTATTATCTGATATGCGATAACAAGTCGCATCACGCGAGCCAGCGGAAGTGATCAAGATCTTAATTTATTCAATATCGGTTGTTTCCTTCCACCATGGGATCAACTCGGAGCATGTAGAGCTAGTAGAGTTAAATTGTATCAATGTATCCAAGGAAGAAATGAATAGAAAATAAATTTTATGCACCTTAGTGATTCGTGTCTAGGCAAACAAATAAGGATAATGGAGATGCCCTTTTAAGTTATATGAACTACTATAAGCCATAAAGTACTATGGCGAAGATTTTGAACGCAAGTTATGGCCAGTAAACCTGTAAATATTATATTGATGCTATGCCTTTTATGTGGGACACATAGTATAATAAATATTGAATGTAAGAAACCAATTATTGTGGAAAATGTTAATTGACATTCATAGCAAATAGCAAACTGAACGGAATCACATTATATAATATACTACCTATTCATTATTTATTATAAATATCATACCATATATGTAATTATAATATACTAGATGATTCCCGCGACGTAGGTGCATTTTGCTGCAGTAAAAAGTAGCCTATATGTTAATCCAGAGCCTAAACTGCAACCATATCCAATTTCAATTTTTTAATAAATATTCATTAATTTGAGTAAAATTAATAAATCCAAGAAAAATTTTTGTGATAACATTCCGAATGATATCGGACGCTTCGGCTAGTGCTCTATATTCGGGGAATGTGGCGATAAAATAGCTGTTCCATGACATCGTACAAATGTCCAACCAACGTACTTTGGAGAACCTGGATCCTATCATTTTTAATCAGGAACAATGGTATATATTAGCTTAAATACGTCTGAATAATTACTGCTATAGAAGATATCGAAAAATACTTTAAGAATAAACTGGATGTGACCAAGTGTGGGATAGGGCACTCATAGGCCAAACATAACTAAAATGCTACAATACAAGGTTACAACACCAGCAGCGAAGTAACTAGGTAATGTAAAATTTAAATTCTTTACTTGCCCACTTCTCTTTTATAACATGAGTTTTATCAACTGGATGCCATATATATGTTGCTAGTACGTATTACATACTTGTGTAGATAGAAAATAAAAAGAATCGAATAAAATTTGCGTTATATTGTGGTCGTACCTAACTGGTTAATCCAGCTTTGTTTGCTAACTGTACTCTTCAGCTATTTTATTATCACTAAATTTATTTACAGATTAAACTGCTTCTTGCTTGCGAGAACATTTACTACAAATCAACACCTATTTATCTCTATATTAGTCTTATACTAATATTTTGTTATGTTTAATATTTGTGTTGTTTTAAAATATGTATGTATACCTATCCCTGTCTGACATTAAATTATAATTAGCCAAGTCGTTATGGGTAGGTACTAGGTAGTCTGATTACTTGCTTACTCACTGATTTTGTCTTATACACCTGCTTGAACCACTCTTATCATTACACAAATTACTCTGTTCTTTAAAAATTTAATGCCACACACAGAATATTATTGTAACTATTGATGATCATTGATCACATAACTACACAATATTATAACGAAGGATAAACAATATCGCAACTTCCTACTGCTATCAATGATTCACTGGCGAGTACGACTCGTTTTCACCACAAAAACTAGAATTTATAACACCGTAATCCACTTTTTATGCTGCGCACCCTGGGACCCGTTTTCGAAGTATATTATGTCTAAAATATATCAAGTTACTGGCCGTATAGAGAGCGCGAGGCGAGCGCTCGCCGCGGCGGACGCTGTCGACTGTTATCATAGGGGTGTAAACTTCTAACGGAGCTTAGGAGATAAATTGAATCAGGCACCGATAAAGGGGCCGGAAGTAGAGTTAGGAGAATTGGCCGCGGTACAGTATACGGAGGACTAAGTACTTTTGCGTTCCCCGTAATTTGACGTCCGCGCGGCCGCGCGGCCGACGTGCGGTCGATCATTTGATGACTTGATTAATCGAATTCTGCACTTTATTGCTTGAGACTAAAGCGATGGAAGCCAGACTAAGAATACTCGGAACAAGTTGCCACTTGCCGGGTTG
This sequence comes from Phengaris alcon alcon, assembly GCA_037179445.1. Classification (NCBI taxonomy): domain Eukaryota; kingdom Metazoa; phylum Arthropoda; class Insecta; order Lepidoptera; family Lycaenidae; genus Phengaris; species Phengaris alcon. Next base: position 10,071,629 of record JAYRCH010000029.1, read on the forward strand.
GACAAATTTTTTGAAATGATGAAGCGGCCGCTACACTTGGTATTTGTACAGTAGCTGGTTCAAGCTGGATTCGTGTGGTTCTTAATTATGATATATCATAGGTATATTACTGTATGATAATTGTGTATATCAAAACTGACTACGGTACAACCAATATACAGCTCTACTACCCGACTATGGTGAGACCAAAATGATGGGTAATGATTTGGCAGTCTATGTGACATAAAGGGTTTGGTAAAATAAATTACGGATATTTTGGGCATCTGATCTACTGCTTATTTAGAGACGTTTAGGCAGAAAAATAATGCTCATACTCGAAAAAAAAATTGTGTTGAGCGGAGAGTCACCAATACTTGAGATGATTTTTTTACTTTGAATATGACAATTTTTTTTTTGCCTAAACGTCTATAAATTAAGCAGTAGATCATATACCCAAAATATCCGGAATTTATTTTACCAAACCTTATATAATATGTATGTTTGTTTGTATGTATCTTTGTTCCACCTTATCGACTAAACTATTGATAAAATTTACGATTGGGGTGTCAGATTCGTAATAATATCCCGGGTAACATAGGCTATATTGTTTACGTAGTCGGGTTAAAGTTTTTTATACAAATATTGTTTCAAACTCTCTCCTTGAATCCTACTCTGCTTAATTCAGTAGCGTAATAAATCAGTATCAAATATGTAGTTCAAATATAATATTATGTCTGTAATCTGTATAGATCTACATTAATTTGGCAACTGGCAACACAAGAAACGATGCAGCAAATTCATTATTATTATTTGTGTTGTAGTTGCGGTGACAGGATAATTTATTTTCCCAGCATTAATCATGGTCACATGGCGAACTCGAATGTTATCGGCTTACTCTCTAATCCGACACTAGAATATGCAGTATATACAGAGGCGGGATATATGCAGAGCCCGTGAAATCGACTCAAAATTTGTTCAGTGGTTTTGATTTCATTTGCATGTAACAGTAGTACAGAGAGTATACAGTATTATTTTTCGTCTATTCATACAATTTTACTCTGCCGAGGTTTTATTTTTTGTACAAATTCAGGAATATACAGAGACTGTATATTCTGTAAACTTCCATTTGCTTTTCCTTTTATAAACCTGTTCTCTCCAAATAAAAAATATTGTTGATTCAAACATTTCAGTGCAACCACAGTGGCTTTCCGATAGAAAATTATTTTTTTAATTATGTAGGCTGTAGCATTGTAAAGATATTCTTATTAGTATGAGCCTTGCATTGTTCCTTTAAAGTTTAAATGGTGAGCAAAGAAATTTTTCATAAGCAGCCTATAAAAACGAAGGGATAGGCGAGGACCAAGAATAGGAGAGAAATGTTTTTATTGTTCTGCCTTACTAAAATGAGGTCATAGTTATAACTAGTCGAATTATATACAATGTGCGGGTAAGGTAAAATGTTGTTTGTCGCTCCAATGTTAAATTGTACGTGCAATGAAGTGTTCATTGACAAATCTGTGTTGAATGTCTTTGAAAATTGTTATAATTCGGAATGGAGCTTTTATACCCTATTAATATGGATTATCCAAATTATATATATCTATTGTGTAAGCTAGGACCTTACACATACGACTTTGAGCTGAGGGAAGTAGGTATATAGGTTAATGTGAGGGCTGGGGAAATCTGGGACTGACCTTATTGTTGAGCTGGTGGTTCTGTATCTGGGCGGAGGTTTCTTCTCACTACACTACACAGCTGTTGAGCGGATTATCGATAGATTTATCGCGGTTCGCCGGCGAATTTGGTATTATATTAACGAGCACAAATAAATATGCGCACACGCGTTCGCGTTCACTAGGTTTCGGGATGAGCTGAAAATGCATCCGGCGCGGAAGGGGTTCTAATTGCAAGTGTTCGTCACTCTCTGACAGCGCCCCTGAGTCGGCCATACATCACGTAGTGATGTCCTTTGTGTTTATTCTAAACGTCGCGCTAGTGTTGGCGCGAACATCCTGGGGGGCCCGCACAGGCGGCGAGCTGAGCCCCATCCTGAGCAGAATCCAGTGGGAGCCGGGCAATCTTGCCGACAGGCCTCCGCAGCTGGCCTTGAGTCGTGTCCAAGTCTACAAATCTGATGACCCCATCCTTCCCAGGTAGCAGACGTGAGATTCTTCCCATCTTCCATTGTAGAGGAGGCAAATTGTCCTCCTTGAGCAGAACCAGTTCTCCAATTTTGGGTGGAGAGGAAGAGGAAAGCCATTTGGAGCGGATTTGAAGGGTATGGAGGTAGGACTTGGTCCAAAGGTTCCAAAAGCGCTGAGAGAGTGATTGAATGAGCTGAAAGCGTTTGAGCGGAGATATTACTCTTTCATCTAGAGTCAGCTCGGGGAGAGCTGTGAGCGGACGGCCAATGAGAAAGTGGCCGGCAGTAAGGGGCTGATAGTCCGTGGGATCGGACGAAAGTGGGCAGATGGGCCGAGAGTTTAACACAGCTTCGATTCTAGTGAGCAGAGTTAAGAATTCCTCGAAAGTGAGGTGTTGCTCACCGATAACACGGTATAAAAGTTGCTTTGTGGATTTAACATTAATCTCATGGATACCTCCCATCCATGGGGCTTTAGGCGGATTGAGTAACCAAGTTATATTTTGAGTTGAGAGTTTATGAGAAATGGCGTCGTTATTGTCATTGAGAAATTGTTGTACCTCTAGTAGATGATTCCTAGCTCCTACATAATTTGTGCCACAATCCGAACGTATCAATACCGGAAGTCCGCGACGTGAGCAGAACCTTTGTAATGTTGCAATAAACGCTTCGGCAGTGAGCGATGAGACTGGTTCTAAGTGAACCGCCTTTGTAGTGAGGCAAACAAATATGCAAAAATATCCCTTAATTAACTTAGCATTACGTAATTGACTTGATTTGAGCAGAAACGGTCCGGCGAAATCTGTTGATACGTGACTAAATACGGGCTGAGGTATGACTCTATCAGCTGGCAGATCAGCCATGATAGGTACTTCGGGCTGAGCGCGGCAACGGAAACATCTTATGCATTTAAACGTTCTGTGCCTTATAATGCGGCGGGCAGATAATATCCAAAATTGCTGACGTAAAATAGCATGTAGCGTGTCCGTGCCAGGGTGGCAGTGTATGCGATGATAGTGATCTATTATGAGGTCTACGAGCAGACTAGAACTAGGCAAAATGAATGGGTGTTGAGCATCGTATGTGAGTTCCGAACGAGTGAGTCTACCTCCTACTCTGAGGAGACCGTCCTGCGTAAAAGGCGACAGACGTTGTAGTCGTACTGTGCAGATTCTATCGGTTTGCAGGCGGTGAATATCTTCTGCGAATCCGTGAAGTGAGTATGTTGATTTGAATTTGTGTGGAGCGATATGTCTGGGAAAATGTATATCTGAGATGTGCGGAAGATCGTGATAGATGCGCTGCCAATCATCTGTAATATTATTTGGAGTGGGATCGTCCCAGTCCAATTTAGTTAACCATAACCTTTGAAGAAGTATTTTTGCGCGGAATATGACGGGTGTATCTGATAAGAAGGGAAGAGTCACCATGTAACGGCCTGAATCGTCACGAATGGTGGTTGAGCTGAATATGTGTTCACATTGCTCGTGTAGCGGGTTTGAATGAGCAGAACGAGGCTGGGGTTCTTCCGACTCCCAGAATCTTTCCAGGCTTTTGCAAATATCATGAGTAGAATGAGCAGAATGTGTAGAGTGAGCCGACTGAGTATAATGAGTATGAGCAACATGAGCAGAGCCAACTTGAGCTACAGGTGAATCGCATGAGTGCTCAACGAGTCCTATGAGTGCAAAATCAAAAATCGTGCCGAAGGCTATGGGCTTCCCCGGGCCCAAAGCAATCTTAGTACCATCCAAAACGCGACCCAAAACGTCTGAGCCTAAAATGAGATCAATGGGCGCAGGAGTATGATAAGCTTGATCCGCCAATGGAATGAGCTGATGAGCTGAGTCTTGTACAACATCTGGTATTTTTTGCAAAGGTAAATAACCTGTAACGTCTTTGAGAATATGAGCGGTAGTAGTAATAGATGGCGTGTCACGGTGTGTGGGCCTAAATGTTATTGTGACCCAACCTTTAGAATTTTGTATGTGCTGATCACCTACACCTGTAATTTTTAATGAACATTGTTTTGGTTGCAAATTAAGATTTCTAGTCATGCGCTGAGTTATGAGCGTTATCATGCTACCACAGTCCAATAAAGCCCGAGCTTTGTGATATTCTCCGCATTTATCAGATATATTTAAAACGACTGTGGGAAGTAACACTGGAGTTTTTAATGGGTTTTCTATGTGCTGAGTTGAATTTACTTGGGCTGATTCTACAGAATATTGGGCTGAACTAGATTTAGATATTTTATGAGCTGAATGTGATGCAGGTGTACTATGAGCTGAATGACATTTTAAATTATTGGGCTGATCTTCTAATTCTATGTGCTCCGTGATTGTAGGTAGTCATTGTTTTTTGTTTTGAGATTGATGAGTTGTAGATGGTGCATGATCAGACGATTGGTTGGGGTCTGATGATGATGATTGATGTGCACGCGTATGTTGTGTGTAGGCCATGTAGGTATGTGGCTTGTCTTGAGCACGCCGGCGGGGCTGTGCACGTAAATGAGGAGGAAGCAAATGCGCTGACGACACCGGAGAATTTGGAGTTCCGTGACGATGAAGCGAGGTGTGGTGATTTGCACTTCCACACTCTTTGCATGAGTTTGTCGAACGACATTCATTTTCAAAATGCGGACCTAGACATTTACGACATCTGTCGTTGGCTTCTATGAAATCCCAACGACCTTGAGTGGGCTGATGATTATATTTCGGACACGCGATAAGTTTGTGTTCTGTATTCCTACAATAGGGGCAGTAGAATCGCTTGCGTTTATCTGTATTCCGGGCTGAGTACTCGCGCCGCTCTGTTCGGGGGGAGGGGGGCCAGTAGCGTTGAGGGTAATGAGGAACTGGGCTGACGTGATAGCTACTTAAAGTGTGAGCCGATGGCGAGCGCTGAGTATTACGAGGATACGCGGGACTAATTGGTCTAAAGCGTGGACTGCGCGGAGAGTTTGCGGGGGGTGTGTGTTGACGAGAGGGCCCAGTTTGTGGTGAGTAGGTAACACCGCGCGTTGCATTAGAATATTCGGTTTCGATACAGCGCGCGTGCTCCTCTAAAAAAGAAATCAAATCACCTAAGGTGGGCAGAGTGTCCGAGATGCCGTATCTTCTTTCGAACAGGGTGCGGAGCTCGCCTCGTAATTTTCTAACTACAATAGACACAAATACGTAATTACTATCCATAGGTAAACGCAGATTATTTAATGCGCTTTGTGCGGAAATGAGCGGAGTTAAAAACGTCGCGCGTATGCTTGATCGAATATGAATATTAGGTAGGCCGAGTATTATATCAACAAACCCATCTATCAGAACACGGCGGTTTTCATACCTACGTGTGAGTATATCGAGCGCGACGCTGTAATTATCATTTGTGATTTTTAAATGCGCAATCATGCTGAGCGCCTCCCCCGATAGGCAAGACAAAAGATAGTGCAGCTTAACTGCATCTGTAAGTGACGTCATGTCGTCTGTAAGACTCCTAAAAATCGTAATAAACGATGGCCAGTCCTCAACGCGTGAGCTGAATTTTGGCAGTTCAATTTTGGGCAGAACGGCAGAAGTGAGCTGACTTGACTCTGAAGTGGAACTTATATTTTCCGCTGCAGTTAAAATATCATAATATTCGGATAGCGCGTTCTCGTAACCGGCTGTATAAAACTTTTCAATTTCTTCTGTAACACTGCCGTCGTCTAAAATTTCGCAGTATAAATTTTCTAATTTTTGTTTCAAATTTTGTAGGTCTTTAAAACGCGCATTAAACTCCGTTTTGTTAGACTTTGAGTCACCTTTGTGTAATGCCAATGCGATCTCTCTGAGCCGACTAATAGATTTTATAGTTTGCCTAAATATGGCCGCTTGCGATTTTGTAGGCATGTTTAAAAATATATGCGTGTAACTAAGTTAAATATTTAAAAGTAATGAGCGGAAAATACGCGCGCAATTATATTAAAACGCAGAAAATAGATTTTAATAATGTGCCGACAATGTATACAATTTTATCATAAAATGTGTACGAGTTAATTAACAAATGAGCTGACCGATCGCCTGATGCTAATATAGTATTAGTGTATGTTTGATGAGCGGAGATTAATGCGTTAGAAGTCGTCTGTAATATTATATTAATGTCCTGAAGTTTGAATATAAACAAATCTTAGCGGGCGCGTTAGAAACAAGATAACGTAATGAAAACAATGCAAGTAGGTATGAGCAGTTTCAATCTCAATAGTGTGCCGACTTATTCAAAACAGCTGTAACGTAACACCTATAATATATTTGTATAAACACAGAACGTCGATAAGAATTCTTATTTAAAACAGCTGTAACGTAATACCTAATAATATTTTTGTATAGACACAGAACGTAGATAAGATATGAATTCAATGTGAAGGTCACTATTTATTCTATGAAGAATACCTAATTGAGAATGAATGTAACAGCTGTTGTTCGCACGGGCGCCGTGTAGGTACCTATTACCTACAGAATGCACAAAAATCAAGTACCGAAGCGAGCCGACGATGTTTGTATGGGCACTTGAGATGTTATGCGACTCATAACTATTAAAATAATGCTAAGTTAATTAATATTGTGTTTTAAAAATTAAGAATATGAAGATATAAACGTTATATATAGATAAAATACTTAGTAATGCAACGACGATTTACAATTCTGTTATGAGCCGAACGTAATTCACAATACGCACCAGCTATTACTTATTTTATATGCGAGTCAAACATTAAAATATTTTGTAAGCAATTAAGAGCCGAGAAAATTATATGAGATATTATTGGCACAAATTATGTATTAGGTACGTTAGGGAAGTTCTGGAATGTTCGAGTTCTTTGTTCGACAATAAGCCGACAACCTACCCACTATTTTTTTTTTTTTTTTTTTTTTGGGTTTTTCCTATGAATTTATGGGCCGAAATATGCACAAAATAATTTAAATAATTAACATATAGGTTAATATCAAAGTACAGAATAGGGGTTTAATGTTAAATGTGCCGAATTGATAATGGGAATGGACTGTAACTTGGTTTTAAAATGGCGGGGCGGCCTGGCCAGAATTAATTGGACAAAATATAAATAATCGAGCTGATTTTATGTGCAGAATTGGGCGGAGTGGAACTGTAGGTGCTGGTTCTAATCAGGCCCAACGCCGGTAATAGGGAGAAGGGCTTCACGAAGGCTCGATGGACCAAGAAATGTGTAAGCTAGGACCTTACACATACGACTTTGAGCTGAGGGAAGTAGGTATATAGGTTAATGTGAGGGCTGGAGAAATCTGGGACTGACCTTATTGTTGAGCTGGTGGTTCTGTATCTGGGCGGAGGTTTCTTCTCACTACACTACACAGCTGTTGAGCGGATTATCGATAGATTTATCGCGGTTCGCCGGCGAATTTGGTATTATATTAACGAGCACAAATAAATATGCGCACACGCGTTCGCGTTCACTAGGTTTCGGGATGAGCTGAAAATGCATCCGGCGCGGAAGGGGTTCTAATTGCAAGTGTTCGTCACTCTCTGACAGCGCCCCTGAGTCGGCCATACATCACGTAGTGATGTCCTTTGTGTTTATTCTAAACGTCGCGCTAGTGTTGGCGCGAACATCTATATATCTATAGGTACAAAAAATAAAATTGAAGTGTCTGTCTGTATTTTTAAATTAACAGCTTTTCACTAAATGCATATGAAAGTATGTACGATACTTACACTAAAATCTTTTTTTTTTCGTCTGTCCGTATGTCTGTCGGACTGTTTTTTTCCAGCCAATATCTAAAACGGCTGGACCGATTTTCGCGGGACTTTCACTGGCAGATAGCTGACGTTATAAGGAGTAACATCGGCTATCTGCCAGTATAACTTTTATCTTAGGGGTCCGTTTAAAAAAAAGGGTTTAGTTTCTGTTAGTTCTACGCAAACGAAGTTGCGGGCACCAGCTAGTTATATCATATATTTTAATATGCCTAATATTATTTTCCAATATCCCTCAAGATATTTTCTAATGGTCCGTTTCAATAACCAATAACTTTTTATTAGAAACGTCAAACTTGTATCGCAAAAAACCGTCAAATGATTGAATGGCGACGTTTTTAACAAATGGTTATAGATAGATAGGTTAATGAAAAGGGGCCGTAAGGCATTGTCAATAGGTTCTTTAGCAAGTTGATGTCACACCCATAATAATTAATTCTTTAAAAATAGACTTAGCTTTTGGCGCCCCTTGTTACCAGGCGCCTAGTGCGGCTCATTTCGCTCTACCGTGGGGCGCGCCTACTCTACCGTAAATACCGTAATAGGTATAGGAGGCTTAAATATCAAACCTTATAAATAATTATTATCACTTTATGTTGAATTGATAAGTTACAAGATAGGTGAATGGTTACAGCTACAAGTGCATAATTGTATAAGTGTACACGCGCCATGCCGGGAATAACATTACGAGCGTTCATATATCACGCCTACGGACTACATATCAAAGCCTACGCCCTAATCGCTATTAGTGAGCTATGGTTTTGTTTTTATTATATGCGTCTATTCCTTTCGATTTTACGCCCACAGTGTCCTCCAGCCTCCGCCTGGACTCTGGAGAAGCTGATTCTAGAAATTATATAGTAGTATTTGTCCTCTTAAAAGATCCGAACTTCGTAAAATGATAACATTATTTTATGATAGTAAAATAAAAATCAATTAAAGTTTTATGCATTTATTACATAATTAAATCGATATGTTTGCACCATATTACTAGCTATGCACTGTTATAAAAGTTAAGCTTATCCGTTGTGTAAATATTTTTATTTGTTAGGTTGTAGCCGGTAGGTATCTAGGAGCTCTAGACTGGACTGGGGAAGAAGAAAACTCGGGCAAGAGTTTCTCAACATTACTGACTCTAGCTAATCTACAAATAAAAAAAATATTATGAAACAATTATTATAATACGCAACAAAACATTAATTTATAATTAGGAAACTTACGTCTGCGGTTGAAATTGAGTAAATCAATAAAGAGCCCGATATCAACCACAAAACGTGCCTTAGTTTAAAAATAATAATATAGGTAAGAATCCTAGTATTTTCAATACTATTATTTTCAGATTTTTTACAAAATTTCAAGATTCACCCAATAAATAAGTTTCCACTAGGAGCGAATGGAAGGAAGCCAGTGTCATAAACTAAATTTCCGGCGACAGGAAGGGAGGGAAAAATTTTCCACAACAGAAGCGTACTGTTTCTGGAGGGCGCGATCTTAAAATAAATAATGCATTTCAATTGTGTACATGTTGCGAATTTTCTCTCCGTTGTACGTATTAAAGTTTATGACTTTGCTTTGCGATTAGATTAACGAATTACAATTTTTGTTTCAATTTTAATAAAGTATCTATGTCTGTAAAAATATTTTTATCAAGATTTGTAAAGAGGGAGAAGTTGGAGTATCTACCAAAGGTTGTTTTAACAAGCGCTACGTATCGTCGTCATTATGAGGCTAAGTTTCATGTTTTGGTTCAAATTATACCAAATGCTGCGTTTCAATTTTGTATGACTTGAGGCAATACAAAAAGGTCTAAAGGCCCTAAAAATTATAGCAGGGTTATTGACGTTGTTTACGGATATTCCCTACGATGTAGAAAATATTAACATTTTAAAATTTCCTACATGATGCGGACGTCCTATGACTTTGTGCGGTCGTAGAATTTAAAGTACGATCATGAATTAAAAACCATAGTTTGGGCCGGCGCGACGCGATCTCGAGTCAGCGACACGACAAGGAACACGTAGCGCGTCTCGGACGGTCGACAAGTTACCATTTAAAGCTCGCCGAGTCCCGGGATATTTATAAAGCACCGAGACCGAAAAATAAGTTTTATTGCATTCTACACTGTTGTTTGTCGACTCCAAATGTAGAGTAGATAAATTACGCTGAGAGTTTTCTCACGTTTTTTCAAAAAACCGTCTTTATACTTTGTATTGTATATTTTTGTAGTACTACGAATTCTCCACGAGGTTTTATATTGGAACAATAAAGTGCAGTACTAAAGTTTCTTCTGAAACTTGGGAGGTACAAGCAGACGTGATATGAACATTGACTCTAGCTGTTAGTAGGTACAACCATCGTATTTTACAATTGAAAAACTTATTACAGACAGGTCGAGATGTACGATCGTTACACTTGAACGATGAATTTAATGAGTTATCGGGAAAATCGAATGCATGGCTGTATATCTATGTAGATACTACAGGTAAGCTCACATATTTTCATTAAACGTTAAAAGAAACCGGCCAGTTGGCCTTTCTAATTTTAACGATCTGACAAGATACGACTACGTTTGATACGCCATGATACAGAAGTTCATTAACCAGTGTAGCAATAGACAAAAAAGTGTGAAGTGAGTGTTTGCAACTTTCTTTGTTTATAAGTTACAAAGAAAAAGGTTTTTACTGGACAGTAAGTCAAAATAACATGCAGATGAGAGTTTTTAAATTCGTGACATCTGACAGCTTTTTGACACGACAAGGACCGTCGAGCTACCAAGCGCCGCCTGGTGACAGAAAAAGAATCGAAAATTCTTATTGACCGACTGGGCGTACCACCTCGCTCGGTCGGACATCAGCCTTTGGGGCTTCCACTATTCCCACAATATAAAAACAATAAATTACCGTTAAAATAGTATTGTCAAGAAAACTACGCTAAAACTTGCATTAGTAATAAAATAATAGTCGTCTAATTTAGAGAACCTAGAATACTACCAGATTTTACCTGATTCCTTAAATTGACTAAAAAATACACCCTGAGTTAGTGTCTTTAAAAAATAAAATTGCTCTGTCTACAGTCCGTTCAAAGTTAGTAAATTACTTAAGGATTCTAATTTGGCATTATTCAAGACTGTATATTGATACTAGATGGTGCTTTAGTCAATAGTCAAATCTTATGTCGAACATTTAACTGATGGTTAAACTTCTTTTTGATGGTAACTATAAATCACAATCAAATCTAAACTGTACCCGATTTCAGAAAATTATTTTATCAATGTCCTATATCAATTTGGCTTATGAAATTGACCTTTGATTATTTTTAAACGTACTTCACACGTGACACGATATATTATGCATGAAAAATGAATGCAGTACGACCACGACGTCAATGGTTTTCGGGTATTGTCGTTTTAGGGTTCCGTACTCAAAGGGTCCCTCCGTCTGTCACCAGGCTGTGGCTGACTCCGACTGACTTCCGGAATCCGGAACCCGGGAAAATTCAAAGCACTGAAAATAGAACTCTGCGATAATACAATAGAGTTGAAAATCGATGTGTCGAATGTCGAACTGTCATAAACGACATTGACATTTGATTAGACACTTGTGTATTCGATTTTCAGTGCTCTGAATTTTACCGGGCCCGCCGGATTCCGGATCATATAGTCCTAGCCACAGCCTGGTAACAGACGGATGGCTTAATAGCAAGACTATCGAATTGTGCAATAATACAGGTTGACTTTCAACTTAATTTACCACATAAACACACCGGCATATTTAGCGGAACACTAAAAAAAGGTCCATAATTAAAAAAATATGGTTTTATTTTAAAATCTACTTATGTAGTAAGTAGATTTCTATATAATAACTTCTTTTGTTATTTAAAGTTTAATTTGTTTTACTTAAAATGAGATCACATTAAGAACAGATTTTGCGAGTAAAGGCTATTTGTGAAAAATGGTACATTTTTTAACTTTTCATGTAACCGGGAAAAATGAAAATTAATATTAAAATAACAATTAATTAAATTAGAAAAATGGTGATTAATATCGCGTATTTCCTCCACGTGCTCTTATTAAAGTTTTTACCCGTCTAGGCATACTGAGAATGATGTTATCGATGGTCTCCTGGGATAGTCTCCGCCGTTCCTCAACTACGGCGATTCGCAGTTCACCCACGTTGGCAGGAGCTGGAATTCTGGACTTAACTTTTCTTTTCAGCAAGTCCCAAACGTGCTCTATTGGGTTCATATCCGGTGATCTCGCCGGCCACTCCATAACAGTGATATTCATATCATTAAGATAAGCTTGAGTTACCCGAGCGGTATGCGGCCGAGCATTATCCTGCATAAAAACAAAACCGTCACCGATATATGGGGCAAACGGTACGACATTTTCTTCTAAAACTTCTCTGATATAGCGGTCTGCAGTCAGACTCCCTCTGTCAATCACTACCAAGTCTGTGCGAGCTCCCAAACAAATGCCCGCCCAAATAGTTTCATAATTTGTCTGAATGTATCGTTCTCCTTTGCGTCTGTATATTCTTTGCCTGCCGTCAATTTGATTTAAGAGAATTCTGCACTCATCACTAAACAATACCTTACTCCATTGGTCCGTGTTCCAAAGTCGATGTTCCTGAGCAAAAGTTAACCTGTTTCTACGATGATTTACCTCGAGCCTTGGAGCCTTGGCAGGCACAAATGAACCCAAACCAGCTTCTTCGAACCTTCTTCGTACCGTACGCTCACTTACGGTTACACCCCGCACTGCTTCTAACTCATCGTCGAGCTTGGACGGCCGTCAAACGGGGGTTCCTACGTACACGAAGCCGAATGAAACGATCATCCCTACTCGAAGTGCGTCTTTTTCTGCCTTGTCCTGCTCTTCTCACATAAGTACCGGTCTTACTGAACCGTTGGATACTGCGATGGATCGTTGAAACTGGTCGTCGAAGATCTCTGGATATCACTCTGTAGGTTTGACCATTTCTTCGCATTTCGAGTGCCCTGGCAATCTTCGTTGGGGCTAAGTCAGGCATAATTCAGTCCTCAACTCCAAAAAGATTCGCGATTAAAAAAACTAACAAAAAACAGTATTTCAATGAAATTTTAAATCAAACTCAGAAGGAAGAAATACTCAAATTTCGCTCCAGATAAGGTGTATTTGAATAAAATTAAAACAATTGCATAAAATGTGATGTTCATTTGTTTTCTTAATTTGAAAATATTTCTTTTTAAATTAAATGACGTATAAACCAGCCAGCTACCTTGTATAATACTGATATTAAACCTTTATTTTATGTTCCGCTAAATATGCCGGTGTGTGTAGTAATGGTAATACCTAACTGAAGTATTAATATCCATAAAAAATCTGTCACTTTCGAGATTTAATTTCTATGTCTATGAAAGCCGTTTTTCGACCCACCGTGCGGCGTAAGAAACTCGCGCGGGGCCATCTTTTACCAAAAAGATGGAAGATTGTTCTTTTAGAATAAAAGAGGTATATAACAATGTTATGACTAAAACTACATAACAATAGTACATAGAAGTAGCCTTGCAGGTGGCCATCCTATTCCCATGGTGTGCGATTGTCAAAAATATAATTTACCCTATAATAAGCATTAGCACACAAACGTTCTTTAATTACTTTTAAAAGACAGATTTTGAATGTTTTCTAGGATTTTATTATATAGGCGTACCTTTAAAAGATTTACTAACTTTACTTAGTCTGATCACCGGTATATCTAGTTTGTGTTTATTTCTAGTGTTCCTACAGTGATTATTGCTTTTCGTATTGAACATGCATACATTTTTTCTAACATACAACACATTGTCCAAAAATCAAAATGTATTGAGAAGCGACGGTCAGAATTCCTTTTTATTTTCTAAACTTTTCTCTCAGAGATTCAAAGCTTCTTTTGCAGCACAAATATTGTATTAATGTCGGCGCCATTTCCCCATAAAAGAATTCCGTAACATATTCTACTATGAAAATAACTAAAATAAACTAGTCTAATATCTAGTATCTTCGTCAGAATTTTCCCTACTTTTTTTGACTGCATATGCTGCAGAACTGAGCCTATCTGCAAGATTGGCAATATAAGGACCCCTATGTTGTATGTTATACCTAGAAACACAGTGGTGTCCACTATGTTCATTTTCTCATCATTTAATAGTATATTGGTTTGTACTTGCCTAACATTGGGCAAAGTAAACTTTAAACATTTTGTTTTATTTGAATTTAAAAATAAATTATTAACATTAAACCAATGTACTATTTTCGAGCGAGCGCTATTTAATTCGTCGTAATTTGACTGTTGTCGCTTCACATTATATCATAATAGAGCCATCCTTAATTGGAGACGTGTATCCATCGAGCAGGGGCATTGATTAAACGCATGGAATAGTCGTTAATGGCTGCTGTCCCCAATATGTACTTCAAATATATAAACGTAATTATAAACCACACTCAACTATAGTCATTTTAGGTTAAGAAGTCAGTAAATGTCAATAAAATACACATACACGTAGGTCAAAATGACCTACTATGATTGGTTAATACGAACACGGCTTAAGCGTCATTGTGATTTTTTGACATTTCACTGCCTTCTTGTGCTAATAGACTATAGTTCGAGCATTGCTGCTAGAGAGTAGAGACTTTTGCTATGCCATGTGTAATGTGTTAAGGTTACTAAAAAGTAAGGCAGTAAATTGATCGACAGTCCAATCGTGGTACAACCAGTTCTTGGCATGTGTTAGAAGACTACTGTATGTATTTATCGGCTGGGAATACGGACAAAGAAACAAATATTGTCGTCGTAATAAATAAAATTGTAGTGTATGTTTGTAATTTCAAAATTTGTACAGCACGCAGCGGCAGCAGTAACAGCTTTGTACTAAATGCATGTTTATTCCGGCTATATCTAGGCTATCGGCTGGATTTTCACCGTACTTTCACTGGTAGATAGGTGATGTTATAAGGAGTCACTTAGGCTACTTTTATCTTAAAGCGTTTCCATTAATAGTTCCACCCAAACGAAGTTGCGAGCACCAGCTAGTAAAGAATAAATAAACTAAACACAACCAGCTTTTTTTGATATCGACATCGCTAGTGCATCACGTGAATATCTTATGATGACCTTACTTAAATATGTTAATTTTTTCCGTTAGCGAATATTGTTTTCTGGGATTACTTAATACTTAGTCCTAATTTTATAGCCAGAAAAAAATAATTGCTGTAATATAATAAGTAACTACCAGTAATAAGAGTGAGGATGCGGTATTGTTGGCTCGGAGGCGTGTTAGAAACGTACATAATTCAGCATATGTACGTATTTAGCTTGTGTAGATTTCGGTGGCGTGGGGTGCCTATAACTCCCATTCCTATCGTCTTCACATACCGCTTACCTTTTGAAGACCCTCATCCAAATACCCAGGCTAGGGCTTCCCTATGAAGGAGAACCAGCCTTAGCTACTGGTAGATTTTACCTTTTTCTAGGTAACTATTTAGAATTTGCCAGTTTAACCTATCTATGTCATTTCCAACAAACATTTACGAACATCACAACAAGCGTCACTCATGTTAGTGGATAATTTCGTAGTATGCTGTATGACACATAAAGTAAGCCCTGAATTTGTCGCGCTGGACAACACAATTTAGGAGCAATGATTAATAAACATTACGTCGATGACAGCAAAATTCCTTACAAAATAATCATTCATAAGTAAGATTCAAGTTTACACTGCAATGTTAAAGTAAGAATTTTCCTACTGAAAATTTAAACGCATTATAATATTATTTTAACAAAACGTAAACTTTCAAAAAGATTTATTTTCAAAGGAATTTAAAGCAGTTACTACGGTATAACTGGGTCACCTTTTGATTGAGCATTGCTATGACGGAAAAAGTTGCAGTTTTAATGGCGACGAATAACAATTGTTGCATGAAAACAATTAGACTGCTAGATCGATACTTATGGTAAAAGTCATTAAAAATCATAGTTAGTCAAAAACTTTTTCAGACAGGTATTAGGAACATAATAAGATTCACCATGGTCTAGCAAATGAAACGATCATAAGACAATCTACTGAAAGCAATTGGTGATTACTATTATTACTAATTAGCTATGAAAAAATAATTTGTGTGTCACATAGTCAACAAGTTACTACTACTGGCCGAATGCTAAAACGCTAATTAAAATTAAGAGCCCTCCTATTCACAGGCTGTCGCTGTCTCTGCTAGCCGAAACGACGAGGACAGCATGTGACTTGAGAGAGACTGAACTATCGTTTCAGTATTCGGCCGTACATTTTACAGGCGAGTTGACGTATTATATTCAGTAATCCACGAGTAATCCGTTTTGCACGTGATAGGCGTCGTACAACCGATGCCAGTCGCTTCTTCACTACACAAGGTTTAACCGAGAGAGAGCCATGCTTCGGCACGAATGGGCCAGCTCGAATGGAGATATACCAATGCCTCACAGAAAACCTGCGCTTGAGTTGTGCTTTGGCCTTTTCTGAACGAGTAATGTAATCAAAAACCCAAAAACTTGTGATTGGGGTTTAAAGGATCACCAACGCACTTAATTACTGGTGTTGGTGGCATCGGTGGCTCATTTTTCGGTTTAAGAAGACGATCAATAAAATAAAAATCTTGCATGTTATTACTGATAAGATAATGTACGTATATAATTCGAAACCTGCATTTTCGAATATTTTTGTTAGTTTTTTCGTTGATTATTTCATTCCCTTTTTCTTTTTCTTTTGTATAAAGCTAGCACTCATCTTAATATTTGTTACATATCTGTAAAAACTTGTCAATGGCTATCTGTTTCAATTTTGTTGTACGTATATAATTCGAAACCTGCATTTTCGAATATTTTTGTTAGTTTTTTCGTTGATTATTTCATTCCCTTTTTCTTTTTCTTTTGTATAAAGCTAGCACTCATCTTAATATTTGTTACATATCTGTAAAAACTTGTCAATGGCTATCTGTTTCAATTTTGTTGTACGTATATAATTCGAAACCTGCATTTTCGAATATTTTTGTTAGTTTTTTCGTTGATTATTTCATTCCCTTTTTCTTTTTCTTTTGTATAAAGCTAGCACTCATCTTAATATTTGTTACATATCTGTAAAAACTTGTCAATGGCTATCTGTTTCAATTTTGTTGTACGTATATAATTCGAAACCTGCATTTTCGAATATTTTTGTTAGTTTTTCGTTGATTATTTCATTCCCTTTTTCTTTTTCTTTTGTATAAAGCTAGCACTCATCTTAATATTTGTTACATATCTGTAAAAACTTGTCAATGGCTATCTGTTTCAATTTTGTTGTACGTATATAATTCGAAACCTGCATTTTCGAATATTTTTGTTAGTTTTTTCGTTGATTATTTCATTCCCTTTTTCTTTTTCTTTTGTATAAAGCTAGCACTCATCTTAATATTTGTTACATATCTGTAAAAACTTGTCAATGGCTATCTGTTTCAATTTTGTTGTACGTATATAATTCGAAACCTGCATTTTCGAATATTTTTGTTAGGTTTTTCGTTGATTATTTCATTCCCTTTTTCTTTTTCTTTTGTATAAAGCTAGCACTCATCTTAATATTTGTTACATATCTGTAAAAACTTGTCAATGGCTATCTGTTTCAATTTTGTTGCTACAAAGTTATGTTTAGCTGTAAGTTTTTCTATAGAAATAAAATAAAAAATAAATAAATATGTTATAAAACCTTGTCATAATACACTACGCCAATAGACAATCGTTTTTCATATAGGTAATCGTAAAAATAATGTAAAATCAGACTATTTGTGATTTGAGTATGTGACCCATGCGACGCCCACAATGTAGTGACGTGCAGTAACGGTATTCGGTGTAAATACCGTGTATTAATTGTGATATGTCGCACATTTCAAAACTAGACCTATGCCCCTATGCGTCATCACTGATCACTTGGGCGTCTCGGTGCACAGGCTCGAAATTAACACCCAATAATAAGTCTCTGTACTACTCCATTAAACTCTTCTAATATCAGATTACTTCAATATTTTATTATGTATAAATATTGCTTGTTAGGAGGAAAGCTATCCCCCTTGCAACAATTTACTCTTGAAACTTAATTAAAATGTTTACAACAACAACAAACAACTAAATTATCGGCCAAGATAGTTTATTTCTATTACACAGAAATTTTAGTTGTCCACATGTAGAAGTCTTAGCTATAAACTAATAAATAAATAACTACTACACATACACCAACATATACACCTACATGGGAAAATTCAATCGTTGTTTTTAATATTTTACCTGCAATTTTTCCAATTTCTCACCGTATAAAACCTTCTCTGAACTTCCACAATTATTTCAAGACCAAAATTAGCCAAATCAGTCCAGCCGCTCCCGAATTTTAGGTTGACATTGAAATTGCAATCGATTTTTATAAGAAAGAAGAAGAAAATTAAACCTCGTTTGGATTTACAGGCAATCCCGCTCGCACGCGCACTATTTGACGCGTACGGGAATATATCAGCGCGTTTGAACGAGCCAAGATAATATCGAAAATAGTTACGAGAATGAGGGTTTTTAAATTCGTGACACCTGACAGCTTTTTGACACAAGGACCGTCGAGCTACCAAGCGCCGCCTGGTGACAGAAAAAGAATCGACAATTCTTATTGACCGTTTTTGATACCACTACCACCAGATAACGCTTTGTGTGCTTTGGGTCTGCCCCCTAGCGCAGAAAAAATATCAAACATTTTTTTCTGTTTAAAATTAAATCGTGCAATCATCTTTTAAGCTATAAGCAGATGGAGTGTAGGTTTATTTGTGTAGGGTGCTACTCCCATTGGAATACATCCCTTTGTTGTGTAGTCAGTCTACTGCTGACTATCCTGGTCAAATATGTCTCGTCACTTTTTGAGTCGATGATTTATTTCTGGGATTGTTAGTTGCCCCGCAAGTTGATTCTGAAGATTTTGGAGTCTAGATTTGTATTTGCTACCGTAGGCAGTAATTTCCTCTTTTTCTGTTGGCATATTGAGAATTTCATGCAGCTCTGATGTTTTGAGAAACCATGCATTAGATATGCCTAAGTACGCTGTTATGTGCATAACAGCGTATATCTTTGAATAATGGATTAGTTTTTGACACTAGCAGTACCCCACAGTTGAATGCCGTATGTCCAAATGGGCCTTTTCATCGTTTTGTATACGATTCTCGTTAGACAGTTTGGAGTTTCTACACATCAGCCAATTGAGTCCTCTGATCTTAATTATCTGATCTTCTCTGATCTGATCTTAAGTTAATTCCAAAAGGTCTAATGGTACTAAAATTAAACTAGGAGTACCACAGGGGTCTATTTTGGGCCCTTTTCTATTTCTCATCTATATAAATGATCTACCTTATCTAGTTAATGATAAGCATGAGATAGTACTTTTTGCTGATGACACTTCACTAATTTTTAATGTGAAGCGACGACAATCTAACAATGACGAGGTAAATAGTGCTCTCTCAAAAATAGTACATTGGTTTAATGCTAATAATTTACTGTTGAATTCTAATAAAACAAAATGTTTAAAGTTCAGCTTGCCAAATGTTACGCAGGCACAAACCAATATACTATTAAATAATGAGAAAATGAAATTAGTAGACACCACTGTATTTCTAGGTATAACATTAGATAGTAAGTTACAGTGGGGACCACATATTGCTAAATTGGCAGATAAGCTGAGTTCTGCAGCATACGCTGTTAAAAAAATTAGAGAAATTACCGACATAGAGACCGCGCGATTAGTTTACTTTAGCTATTTTCATAGCATAATGTCGTACGGCATCCTCTTGTGGGGAAACGCTGCGGACATTAATACAATATTTGTGCTGCAGAAACGTGCTATACGTTCTATTTATAAGATGTCGACTTTTGAATCTCTAAGGGAAAAGTTTAAAGAAATAAAAGTTCTGACCGTCGCATCTCAATACATTTTGGAAAATGTGTTATATGTAAGAAAGAATCTAAACAACTTCAAAAAGAAATGTGATAATCATTGTGTAAACACTAGAAATAAGAACAAGTTAGATATGCCAGTGTTCAGACTAAGCAAAGTTAGTAAATCCTTTAAAGGCCAATGTATACGCTTATACAATATAATCCCAGAAAAGGTTCAAAACTTTCCCATTAATAAGTTTAAAAAAGTAGTTAAAGAGCGTTTGTGTGCCAAAGCGTATTATAAAATTAATGACTTTATTCAAGACGGCACACCTTGGGAATAAGGTGGCTCCTTATCTTATCTTATTATTTGTTACATAGACATAAGTAAACATTGTAATAATTTTGATTTTAAAAGAATAATTTTTCATCTTTTTGGTAAAAGATGGCCCCAGACGAGTTTCTTGCCGGCTCTTCTCGCTGGGTTAGTTCTCGAACCGGTGGTAGGCATCACGTAGTATCGACGTTCAAAAAGAGTATTTAAAAATACCAATTTTGAATAAAAAATTTTTGATTTGATTTGATTTGATTTAATGTTGATTTCATCCCTCTATGATTTAATACGATTTTTCCAGGTGAGTCTCTGATCCAGGTGCATTCCCAGATACTTAACAGAATATTTACTTGGGAGTGGTGTGCAATTTAGGAAGACAGGAATTTGTTGTTAATGGCAACAGAAATACATCATCTGTGAAAATTTCAAGTGTCTAGCTACGGCTTGGCTTTGCGCTGGTTGATTAAAAACTAATATTGCCGAGGACTATTAGCAACATGGGTTTTACTGTAAATTCTAATTGCATCAGTTGTAAATTATTATTGTAATGTTGTGGTTTTTTTGACATCTTTTGCATTTAAATGGCATGTTATAATTATAAATTCTTTTATTAGGTACAATTTTTATTTTATGCTTTTTCAGCTTATTTTTGTTTATTGATTTATAGGGTTCCGTACCCAACCTGTCACCTGGCTGTATTTCATGAACCGTGATAGTTAGACAGTAGAATTTTTACAGGTACAGAAGTTGTGCGCGAGTCTGACTTACTCTGACCTTAATAGTTAAAGAGTTTGAAACCTTTTGTAGTCACTAAAAAACTATACAAACAATAAAATATTATGTTACAGATACATTTCAGTGAACTACTCAAATCAAGTACACATTGATTTTTTTTACATGTAATAGAAACTCCATAACTAGCAAACACAAGGCAAGGCTGGGCACTCACAAGTCAGTCTTGAATAATAATAAATGTTATAATTTTCTTATAAATAAATAATAATGTTTATAGTTACATCAATCACCATCAAGTGACACATTGTTAGATGTTACACATATTTCAAAAAATCTATGTTTTCATATTAGTTATATATCCTCAAATGGTAACCACAATCCAAAAGTAGTGATATCATTATTTATATTCAATGCTGCATGGAATGTGTGTTCATTTTCATGGCTAACCACAGCCAAATATGGTTTACCTCAAGTACACTACATAGATTTACTGCAAAACAACCTAAGGTTAGGAAGGATCTACTCATCCTACTTGATTGAACATTTGTTTTATTGAATCCTGTGAATAAAATTTGAATAGGTTTAGAAAATTTGATGGTTAAGTCTGTTGGAAGTAGTTTGGTTCAAACAAGTTTTAACTAAAAAAATTGGTAGTATGTTACAAATAGAAAATATGATAGTGACTTTTCATTCTGTACTCTTTTATTGCTATCTGCTACTGATCATCGGCCAGTTTAATCCTAATACTATATTCAATAATATTATATTTGATAATAGTCTTGTCAGTTTTGCCCAATAGCAAATGTAGTCTGTAGCTTGAAGATATTACTTCAGTTATATATAAAGGCAACTTTTTATGTTCGCTTGGTTTTAATCCTTTTGAGGTAACCATTTGAAATCAAGTTAATTGAGTAGTTTCTGCATGATGCAAATATACTGCGAGATAAATACACAAAATATTTAAAAACAATTGGTCGCAAACTGAAGAACATTATTTTGAAATACACCCACAATCAGTATTTACTTTCTATGGATATAATATATTATACTTGAAAGTGAGCTAATCTTGAATATAATATATAATCGGAATCTCAGAAACAACTGCAAGTATTACCATGAAATTTAGTATGCAGGGAGTTTTGGGGGAGGAAAATCATTCTAGCTACATTCTAGCTATAATCTCTGGGAAACTGCTCATTTTTAAGCTATATGTATATGTTTTTTCGTTCTTCGTGCAACAATATAATTTCGACTTAATATGTCAGTCCGATTGGCAGTTTGGTATGCATATGTAGAATTTTTGTGTTGTTCGAAAATCCGGAATGTGATGGCTTCAAATCCCCATCAGACCCAACAATTGTACAAGTTATAAGCAAAAATAACTTTTCGCGAATCAAAGAATGCAATAATATAGGTATATACGGTTGTACAGATGTGGAGACTGTCCTTGTTGGTTTTCTACAAAATTTTGTCGTCTTATTTTGAGTCTAGAAAAAGTCTAAAAAGAGTCTTACCTCACCACTACGGGCAGCAGGAGAATTTTCCTCGATTTCGTATATAATGTGTGGCAAACCGGCTTCACTGAGTAATGAAAATCCAAATCCTAGGTTGTCACAACGATTTAGAACTACTAGTCTTTCGTCAGCCATATTCAGTACACAGCAGCATTGGATATTATTCTTGAAAAGCTTTCATTTTAAATTATCACTTTTTACGTATCCATCAGAACAAAATTGATAACTATTTAAATAAAATAAAAACTGTGAAGAAAAAATTCATAACTACAACGTACGACAGCAAACGCACCCAGCCAAGGCGACAATAGACAATTTTTTTTTTCCTACAACTTGAGACTAGGTTTACAAACACGAACACCCACAGAATTTTAGTTTTATTTTGCATAGGTACATGTTTAATTCTAGGCAACATAGTACCGTCGTTCGTCGTCGTTCTAATATAATTATATAACTAAATTGTAATTATAAATAAAAATCTTGGAAGAATACTACAGTGCGACTGGCGACACAAAAAAGTAGAAATTAATTAATTGGAATTTGGGAACTGATCAAGATTCTACATCTGGCAACAATCTTTTATTTGTCAAAGTTCAAAGTTGTCAAAAGTTGCCTTCTAAATTTTGAAATTCGTGTAATACGTCGTGGACACAAAAGTGGTCGAATTTCTTTGTTCGGTCTTCTTTCGTAAAAGCAAAAAGTTGATAATGATTAGGGTGCTACGTGCGATTCACGAAAAGTTAATAATCAAGTTTTTATGCGGTGTTTGACCGACAATCAGGCTGGAAGTGTCCTCAACAATTTGGACGATATTTTCAAGCGTACAGCAGGTTATACTGGTAAGAAAGTAATGAAAGTAGCTAAAAATGTAATAACACAAAATAAAGAGTTTGCTTTATGCTTAGTTTCATAAAAAGTATCGTTTTGTGAGGTATTTTTCAAAGTTTGGAGGTTATAATTTGTGTAAACAAAAATTTGTTTGTTTGACGTTTGTATAGAGCTGTGCAATCCGGATGTCTTCGGTATTGAGTAACCGGTGCGCCATCTAGTACCGAGTAACGAAACGTTACAAACGAATACATTTTGTTACTCGTATTTTTCGTAGTATGGGTAAAAAACGGAAAAGTGAAAAAATGCACCTTACGCAGCTTGGTATGTATGAGTATGTTTCCTACAAATTACGAATGTTGCGACACCGCGACATCATACTATACGCGTACGCAATACGACTTGATTCGTTGCTCTAACATAACATAGCATGTTATGAGGTATCAGATGTAACGAGTAACGTAACGATACTATAGTACTAATTGTTATAGTAACGAATACATACGGGTACGCTTTTTTTCGTTACTTTTCACCTCTAGTTTGTATAGCGCGACTGAAATAATATTGAGCCTGTACTTATGCATGTAAAATACTTTTATATATTCCACTTTAATTTTTGTAGTAAGTAATTTAATATATTTACTTTTCTGTTCTAGGTGTGTCTGAAAGTACAGTTCACCGAATTGCGAAAACAAATATTATGAGCATGAGAGATCTCTTTAAGAGGATACGGATAGCTTAGTTATTCAGTTTTGAGAAGATAGTAGCAGCGGTGATGATTAATCGATATTGGACGATATTAATATGGGTGCCAGT
Source organism: Phengaris alcon alcon (assembly GCA_037179445.1). NCBI lineage: Eukaryota > Metazoa > Arthropoda > Insecta > Lepidoptera > Lycaenidae > Phengaris > Phengaris alcon. Next base: position 10,095,665 of record JAYRCH010000029.1, read on the forward strand.
ACATCTCCAAAATCTCAATCCCCAATACGATTGGAAACGATGCGAGTCGTTATGTTACTAACTAGTTGTTTTTAGTCTTTACATTGTTTAACGACTTGAGTCGTTTCCAACATACATTTGACATTAGGTTTAAATTTCAAACATGACTAGTCCTTAATTTATTAAAATTTGTTAATTGTTAAATCCTATATGTCAAATTCATCGCATCAAGTCATGTGGGTTTCAATTTTTGTGCTAGTGAAATATGCCTGAATTGTGCCCGGTTGAATTAGCGAAAGCATTGCTAACCTAACCTATTGGAAACTAGATTTTGGCCGCGGCTCCGCCCGCGCAAATACACATCCATCCATCCATCCTCACAAACTTTCACATTTATAACAGTAGTAGGACAATATCTAGGTCGAAACGCATTTATTTAGATATAAGTAAACAATAAATACTCGCTACATACTATAAGTGATAGTATTATGATTTATCGTAAATAAAAGAATACTAAAAGTATCAAGAGTGTTTGTGTTGTCATATAAGTATTGCTGCGATGGTGGTGGCCTATTTTATTTTCTACTCTTTTAAGTCGCACTATACATGGATGGAACACTAAAGTCAATATTTAAATATGTATGTAATAGATAATTTTGTATAGAAATGTAAATGAGTAACATCTTAAATTGATAGAATATAAATGTCATTTGTGTATGAAAATCTTTAAAAAAAGTGTATTAGGCATTACTAATAGGAGGAATTAGCGATAACTAATTTTACTATTAGAATCACTTTCTATCCCACTAACATATGTCGTAAGGAGGAACGACAAATTATTTTAATAGGTCTCCTGTTACTCTCCAAAAGTGATTGGAGTCCTTTTCATGAAAGAAGTCCCCTAGACGCGGCGCTGTAATCGCGCGACAAAATGTTTTTAGCGTTTTCAGCATTATTTATGAGTATCAGAATACCTTGATACTGCTGTTCTACTACACAAAACTCCTGTACCTTGAATATTATTTCTCGGGATGCACTTTTTACAACCTCAGGCATTGTTTTATCATTTTAACAAATTTAGTTCTATTAATTGCCGCGAGACTTCTTTTGTGAAAGGCATTCTAGTTTTGTATTCAAAATTCTCTATGGTAATCTACTCTGTCTGAACTGTCAATGTCAATTGTCATCATTTTGACGTTGACCGTCAGTGACGTCAGCTTGGGATTGATTTTTTAATTTATTTATATATGGCATCGGCTTGTAACCATTTGCCAGTGTCAAGTTAAAAAGGCGGGAAATAGAACTTTCGTTTCAATTTTCAACACCGTATTCCTATATCGTCAAGTCTAAAGTCTAATCAAAGTCCAAATATATAGTAAGTACAGTCCATGAGTCATGTCAGTCGATTCAGTAAAGTGGTAGAAGCTTTACTGAAAGTTCCTAGGGAGTTTTGGCAGAAAACACAAAATAGCACGTTTTAAGAAGTTTTGGTTAATATTCTACCAATATTACACATTAAGAACCGAAATAACACTAAATACTAAACAAAAAATCTATGAGGAATACGAATTCCACAACGTCACCCATTGAACTCGCCGGCAACATTGAACTCTGGGATTGTTTAATTCTATTGTAATAGAGCCGGTTTCTATTTAGCATGTTTCTTCCGGCCATAAAGATTCCGGATCCATAATATAGTCCGAGCCTTATGGCTTAAATAATAAAAATATTATGGATAAAACATTTGCGGTATTATATCGGTAGTTTTTATAGAGTTAGAAGTTATTGTTTAATATTTTTTTTTAGATTTTGAGTAACACCTTGTTTCTTTTTCTATTTTTCGTTGCACACGTATTATATCAGTATGTTTCATAAAAAAATAGAAACCAAAAGAAGAAACGATAATATTTATTTAGAAAAACATAAATAATTATTACTTCTTTTGTTTTTAAGTTTAGATATTTTGAGGAAACTGTGACGATAATTATGATTTTTGATGTTTATTTCAAGGAAAATATTTTTACCCGACTGTCGGGGAGGGTTATGTTTTTCGCGCGTATCTTGTATGTATGTATGTAAATTCCTTTATTCCCACGTATCTTCCAAACGGCTGGATGGATTTCGACAATTAAGGTACCTATCGTTAGATTTGTCTCAATAACCCAAGTGTCCTTAGATAGCTTTTTTTTTTAAATGACAAAATGGCGGATTCTGCCGCCAAATTGTAAGTAGTTCAAATTTGTTTTCAACCAAACTTATCGACATTATCAAAATAAAGGAAATTAAATGGAGATTTCAAAAATATACATATGTATTTAAATTTAATCAGGAATAATTATTACAATCATTTTAATGAAATCTATCGAATAAAGTAATCAATGGATTCAAATAGTCGTATTTAGCTTTAAATATATAAAAATGTTGGACCCTATTGCGCATTTTTGTTATACCCGGTATAGTTAATGATATTTTGTATTTACGACGGTCACCAAATCAGTATTAAATTTTTTATTCCGCTACTTACTGCTAGACGGCGCTGTATGTTGTTTAAAACGCGCTATCACATGTTCAAATTTCAATCAATGTGTATAACCATAGTGTCGCCTATAGTGTTACCTAATAAACTAGCCACCAGGCTAGTTATAGTCCGATGTAGCTACAGCGGTCTTAACCCGACCCTTAGCGTAGACCGTTTCGAAAAAAAAAAGCCTATAGTGTTAACTTTGGGAAAATAAATCGACTTGCTAAACTGAATAATATTCAGATCCTAATATAAATTTATTAAAACGTAAAGCAGAAGCCTTCTCTTAGTTACTTTGGAGGAAAGAAAATAAATTGTCAGACTGAATTATAGTGCTGTATACTGCTGTATTAAGACGTATTATTCTGATATAACACAATAATTATAACTATCATAATATATTGACGTGATAACGTCTTATAAAGTGATGGAGCCGGCTGCACGCACGAAAAAACATGACTCATGCGTTACCTCGCTAAATATGACGCATTGCCGTTACCTCAGCTGGCCGCGCCTTAGGTATGTGAGCGGTCGGACGCAGAAGCGGGGGCGCTTGATGTTATTACTCAGTTCGGCGCCGGACTTCGCGGCGGCAACACGCCTACCTAAGGCGCGGCCAATTAGTTCCGCGCGCACTATAAACATGACGTTGTCACGTTCAACTATCGTCAGTAAACCGACTTTACAGACAACCGATTTTTTTTAACTTTAAGGCTGAATAAAGCCTCTTCTTGTTTAGTTTGGTTTAATTAAACCCAATTTATCTTTATACCCGACTTTATAATTTTTATTTTGTTTCACACGCTATAATAATAATAAATTTTGTCCAATTTACAAAAGTCATAATAGAACACACTCTAGTTCTTAGAAATGTGCTGGATAGAACACTAAAAAGTCTAAAATAAAATAAATAATTCGAAAAATAAAAAAACCCGACTGCAAAAAAAACCTATATACCTAAGATACCTAACGCACTAAAAAGACTGAAACAAGACTGTAAAATCACAGTACTAAAACCTAATTCAACCTCTATTTTAGTTTAACAGATTACACTATGGGCACAGAATAGATAATAGTACAAGGTATATGGGTTGAAGATTATGTGCAGTGAAATAATTGTCATGGTGTTTGTTAGCAGGCGGGACCCATTTACAAATTATATATCGTACGAAAATAAATGGGTCCCACTTGCTAACAAACACCATGATATTTATTTCACTTCACATAATCTTCAACCCATAGTATAATCTGTTAAACTAAAATAGAGGTTGATTTAGGTTTTAGTACTGTGATTTTAAAGTATTGTTTCAGTCTTTTTAGTGCGTCAGGTATCTTAGGTATATAGGTTTTTTTTGCAGTCGGGTTTTTTATTTTTCTAATTATTTATTTTTATGAATTGTGTAACACTGTATACCATATGTCAAATGGAACAAAGGCCTCAGCATCCAGCTCACAATAATAAAAAAACTGTCATTAAAAAAACAAAATTTGTCAAATGGAGTTTTGCGGAGAATGTCAATGCGCAATGTTGTTGTTTTTGTATTTGTGTAAATTCGGTTCTCAATGTGTAATATTGGTAGAATTTAAAACCAATAGATATTCTTTGATGTGTACAAGTGTGGGTAAGTGGTAAAACTACAAAAACGTGCTATTTTGTGTTTTCTCCAAAACTTCTTAGGAACTTTCAGTAAAGCTTCTACCACTTTACTGAATCGACTGACTTAACTCTTTGACTGCACTGACTATTTAATTGGACTTTGACTAGACTTTGGATTTGACGATTTAGAAATACGGTGTTGAAAATTTTAAGAAAGAAAATTTTAAGAAAAAAGAAAAGAAATTTTTCTATTTCCCGCCTTTATAACTTCACACTGGCAAATGGTTTTATGCCGACGCCATATATAAATTAAAAAAAATATATTGTCAAATCACAAACAATCCGAATCGGGTACAAGTGCTAAAAAAATAAAATGAAATTTCGTGTGTGACTGGTGAATGGTGTCCTAATTATTAATTTTTGCACAATTTTTACTAAGTACTACGTGTCGTTTCTTAAATTTAATATTGTTTTGTAACCAGTAATACACATTGTTCTAGCACAATGTATTTCGTGTCCAATGTCGTAAAGGTTACTATACCTAATTACATGGCCAGCTTACCTATTCCAGATTCTTTTGGAGGATGGTTCCGACTCGGAGGTACGAAATTTGACACGTTAGTATGTAGATAAAGATTCTACAGGTTTTATTCTGAAATCCTATTTACTTATGGTGTAAAGGGCTGCATAAAATAAATTGTTTTGTATTTCAATGATAAATAATATTATATTCATTACGGTAATTAATACCTATAATTACTCCTATAAGGTTTTAAACACACCTTGTTGGTTAACTAAGTATTTTCTATAAGATCTCGATTATTTGATATAAGAAATCTGAAGGAAATATCTGAATTATGAAGTATTTTAGGGTACTTAATTACATAAATTATTTTAAGTAATACATTTTAGTATTAATTTTACTTTTTTTTGTCTTCCAGTTCGTGATTGGCTAGCCTTGCTCCCACCCACTTTAGCTATTGGTGGTATATCCTATGTGTCTTACCAAACCATAAAGAAAGCTAGAGAAGCAGGCAATGGTCTGGTGAACCCTTGCGTTAAAAAAGATATTAACAAAGTGGTAGATTTCATTGACATAGAGGACATTACTGAAAAGGCCTCATTGTGTAGATGTTGGAGAAGCAAAAATGTAAGTAATTAAATGCATGCTTATTGTAGCATATATATTGATATTTTTTAGTATGCCATATATTATTAAACATAAGGGAAGGCCCTATTATTATATTTATTATTATATACTTGCCCAATGTGTAATGCTTTTAAAACTCAAATGTACTTTCTGTGTTTTATTCTACCATTGGTCCAAATTTCTATAGTTTTTATAACATAGTCTTCATTAAACATCTAATCTTTGCTTCTGTTATCTTGTACACATAACACAGAATTTTACAAACATCAATCTTACGAGCTTAGAATTGATAAGAACTATAAAAGTAAATCATACTACCATAGTAAATGTGAAATGTTGTATGTGTGAATTAATATCTTATACACTGAAACGTTAGAATGGAAATGAACAAAATTTGGCACACAGATATTTTATAGCCTTGATTACCTAACATAAATATCCTTATATGCGATTGTAACTCACAGGTAACATCCAGTGAGTAATAAAATTATTTAAACTAATATCAAATAAAGTTTGTGAGGTCGTTGGGGGTAATTTCACAATCCACTGAAACTTATGAAATTTCTTTTATCAATAGAAAGCCACATTATTTGTGAGTGTCAAAAATCATAAATTAAAAAGATATAGTGTAAAACACAATGTACTGCAGCTAAAACCACGGGCAATTACTAGTGTTTATATTTTCAATAACATTTTTAACTTTTTTGTAATAATAATATTATTTTTATATCTGTATTTTTTCAGTGGCCGTACTGCGATGGCGCCCACGGGGCTCACAACAAGGCGACTGGTGACAACGCTGGACCAGTTGTTGTAAGACACAAGCCCTCTCAATAAACACACAAACCATCAATAAGGGAAAGGGTTACACAGTGTTTTTGCAGAAACATGTTTGAGATAATACTATGTATATATTATATTGATAATTTATGACATAAAACATTAAATACAGAACTGTGTTGTATAAATTATGTACTTATAAAAGTTTTATGTTTACAATTTATAATTATTTATTTTACATAAACGAATAAGTAAGTATAATAAGTCTGTGAATAAGTCAATTGTTAAACAGTTGGTTAAAACAACTTGGTGAAAGCCACAGGTTTTTACAGAAATAGCAGTTCTCAGTATTATTTTTCATCAGTCAGATTCCTCCAGCATTCAGTTATTGCTTGTAAAATCTCAATCATGTTTAGGTTTAAAATTTTATTAAATGAAACATATATTTTAAGTTTTACTTTTTATTTCAATTTTATTTAGATTAGTACATTTATGTAAGTATAAAGTTTGTGTAAAATTTTCCAAATTGCATTTGATTTAATAAGATTTTTTAATGTTGACTATAAATATGTAAAAATGAACTTGCCACTTTGAAAATAAACCTGGAAATAATATTATCGTTTTACTTCTTATAAAAATAAATTAATTAATTACATTATATAATATAGACTATAGAGCAAGAGCTCAGAGATAGAACAGAACATAAATGAACTTATCATGATTCATGGCTATAAGAAAATGTTGTACCTAAAAATTAAATTTCGATCAGATGTTATAGCATGAAAGAGTAACAAACATCCATATTAGTAAGGTACAATAGTAAACTTTACTGTACGTAATTTAGTAATTGCCAATACATAAACTAAAACGAAAATTAAACATAATGGGTACACAAAATGTTTCTGTAATATGTACGTAATTTAAATAACAGTATATTTGTGAGCTCAACACAATAGTAGTTTTGTTCGAATATATATATATATATATATATATATATAAAAACTATGGGTCATATATAGCTCTGATATAAAAAATACATTCGTGCACTTAAAACTGCACACAAAAGGTACTTACTCAAAATATCAAGTTTTCTATCTATAATTTAATATTATCTAATGTTTAATGTAAAAAACATGGCTTAGACTAGAGAAATTACTATATTTATTTCAGATCACAACTAAATTCTAACATAATTGTTAGAGAAAATAAAAATTACTAAAAACATTACTAATGCTAAGTAATCGGAGATGGCAAAGATTTTTTTTAAAAACGTACAAACAAATTCAGTCTTAATCTGCATCTTACAAATGCGATATCCACGTGGACCTCTTAACGACCAATATCGGACATTGATAAGATTAAGCCGAAAGTAGGGAGTGTCGCCGAATGCCGATGCTCATACAGAAACCTCCTTATAACTGAAAAAAAGAAATTTTTGATTAGCATGCTATTTAATGTTCTTAAAAAAGTTTCAAGCCTGCAAGCATTTTTAAAATAGTGATTACTAAAAATTGATTACTGAAAACAAAAAGATACACTAACACGTTTCACGCAAGAGCGGCGCCGCGCTATGCCGAGCGGTGCAGTTTGACATTCGAATTTCGAACTCTTGCAATCTCTGTATCTGACAATCGTGTATCATCTTGTGTAGTGAAAAAAGTTACATTTTGAACAGCTATCTTAAAATTAATGCAACATCGCGTATCGTGAATCGTCTCATTGCGGTTTGTACTGACGCTTAACAACTTTATATGATTAAGTACGTCGAGTTGTTTTGCTTATTTTGCTAGAGTTAATAAAGAAAACGATGGGCACTGGGCTACTTATAATTAATTTCTTCGCAATTTTGTACTACCTACCCCTCTTTTTAAACAATCCCCTGGGTAGCTAAACCTAATTTTCTACGAAGCTTTTATTTTATTATCCACCTGACTACGGCGAAACCAAAAGGAAGGGTAATGATTTTGGCAGTCTATGTATGTATGTTTGTTTCTCAGTAGATCCTAAACTACTGATCCGATTTTAATAAATGATTTGTAATATTAGCCCGGGTAACATAGGCTATATAATTTACTTAGTTGGGTTATAGATTTTATTTAGATTTAGCAGAATATACTTACTTCAATCCTTGTTTCCGCCATTGTCTCTTCGTTTCTCAACAATTCGTGCTTTAGGCCGTTTCTCTTTCTGTAAATAATATTAATTCAGTTTAATTATACCTACTTACTGCCTAATACAGTAAAGATACTTAAATAAGCTTTGATAGTCTCATTTACAGAGTTTTCTATTAAAGATAATCTGATTGGTTATAAATAAAGTATTCTGTAGAATCAGCTTTTAGATTATCTTACAAGTGTAGGTACTTAAAGCTGTTTTTCCCAGCTTGAAAACAGCTAGATAATCTTGTTAATATATATATACAGCCGAACGTACCTATAACCTCCTTTTTTGGAAGTCGGTTAAAAAACAAAGAATGGACCGGCCGACCAGAAAATAAACAAACCAATCATTGTTTGATCGAATTTGAATATTTCAAACTAGTTTAATGGAATATTATATTACGCGAAATCCTGTCGGCACCCGGCACAATGCGTCTGTCTCGCCGATCGGTTTCCCAACGACCGCTTCCTACGCGAGCGGCCCGCGGGATGCCGGGTTATGGGTATCATTTACCGCACGCCGCGCGCCATGCTTATTGCTCACCGTGAATTTATTTATTAGCTCTTTACGACCTCCATATTTTTAATTCAAAAATTATGAGCTTTTTACATGGCACTGGGATATAAAAAGAAATTATTGTCTGGGTATTGTTCGAGCCGTTATAAAATGTTTATTTGTTCTTATTTTATGCGCAAGTCGCACCCAAATACATATTTCAATCGTAAACCGTATGCAGTTAGTGCACCTTTAACGTTAATATTTCACATCGGGAATTGAATGTATGTATGTGCCTACAAGATTATGAGAGGTAACTTAGAGTGACAATGAGTCACAAACAATAAAATTGTACTTATTAATCATTGTATGACCGGTTCAATTCAATTATAAGCTTACAAACGTGCTTCTAACTTTCATTGCCTTTAATTAATCAACCCCTAAATTACAACGAAAATTTTATCGACTCGTCAGTTTCTTTCCACTTTGATAGCTCTCGGTATCGTAATGCGTGTGGGCGACTATATCTATGAGAAAAACACTTGATCGAGGAAATTATCCATCATAGATACCGTTACGTTAATTATTTAAAATATGCATGGAAGGTCGGTTAGTTCTTGGTACCTAGTACCTACTCGCCAGTCGTCTAGGGCTCACATTACTAGGTCATTGTCGCTGAGGATACTCACGGCTTGTTTAATTAATACTTGGTTATATAATTGCTGGTGCCACCGTGGTCAATGATTGAGAAAGTTTTATGTCTATGGATGGATACATAGTTTTCTTATCGCGTTGTAATATTTTGCCAAGTTCATACAAGCATGTAGCGTGACAAAAATCCCTATAAGTTCATCCCAGCCTAGCATTATTCTTCGCGATAAGTACACGAGATTCAAAAAGCGTAAAAAAGCAAAAAAGGTGCCCCCCCCCCCCCTCGACTGTCTTGCGCGTATCGAAACGAATCATGATCCAGAAACGAAAAGTAAGACTGGGAAAGCTGGGACTATATGATCCGGAATCCGGAAGGCCGGGGAAAATTCAGTATTAAATAATTATATTATTAAAAATAGAACTCTGCGCTAAATGAGTTGAAAATCGAAGTGTCGAGTGTCGAGCTGCCATATAATATGATGTTGACATTTGACTCGACACTTGTGTGTTCGATTTTCAGCTCTTGTATTAGTCCAGAGTTCTATTTTCAGTGCTCTAAATATCCTCCGGATTCCCGATTCCGGATTATATAGTCCCGGCCTAACCGCCTAACTGTGTGGCATTGTGCGACAAGCCGACAACTTATGCACTGTTCAGTTTTCAACCGTTTTAGATGTACAGCAAGCGCTATAAAAATTTTTCAAGAAGTTAATATACTCACAAATATATCCGCCGCCACACGATGAGCGCGGTGTAGGCGAGACACACGATGCTGCAAGTGACCAGCACCATGATGCCTGCCGCCGCGCCCGGGCCCTCCCCGCGGTACCGCGACCGCACCCCATCCTTGCGCACTACTGACTCGCTACCTGTCAATTATATTAAGGTATAAAAATGCACAAAAGAGTATAAAATAAAACTAATTTTCTAAATAATTCCTCTTTTAAATTCCGTTAAATTTTTAACTATTTCTCCACTCAATGTTCATAATTTTGAAGTTGGTACAAGCCCGAACAACATCCTGATAAAACAATATTTAATAGAACTTACGTTCAACTTTGCTGGTAGTAGAGAAATAGTTAAAATTTTAGCGGAATTTAAAAGGGGAATTATTTAGAAAATGAGTTTTATTTCACACTTTTTTCTGTATTTTTAATTTGGAAGTCGGTTTAATTTTTCCCTTTTTAATGATAGGTATTTGTTAAATTATTATTAATACATTTTAGGAACGTTTAAAATAAACGATCGAATGTATAATTGTATACGCCCCAAGCTTCCATTAGGTATTGTTAATAAGATGATGATGATGATTACTGTAAGTTACATAGTGGCATATGGTCGCAGTTCTTTAAACAATGCTGAAATTTCATATCGCGTATCTTTAAAGACTGAGGAGTTCTGTTCGGTGCTTTTGGATTCAGGGTATACCTTGGTGCAAAATCTTATTTTTGGTAGCATATGCTTGTGTTACTTCAGAATAAGTCAAAATCACTATATGTGTACCTATTAATTTCGAGAAGTTCCCTCGATTTCTCATGGATCCCATCATCAGGTTTCCACTTTACTAAACTATAAAGATATGGGTATTGGGTATGTACATCGTACCTATAAATAAAACAGTCCACTTGGCCGTGAGTCGGACTCGCGCACGTAGGGTTCCGTACGAAGTTTTACTAGTTAGGCCTCTATAACTCTTGAACTGACAAAGATAAATAAGCCGTTACAATTTTCCACATATTCATGCAAATTAACTTCTTTCTATAATTTACCTTGTAAACGGTTAGCCGAAGACGGACGGACATGACGAATTTATAATGGTTTCGAGACGTGAACTACGGAACCCTAAAAATGCAAATATGAAGGTACAGTATAACTTTTACCTTGTAAATATTCAGCCTGTGAGTCCGGCGTTAGGGGGACATTAGCTTTTTCCTCCTCGATATCTTCTGGAAAGATCGGCAGGTCGATATGGTCTTCTCTGTCGTCTCGTGAGTGAAGCATATCGAACACCTCTGATCTGAAATTATCATAATGTATTAATAATATTTAACTACTATACCCATTAATAACATTTAACTAAAACATTTTTACCATGCACAGCAATGAAAACACTTCTTCATACTAGACTATTACATTATAGCCATAAGTAGAGAGAGTTTTACTGGTAAAAAAAATAGATAGTATTTTTTCAGACTCTATCATAGGTACGAAGTTGACAACGGAGCCACAAACTATTCCTGGAAAATTTGAAATAAATACATAATTTACCTGCTAACTCCGCCTTTGTCATTCACGAGAAGGTTCAGTATCGTCGCGTTGGCCTCCAGAGTTTTGTATCTGCTGTTGTCCTCTACTTCCTTCAGGAGGCTAGGAAGCGTTATATCGGGTGCTCTGGGTGTTGTCCTCTGTAAACTATCGCTCCGGCATGATTGTGTACCTGAAAATATTATTTATTATTTTAATAAACAATTATTGTTAGGTGTTTCACTAAGCGTCAGTTCACACCGCGACGCTACGCTATGATAGATATTCAAAATTGAACTTTATTCACTACACAAAAAGATACACGTTTATATCAGTCATACACTGCACATGCGCGGTGCAACCTGACATTCGAACTCTTACAATGAAACGTGTATCTTCTAGTGTAATAATAAAGTTCAATTTTGAATAGCCATCTTAAAAATGCAGTGTCATAATATTGTCGCACGTACGTTTCGTTTCGGTGTGAATTGACCCTGAGCTAGGTTAAGTAGGTACTTATATAGAGATGCACTTGACTAATCTTGCGACATGAACTAATTTACAAGTAAAGGTACCTACTCCTATCTAACATCTCACTATAATAATACAATTTATCCTGTCGTAGGTATACTTTAACGTGATCTAATGTGATTATATTAATTTTCATGTTCTGACACCAATATGATTAAGCTCTCTACAATTACCTGTTGCTCATGCCCAGCTTAATAATTTGCCACGTATATTGTCATCATTAGTGCTAATTTTACCAGTAGGTTGTGTGCTTAATTCTCTTTTCACAATATTATTTTGCTCATAGGTACATATTTGTTGCAATTATACACAGGCATGCTTGATGCATGCATTTTTTCTACATTTAGATACAAGATGTATATATCTCAGTGGCGAATGCTGGTGCTCCTTCATAGGGAAGCCCTAGCCTGTATAATTGGTCTACGATAATTGGTAGGGATTTGGATGAGGGTCTTCAAAAGCTAACTGGTAAGTGACGCCGATAGGAATGGAGTTATAGGAACCCCTCGCCACTGATATACCTACAACTACATTAGTAGATTTATTGCTTTTAAAGCTATCATTCACCAAAGTAGGTTGGACCTTGGAACCATAATGTATATCAGCTTGGAAAGTTAAAACGACGTTATTAAAAGCCGTTATCACCCAACATTAATATTTACTTAAATCAAATAACTACGCTAAGTGGCGTGGAGTATCTCTTATCCAAAGGTAAATATGGTGGCCAGAAATTTTCAATAAGTGGGTCAGGTTTATTTTGGGCTTACTAACGGTGCCTCAAAACCGGGTTGAATGTTACTTAGTGTTAAATATTATAACACGCGAGATTTAAGTGCTAAATCTGACTCAGACGTATCGACGACACGGACGTATTTATCCATTACAAGAGAAAGTAATTCAGAGAAAGACAAAGTTTCATTTACATTCAAAATTTGTTTCTTTTTTTTTGTTTTGCGAGAGGAATCAAAATCGGGGTTAGAGATTTACATTTGATTATGGATTTTGAATTTGAACAAAGAGATAACCTGATTTTCTTGACCTCAAAAGTTTTAGTTTATTAAATCATGTTCGTTTGTCTGATCTCTGCAGATGTTCATTACTTATTAAGTAATGTTTGCACGAAAAACATGAGTTGTGTAGCGATGTTAGGTATCCCATGTAATATTTTATCAACATCAGCCCTTTTTAACCGACTTCCAAAAAAGGTTATACGTTCGGCTGTATATATTTTTATTTTACTTTTTTTTTATGTTCAACGATTACTCCGTCTGTGGACCGATTTTCAAAAATTATTTTTGCTGTATAGGCTATAATCCTAATTTGGTCCAGTTGATACCAAGGTGGTGTACCTGATGATGGGATCCATGAGGAATCGAAGGAACTCCTCGAAATTTATATGGACACATAAAGTGATTTCGACTTTTTCTGAAGACACCTAAGCATATGCTACGAAAAACTAAGATTTTGTACCTTGATCAAAAAGTACTGAACAGAACTCTTGAGTCCTCATATATACATGTTTGGGGATTTCGGCGTTGTTTAAAGAACTGCAAACATATGCCATTATGTAACCAAGAGGCCCCTACAGACGAGAGGCAGAACGTTTTAGTTAGAACTGATGTCAGTTCGGCCTGAACGGATTCGAGCACATACATAATTATTGTATTTGTTTTTCTTAATATCGTGAGATGTAAAAATGTAACTTATACTTAGTCTGCCCATAGATACTGTTACAATTAAAAATAAACAAAATATTACATTTGAATTTGGAAACTGTCATTTTTATATGATTGGCTTTCTCATTCTGGCGCCAATACATTGTACAATATTTTGCGATATTAGATAAAGTGAACCGAATCGCTGTGACTGCATTACACAAAGTAGGTATGGAGCCAAATACAATTCTTAAAACTCTCCATACGCTTGGTATTAGTAAAATGTTTGTGTACCGGGCTATTAATAGGTATAATGAGACCTCCTATGTTTGTGACAGAAAAAGATCTTGCCGTCCACGTAGTGTTCGTACGAAAAAGGTGGTCAAAGCAGTAGGGAAAGAATTCCAAGAAATCCTGTCCGAAAGCAAAAGATTTTATCTCGGGAGGTGAAGATAGCACCTAGAACCATGCCGCGTATTTTAAAAGATAACTAAGGACTTGCAGCCTATAAGAGACGTACTGGTCATTTCTTAACTGATAATTTAAAAAAGAATAGGGTGGTAAAATCGAAACAACTACTGAAGCGGTACGCGAAGGGAGGTCACAGAAAAATTTTGTTTACGGATGAGAAATTTTTTACAATTGAGCAACTTTTTAACAAACAAAATGACCGTATTTATGCTCAAAGCTCTAAGTAAATTTCTTTAGACCACGTGCCATTTTTAGGGTTCCGTACCCAAAGGGTAAAAAAGGAACCCTATTACTAAGACTTTACTGTTCGTCCGTCTGTCGCCAGGCTGTATCTTAACTTTCTTATACCGTGATACCTCGACAGTTAAAATTTTCACACAATGTATGGTGTAGGGATTTCTATTGGCGTTATAACAACAAATACTAAAAACAGAATAAAATAAAAAATTTAGGCTCACATACAACAAACGTGATTTTTTCCGTTTTGTACGGCACTCCTCTTGCCGACTCGCACTTGACCGGTTTTATTATACACTAGAATTTTATTACCGTTCAGTCCAATTTTATTGCCGTTCAGTCCATCCGTACAGGTTTGAATTAATGTTGCCAACTTAGTTGTTTTACAAAGTTTTACTACAAAATTTTGTATTTTATTTCCTCATTAGTAGGAATTTAGTTGGTAGTGGTTTTGTAGAAAATAGCTAGACAGTAATCATAATATACAAAATGGCCTGCTTCTATGTGCTATTATGACACCTTATCATAATAGCACATAGTAGCACGCATCCGTAAGTCGCTTAAAACTACCGATTTAATTTCTATATACGTAATATTTCCTACTATATTTTTTTATTTAAACGGTTAAATATTAAAACTGAAAATTTATGTATGTTTGTAAACACAAAATCCCAAAAAAACTTTTAGGGATTCCTCAGCTTAGTAGCCTTTTTATAGTTATCGGTACTCTTTTAGTAGTTTTTAGTAGGAAACGACGCGAGTTTAGTAGTTTCGCAAAAACAGAGTTGGCAACACTAGAACGAATCGCTTCATACCATCCGGCCGACTGATGCGATCTCGAAATTGCACACAGACGATACGATTTTGCATCTATTATGCACATTTATAACTCGAGCTGCGATAACGCTGCCTAACCTAACCCGTTGGAGATAAAACCCAAAACAGTGTATGGTGGGACTGTTTCTCTTTTATAGGTCATAGATATGTCTATATTTTAAGGATAGGTTACTATACCGATTCTAAGTTTTAAAAAATTATCAGAAATAATGGGGTATTTTCAGAAGCTATTTAGCCACTTATTATATCTTAAAATTAAAAAGTACGTGTGAAAATTTATTATAAAGTATATATTTTTACTCTGTGCTATTTCTATATTGCCGGTATATTTCCTAAAGAAGTTTTGTGCCACAAACACTCTTCCACTTTGGAAGTCGGTTTAATTTTTTCTTTAAAAATAATATTATTTACCTACCAATGAATAGGGAAAAAATTTGTACGATCAGCGTGCATCATATAATGTATACGCTAAATCTATGGCGTGCATTATGTAGTACCTATCACCCGTAATTAACTCGTGTGTCATTCTAGTAATACTCATCAAGCTCATTAGGTACATTTATGAACACTTACTCCACATAAAAATTCCACTTCAATGAACCATTATACATTATTTCCTCTGTAAGGCTTCAAGCTCTGTGCCTACGTAAAAGGCAAGCAGTATATCAACACGGAATAGCTGCCGGAAGGCGAGCACAGAGACTAAACCAATTTCCACGCGAACTGTACAAGTCCGCAGGATTTGTTTATGGTCATACTAGGATGTTAATAAATAGGAAATGTTTATCTTAGCTTAGATAAACAATTTCCTTTAAGTACTAAAATATGTGAGGTAAACGTCTTTGTTGCTACATTACTTTTTAACTTCCTTTCTCTTTTACAGATGGGTATTGAGTAGATATCTATTAAATACCTACCTATATTGCGAAACTTTGTGAAGCAGGAATCTGGACGGACGATTGGATTGAAAATCGGAATACAAAAATGTCTGAGTATATTTGTATGAAGTTTAGCATACAGACATTTTAATGCGCAAATCAAATTCAATAAGTTCATAGTTAACTTTGATAAGAACAAAGTTTGAATATTATGTCCTTACATGTGAAATTGGCGTTTTGTCGTACTGGCCACTTTGATCTCAAATATATCTTCTTTGGTTAAGAATTCCATTCAAATTTATACCGCTATTTACTCATGCATTTGTGTTTCGAAAACCGTAATTCATTTGTTTTTCTTTGCGTCACTCTGTTAACAAAATGGAAAACTTGAAATATCGTATTATTTTCGAGTAAGAGTTCCACCGTGGCACCAGTGCTACAGAAACGGCTCGAAGGATTAATTAAGTGTATGGCGGCGGTGTCGCAAAATAAAACACAGTGCGTTTTTGGTTCCAACGTTTTCGTTCTGGAAATTTCGACCTGCAGAACAAGCCCCGTGGACGGCCGGAGACCAAAGTTCATAATGAAGAATTTAAGGATATTGTGGAAGCGGATCCATCGCAAACCACGTTCGAGTTAGCTGCAGGCTGCGGTGTTAGTGATAAAACTGTTTTAATCCACTCGATGCAAATTGGTAAAGTGAAAAAGCTTGAAAGGTGGGTACCTCATGAATTGAGTGCAGCAAACCGACAAACGCGCGTCGACTGCTGCGTTACACTACTCAACTGGCACAATAATGAAGGAATTTTAAATCGAATCATTATCTGTGATGAAAAGTGGATCCTGTACGATAATCGGAAACGCTCATCGCAATGGCTGAACCCTAGTGAACCAGCCAAAGCCTGCCCCAAGGGAAAATTGATTAAAAAAAAGTTACTTGTGAGCGTTTGGTGGACTAGTGCCGGTGTCGTTCACTACAGCTTTCTTAAATCTGGCCAGACGATTACGTCAGATGTCTTTTAACAGCAACTGCAAATCATGATGGAAAAGCTAGCTGCAACCGAAGTTGGTCATTCGCTCTAGGCTACTGCTGCTTCAGGACAACGCTAGACCACACACTGCACAAAAGGCGGCTACCAAATTAGAGGAGCTTCAATTGGAATGTCTAAGACATCCACCGTACTCCCCGGACCTTGCTCCAACAGATTATCATTTTTTTTTCGAAATTTGGATAACTTCTTGTTAGGGAAAAAATTCAACTCCGATGGGGCAGTCCAAAGCGTCTTCAAAGATTTTATTGATTCCTGGCCGAATGGTTTTTTTCGTAAAGGAATCAATGAACTACCTATGAGATGGAAAAATTGCATAGATAGCAATGGTATATACTTTGATTAAATAAATATATTATTAAAAAAAAACACGACTTTATGTTCCTCCTTTATAAAACGCCAATTTCATATGTAAGGACCTAATATTTTTGTTTAAGTTAATGCGCTGCCAAAATTTTCACGAATTCAAAATAATTCAAATATGTAGCTGTACTTTTCTGTATTTTTTGAGCGCTTCGTGTATCAGCTGCCTTATGAATGATCATGGCCAAAGAAGGGCCAAAGTTTTTTTCGCACGGATGTGCTTATTGTGCATTCCCTTGTGACTGTGCAGTGGGATCGTATTATAAGTTAAAACTAATAAAAATGGAGTCATCGGGTTTCTTATTAAATGTAACCAAATGATATGAAACCTAATAGGGGATTTACACGGGTCGATTTTTCGGGGCAATCGCTTTACAAATCGCCTCACCATTTATCTTGGCAAAATTGCCTTGCGACCTAGCATAATGACCATTTATACGGTGCATTTTTTAGCCGTGCGGCTTTAGACAGCGGAAACCGAGCGGTTGAGAACTGTGCGGATAACCGCGCGGATCAAACACGGGAATCGCGCGATTTCTACTGTGTCTGTATAGGGCCTTATAGTCACTAGTGTTAATCCTTCATTACATACCATACCTACTTAACTACCTACTAGTGGAAATGTCTAAGAAGGATATTCCATAGGTGATGAGAGTAGGACATACGTTACCTACGTATGTCCTACTCTCATCACCTACGTAGGTAACGTATGTCCTACTCTCATCACCTATGGAATATCCTTCTTAGACATTTCCACTAGTAGGTAGTAGGTATGGTATGTAATGGGGGATTAACACTAGTGACTATAAGGACTTCGCTTAAAATGTACCTACGTGTAATCTTTTTACGCTTATAATATTATTCAAATCAATATCTTTTAATTGTTATAGTTCAATGCATCGTTATTCGTATGTTGTTCCAATGCACCTATTGTAACGTTAAATATGTAAATTTACCTTATTTAGTGTTTGCCTTAAAAGGAGAACACAGTTTATAGACAAGATTTGAAATTTAACGAGACTTTCATCGGCTGATACATTTTCTATAACTAAAGTGAAACCTCGACGCTGTAGCTACTTCTATACGGACAAGGTTAAAAACTGTAATAAAACTTTGATAAAAAATAACTCAGAAAATGCTGTCTCATTTATCTGTACTGTACCTAATTGGACTCTTTTGTTTCTTGTACGTATTAGCACAAAAGAGGCTACAGTTGGTATATTTGGTGATTCTGAGATCATCAATTCCTGGAAACTATTTTTTATATTACCTAGTTATCTATGAGAAACATCTGTTTAAAGCTTGTTTTGAAAGTTTGATAAAGTTAGGTAATAATTAATTTACTCTCC
The DNA here is from genome assembly GCA_037179445.1 of Phengaris alcon alcon. Lineage (NCBI taxonomy): Eukaryota > Metazoa > Arthropoda > Insecta > Lepidoptera > Lycaenidae > Phengaris > Phengaris alcon. The sequence goes on from JAYRCH010000029.1 coordinate 10,114,612, forward strand.
TATAATAACAGGGAAAAATCGTTTCCATAACAGAAAACACTTAGGTAAGTATAATATTTAAAAAATGATTTATTGAATCTATAGGAATTGTTGCTACCTATACGAATATGTAAATGACCAATATGTATTGTGGAGCAAGTAAATATTAAAGAAATGCTTTAAATAATAATATGAGCTGTTAAAAGAAACACATTATTGCCCAAGAGAGGAGCCATATAATAATTAAGTATGAAATCAATTTCCCAAAACTTATACATTTTTTGACCTTGTATCGTTTCTCTAATTTGATTAATGGATTTACGACTCTAGGAAGACATTTACCGAATGTTTAATATGTGACTGGCGGAGCTGCATAATATATTATGTTAAATTGGTTAATTTCGATTAACCTTTGACCATAAATTGTCCACGCCGCGAACCCGGAACAGTTAAATGGCCTTATTGATTATAAATAAAATCAAAAGACACTCGCGATAAATCTCATTTCGTAAGTATATAGTAACCCTAGTGTTTGTGTTCGCACTGACCCAGCGAAACCAGTCTTAAGAGCGTGTGGTCACGTTTTCTAAAAGGCTATTTGATACGTCGCGTCGTCACTGTACTGGAAATGTCCGAGGCTAATGAGTAACAGAAAACTTGTTCATTCATATACTAATATACTAGCTGACCCGTGCCCATTTCGTTGGGCGTTAAACATTTTTTGATGATGATGATGAGGATAAAAAGTATCCTAAGTTACGCCATGTAACATCAGCTAACTGCCAGTGAAAATCACGTGAAAATTGGCCCAGCCGTACCAGAAATTAGTAGGAACAAACAGACAGACGGACAGACAATTTTTTTTTGTTAAATACCGTATATACTTACATTTATATATATGCATTAAGTAAAAATCTGTTAATTTGAAATTACAAACAGACACTTCAATTTTATTTATCTTTTTTATTGTTAATACCGTATCGTATGAATGTATATTCATATGCATTAAGTAAAAAGCTGTTAATTTTAAATTACAAACAGACACTTCATTTTATTTATCTGTATAGATGTTAATAATTAAATACGTTCTATGACTCATTGTTGTATGTAAAATTCATTTGGTTTTTACAAAATACCTACATATTGACACAGGAATTAGGAAGTAGGTAATCTAGGAAAGAAATACATACTGATTAATTAAGAAAGCATAAAATTTACTTAAACAAATCATACATTACTAATTAGTAAATATCGCTTTTTGCTACAATGCCAATATCAAAAAGCCGATGCATATGAAACTCGAATAAAACTAAAAGTATTTACGAAAGTGAAATCGTGCCAATAACTGTAATTTCCTTAAATGCAAATGAAAATGCGATCTTTAAATTAGAATAAACCATTATGTTAAACATATTAAGCACAGTGCTATCGGATGAAGAGAGCTTAGTTCTCTATATAGAGATTTTTAACACAAAATCCGCAATTTTTATCTGAACTTGGCTCTCAAGCCATATTAATATATCCTTATTGGTAACATAAACAAAATAAATACGATAAGAACACTTACCCTAACGTCCTTATTAGTCATAATGGCCTCACGAGAAATATGCACACTCAAAAAGCCTTATGAGTTATGACTCATCGCATTCGACTTCAAGGAATTATTGATAGTGATTAAAAAACGTTCTGTCTGATGTGTTTGTGATAACTCGGAAAATCTTCGCAGGATGTGACGTAATGGCATGCCGGGTGATGAATAATAATATTCTTTAATGGGAAATTGTTCGAAGTTTGAATGAAAAGCGTTTGCGTTGGTGTTGATGAGATTGAGAGTGTACAGATTTTTAATTGCTTACTTACTGTTATAAATAGATTCATAATTAATAATGCTTTACGTGTAATCAATAGCACTCATTATCCACTCGTAGTTATCAAAGATAGTTGTAGCTAATTACTGATTTACATGTTATGCCATTTGCAAATTAATTGTGATTATTACAACTCCTTAATATATTCTATAAGTATTATTTAAATACAATTATAGTTGATTAGAAGTGCTTATTACAAAACCACAGAAATTTATTACCTTATTCAATATAGTACCTACCTATACCTAAGTACTTATTCTTATATAATGTTTACCAGAGTTTCTGTGTTTTGTTTTTTCAATGTTATTTGGTCATTGTTTACCACGAGATGAAAAATTATCATAGTGAGCATCAGACACAACATGTCGATTATGGTGACACGGAATATTACTGTGCTGTTATCAGCCGCTGTGATTTCACAGCTCACAGTTCAAGCATTTGCTTGACAGCTCACAATAGAAATTTTTGATTAACACATTGCTTCTGTAAATGTTTCATAGTGAGTGAAATGGTTGAAAAATTTAAATAATCAGAGAAATTCGAAGCGAGTAGGGAGTGCAGTATAATATTTGAATATTAAACCAGCTTACCGTACACAGTGCCATTAAGTACCTAAATAGCTATTAGAAACTGGCATCAAATGCAACACGGGTTATATATGTATACTTATGTACAATCAACGCTCTACTAATTTTTTTAGATGGTTACTGAAAATTAATAAATATATCTATGACTGTAGTAATGCTTAGTTCTTCTTAGTTCTTCTTATTCACTTTCTTCTTATTCTTCTATAAGTACTTCAACCCGTTCCCAAGTCAAGTTCCTTATAGACCTTATGCCCTCTTAGTACAACTATAAAACTGCACAGTTCCGTCACAGTAGACATATTTAGTATGTGTGCGTGCGTTGATTTGGGCGGTCAAGTATGAATATGTAGTACTTGTATAGATGTAGTAGTATACCTACCTAGGTCTACTGTGGTCTGTGACCGAACTGTGCAGTTTTATCGTTGTGCGGGCTACATAACTCTATGTGTTCTCACAATCTAGAACAATTATTAGCGAATGTTTTTATCTGAACTTACTTAATGCTGCGATAATGATCAAACAGAAGAACAGGTATTGCGCCATTGAGTCACCACGATCTGCAAACAATCGGAGTTTTATAGAGCATGTGGAGCGAATATGTGGTTTAAAAATAGAATATGGAAAATGGCGGTCTTTCAGAACAAAATAATCACTGAAAAAGTTTTATATTTAAGTTTAAAATCGTTTCTATAATTTTATAAATTATAGAAACTTATAAAACTAACTAAACTAACTTATAAATTTAATATATTATATAAAATCGTTTAAATTTTAAATTTTAATTTGCACCGCCCCGTACCTACAGTGACTATAATAAGAATAAATTGAAACATTGTATGAAGTTTTTTTTTTAACAATAAAACAATTCACAATGATGTTACAATAAATCCCTGTAAATATCAAACCTATTTAAAATTATTTTCCTGGCAGTATATTTTCTGTTGACGTCACAATGCCCTTTTGAATCATTTTTTAATTGCTAATCCCTAATGATCACCAAGAATGTTAAATACCAGAATATTACAATGCAACATTTGCATATATGTATTATAATTACCACAATTATTGGAACGAAAACAAAACCATAAAAAGTACTATTTATGCATTGTGTAAAAATGAAGTAAAGGGATGAAAAACTTAATTAATAATATTATGCACGGCATCTGCAACAGCAGATTATAGAAACACTGGCTGTACCCAACAGACGTTTTTCATTTTTCAACCTTAATTATGAACTGGTGGTTGTACCCAAGAGACGTTTTTCATTTTTGAACCTTAATTATGAACTGGAATAAATAAATACAGCAACAACTACACTTACTATCTACATCTATGAGCTACATATACTACCTACACCAACTTACATCTACTACCTACACTTACAACTTACACCCACTACCTACAATCTACACAGGGGTGTCTACCCTTACAACCACCAGGTGACGTGTAAAAAATTGTCGGTCACTGAGGGTTGAAGATTATTACAGTACTAACATCGCTATTAAACAAAGGGTGTTGGTGTTAGAAGGATGAAAATTGGTGGTTATATAATGTATTTTAATGCCAAATCATAAAATTATAAAAATAATAAAAAAAATCTAAAAAATTGGGACGGCCACCCTTATCATTTAGGGGTGTAAAAATAGTTAACAACTTATTGTCATTCCTACCGAATACATCACCAAAATTACATAAAAATCGCTCAGGCCGTTTCGGAGGTGTTCTCTAACAAACATTATGAATTTATGACACGAGAATTTTATTCACATACTAGCTTTTGCCCGCAGCTTCGCCCGCGTGGGAGTGTTCGTGGCAAAAACTTCTTTAGCAAATATACCTGCAATATAGTAATAGCACAGAGTAAAAATAATAGGTTTTTACCTATGAAATTGCCGTTCTGCAGTACTGGCCATTTCAAATCAAAATAATTTTTGTTTGGCTAAGAATTCTAATTTCAAATTAATTTTATTTTAAAAAACATGGAATGCTTTTTCCAAAAGTAGTCATTTATTTATTGATTAGTGTTACATTTTCATCGCTTTTCAATCTTTTTCGTCATCATAGATACGTTAAAAATTCGAGTAATTATATAATATGAGTACCGTCGTGGCAGCAACGCGGCACAAGCGGCACGCAACATCAACGACTCCGATCGTCCGAAGTCTTTGGTCGACAATGACGAATTAAAGGCGATTGTGGAAGCTAATGATACACAATCTACGGCTGAATTAGCAGCAGCTTTCGACGTTAGCGTCAAAACAATATTGGTCCATTTGCGTCAAATTGGCAAGGTAAAAAAGCTTGACAAATGGGTGCCCCACGAACTCAATGATCACCAGCGCGAAGTACGCGTCGAGACGTGCCTTGCACTGCTCAACAGACACACAAATGAAGGAATTTTGAACCGCATTGTTACCTGCGATGAAAAATGGATTCTGTTTGATAACCGCAACCGCTCAACAAGTTGGTTGGATCCTGGTTCAGCACCTAAACAATGCCCTAAACTACTACTCACCAGACCTTGCGCCTACAGACTACTACTTTTTCCAAAATTTGGATAACTTCTTGGCGGGAAAAAAATTCAATACCCGAGAGGCAGTACAAAATGCCTTTGAAGAATTTGTTGCCTCCCGTCCAGCTGATTTCTTTAAGAAGGGCATCAATAAACTGCCACTGCGTTGGCAAAGATGCATTGATTGCATGGGCGATTACTTCGATTAATACAAATAAAAAATACATGAAAAAAAAAACCTAATATATACTTTCTAATAATTTTTCACACGTAATATTGTATCCGTCTAAATAGCCTCTGAAAATACCACGTTATTTCTGATAACTTTTTAAACTTAGAATGGGTATAGTAACCTATCCTTCAAATACAAACATATCTATGCCATCGCGAACTTTTTTGTAGACCTATAAAAGATAAACAATCCTACCATACATTGTTTTATTATCTTCAACGGGTTACGTTAGGCAGCGTTTTCGATAAAAGTTCCCGACGGCTTGATTTTTTCCGACACCTTCATAAATCCAACAATTTCCATAAAACGTTAGCAAATTATTATCGACCTATTCCTAAGAAACCACTCTGTCGGTATATGTAAGCGGCATGAAAATCCTTTTAGTAGTTTTTTTTAAATTATCGCGAACATACAGACAGACAGACTCAGCGGCGACTTAAGTATCCTTTGTCCGTCTCCTGGTTCTAAGCTGAGGTAGGTAGGTTGACCAATTTTCAACCAAATCGGTTCATCCGTTCTTGAGTTATAAATAGTGTAACTAACACGACTTTCTTTTATATATATAGACAATCGCTGGTAGGTAAGTAATTTAGGAGTTTTCCAAGGAAAATCAAGGTATAAGGTGAGATTTTCATCAAATGACCAAGAACAAAATATATAATTTAAATTTCGAATTCTAATCAGGATTTATTTTTCAACAGATGACATAAATTATGACGTGTCAAAACAAAATAAAAATAATGGGTTCCACTCACAGGCAATCCATTATTACGATCAAATTGGAAATTAATTCGTAAAGGTCAATTATTAACAACAAACGCTTTAGTTGTTACGATAATTTACACTTGCCACTACACTCTGATAAATTAAATTAAATTTTGTAGTATAAGTGTGTACAATGAATATACAAATGCATAGTTCATACTCGCTATTTTCTGCGGTGGGCGCCAAAAGTACGAAAAAAATTTACTTGTATATGAAAAGTTTAGTTAGGCAGGCCTCGGATCTCAGGTTATATTCATCATTCATCTAAACCGATTTACTTTGAACTACGAATCCAGTAAATGTTTAAACTATAAAAACTAAATCGATCGATCGCTTGTGAGTTCCCCTTTAAATCAAAAGCACTAAGGAGTATTGGTATCAACTTTGCAATATGTTAGTAAAGTCATTTCAATATGATTAATAAATTTTATTTATTCATTTTGAATTATTATATTCTTGTAGAGGTCTAAAACATTACACAATGCACAATGGCTTGAGCAGATGTTTTGACTTTACGAAATCACAAAAGATCGAAAATGAAGGTGAATATTACGTTCAGGCTATTAGGTGTTTAATTTGCATAAGTATACATTAAAATGTCTATTTAGATCACTTGAATAATTAAATAATTTATATGCAAAGTTGTAAAAAAATCATTAATGTAGAGTCGTGGTGGAGTATTGAAATGAATGGAAATGTTCAACTAGAAAGCAACAATCTAGAAGTCCGAGCAGTCCAGTTAGATAAGAGGTCGTTGATGGGTGAAGCTTGTGGTCGTTTACATGATAACGCCAAGATAACACTTAATTGGTAGCTCTACATAAATCTGTCATTTGTTTTAGTTTAAACTTGTTTCGATAATAATTAGACAAAACATTTGCGTACCTATAACAGGAGATCTATTTTTAATCTATACTAATATAATAAAGATCAAATATTGTTTGTTTGCATTGTATGAATAGGCTCCTAAACTACTGGAGCGATTTTGATGAAACTTGGCACAAATATAGAAAATAAATATACCTTTAGAACCAAAGCTGGCGACGCGGACGTAGTACAAAACGGCAAAAACAAGGTGCCAAGGACCAAGAGTCAAGACCGTTTCGTTATAAGCCGAAAAATTAATAATAATTAAGTATCTGCATAAATGAGTATAATTTTTTCAGTCATTATTGTAATGAAAATATCTTGTTTGCAATTATAATTGTTGATTTACGTCAGTTTGAACAGTTCGACCCGCACTCCATAAAATTGAAATATCATATTTTGTTAATAATCTGGGTGAGGTTTGTACTATTAGGCAGTAGATCTATTTACTGAAGAAATCACTTCATACGTTGATAAATAGATTTAACTGCGATAGGGTTCTCTCTCGACCAAACTTCTCAAGTATAGGAATCTAGATGTAACTAGTACCTACTACCTAGGTAATTATTACCTTTGGGATTCGTAGACTGTATTTTTTTTCATTTCGTTAATTTACATACATATTTTATTTGGCGAAATTTCATCAGACAATACGTCATATATATATGTCACCAAATTTCAATTTTGTAAAACTGTTTAATTGTTAGATATTTTTTTTATTTATTTATGTAAACAGATGCCTTGGTTGCGACGAGAATGTTTTCATCTTCGTTTTATAGCATTGAATGCTAAATATAAAACGTCGAGACTCCCGACTGCACACTCCAGATGTGTAAAAACAAGTTCCCGATTATATTTATTTATTGAACAAATACATTTTCCCGTGCTTAAAACGCTATTAAGTCAATGAACTCTTTAGTAGGTACCTTAAAAATATTCAATAATTTAATTTAATTTATCGTAATTAACATAAAATCCATTTTAAATTAATTACGATCTATGCTTACAGATTATCTTGACAGTAAATATAAAGAAAATAGAAAGGTATCTTTGTTGATCATTAAACAATTAATGATTGTTACGTTAATAAATGATAATTATTGTACAAATTACGCACGAATAGATAATGAACATAAAAATGTAGAGTTCATGTTACCTAAGGGTAGAGTATACTAAGAACTCTTTATGTACGTACTTATTCACATAGTATAATCCTTTTTATGTGTAAGTAAAGAAAGCATAAATTATTTTATGTTTACATAATATTAAAATTTACTCTTGATTTTATTTAAAAAAAAGATTTATAAAAATATTCGAACACCACTTCGCCGATTTCAACCCTGAAGACATTCGAATTAATTCAGCGATCCGGTTAAACTTCATCGATATCGCGGTGTATAAAGGAACCAGTTTGTAGATTTAAAAATACCTGAACTAAGATGGGTTCCAATACTGTTTCACTAAAACTTGCACTTTGTCCACTGACCACAAGCGATCGTCCGCGCGACTCGTGCGCGTGCGCTGAGCTCTCACTACAATCTGCAATCTGCGTTTACTGTACCGGCCACACTCTTGAGTCTTGACTCTACCTCCATTGACAATAATTATCCATTTGGCTAGTGCCGCTGACCTCATCTTTGCCAGGACCTGCTACGAAAATCTTGGATGTGGAAAATTTTATTATATAATCAACATTATAGTATGCATGAATATCGCGTAACAACGCCGTTGAATCATGCGCACGCACGCATACTCACGTGTAAGTATGTAGTTCAACCACGTCTGCAGTCGTTGCGGTCACTTCCTTTGCGTTTAAATATATTGAGGCGTCCGAGGGCAAAGGAAAATGTTTATAAGCTGGTCGAGCAGGAACTTTGTCGATATTGTACCTAGTATAAAAACAAGTAGATACTTTACGTAAAATCTATTTTGTCTGTTCTTAGAAATATCAATTAACCTAACTACTCCGGGTAGTTACCGCATTACCTTCCACTTTTTAGGAAGCTCAACAAAGGCTCTACATTCTTCCAAAACTTTCTGAAGAAGCGATACACGTTATATTGTAAAAAAAAATCTGTTATCTAGACTAGATATCATGATAATGTCTATCTCAAATCTCAATAGCCCGCATCAGTTATGAAGAGAGTTATAGAGAGAGTCTACATCCTGATCTTATTATAGAACAATAATATCTATTCGTCTCAAGTCCAGACCAACATAGTTTAAGGTGTAATACTCTCCAGAAAGTAATCAATAAGTATTTTTAACATGATCAGGTACTAAACTATGGGATGTGAATTACATACTCCAAACATCTGTAACATTGTAACGTACCATAACCCAACGTACCAACGTACATATTCGTGTTCTCTGTTGCATGACCTATCGCAGGGCTTGAACTCAGTTCTCTAACAAACCCAAACACTAGTTTTATATTCTTGAATACTGAGTGACCAGTCCGTATCTAGCGCATATTTTTGTGTAACTTATAAGTAACGTTCGAGATTAAGATCTCGACTGTTGTCTAGGAGCCTAATCCTACATCACTAAGCTATGTTTAAATATTTTTATTTTATTAAAATTAGAAAAATTGTACCGTAATATATAATAAGTTATAGGTGTACCGTGTTGGTAATATTTAGATTTTGCGACCTAGGTACGAGTGCTTAGTGGAAGTACAGTAAGGTATTGGAACTTGGGTAGAACGAAGTCAATCTGAAAATACTAATAATAATTTGGCTCCAGATTGCGGTATTTTTGAGGTGTTTGACAATTATAAATTTTTACATAAATAAGGGCCTAAACATATCGGGACGTGTGGTTTGTTCACTGTGCGGGATATCTACTTATTCCAAACCGAAATACCACTGGCACGTACTAAGTAGGATAGTAAGGTATTAGTATTGGTTAGGACTTAGAACTCGTGTTAGTTACATGAGTGAGTTTACTTAAGTGAATTTGTTAGGAGATAATTTTTAAGGGAGTTTGTTATGAATAAGCTTGTTCTGACTGACATTGTTCTGGGTGAGTTTGTCATGAGTGGTGTTGTGGTGTTGTTTGATAAGAGTGAGTTTTTATAAGTGAGCTTATTCTGACTGAAACTGCTAAGGGTGGGTTTGTTAAGAGTAGGGTTGTAATAAAGGAGTTTAATTATCAGCGAGTTTGTTATAAGTAATCCTGTTAGGAGTTTATAGTTCAAAGTTATAGGCAAATAATTCTCATACCTACACGGTGAGAAATGTTGTGTCAATATCACACCGCATACTGGCCGGCCGCAGGCCAGCCACCCGCTTTATACAAATTACTGCCTCTTTGTACAGCTCACAACCAGGTCACGCGAATATAGCGATAATATAGTAAAATTGAGAAAAATGGGCTTTTGGAATGAGCGGACGAAAAATAAAATTATTTGAATATAAGTCGATAATTTTTTTTTTAATTATACGGCCTCATAGAAGTCTAGGTCAATAAACTTGCGTTAAAAAGAACAGTACCCGTCAATGTCAACGTCATTGTCAATTGAATAATTTGTCAAGTGTCAACCAAATAGTATTACGATTTTCAAAATCGAAATCCATGATTTTTCTTTATGTTTACTATAAAACACGAGCTTTTCGCATAGCAATTGAATTATAAATAAATAAATATAGCTTTATACAATAAATTGCTAAAGCAAGTCGATTAAATGTGTCTTTATTCGATAAAACTAAAAAAAACCATACATATTTTTGAATAAGAATGGAAGTCATGAATATACATTCAGCCGAAAAGCGTACCAAAACAGTTGATCTTGCATCATTGGAACCCGCAGCACGAGTAAAACAACTCGCAAATTATGGAGCCATGGTTGAAGTAGATCCCAATGTACCACCGAGAAGGTGAGACAGTATTTTTTGTAATGAATTTAAAGTGAGTCATCATGTTTGTTTAAAATTAAAATATCACTCTATGAATGCTACTGATATTTTGTATTTACTATAATAGTAATCTCTTATCATACTTGAAAACAAAAAAAAAAACATTAATCGAGCATTGTAGATCATGTAGAAAATAATCTATTTAATTAGAATTTATAAAAATGGTCCACAGATACTATCGCTCGGGGCTCGAAATGGTTAGGATGGCAAATGTATATTTAGCAGAGGGAAGTCTCGAAAATGCTTACATATTGTATATGAAATTCATGACATTATTTTTGGAGAAAATACGGAAACATCCAGAATACACCTCAGTACCAGCTGAAGTCAAAGCTGTTAACCAAGCCAAGCTGAAAGAAGTAATGCCAAAAGCTGAGAAGTTGAAACAGAAACTCTTGGACTTATATGCAAAAGAGCGTTCATTATACAAACAAAATGAGGTAAGTTTGTTATTGAATACATTTCAAAGAATCTTGATAATTATATAACTGGTTTAATTAAATCATATAAATAATACTAAAATAAATAAACTAGGATTTATTTCTCTCCAATTAGGCACAAAGAAAGATAGCTGAAGAAGCAAGACTTAAACAAGAACAGGAAGATGCAAAGCTTGCAAAAATACTACAGGATGATGAGACCAGGAAAGACGGTGACTCTAGACCCCATTTACTTCATGAGGTATGCTTTAGACTCATTAGTAAATTAATGTTTTTTTTAGTTTATTTAGGAACAAACAGTTGTTTAATACAAAATAATTTATATTTAATATAAAATAATAAACTAATACATAATTAAGAAACTTTAACCTAGAGTTCCAGAGAAGAAGTAATAAAAACTATGTAAAATTGAAAGCTTGTAAACATGCATTCGGATCAGCTTATAACAATGTTTTTAATTTTTATACCTTATCATACCTTTAGTGCTCAGTAAAGATAATTAATAATTGTGTAAAATTTTTATTCTCTATGCAAAAGTGAATATTAAAGTAAAACTTCTATACTAATTATTTCTTTAACATTAACCATTTGTGTACAGGAGGATTGGGCAGTGACTCCATCAGCTCCTCCAGTAGATGGTGTGATGTATCCCGACGACTTTGCCCCCGAGACACCAAGACCACCTGCACACAACTATCAGCCTGTTCCACCACTGATCCCACCATCAAGACCACATCAGTAAGTATTGCAAAAATATTGCCCATTTAATTAAAAGAGCTCTGACATTAAAGACCGAAATTGACCCAGAGTCGACAGCAATGAAATGGTTGCTGATGCCTGATTTGTTCACTTTAAGTAATATTTGTTGGCACCAAAAGGGCGATCCCGAAAAACGCCGGGTATAGAAGTTATAAGCAAGAATGATATCAGTTTTTTTCTATGAAAACGACAGATGTGAGACGAAGTATGAAAAATGACGATTACCGAAAGACATTAAAAATGTGGTTGTAATGTATTACATATTATGTAGATTGTCATTGAAATTGTAGGTATACTCCTACATATTATGCCTATGGTTTTAATGTAGGGAGGTACGATTACTTGCGGAAATTTCGTAATTGTGGAGGCGGAAAGAAATCTCCGTTACAACGATTCTACGCCTACCCACCTACAACATCAACCTAACTATATACTCCTACAGTTCCTACACCGACAAATAAATCTACACATAGTCACCTACATCTCCACCTACTATGATTTTGGATTTAATTCTTGCTAATAACTTCTATACCAGGTGTATTTCAGTTGTCCCTTTGGTATCATCTAATATGATTTAAAGTTGGCACACCCATTAGCAAACATTTCATTGCTGTAGACGCTGGTTTTTTTTGTATGAATTTTGGACATGCCCTTTTTTTAATAGTGATTACATAGTAGCAAAATTTTTATTTTGAATAATACCTTTGCTCGTCGAGTCTAGCTTATTGCGGCGATATTTGTGCTATAAATAGAATATTATTGTTGTCAAATATTATCAAATAATTAAAATTTAAAATAATTTAATTTAAATTTAATTAAATTTAAATTTACAAATTGAACTTTAATTTTGAATTAAAAAAATTGGTATGTAGTAGTGGTGGTGTGGGCGGCGTGGGCGCGGGCGCGGGACTGCGGTCGGTACGGGTGCCGGGTGCGCTGCCGCCGCGGTTCCTGGCGCTGGCCGCGCCCGCCATCGCCGCCGGTATCGAACTATGCGGGATACTGGCCGGGATACTGGTACGATTGATATTGGTTGGATATTACACTGATTATTGACTTTATTTATTTAATAATTTATGTACACACAATAATAAATAATGAAATCTTAAAACTTGGATACAATTTAGTACCTTGGTACTACCTATTCCAAAATTGGAATTTCTTCCAGTGGATCTCATACAGGAGAACATAAAGAAAATTAACAGTATCTGGTGCATACAATTATTAATAATAAGAAAACAGATTAAGTTCTTTAATATTATACAAATACTTACATAAAAAATATTACAATATATTATTATACAGGGTGTCAGAAGACCACTTCCATTAACTTGGGGATATGATTATACTACCTTTTCTCATTACAAAAAAGTTATTTTTTATTTTTATTTTATAAAATTTATATATCTATATATATATTTATATATATATATATATATATATATATATATATATATATATATATATATACACACATTTTATACCTTTTAATCATAAGAACAAGCTGTCTAGAAGAGGATCTTTTATTAAAATCTAAAATTTTATTATTTTTACTTCATTACGCAATGTAATTTACTTCATTACGCTCCCCAGCCAATGACACACAGCCTCAGTACACGCGTTCAGCGATGTTTAATGTATGCAGATTGCAGTGACTTACAACCGTACACAAACAAAAGTGACGGATGTTTGGATTTCATAATTTCAAATAATTTTGGCGGGACCTTGACGACTATCCCACGGAACCCACTTTAGGAATCCCTGCTCTACACCGCCTGCAGTGTGGTTCGTAAATCACGCACGAAATGTTGCTTGACAAATAACGAACCCTGTGTACAATGCAACTAAATTCTTAATGTCCAACGGCAATCATCGCTTTTCTATTGAAATTACAGACGGTGTGTGACAAACGACAATAACCGAAAGATGTAACGTGGTTGAACTGTAGGTAACAATGAAACTAGGTAGGTGTATAAAAGTCGCATTAGTAAATTATTATTAATGATAATAAGTTACGTACGTAATTACACCGATTATAATAAGTAAGCCAATGGCTAATAGCTATTTACTTACGTTGTTACGGGTAAGAGTAAATGAAACTAGGAATTACCAACGTGACAAATATATTAAAAAAGGGGACGTGGGCAGAAGGCCGGAAGATTTGGTTTAGCCTCTTGGTGTCTGTGGGAATCGGAGGGGAGTTAACCACACGGGCACTTAGCTGGATCCGGGAATGTAGACAGCACGTGGCGCGAGGAGCCCAACTTCCGGTAGCGTCTCTGTCGTTCAGGCCGGTATATTCGTCGCGACATAGATCGTCCAAGAGGCGGTGCAGACTGGGTCCGAAGCCAGTCAGTTGTTACGGGTAATTTAAATGAAACGAGGAATTACCAACGTGACAAATATATTAAAAAAAGGGGACGTGGGCAGAAGGCCGAAAGATCTGGTTTAGCCTCTTGGTGTTTGTGGGAATCGGAGGGGCTTTAACCACACGGGCAACTTAGCTGGATCCGGGAATGTAGGCAGCACGTGGCGCGAGTAGCGTCTCTGTCTCTCTGACGTTCAGGCCGGTATATTCGCCGCAACGTAGGTCGTCCAAGGGGCGGTGCAGACTGGGTCCGAAGCCAGTCAGATCAGTCCGGAATAACGGCACTCAGGCGTCCGGATGTGTGGAAACTAGCCATAAGTCCATGTAAAACGGTGCCTTGAACTCGTAGTATAGGTCCCTGGAAAAATCCATACAAAAATGTGGAGTAGGAGTCTCAAAGCGCCATGATCTTAACCCTAAACGATCAAAATCACGGGCTGTGTGACCATCACAAACTAAAAAGGGGTAAGCAAAATAAAAGAGAATATAAAGAACAATCAAAATATGGATACAAACATCCTAATATAATATTAATGCAAAAACGGAAAGATGAAATTACAAATGAGCACGTGGTTTGGCCAATCAAATTTTGATAACTAATTTTACAATGTGATAATTTACATGAAAAAATTATGTGTTTTAATACAAGCGTGATTTACCAAATAAAACTTCACAACACAGATATAAAAAACTCACCGTAAAAACGGGATTAAGAAATATAACGACTACATCTTGAATCTATAGAAAATTTTATTCAAAAAGGAAAACGTCATTCGATGAAGTGCCTTAAATACCCTTCTTCGTCTTTTTTTTTCCTAACATTTGACAACTAAAACTTAAAGCGTAAAGAGAAGAAATCCACAAATCAAAATAAAAAGATATTATAATAATAATCAATATATTATGTTATATAATAATACAAATCTACTGTATTTTAATTATTATTCAAAATTAAATAATTATTTTTTATGATTTAAGACGGAAGTAAAATCGATCTATGAACAAATATTAATAGCAAGGCTAACGCCGTTTTAGTAAGGACGTGCGCCGATAGGTAGCGTTAAAGCCTCTGAATGAGTAAAATAATTAAGCATACAAATCATAGATGACGCGAGTAACGCCGAAATAATTGATTTTACGAAGAGGAAATGTAACTACGTTACATGAGTACTGAATGACTTCTAGTAGGTAGTAGGTACTAAGTCTACTCCTAGTACTATGTTCACGGAATCCATCGACCATCAGGTGACTCGGCAAGGTGTCGCGTTAAAAGTTAAAAGTTTAAGTAGTTAGAAAGTAGTTAGAAAGTATTTTTGTTGCATTTTGAAATTCGTTGCTAGCACCATAAGTCATTACACGTATCACTTAAAATTTAACAACAAAACACTACGTTTTTAAACACGACCTAATAGTGAAACTCAAATCAGACGACAACCTTTTACCTCGAGAGAAAAACCGCAACTAAATTCGAAAATATATTTTAAAACAAAATAGTTCTTTTATCGACTTTCAGAAAAATTCAAAAGATACGATAAGAGACGTTTATTAATTCTTTAAAAAATAACATTTTCTACTTTCGGCAAAATTCAAAACGATTAGCCGACAACAAGTGCACGTGCCAAGTGCACGTGCACAAGGGTCAGACCGCATGTAATTATTTAAATTTAAGCAGTTGACTTTCGATGGTTTTGGAAAAGTCTATCTAATTTATTGCAAGCTTTTGTTTGTTAGTCCTCCCGTGGGCCGTGACCACGTTTGCTGTAAAGTAGCCGAAATGTCGAGATGACAAATGAAAATAAACCGCGAAAAAAATCAGTAACTATTTCTCAATGTCCGTCTTACTCCTAAACGAAGTTTTCCGAAAGGCATAATTAATGTAGTTTTACTGCAAACATAATCATTGTGTATACATTACATTCAATGTTAAAGGAGAATCATCTTGTACTATGTCAGTAGGTACGTTAAATGTCGTTAGCTAATTATTGCGTTGTAGACCGTACCTACAATGGCCCGGCCCGGGGCGGGTTGTAGCTACTAGCCGGCGCGGGCGCGGGCGGCGGGGCGGCGCGCGCGGCCATTTTCGGGGCAAATATAAAAAGCGTGCCGCTGACTACCTAGGCTAAGTGATGTGACCAATGAAAATTGAAACATTTACTTGTACGTATAACATAGTCGATATTTAAATTACTTAATTGTTTGATATGTTTTTTTTCCTTTGTGTTAGTAATAAATAAGTTACTGTTTTTATATCAAGGCAGCTGAATTTATATGATTTATGACCGGCAAACGAGCTAACAGATCGCCTGATCTGGCTGACGGTACCTGACACATGTGCGTTGCGTATGCAAAATAAAAAGTAATTTATCATATGAAAAACTATAGATACAAATGTATTGGGATTCGGGACACATGCCTATGTTTTTTACATAAAATCATTTTCTCAGTTTTGGCTAGCTAACTAACTTAGTTAAATTAGTTAATTTTTTCTAGCTAACCCACGTTTTCGAGTGATGTTCGGCGTTCCGTGTTATTTTTTTAACTATCTACTTATCTTCGTTTTAATTTTCGTTTGTTTATTTTGACTTTCGTTTGTTTTATAACTGTTTTATTTGTAATTATAAATAATTAATTAATTAATTATAGTATTAACTGTTTTGTTTGTTTTGACTTGTTTTTCGTGTTTGTGACTTGTGATTTTTTATCCTAAAATGCCTTCGCCATATGCGTATACCACGCGTGAATATGGTATGATGATAATGTGCTTAGGAGAAGCATTTGGGAATGTCGCAGAGGCATTGAGGATTTACCGGAGGCGACATCCTCATGCCCATGGCAGGCATGAGGATATCGCCTCCGCCTTTCAGATTCCCGTACCATTACACAGGCATGCAAGTGTTAAAAAATAGACCCATTGAGCCTTCAGCGTATGGCGGTGGGTGGCACCTGGACGTAATATTTACGTTTTACGAGGAGCAGATTTTAGACGGTGCGCCGGGATCCTCGTGACGTCGACGTCGGCACGGTAGGCCAGTTGCTACTTGCTGTTCGATTTAACTGTGTATGTACAGTCATCACCTCATCCCATTTTATTTTCATTTATTTTTCTTAATCAGAACAAAAAATTTAAAGTAATTAAAAGTTAACTCAACAAAAGTTAGTAAATAGGTACTTGAATGTTATTAGAACTTTAAATAAGTTTGTTAATAATCTATGCAATTTTCGTGGTTTATTTACTACATACTGTACAGCTTCTAGAAAACGATCAGCAAATTTTCTCTATTCGCATATTCGCACCTGTGCGGGCGCGGGGGACGTGTCTGCGCGGCCTCTTCCCGCGCCTCTCCCCGCGCCTCGCCCATGTCGTTATGTACGTTGTACATTGCGTATTGAAAAATTTTATTTTTACAAAAACAATCGATTAAAAGCAAATGACTAGTACCAATGGATCTATCTCATGGCCTAATATGAGCCCACAAAGTTATCGGGACTGGTCTGAATACACCCTGTATACAATAATTTATAATAATATAATAAAAACATAATATATTAATAGCATAAATTAAGGCTTTTTACATTTGCATGATAAAGCTTGGATGTGATCTTTTGTCTAAGGTTTGGCTACGCACCGGTGGTCTGTATTGTTTACAATAGATGAGTTAAAAAAGAATAAAGGTAAAGATTGATGAAGAAACTAAATTAAATGTGGGTGAAAGAACTTTCAAAAAAATTATAAATTCTTATAAGGAAATGATCGAAAAACTTCCATGCATTGAAGTCATTGCATATTCCAGGAGCGGGACCAGCTTAAGGTGACGCACGTGATCGTGCCGAAACAGACGGGCACGGCAGACTCCTGCTCCACCAACAACGAGGAGGAGATCTTCCATTACCAGGACCAGCACAACCTCATCACGCTCGGCTGGATACATGTAAGACAAATGATATCAAAGAATTTCATAAAAACCTCGTCACACAACAAACCTGATTGTTCAATCTTGCGCGCGAAGCGTTAATTTTTAATATCTAAAGTCTGGTATCTGTAACAACTAGTGAGGGACTCGCGTTGTAGACGTTCTTATGGGTTATGGGAGACCCAATCTCTCCCAATGGGAGACCAATCGGGGTCTATTACTATGGGTGCTACTACTATCACAATATGTGTAGTAATTGGTAAGAACATATTTTATCCTAATGGATATTCAATATTCATGTTTAGAGGTTAAAAGTCGTCCTATAACTTTCATAAGGACTTGCTTTCTATTTTTGCTAATATTTTGCACTCCACAGATGTAGTAACCAGAAAGATAGCAGTGCCAAGCAAAAATATTCCCTGTTTCATAATCATGAAATTTATTTTAAGTTTGCTTGTTCATTTCTTTCTTTTTAATTAATTCATTATTTATCTTCCCAGACTCACCCGACGCAGACCGCATTCCTGTCGTCAGTAGACTTACACACGCAGTGCTCCTATCAGCTCATGATGCCAGAGGCAATTGCTATCGTATGCGCGCCGAAATACAACGAGTAAGTTGATGATCTGTATTCTTGTACTCGCTTATTTTAACGGAGTTGGTGGATTACATGTTTTGTTAAAAGGCTAGGCATTTGTGGCGGGAGTGTTATACCTAGGTCACATACAAAACGGGCGTGTAAAAAGTGCCATATTTCGACGAATTGCAGATGGCGATGTGCTAGTTCGAAGTGCTTTTTAAATTTAATTCCTATCCGCACATTATTGGCATTGTCAGTAATAAATAAAATAGTATTCAATTTGAAAATAAAAAAACTTCGCGTGTCGAGTATCAATATTCATATATTATGCAGGTATTTTTATATTTTCCAGGACGGGCTACTTCGCCCTAACTCCGGAGTACGGTATGCAGTACATCGCCGCGTGCCGGCAGTCCGGCTTCCACCCGCACCCGAACGACCCACCGCTGTTCTATGTAAGTAATCCACGAAAAAAATAATCCAATTGCTTAATTGTTGTAAAATAAACTTTTTTTTATTAGCTTGGTAATGAGTTTGTTTTCAGATAAGCTCTGACAATATCCACATTTCACTCTCAATATGTTGTATACAAAGGCTTAAAATGATATTGTTATGTCATACTGATGCGTTATTCCATAGGCTTGTATAAATTAGAATGTGATTTGTGATGTTTCCTTTTCCAGGACGTTAAACACATTAGATTGGAAGATAACGCGCCTATCCAAATTGTGGATCTAAGAAGATGAATGTAGGTATACAATACTTATTTTAGACACGCTTCCAAAGCTTAAATTATATTCAATTTAGTGTAAAGTTAGGGCCATACAAAGATCTCGACTTGCCATTAGGTATTGCAATGCCGCATTATTTTGAATCCCGCGGGATTGATATGCGGAAATTGTCAATCTCGCGCGGATCCGCGGATCCCGCACTTTGAACATATTTTTAAATATTATTAAAACTACAACTTATGTGCCAATAAAACCAACTTTATTAAAAAATTACATTTTGTAACAATTATAAATCCTGTTTTACAACCATTCTGGAGATAATTTTGTTCATGGGGTTTTCTTAAGAACAAAAGTGTCCATGGTTTTAATTTTCTTTTTTGTTATAATTTCTTCTGTGTTTTCATTATGAGAACTAAGATCGATATTTTGTTTAGTCTTCAAATGTTACTTTAAACATTACGTAGAACGTTGAAAAATCTTTAGCTGGCCTAAACATATAAGACATTTTCCGCCTGTATCATTTTTCTCAAAATAATGCTACAACCCGTGAATTTGATGATGCTGGCTGGTCTCACCATCGCAAGCACTAGATTTTTCTTTCTGGTGATTTTTTTCTCTTTCTTTGGACTGAGACATGGTTCTCTTATTTTTTCCTGCAATTATTTTAAAACAATATATTATGAAATTTGTGTGATGTTAGATAACAAATCCGACCGACCGATTGACGAAGAACCGTGAAATCGTTAATGAATAATTAAGTAAATCTTATTTAAATTGAACGTACTATTGGTGTAAATATGTATATTACTTACAATCTACATATATCTAACTTTATTCTAAGCGACTTGGACTTCGTAATTTACAGAAAACTATAGCACTATAATTCTAAGTATATATTACTAACGCAAAATAAAAATAATTTGTTGTTTCCTTACGTAAAATGACGACACAAACACAACCACTACGCAAACACACCGCGTCATACGAATCTTAGTGCAAAACTGAAAGGATCTGCGCACAAAACGGCAACATCGCGTAAATCGCATTGTCGCGCCGCCACTGTGGTGGCATCAGCTCACGTCGTTATGTCTCTCAGCGAAATGGCAACATAACGCGAATACTTTTACCGCTAACTATCAAACGTTTGCAGGTGCACGATCCAGCAGGAATAAAATTGATGCAGGATCCCGCTTAGCGGGATTGCAATCCCTACTTGCCATGTCTTGTTTGCAACGTTTTGATATCGTTGCTTGTATGTGAAATATTTAATTTATTTAAAAAAACTATATTATTGGCAGTAGGTATGGTAAGTTTCAAAAGCGCCATTTACGGCCCGTTTCAATAACCTATCTATCTATAACTATTTGTTAAAAACTTCGCCATTCAATCATTTGACGGGTTTTTGCGATACAAGTTTGACGTTTCTAACAAATAATTACTGGTAGATAGGTTATTGAAACGGGTCACTAGTATCCAAAATCGGAGCTTATTATCTGGATGATAAAACTGAAAACAGCATTGCTTAAAAGGGTTTCGAATAATATGAAAAAATCGCGCTAGACTTCTAACGCGATTTTTGTTTGTACCGAAATTAACTTTCTAGTTAGAAAGTTCATTTCAGTACAAACAAAATTTAATTTAAATATGATATCTAGCTTACTCACACATTTGCTTGTAGTTGTGGTTATTTTTTCGTTTACACACACATATTTGCTTGTGAGTGTTTTGCTAGATATAATAATATTATTAAGTTGTATGCTATGGATTTCTGTAAAGTATCGCCATGCTATTAACTACTTATATATAATATACAAAACACCACGACATGATTAAACTATCTGTTAACTAGTTATTCATTTGTCGTGACCTTATTTAACACCTAATTTATTATCGTCTTGTTTGGTGAAATGCAACATAATACTTTTAGTCATTTTTGTACACTATTAGAACGATAGTTGCTTTTTCACTTTAGCTAATATACACTATCAATTTTCATATTATAATATAATATGTGTACTGATTTTACTGATTAACGATTATTATATGATACAAGATGTGCATTCTCACAAAAAAAAATGCATTTTATATTAATGCATGTAGGTATAATAAATATTATGAAAAGTATCTAAAATATTTATTTTAAAATCCAAATTAAAAGAAGATGTAATATAAGCAGTTATTATTTATCCTATTTTGTTTTACGTTTGATGGTCATTTACCTTATTTACATTCACTGCATATTAAATTAGTAATAATGAATTATTATCTTTGCTGAAGTCTTTGTTAGTAATTTAATTTTTTCTTTTTTGAATATTTAAATCGATTTGATCGTATAACACAATTGCCTTATACAATAACAATTTCTAAATTATAGCCACGCAATTTTTATACAAAAATTTTAGAAGGATCTTTAATATTTACATTAAATTAGATTTATATTATTCAAAATGATTATAGGATATCTATGAAGGGAATCAAATTAGCTTTGTTAGTATTGCGACAAAATTGTGTTTTAATCAAGAGTACTATTTGACAATAGGCTTGAGTATGTTTACGTATTATTAAATTACTTTCCATATCTGGATACTTTTGAACGAATGAATTATATGGATAAAAAATCATATTATTAATACATCATAGGTACCTACTTATCGACTCACTTGAATATTTATATTGCAAAAAAAAAAAAAAAAAAACTGCCGCATTGGCCTGCCTTATACATTGTAGATACCAATATAACATTTTATATGAATACGAAGTATTAAAAAGTTGTGATTTATGTTAGCTTAATATGCATTTTTCTAATTATCATGAGAGTGTTGGAATAGTCGCACAATTTATGAAAAAATCAAAGATGTTTAAACGATTTCTTGTTGATATATATTTCGGCGAAATGTAGGTTCCAAAACAGTAAAAGGCTATTTTGGAACCTACTTTTTCGCCAGACGAAGATCTACAAGAAACTCAATGTGGAAAAACTATTTCTAGAATATATTTTTTTTTATTGGCCATTTATTTTGTTGTAGTCAATTATTGTTATAAAGTTGGCTTAGTTTATAAACAATCGAAGCCACTTCATTGCATTTATAAGGACAAATTGTTTGGTAAATATAGAAACAAAAATGTATATCGAACAAGACTGAAAACAATATAAAAAAGTTTTTGTTATTGTGTCTAAATATATTGATAATAATGTGGTGCGCGAAATAGATGGAAAGGATGATGGTGTTATTAAAAATATATTTGTTTTAACCCGACCGATGTCTGCGTGAACTGATTTATTATAATACCTGTATAAAGTCATAGATATAAAGTAATATCAAGTTCTAAAATATTAAAATAATTCTGTTTTATTGTAAATATGTTATATATTATTATCAATAACAAGAGTTTCCGTTCCTGTCACAACTCTCAGAGATTCTCTTATCTGATTTTTCTCGAACAGTTCTGTTGCTATCGCGCTCCACGTATAATAATGCATGCAGTTTTTTTTGTTAAAGCAATGCGATTATATTATTGTTTTCGTTGAATTAAACTATGAAAATAAAAAAATATATAATTTTATTGTATTAATCACCTCTATGATAAGGTTCCCCATTGTAGAAATATTTTATAAGAACCTACTATAAATAAAATAAAACACTAAGTAAAGTAACATAGTATTTATTGGAAGAGAAATAACACAGTGAAAGCAGCTAATATATATTATATATATTAATATGTATTGTATTTACTTATTACTAGTTAAAGTTATCCTATGATTTTAAATATAACTATCATCATAATATATACTATATGATCTGTTGATAAATTTCTATAGAATAAGTTTATGATATTTTTTTTGCATGTTCTTCTACGCTTACACAATTTAATGATTAATATAATAGTAACTAATAGGTGTCGGTACAGCGCACTTACCTTAGTAAAACTTTTTAATTATAATAATTTTTTTAAAGTTTTTTTTTTTGCTTTAATTAGGAATATTATTACTAACATCATATTTTTGAAGTAGAGTGTACTAGTGTTATAAAAGTATTTTCATATTGCTGAAGAAGAAAACTTCGCAATAAATACTTGACGAATACAAAGTTCGTCAGTTACCTGAATTATTATCTACGACTAAGTTAGTTGTGAGGTTACCGTCACAGTCTGAGCACGAGAATGTAATTATATATTATGCACAAAACTTCCTATGACTCGTTATCAACATAAAGCGACATGGATGTCAGATATGTACATACAAATATCCAAAAACCTTTTGTAGTTTTGTTTACTTGTTAATTGCGTATGTACAATAAAATGTACACACGCGCAGTGTGTACATTTTATTGGAGCGTTTACATTTTACCTAAGAAATCTTGATCGTATTTTTAATTACTAAGGCGACGTACGATATTCATAAGGCCGCTGCCTCGAACATATTATCGGCGAGCGCCGCGACCGGCGGCGAGCGCAGCGGCCTTAGGCTGGGACTATACGATCCGAAATCCGGCGGGCCCGGGAATGTTCAGAGCACTGAAAATGGAACTCTGAAATCGAACACACAAGTGTCAATTAAAATGTCAATGTCATATATGACAGCTCCACACTCGACACTTCGATTTTCAACTTTACTGTATTGGCGCAAAGTTTTATTTTCAGTGCTCTGAATTTTCCGGATCATATCCAGCCGAAGTTTTTACCAGCTAACATTAAGCAATTTACAGTCTACGTTTTAAGGCACTCGGTGCTATCATATAATGTAAATCTAAGTAATTAATATTTAAGTTTCATTAATTAACATCAAACCGTTATGATATTATGGCATAATAATTATAACCTATATAGATTAATATAGTAGTATTTCCACACTACCCAGATCTACAAGAGGGCTCTAATTTCTACTCGATAATACATTCAATGGCAACATTATTGCTTAAATTAATTAAAATATTTAGCTTAACATACATTGGGCATTGGAGATTATACTTGAAGGCACAAACAACATTAGTCAATATTGCATTTTTATATAATACTGTCTGGTGACTGCAACTTCGTTTGCGTGCAACTATTAATTGAAAGGGAACCCTATTTTTATAAACGAAACCCTAAGATAAAAGTAGCCAAAGTTAACTCCTTATAACATCAGCTATCTGCCAGTGAAAGTCCGGTCAAACTCGGTCAGGCCGTTTCAGAGATTAGCCGAAACAAACAGACAGACGGACAACAATTTTTAAAATTGATTATATACTATCATATTACCTATGCATTTGAGTGCTAAGCTGTTAATTTGAAATTACAAACAGATACTTCAATTTTGATTATTATACAAATAATTCAAAGCCAAATTAATATCGTTATAACATTAGCTATCTGCCAGTGAAAGTCCGGTCAAAAGCGGTCCGGCCCTTTCAGAGATTAGCCGAAACAAACAGACAGACAGACAGACAAGATTTTAAAAGTTGATTCATTGTCTAGGTACCGTATATAGAATCATAATATGCATTTAGTGCTAAGCTGTTAATTTGAAATTACAAACAGACGCTTCAATTTGAATGATTTGTATAAATAATATGTTAGTTATCTACAACTCTACAAGATACGAAGCTCTATTACTTTTGAACGGCTCCTTCCCATTTGGTCTTATTCCCATCTCGCAATTCTTATCAAATTTTGATAAAAATCGGCGTTCTATTTATATTTTTTAAGTTTTGGACAGCTTTCAAAATATGGAAAATTTTCTTAAATAGTACAGTCGGGTCAAAAAAACATTAAAATTTTAAATTAAAAGCGTTCTTAGCTTTGTTGTAAAAATGTACGGATCACCTTTTTGAAATGCTTTATGCTCCACATTATTATATTATTGTTAAGGACAGCGGCCTCGCAGTTGACACATAGTGAGTGCACGTGTACGAACGCTATATTTTAAAAATTGTAAGAGTGAAAACTTTAGTGAGAATATCAGTGTTAATATTTCTGAAAAAGATCATGATGGTACTGGATGATATGAACATTTAAGGAAATCTATAACAGCTTATATAACTTTGTTAGTTCAGGAGCTATAGAGGCCTAACTGGTAAAATGCGCTTCCTTGGAAAACTTCGTACAAAAATAACGAAATAATAAGTGGCAGGTTTTTATTTAATACTATATATAGCTCGCGACTTCGAGCGCACAAAATAAATTTTGCGGAAACCGTACATTTTGCCGCAATAAACAGTAGCTTATGTATGTCGCCGTGGTATACTTTATGTCTGTGTCGACTTTTATTCAAATCGGTCCTGTAGTTTCGGAGCCAATTCAAACGAACAAACAAATCTTTC
Organism: Phengaris alcon alcon; assembly: GCA_037179445.1. NCBI lineage: Eukaryota > Metazoa > Arthropoda > Insecta > Lepidoptera > Lycaenidae > Phengaris > Phengaris alcon. The sequence continues at coordinate 10,140,430 of JAYRCH010000029.1, forward strand.
CTCTTTATTATTAATATAGACTAAGTATCTGAAAAAATGTTTGTAAGTTGCTTAACATGAATGTTTAATAATAATATATTATGTATAAATACTTTCCTACATACCATACCTATATTATGATGCAGATTAGCTTCCACATCTGAAGATCAATGTAAATGACTGTACTTTACAATAATACTGCTTGTCCAAACGACAGATTTTATATAAAGTAATATAAAGGCAACTACACGCCCTTTTGAACCTGCGGACTGCGGACCGTACTCAATTGTTTTAAAACTCAGTCTGAGCTGTCTTGAACAAATCAAATTACTAATATGTACTTGGTTAAGCAACAGATATGTTTAAGGTCTATTAGGAACTATTGGTAGAATTGGAACTCTAGCTTAGGACTTGCGGGGTAGAGTTGACAAAAATATCCTGGAAAACCCTTTAAAACACGTAAATTAAAACGAAACGACCAAAATTAATAACGTATCTAAAATCTTAGATTGACTTCAATCTTAGATCAAACAAAAATCGACGTTAATTGACGTGAACCTAATCCTAGGATCGTTGAAATGTATTGAAATCTTGATCTCAGATAGCTAAAATGAGATTACGATTGATTATTAATTTCGGGCCTTAGAGTACAAGACATAAGAAGGCACCTGTGCTTACTACAAAACAAGTATTACGTCTTATTCTGTAGTACTTATATGTGGTATTTATGTGGTAAGTAGGTACCCAATTACCCATACTTATTTAAGGGCCTATTGCACAATCTACCGACAAGTGTCGGATAGCTTACTTGTATGTTTTGTCTCTGTCGCTTGATATAAATAAGAAAGTAACAAAACCTGCGAATAAGCTATCTGACACTTATTAGGTGATTGTGCAACAAGCCAAGTCTTTTAAACAATATAACCTACAAATTACAAGTTACAATACATACTACTTAGCTTTTGTCCTCATCAAGTGCTGTCACAGCGCAGCTTTATAATTAAACTTTATACATAATAATATTATTATTTGTTATACTCCTATACAGCGCGTTTCATAAGGCTTATCATATTTATTATACTTCACCATATTTATTTTTATTGTGTATTTTAAATTTTATATCTACCTTAAATAGTAACAATATTTAGTTCCGCAAGCAAACATACGTGGGTACTGATTTCTGAAATTATTGCATTATCGTTACCATGACAACCACCATAGTGCTCATTGTTGCCGTATGGTGAACCGCAGAGTTGACGCTTCGCTTGTTTCGCGGTGACTCGATGTGAACAGTTTTGTTCATCATCCAGTAGTACACGCTGGTGAGTCCCTGGAGCTGCAGCTCGGGCCCGACTGTCTTGCGGATCTTCTCGTTGTAGGCATTCAGCCAGTTTACCTGAAAAGTTTTTAGTCTCAAATGTATATAAGACTAGCTGTTGCCCGCGGCTCCGCCCGCGTAAATATACAATCGGGTATCCCGCGGGAATACTGTCCTTTCCGTGGATAAAAAGTAGCCTATGTTTTAATCCAGAGCCTATACTACTACTATACGAAATTTCATCAAAATCCGTTCAGTAGTTTTTCCGTGAAAGAGTAACAAATAAACTTACATTCACATTTATAATTAAATATACTACTACCTACTAATGTAGGGATGTGGTCTGCAGTTTTCGAGACAATAGACAAAAGCTCCGCGCGAGTTCCTTACTTCTTCTCGCCAGGTTAGTTCCCAAACCGGTGGTGGATCAACAAGTACTTAGGACAATTCTGAAAACCTAGGTTTCAAATGTATTCAGACATTTTTTTTTCTTTGTCTTTGATGTCGAAGATGTTGCTAATTAGGCATCGGTATATTTTCATTACTATGTTTTTATACCTGTTTCTCAGGTAGACACCTAGTACGGTTTGAAACAAGAAAATATTCATGGAATAGTCAGCCATTGATCAAGTTTATGATTTGTGTTTAGTGCTTACCTCGTAATCCGTTAGTAGGTTCTTATCAATAAGTTTAGGTTCATAAGGCACAAGTGTGACCTCCCGGAAACCCAGGTAGCCGCCAGGTTTGGAAATCACTTCCAGAACATTACCCAGTTTCACACCAAACTTGTTCAGTTCGTGCCAGGATGGTTCTGTACAAGAAACAATCAATGAAACACACGAATTCCCTACATGTAATTTGGATAAAGAAGCGTAACCTACCGCTGTTGATGAAGTATCCATCCCTAAAGTAGTGGAGATTTGTGTCCTGCCTGTAGTCAACTACAACGGGGTCTGAAAGATCATTATTATTATTAGATATATAAAATTTAGCCACTTAAAGTTACTGTCTGAAACTCGCCTACCATTACGGCAGCGGCACCACCTACCGAACTCTACGTATTTTTAGGACACTCTGTATATGGAATCCATACCATTCGCTCTGAAAGGTATTCAGAGCCATTCCGTATATTATATCCATTTAAATCATCTACTTACCTTCTCGTCTATTGAGAGCCGCGCCGACGCCGTGTCCTGTAGGTGGGGCGTAGTCCTGCTTGTAAGCCCAGAGCGGCGCGCGCGCAAGCGGGTCGGCGTGCGCGGCGGGCAGCGTGGCGGGCGCGACGAGCGAGCTCAGCGCCGCAAGCGAGCGTAAAACTACCGTGTATGCCCGCTTCTCGGCGGTAGATGGAGAGCCATAGTGCACCGTACGGGAGACCACCGTTGTACCTTCTGAAGATCAAAAGGTTTATGTCACACACAGGAACAGAGACGAGTCTTAAATACATTTCATAACTCCACACTGCGACAAGTAGACGACGAGAAGAAAGCCTCAAATCAAAGATCGATATTATGAAGCATGGACAAAAAAGTATTGTATCAATTGGGTTACTTTTTTTATACATAATTCGTACATCATTCCATGTTTCCGCTCAAATCAAGGACCGCTAATGCACGGTTTCTCAGTTTTTTTGTCGGTAGTTTATCTATTAAATAGCGTTTTTGATTGATAATAACGTGTTTGCGTCATTCAATTGTTTTCAATATTGAATAGATAAACTTCCGGAAAAAAATGACAGTAACCGGGCATAAAAGACATACATGATTTTCAAAATTTACCATCATATTGTCCTCCCGACTGTATGATCATGGTGGAGTTGGTGAATATGCGCCTGCTGCTGATGTTGGTAGGGCGGTAGTCGGGGTCCGCGCCGTTGGGCCCGAAGCCCACGCGCGTGCGCATCGACAGGCCCACGTAGCCCGCCTGCGTGGCCCGCGTCAGGTCGACCTTATCCGCCACTGACAGCTCGTTCAGGTTGCCTTTGCTCTGGAAAAGGTAAACATTGAAGTCAAGATTTTAACAATAATTTTAAATTACCTACGTAGATACGTAGGTAGTATTACCAAATGGTCTTATTGTATTGAGAGTTTTTGATACTACATAGGTACATGTAATAACTAATATTTGAGATGCCGAAGAGATATAAAATATGTTGTATTTACCATGCCTTCTATATAACTGAGCACGGTGCACATAGCGACAGCGTCCCTCAGATGTGCTCGCTTCATGCCTTTGATCTCTGCCTGGTTTTTCTGGGCCTTGAGGTATATGATTGGCGAGGCCTGGGGCACTCTCTTGGCCTGGGGCACGCTGAGGGCGATCGCGGCGGAGGCCCCGCGTTGGAACGTGCCTCCGATTGGTATAAGGATCTTGGATTCAGTCGCGCGCCGGAGGTCAGAGTATATTGTCGTGTACTCGTTTACTCTAAAAGGTTATATTTTGTTACAATATATTTTTGATTACTTTGCGTTTGTACGTTAATGGCGTCACAGACGGCGAAGATAGATAGGTACTATAATTTTTACCTTAAGATTCTTAAAATGTTTGCATGAAAATAATATATGTATTATGTGTATTATAGTATCTACGATCCCGCCATCTAGCGAATAACTACTGGAAAACCCATGGCTTGGTAAACACTTACTTGGTACAATTATTGGAGTTGGCGAAACAGTTGTACACAGCCAGCTCATCTCGGACGGGCATAGACAATTTTCCGGGCGGCGCGTACACGCGGATGTCGCGCGCGCTGATGATGATGAACGCCTTGAACAGGGGGGCGAAGGGAATGTCCTTCCCTCGGATGTTGAGGAGCCACGCCACCTCGTCCAACGCCGTCACCACCATGGCGTCGACACCAATCTCGCGCAGCTCGTTGCGCACGGCCCAAACTTTCTCACGCCATGACATTCCTAAAGTGGCGTGTTTCTATTGTTAATGTTTTTGGTTTAAGAAATTAATATTAACGGAAAGTTTAAAATCACAACACTTTTTGGGGTTCGGTAGTAAAATAATAACAATTTTGGGGGTAGCTCCTTATACATTTGTAGTGGATTTGGTTTTTTTTCTCATTCTACCCATAACGGTATTGTCGAATAGGCCTTTCTAAAATATAAAGGCGAGGTTTCTTTATAAAGTGAACCATTTTCGAGTAATCCGCCTCCAAAACGGTTAATAAGTTTAGAAATGCCCATCTACCGAGTTACGTGATTCTACCTCTATTACCCTCATGATATTAGAGGTACAATCATGTAACTCGCCATGCTGATGGGATAGCATGAGCTAAATACTCTTTAGGAAAATTATTTTGGGCGACATCGAACACTAACTTCTTAGTAATAAAAAAAAATGTTTTGCGCAGTGATAGTTACGGAACCCTTCTGACAATATTTCCTGACATGCTTTTGGTTAGTTTTTATATATTTTTTAAAGCAAGGCACCAATACCAAAAATTAATAATTAAAATACATACAAACTATATGCTATAAGTTGCAATTTAAAGTACTTAAACTGCAAAAAGTGTTGTGTGACCTTAAACGTGAGGGGGCGGCACTGGAGCATCTCTTGAGTCTATATAGTCTAGACCACAGATTAAAAATATATACTTACGTATAGAGGAACACCTTTCATACAATGATCGAAATTTTGTCAGGCTTGTCACAGAAGATGAAACTAAATGAGAAGAATGAAACTAAGTCTAGCGTCAGTATACGGTTATTAAGAAAGTCTGATTGGTACACACCACAACCCGGGATTGAACCTGCAAGGGGTCTATTCACTAGGTCATGGACGCTCTTATAATAAAGCAAGACATCTCCTAGTAAATGAAATATTTACTTACCCTTAGGATAGGTAAAATAAGATATATTTTTATTTGTTCTAATTTCTAGTACTAGCTGTTGCCCGCGGCTCCGCCCGCGTATTTATAGTATCCCTCAGGAACACTTTACTTTTTCGGGATAAAAAGTAGCCTATGTTTCAGTACGTAGTATGGATGGATGGATGGATGTTTCACGCAAAAACTACTGAACGGATTTCGATGATATTTGGTATGGTAGTAGTTTAGGCTCTGGATTAAAACATAGGCTACTTTATAATATATTTTTTTTCAATTCATTCAATTTATATTCCATAAAAATATTTTGACATGTTTCTATTTAACAATTTAATCTTATAGACTTTTAATGAACTAATGCATAATGTACCTTATAGTTAATTTATTTTTTACAATATTATTAATTGTGACTAAATGTAACCAGTGCTGTTATGCCTAACCTAACTTTGATATTATAAAATTGTATTTAAATCTTAAACTACTAAAATTTGCATGCCTTACGCAGAATATGTGTTCTAAAAATGTACTAAATTAAACTAAGACCAGTTATGTTACCATATTCTAGCAAATAAAGATTATGATTATGATTATCCCGAAAAAGTACCCACAGTGTTCCTTGGGATATTGTATTTATGCGGGCGGAGCCGCGGGCAATAGCTAGTATAGATATTACAAAGTTTTAACATTCATTGGACACAAATTTATATTAAAAAAAATGTTATTTGTCGTCATGAAAACCAACAACACAATATCGCAATTTTCAATCTCACATGACATTAAAACTCAATCACGGACAATGTAGACGTCCCTTTGACGGCGCACAATCTTGACGGATTTTTAACACTGCCGTGTACGCGATAGGAGAATTGTGCACACGTCGTATGCTTGTAGTAGTGCAATCTTATCGACATTTCACTGTAGATTTTTATCTTGTCCTATGTCTTTAATCTGTAGTCTAGACTAAGATTTTCTTTTAGTTTTTAACTCGGTAATTAAATAACCAATGTTAAAAATAAATAATCGATGTTTCTTTTTCGTTGTAAAATAGAGTTAATCTCTCTATACGAACCTGTATACTCAACATGATGAAGATCAGCGACCTTCCTCGTAAACTCTGGTCTGCGGCGGCCAGGGTCGGTTTCCTCGTTCCACAGCTGGTCCACGAGTGTAGGCACGTGCGACAACTGCAGCCCCTCGCGCTGCAGGCTGGTAGTGAGTGTCTGCCACTCGCCGATAGACGTGAGCCGCGCGTCGCCGCCGACACGACCGTTGCGGGACGGACGTTCCTGTTTGAGAATAGACCAGTGTTTTTGCGATAGACTTTTTAAAGGCTAAGTCAAAGCAAAGGCGACAATCTACATAGATAGTTTGGGTATTAAGTTAAATATTAGCAGAGTTAATTGTGTGCCTGTGTCCGTGATGGTGCATGCGTCAACTGAAGCACTTCTATGCAGTCCTCACATTTTTCAGTACGATGCGGAGCTGACTGTGAATAGGCCCCAAGCATTCCATCTTCCGAAATACCTTTTATTCCACGCGGAAGAAGTCGCGGGCTAAATCTAGATGTTAATTAGCAGAAGACATTACAGCGATCCACTCGGTGATAGTGGGCTGGCTGGGGTCGTCGGCGTCGATGACGAGCCAGGCGCAAGTGAGCGTGTCGCGCGCGCGGCGCACCTCGCCCGCGACCACCCACAGAGCCGCGCCGCCATCCGCCAGCACTGCCGCTGTGCCTGCCGAGTCCCACCCGCTCACGTACTCCAGCCGCCGTTCCGCCGCCGCCGGCTCCTCGCTCTGTGGTAAAAATATGTTCTAGGTCAATCGTCTACGGCTGCGATGGGTTTGGTTTAAGTAAATAATAGGTAGATATAAGGTCCCTCGTGTCCGAGCCGCCCGCTCACGTGCCTATGGCCCTATTCCAGTCGCCGCTCCTCGCTCTCTATTTTTTGAATTGAAAACTGCTTTAGGATCGTTGAACTTGCATCACCGAGAAGTCACGTTATTTCAGTATACATATATTAGGTAAATAAAACTTTATTACGCCATAACACCCGATTGTCTTTATAAACTCATAATTATAAACTTATAATGACGAGTTTATAAAGACAATCGGGTGTTATGTCGTAGGCATTCACTACGAAAAATTGTATACAATACCTCAGATACTAAATAGTTACTATGACTGAGGGTTGAAGTATAATAATTAACGTATAATATCACTAATAAACAATGTGCGTTGGTGATAAACGGATAAAAATTGCGGGTTATATGTATTTTAATCAAAACCCTAAAATAATGAAAAAAAAAATTTGAAAAAAAAATTGGGGTGCCACCTGCAAAATTCCATAAAAATAGGACAAGCCGTTTCGAAGGTTCTCTAAAAAATACTGTGGCACGAAAATTTTATGTAACAAGATATTTCTAATATCCTTAATACCTAAAAGGATGAAAGGGTTTGAATTACCAAGAATTTAACATAAAACACTTACCCCCCCCTTACTAATAAAAATATTTACACAGCGGATAACTTATACAACGTTGCTGTCTTTGTCGTTGTAATACGTTGGAAAAGTCATTTGAGAGACAAAGACGGCAACGTTGTATAAGTTGTTATCCTTTGTGTATTTTTTTTGTAAGGGAGTAAGTGATAAATTGTATGTTAAAATTACCAAGTGCTCATCGCTGTAAAATATTATGAACGCATCGAAGAACGCGTTCATTTGTGTGTAACTGATATTCCTCATGGCCTGGCGCAGTCTACCCAGAGGAGTGTTCATTGCGTTGGCCTCGGCGCAGACCTGCGGGGCCGGGCCCACGGTCGGCGGCTCCTGGTTCATGATGATGGTTATTGGAACTTGCGACACGTTGACTGGCTTTGGCGTTGTTGACGGCATGGTGTGCTGCGTTAGACGAATTCCCGTACTTCCTGCAACGATTTTAAAACCCTTTATGAACAGTCTCGACTCTCGTGCGTTGACTGTTATGAATTATAATATCATCAGACAACACCAATTGATCTTGATTAAACTTTTACTGTATTATTATAGTTTCACTTTATTTTAATACTTTATCTAGATTGTCCTGTCTGTATGTCGACACCATGCCACATAATTTTGCAAGACGCAGGCGTCCCGATGATCCTAAAACGAGAACAGAAGGAGAAAGCGGCTAGCGACAGAGGCGATACTGACGCGGGAATGTACCAGGTTCACATGAGCCGCGCAGAGCTTGCGAATTCGAAAGCTCCACAAAAGCTTAAGTTAGAAAAGGACTTTTAGGGGTGCCTATAGCTATCCCTTTTACCCTCAACGAGAATGCTGTCTCGTCGAGTTTTATTGTCCATGTTATGGATGTAGGGAACATTTCCATTCGGGAATGACTTACTCTATTCGACGCGCGTTGGGATACGTCGGGAATGTTAAAAATATAAATGTTTTAGGAATCCTAAAAATTGGGGTTTCTTTTTATATTATGAAGTCGTTCATATTGTTACTTGTTGTATAAATATGGTAAATTTAACAAACGTTATGATAAATAGTGTACTTGTTTAGAGGATTATACAATATACTTTCATGAAGTATGGTCGTATTTAAATTAATTATGGTATTTTGATTTATTTTCGATTATTATTATTATCAATCATAAAAATATTATCTGAAACTTTAAAAAGTAAGGTATTATAAAAAGTTTTATAATGTTCAATAAATACCAAAAAATACTAGCTTCTCAAGAAATTTATTTTTTCTATGGTTACTTTTGTATAGATACTTTATTCATATTATCTTTATTAAGGCGTTAGAAGTTTGGTAGATTCAGAAGCTTACATGAGATCTGATAGCTTTTTGACAGTGCGATATCGGATATCATAATAATTATGGTATCACTTTACATGAAAATGTTTTTGGTAGGTTACGTATTTGCAAATAAATGAAAGCAACTTAAAAACGTAACTTTATTATGTTAAAATTAAATTAATTTACAAATTACCTCAATGAAAAGACATAACATAAAAGCGATACAAAAATGTTACACATTACGTAGTACTGTATGCATGCATAATAATATAGTAGCTCCCCTTGTTAAATACGACATTATGTAAATGTTTATGACTCTCTACAGCCAATGCTGTGCGCATATCAATTTCCATTCCCTTAGGGAAAAGTTAACGTATTCCCAAAGGGACAAATGATCCTGCGAATTACCAGGGCAGCAAATTACTACAAGAGGTTTATTGTTACGCATCGTCCTGCGCAAGGATATGCACTCAAGGATAGGTAAGAGGAGGCGTTCACCCGCAGCCGCAGTAGAGGCCATTCACTCCGCACGCAATGTCACATTGCACAAAAATGCATTGCCGCGTCGCGCTCGAGCGCTTATGTGCTCTGGTAACAAAATACAATATATAATATAATTATTTTCAAATATCTCATCTCTCATAATATGTATAAAAATAGCTGTCTTTTAAAATAACTTTTTTTCTACCTACATATTATTTGCTACAATTTTACAGACGGCCATTTTCACTGGAATCGATAAAGTACTTATTGTGCTTATCCATTATCACTGGACCGTCAAAAATGCGTGTGCGTAAAACAATGGATTGGCCCCTTTTTATACTAGGAGAATATAGGATAAACAGAGATACCAATAATAATCCTTTGTTAAGGATACAACTTCAACAAGGGTACGTCCGTGGTATAAAGGTCTAAAGAGACTTGTTACTTTTGTTTCCTTTATAACTAATATCAATATACTAAATAAACTTAGATGAGTAGTTTGTATTTAAATCCTTTATTTTATACAGATTTTCTTATCAAAATTAACCCTTTTTGTCTCATTTTTTTGTTGCTTAAAAACAAGTGGGCGTTACGTGGTTGAGGATTGTGTCAAATGACGTCAATTTCTACCAGGAGTGCATAAAAAAAAAGTGGTGCGGAGTGCACTTCACAAGCGAGTAGACAGGCGCCGCGCGCGCTGTTGCAACAGCCAACACTGAACAACACGCCGAGTTTGTGTTTACTCAGACAAGCATCGACCAGGCTTTCGATAGCAGCGGACTGTGCATGTTGTTGTACGGACGGACGATAAGACTCGTAGACATTGAAAATAAAACACCATGTTGTATCTAAAATTTAAAAATAATTTATTGAAAACAGAAAAGTAACTAAAGAACGGTAAAAACCCGGCCAAGTATAAGCCGGACTCGCACACGAAGGGTTCCGTACAAAGCGGCAAAAATATACTCTCTGTTTGTTGTGTGGGAGCCCCACTTAAATATTTATTTTCTTCTGTTTTTATTAGTTTTGTTATTATAGTGGCAAATGGCAACAGAAATACATCATCAGTGAAAATTTTAACGATAACGGTTCATGATATACAGCCTGGTAGTGGTGGCAGACAGACGAACAGCGGAGTCTTAGTAATAGGGTCTCGTTTTTATCCTTTGGGTGTGGGGGGTTTTAACCCTAAAAAATAAAAACGATATAATTTTCTTTACAACACTATGGTTTCAGAAGATGCAGATTTCTGAAAATATCATAAATATTTAGCTTTAATTGGAAGCTTTTGTTTTTTTTTATGTTTGTAGAATGAAACTGTATCATTTGTCACCAAATTTTAATTCTCATCTACGATGAGTACTAAGTGTTTTCGTTTGAAGCTGAACTGTTTCTAGGTCAAGGCCCGTAGAGCCTAATAATCTTTTAGCTTTTGCTTTCATTAATGAGGTAAGTTGAATATTTATTAAATTAATGGATGCGTGTATCTGGTTGTAATTCAGTAAATTTTAAATCGTCAAAAAATATACAATAATGTTTTTAATAAATAAATATTTAAAAAATATAGAAACCGACTTCCAAAGTGAAAGTAATAACATTCTTAAAAACCACTAAAACGTATGAAATAATTCTTAGTGTCGAAATAGTCCCCCTTTTAAATTCTGCTAAAATTTAACTTTTCACTTCTTCAACTTCAAAACTAAGAAGACTGAGAAATAGTTAAATTTAAGCAGAATTTAAAAGGGGAACTATTTCAACACTAAGAAGTATTTCATACTTTTAAGTGTTTTTTAAGAATGTTATTGCTTTTACTTTGGAAGTCGGTTTCTATATTTTTTAAATATTTATTTATATTTTATTTTTAGTGATATTATAATATAATTAACTAGTACCTGGAAGACCGAGCTTAGTTCGGAGTTTTAATAGCACGATAAGATATTTAAAAATAAATAAAAAATATAAAAAACTTGAGAGGTGTCAAGGGACACCCGGATGGAACGAGGTTTCGATTAATTAGTGAAGGAATTGTAATAATATTTTTTTTAAGTAATAATAATTTTTTTTTTTATTATTAACAAATATAATGTAATATAAACTTAATCAGTAGGCTCAATTTTAGTTATAATTGGCTTGTGGTAAAAAATTGCAGGGAATTTATAATTTATTCCACGCCGCACGGCTTACAACTATAGCAAAAAGTGTCGTTACAACTTTTGGTCTTAATTTTTTCCGTCTAGCCCCCTTTCGCAACGCGCGATAAGGCACTTCGATCCAAAAGAAAGGAAATAAAAAGAAATCACAAAATTAATTATTCTGACCGGGATTCGAACCCGAGACCAATTCGTAAACAACGCACAAATTACCATTCTACCATCCAGCTGAGGCTACTTTTTATCGCGGCGAAATGTACGGTTCCGTTTGGGGCACGAAGTCGCGGGCAATGTCTAGTGACTAGTCAACAAAAACATGTGTGTCAACGTCGATTTGAAGCACTTATGCACAAAATACCTCCAGAAAGTCAGTTGGAGCAAGAGATGCACAGTGCACACACACTCACAATCTTTTTATGGTTGGTTTGGTTAATTGCATAAACTACTGGATCAATTTTCATCAATCTTTTTTGGAGTGTTGTGTTGACAGGAAAAGTTGCGCGGAAATTAAAAATGTGTAAGAAAACTTAACGAGCATTAATGAAGTTCTCGTCGGAAATGATGAACCAGTTGACACACAATATATAATGCTGATGATGAATGGGACTAGCGAATGTTCAAATGTATAAAAGACTAAGTAATTATGATGAAATGGGTACATCTACAAAGAGAAGTACCTATTTCATCATATGATTATGTATGATGATGGTTGTGGTGATGATGATTATTTAATAGTAACATATGCTTGCAGTTAGTTAAACAATGCTAAAATTTCCAAAAGTGTACCCTTAAAGACTGAGTAGTTCTGTTCAGTCCTTTTGGATCCAGGGTATACCTTGGCACAACATTTCACTTTTTGGTAGCTGTGAGTGTTCAAAGAAAACGATATCGGTGTAAAGAACTATGAGAAATACCTATATCAACATAATATCATGATGTATATTGTATGGTGTCATGATGGTGTGGTGGTGATGATGATTATTTATTAGTGACATAATGTGCTTGCAGTTATATAAACAAATCTGAAATTTCCAAACGTGTATCTTCAAAGACTGAGGAATGCCTTTCTGTGCTTTGGGATCCAGGGTATCCATTGGTACAACATTTCACTTTTTGGTGGCATAATGCCCGAGTCACTTCAAAAAAGTCAAAATCACTATGGGTGTCCCTATAAATTTTGAGGACTTCTCTCGATTCCTCATGGATCCCATCACCAGGTCCACCATTTGGTGACGATAGGACCAACTTGGAAGTCAACTCTTTAAAATAAAAAAAGAATTTCCAAAATCGGTCCACGAACAGCGGAGTAACCGCGTAACATACATACAAAAAAAACATACACACTAATTGAGAACCTCCAGGAGTGTTTTGGAAGTCGGTTGAAAAATCAATCCTCAAAAGAGTTTGAAAGCGGAATACTTATACTATATTTTGAAACTATATTATGTGTTAGTACTAGGATACTCTGATATAAGAAGGTAGACGACTGAAAACTATGTAACAGGTTACTATTCCTCACGAAAAGGTGTATCTATCTAAATCATTCGACTGAAGTATAATTTATATACACAATGCTAAATTATAAGCTCCTAGTCAAATTATTTTATTTGCAATAACCACACAAATACCAGGGCAACATGTTGCGCAATTTCGCAGACAGTATTGTATTAAAGCTGGTCGGGAAATCTAGTGCAAGTGTACACGCAGTATGCAGTGTCACAGTGTGCATTGTGTAACGATGCAGTGTGCACACATAAGTCCCAGTTGTTAATAACATTGTATAATATGCTATATAATAGAATTACAACTTGTTTGTTTCATTTTTTTTTCTACTCCCCAGTTCCAAAGAATATAATTATATATACAAACGTAAAAGCACTTATTCCACTTGATTGAAATTTAGTTTAGGAAGTTAGCATCCTAATTAGCCTTCTAAATCGGAAGAAGTGTGGCTTCTGACTTACTAACGCCCAAAATTAATAACATATCTGAAATCTTAGATTGACTTCAATCTTAGTTTCTAAAACAAAAAGTGAATTGACGTGAAGTTAATCCAAGGATCGTTGAAATGTATTGAAATCTTGATCTTAGATAACTAAAATGAGATTAAGATTGATTATTAATTTCGGGCGTTAATCGTTTAGCATCCTAATTAGGAAGATATTTAGGAATGTGGCTATTCCACGTTTATGCGCTTATTCCACTTCACTAAATTTAGACGTCTAATTAGAACCCTAAAAAGAAAGCTAATTAGAAGCTAGCTATTCCACTTGGCTTATTTAGTTACTGATTCTGTTGCGAACGCACAGCAAATTCGGTCGAGCGTGAGTTTCGTTTACGGGACTGGCCGTTGGTCGTTTCGTGTTTAGACATAAATGACAGTATAATTTCATATTTATGATAGATTTTTCTGCTACGACGTTTAAAATTATTTTGGTGTCAACTTTAGGCTTGTGTCAACATTGCGGACATTCGCCGGTGCTCGAGCTGTCATTTTTAGAGATTGTCGCCCCTGTGCCACTACCCTGTTGGGTGGGAAAAGTTTTTGTCCACAATTTTGTGAGCTTGGGCTAAAATTGTACATAATTACGAACACGATTTTTACAGCTTAGATCTTGGGCAATTTATTAAGATGAATCAGATATTTAAATCGTTTATATTCCAATTCCGAACTATCATCCATTGAAGTATGAGAGAGTATGAACTGAAATTTTTGATATGTAGGGCAAATGCATAATTATTATTATAGTACGTTATCATATTATAATTGTTCCCTTCAATTGACTTAAGCCTTTATGTAAAATGTACGAAAGTTGAAAATTTTGATGTAGGCGGAGCGCCTGAACCACAGAGTAAAAATATATACTTACGTGCAGAGGAACACCATTCATAGAACGATCCAAATTTTGTCAGGGTTGTCACAGTAGAGGGGTAAATTAAACTAAGTCTTGCGTCAGTATACGGTTATTGAGAAAGTCTAATTGGTACACAAAACACCACAACCCGGCATCGAACCTGCACGATCACGCGTGTGACTCAAGGGGTCTATTCACTAGGTCATGGACGCTCTTATAATAAAGCAAGACATCTCCTACAAAATGAAATATTTACTTACCAATAATTATCCTTAGGATAGGTAAAATATGAGATATTTTTATTTATTCAATTATTTTTACGCACAGTACAATACATAACCACTTTTTTGTTTGATATTATTTGTATTTAATATTCTTATATTATAATATTTAAACATTCATTGGACACAAATATAATATTAAAAAATTGTTATTTGTCGTCATGACAACCAACAACACATCACATTTCTCAATCTCAAATGACATAATAACACAAACACGAAATTTGAAAATTTAGACGAAGGGATTCGAGGCATTGATAAAAGAATACAATCTTTTTTTCACTATTGTCGTGTACGCGATAGGAGAATTGTGAACACGTCGTATGCTTGTACTTGTAGTAGTGCAATCTAATTGACAGTTTCCTATGTAGCTGTCTATCTGGTCATATTCCTTTAATCTGTGCCTGAACCAAATAATTGAGTTCACTGCTGCGGCTCGTCCCGCCAACAATCAACATACACAGTACAGTGCAAACGATGCACTCCTCGGCTGCGATGCCAGCCTGGTACATCGGTCGCTGTTGACGCATGTCACTGCGTCATGGGCGTGTGCGACGGCGCAAACACGGTCGCGTGGTGACCCACATTGGCGGTTTTGTGGGGCAGGCAAACACAGGTTTATGATTCATTAACGCAGGCACACAAACATACAAAGACTTTTTTTATTTTAATTTACTTGGAATTTATTTACCCTTCCTTTTCGAAACTGCCTCCTAAGTTTGTTCTTACACGCGTGTTGCTTGCGTTTACTGTGTAACGACGTCACACACACGCATCACGCCAATACCCACGCGCCACCGTAGGATATGCACGCACACGCAAGATCTTGTAACATAATAATATTATGTATGGCGACTGTACGTACGTGTAAGTATCAAATGAGATAGAAACTAATTAAAATATTAATATATTTTATATATTTTAAAATATTAATATATTTTAATTAGTTTCTATCTCATTTGATACTTACACGTACGTACAGTCGCCATACATAATATTATGTTACAAGATCTTGCGTGTGCGTGCATATCCTACGGTGGCGCGTGGGTATTGGCGTGATGCGTGTGTGTGACGTCGTTACACAGTAAACGCAAGCAACACGCGTGTAAGAACAAACTTAGGAGTTTCGAAAAGGAAGGGTAAATAAATTCCAAGTAAATTAAAATAAAAAAAGTCTTTGTATGTTTGTGTGCCTGCGTTAATGAATCACTTAATAGTGAAAATGTTAATTAAAAAACCTTTTAAAATTAAGAAAATCTGAATGCACGCTATATCACATTTTTAAGGATTGTCGTTTTAAAGTTATGATACAATAAAAAAAACATTCGTATATCCTGCATGGATTCTTACATGCATATTTTTAATTGACATACAGAGCTTATATCGTGTGAAAAGTAAGCTTTTATATAATATAATCTGTGTATGACAATTTAAGCTACAACGCTTCTACCATTATAGTTTTCCGCAAAACAATAAAACACAGAAACACACTTTTTCATAAGCAACAGTAACTCTGCACAGCCCTCTACATTGTGGTTTCAAACCTGTACCAGCAAACAACACGCAAACATAGCGGATGTTGCTTTTTTATTAGCTACACATGTCTAAAAGGGTTGAACATGTGGGCTATATGAACCAGGGTAGCAGAAGTTGCGAGAGGGTCGGTGTCACACATGCCGCGCCCGAATGTGATGCCCCCTGTGGGGTCGGGTGGCGTTACGCATGTGTGATCACAGAAGGGGTCTCAAGATACGACTTTATATATGTGGGACTTGGGATTCTTGTAAAATGTTATGGAATATTAGAAAACATTGTGTCTAGGTTTATATTTTTGATTCTACATGTTGCCCGGGTCTTCGTGCGCGCAAAAGGAAATAGTGTGGGAACCGTACATTTTGGCGTTTTAAAAGTAGCTTATGATTTTCCCCATGGTGTACTCTATATCTGTGCCAAATTCAAACAAAATCGTTCGAGTAGTCTCGGAGCTTATTCAATGCAAGCAAACAAACAAACAAATCTTTCCTCTTTATAAACTAAACTAAAGAGAAAATATTTTAATTAAACTTAAACTCTTCAATGTCAGCCGCTAAGGCAGTAATTCCCAAAGTGGTCCATATGGACCCCCAGGGGTCCACGAAGACTCGACGAGGTAGACCCCCGTCGAGTCTTCGTTGGACGTGACAAAAATGGGGTCTACAATCGTAAGTAGGGGTGCATGAAAATTAATTTGGTTTCGATAGTGAAGAACTATGTTGTTTGTTGTTGTACTAATGTTGGCTTGTTATTTTAAATAATATGATACCTAAATTAAACCTTCTCAATAAGACAATTTATAAATAAATTGAGAAAAAAATGGATAGTTCCGAACTGGGAGTCGAACCCAGACCATGTCGGTATCGCGCCGAGTGCTCTACCAGTTGAGCTATGCATGCACTTTCCTTTTTCAATTTCATTTATAACTTATTGAGCCACACCGTCCATCATACGGTAATACAACAACACAAACAATATGATACCTTTAAACCTTCTCAATAAGACAATCCTATCCTATCCTATCAATATAGGCAGATAATATTTTAAGAAGCTCAGCGACTGTTACTTGTAAAAACTTCCATATTCTATATTCAGTACAACGCGCCGGCCGCCGCCGCCGTCCCGTCCGCAATGCGTGTTCAAACGTGCAAATTAATACGACTTGTGGTGTATGTACTTGCAATCTTGTATGAACGTGTTTAAATCATCACCAATATAAATACGAATGTCAAGGATAAACGTTACTAATTTGTGTCCGAAATTTCATAAAGAAAAGTGAATCTATATTAGTGATTACCAGTGTCGGAAAAGTGAGTGAGAAACCTACCTGCCTATATAATATAATATCGCGTGCCTAATGCTACAAGGGCGCATTTTTCAACATTTTGTATTAAAACTTGAATTTTTTTATTTATTATTTACAGGTAGGTAATTGATACGAAACATGACCGAATCTAAGAAGAAGCGTCGTCAGTACAGTGTTGAATATTTAATATTTGGTTTTCTTCCATCACAGGCAGATAAACGATTGCCCACATGCCTTTTATGCAACAAAGTTTTGAGCAATGACTCTATGAAACCATCAAAGCTGGAAGGCCACCTAAGAAGGTGTCATCCTGATAAAATAGGTAAAGATTTAAAATATTTTCAAACATTAAAGGAAAAATATGAAAAGAGACCCACCGTGTACAGTATGTTCGCTTCAATGTCTGAAAGCAACGATGATGGCTTGCGGGCATCTTACAATATCTCATTAAAATTATATACTTTTTTGTAATTACCATTGTAGAAGTTACATTACGACTGTTAAAACATAATTTATATATTTGAATTTATAATATATATACCTACAACACAAGTGAATATACTATATTTCTTTTTTTACTCCGAATGGGACATTTTCTAAATAAAATTTGTGAGAATTGATTGGTCTTTGTGCTGAGTCACTGTAGATTTCAAAAAAGTAAAGTTGGATGGAGTCACTTTTTCGATTGGCCAACTTTGCTTTTTTGACATCCACTCACAACACAATTAATTAAAATTTAATTGAAAATTTGTTTTCTACCTACTTTATTATCAAATAGTTAACCCTATCAAGCAATCAATGCTAACCTTCTTTTTTTCGAAAACTGTTAATTCGTCGTTGAAACTCAACCACAACGCAAGTTTCCATAGATAGATAGATCTATACTTCACTTTTTTTCGAGATTTAGAAATCGGTAGTAATGTAGAATGTAGATGCAGGGGGTCCACCGGATCCAGCAAAATTTTGAAAGTGGTCTATGAAACAAAAGCTGGGAACCACTGCGCTAAGGCAAAGAATTAAAAACAAATACTACATTATTTAACTCCGACGAGATATTGAACTAGGAAAAGTAGTATTGAATACCTACTCTTAACTGCACCATTGTTGAGTTATTACTCTTAGGGCCTGTTTCACAATCACCAAACAAGTGACGAATAGCTTATGCAGAAGTTTTATAACTGCTTACTTTATATGTATATATATCTACATCGAGATCTTCTTTTGTGGCTCATTTCAAGGAGAAATCAGAAATGTTCCTTTGGTAGGTATGTAATGTGGTATGAAAATAAAGTACGATGGTAGAGCTCATAACAATGCACCGCTACTACTACTCTACTACGAAGAAAATACAATCCACGGCGGGAACAAACGAAAGTGAATTTCATTGCCAGCATTCCTCGGACCGCCCCGCGCTTATGCTCGCCTAGTTTTCGAGATTCAAGTGAGGCCATCTTTGTTTGCCACAAATTATTTTTATTGTACTTAGTTTACACAGTATAAGATTTTGAAAACTGTGTTTTCTATGTAATGTATGTTATTATAAGTCATAATGTTTATAATGTCATTAAGATTTTACCTGAGGAAAAATAAAATATATAGGCTATGGCCAAGATAAACATGAGGACAAATTTAACGTTACCGTATTATAAATACTGGAGTTGTGAAGTTGTAGTGAGTTCTGAATTGGTTTCGATTACGAATTTACTCACATAATAATAATGTTACTGAATACCGTTCAATGGTTTGCTAATAACAGCGCTATATTGATCGTATGTCGATCGCACCGCAATAGGTTACTTGACCTTGTTTTTATTTATGTCTTAAATAAACGCTTCGTAATTGTTTCATTACACAAAAAATATATATATATATTTTGAAACTTACAAAAAAATATTTTAAAAATACACTTTTTAAAAACCGCGGAAAACACTATTCGCCATGTTTGTTGATAGATTGTCTGTGCTGTGATGTCATACTAGTACTATTTGTAATCTGTGCTATAGTCCGTTGTAGTAAAATGGCGGTGCGACGTTCCGGTTGACGTTTTGACATAAATAACTTTATATGATGTCATGAACTATTTATTTACAGAAACACGTTCCGTTTCACTACTACATATGTGTTTAGTGTGTTTGTGTCGTCACATCCTTGCCGGAAGTCACTTCGAGGTGTATTCATCAGTAGAAATTAAAAAACAAAATACATATTTTTATATCAACTTTATTTATCAATCTTAAGTTTTTAATGTATGATATCCCTAGAATACGTTTTCCTAAGCCAAGTACTAAAGGAAATACCCCTTCAATATATGAAATTAAATATCAGTCAAGTAGCTTATTGTGTTTACAAATTACAATAATATAATTTCGGAGTTATATGAGATTAAGACTACATTTTCGATTTTTTTATTAATGATTAGAAGAATTAGCCTCCTGATGTGTGAATAAAGCTCTGCCGACAAGAAGAAAAATAATTATATATTTTACTAGCTGTACCAAACAGACGATATTCTGTCTTAACTCTTAAATAAAAAAACTACTTACCTACAGTTTCCGCACCGACAACTACACCTACCACTTACACCTACTATCTACACTTACAAACTACACAATACTACCTTCATCTATAACAACCTACATCAACATACACCTACAATCTACACCTACACCTACTACCTATACCTACGTCTACTACCCTATCCCTATCTACAGCAAGCTAGAATTGAGTTTGTTCTACGGAAGAACAGACAAAATATATTGTAGAAACATTCATCCAATTCGTATCAAAGTAATTCATAGCAAATATAAATATCTATATCATTACTTATCGTAAAGAATACAAAAATTACTTTTATGACTTACAGGTATAGAAGCTTCCAAAGTTTGTAGTATGACATACATACACTATAATAATATTATTTATGTAAATACCAAAAATAACATCTAAAACTTTTAAAATTAAAATTTTAATACTGGTAAACTTATAACTGTTTACAGTGCAATTTTTAACTACTGCAATAATTTGTTGACTTTTAAAATATGAAGTTACGTATAAAATATAATAATTTAGTGATTTAATTCATAATTATGCGTTATTAACTTTAAAATTAATAAAATACTGTATTTTAACTTCAAAAATATATTATATTTTCATATTTTTTGTACTGGTACAAAAACCGAAATTTCGTAGCGGTCGTCTAGGACTCTACCGCTACGCGCTACGGGGCCTACGCGTGTCGTAGGTCTGTGTTTCGCACCCATATCGCACCAAATAAAAATAATTCTTCTTAAACTTATATGTGTCTAACAACCTACACATACATTTTTCATTTTTATTTGTAGTAAGGGGTGCTAATTTATGGGCAGTTAATAAATGTATAATGTATAATGTAACAATGAAACAACATAAAATGTCTGTTGTGGAAAAATATTTTAAGTAAAAAACGCTTAACAAATGGCGAAACCATATTTTACAATTCAATTAGTTTCTATTTTTAGTATTATTGTTAATTATTTGTAATAGGTACTTTGTGTTTAAGCCGTTGAACGATTTTATATGTGTGTTAAAATTGAAACAAACGAAACTTTTCTCGTTTGTATTTTACCGTTATATAAAATAATATCAAGTTATAAAGAATAATGTACCAATTTAATATGTGCATGTAAACTGTAGGTTAAGATGGAAATTAGTCGTATCTTTATGTGAATGTATTTAAAAGAAGGTTGGTTTTATTTTTTGTGTAATCGCCAACCGATGCAGGCAACAAAGTACAAACCGGTTTCGAAGTAAGAACCGAAGGGCTATTTTGAAGTCGAATTTCTCGACTCTTATGATTCCCTCGTATCCAAAGTCATTGGGAGTGACATGCCTATTATTTTTTGTTTTAGGTATCCCTTGCCGTCATTTACACCTTTCACAGTCGTGTTCAATGGGCCTACTAAATAAATTAATTCTGCCCTTTATAACCAATAAATACAGCACAATTATATCTAATCGATCATTTATTTAAGCGCACGTCCACATAAATGATACGTTTTTAAATATTTGTTTGTATATTGATAATAATCATAATATTTATCAATAGAGCCCTTTAAATTATTTATAATAAAACACAAGTTACTAGGAACGCAAAGATCGTCAAGAGATAGAAAGGGCCGTCTAAGGGCCTGTCGAATATCAAGGTTCGGCTACGCACTGGGCGGAGTCTCCTCGGCCAATAGACGGAGCGCGCCTTACGCAAGATGTGTCAACGCAGCGAGTCGCTGGCCCTTCTCGTTTCTTTAGTAGGTTACGTACATATCTACTGGTATTAAATTTAACGAATATAATGTATTATATGTAATTTGTAAACAAACAATAATGTTTTTGGTGAGAATATTTTTATATTACATTAAATATTATACATACTTTTTTATGTATGTCGCGTCACCGTCCGCGTCGTAGTAGGTTCACATATCTATTATCTACTATCTAGGTACGGTTGCCATATCTTAAATTTAATAAGCCGACAAAATTTTCGATTATTATGGCAGTTAAAATTTTGTAAAATCCTATCTTAAAAGCGCTGTTTATTTTTGAATATCCTACAAAATTAACAGCGTTAAATAGACGTAACGTAGGTACCCACTAATTAATGTTGTGTTTTCTTCATGTTCAAAAGGCGAGTGAGCGGAGCGAGCGAGCAAACATATTTCATATATTAAAACCTATTTAAACTGTAAAATGTCTATCTGAACATTAAAAACAGTGGAGTATATATGGACTAAGGACTAGAATATGGACAAAGAGCGAGTGGGGTTTTACACCATTCGATTTGCATAAAAGTAATACAAAAAACCTATCTGAATAGCAGTGCGTTTTTAAAGATCTGTAAAAAAACTAAAAATGTACATAAATAAGTATAGTCCGTTCTGAGACAACTTACCTCTGACAGGATCACAGTACTTTTATGCGTAAAATAACTCAGACGGACTACAGACTAACAGCAAAATTACAGCAAAAAAAGAATTTTCAAAATCGGTCCACAGGCTACGGAGTAATCGTTAAACATACAAAAAATATATATACAGCTGAATGTATAACCGCCTCCTTTTTTGTAAGTCGGTTATGTGTTGTGTGTGTGTTAAATGACGCCTCCCTAAATCTGCCCACAAAAAAAGCTAGACACAAATGAAATCCAGCCCGGGCGCTCCTCGGACAAACTATGACAAATCCGGGGAAACCCGGCGGATGACAACACTATGTATAGGTACTAGGTACTCAAGTAAGTAGTAACCAAACTATGGTTTAACTAGTAGTCTTACAGGGTTCCCTTTTCTCTCATATTTTTTGGCATATTTTAATGTGGCATACCCAAATAGGCATAATTTATTTTGTCATAATAATACTTTGGCA
Source organism: Phengaris alcon alcon (assembly GCA_037179445.1). Taxonomy (NCBI): domain Eukaryota; kingdom Metazoa; phylum Arthropoda; class Insecta; order Lepidoptera; family Lycaenidae; genus Phengaris; species Phengaris alcon. The sequence goes on from JAYRCH010000029.1 coordinate 10,163,358, forward strand.
TACTTGTTTCTTGGCATACTAGGTATATCATTAGGCATAATTATCATTTAGACGAATGTTTTTTGTTCTAATTTTTAATGTGGCATTACTGGTTAGGCATAATCTTTTTGGCATAATACTTTGGCATGATTTTTTTTGGCATAACTCGTTAAGGATACATACGATTGTGTAGTTTTGGGTTAGGTTAGAACTTTTTTATCACGTTCAAAGCGTCTTCGGAGGGGTAACACGGCCTCAAAAAAAAACCCGGCGTGAAATAACGTTGGTGTAGTTTTGGGTTAGGTTAGACCATTTTTATCACGTTCTAAACGTCTTCGAAGTGGTAACACGGCCTCACAAAAACCCGGCGTGAAAACACGTTTATGTAGTTTTGGGTGTAGGTTAGGTTAGAACTTTTTATCACGTTCAATATGTCATTAAATAATTTTATATCATTGTGCCTAAATATGTTTATGCTTTGTAAAAGTATGCTTAAATATCATTATGCGTAAATAAATGTATGCTTAAAAATAAGTATTTATGCGTAATGATTAGTGATTATATCAAAAAAAAATGCCTAAACGTCTAAAATGCCTTAAAAAGTTATGCCAAATTAATATTATGCGTAACTATTATTAGCACAAATTAAATTATGCCAAGTTAAATTATGACATGATTTTATGCGAAAAAAAATAGGGAACCGTCTCACAGTAGTGGAAATAAATCAAATATGTTGTATAGACGAAGAACCTTTGTCCCGGGCACCGACAACTATACCACGGACCGTGGTGGACCTACTAGTTACTACCTACCTAATACATGCAAAGAAACTTCCACTTTTCCTTATCCTTTAACAAGGACATTCATAAAAATAAACAGAATATTGTTTGTGTACATATATGTAAACAAATAAATAACTTAACTTAATTATTATTTTTGAAGACCTCTGTCGCTCAATGGTTGATCGCGTTGGTGCTCAAGCCGGGGGTCGCGGGTTCGAATCCCGCCGAAGGATCTAAATTTATAATTCTTTTTTTATGTAAAGGGTATATAATCCAAAGTTGGTCCCATTATCACCAAAGTGTGACCTGATGATGGGATCCATGAGGAATCGAAGGAACTCCTCGAAATTATTAGGTTTACATATTTAAAATATTTAGTAGGTTAATTTTAAATAAAGAGTTATATTAGTATTTATATGGTAGTATTTATTATTATTATATATTGTATATATACTCAAAATGTCTAAGTCTATGTTTCCTTTTAATACTATGCATCTACCTCACACTGTCTCTGCATCACCCATAGGTTGGCTGGTAGAAAATGCCACAAGGCATTAAGCCCGCCTTTGTACCATATTGTGTGCATAAAGTATAATAAATAAATAAATAAAATTTATGGACACATGTAGTGATTTTAACTTTTTCTGAAGTCAGGTCAGAAGAAGTATATATATATATATATATATATATATGCCGAATTATAACTGCCGAACGTATAATCGCCTCCTTTAAAAAAAAAAGGGTAATCCCTGGATCCAAAAGCACTGAACAGAACTCCTCAGTCTTTAAGCTTTGGAAATTTCGGCATTGTTTAAAGAACTACAAGCATATACCATTATGTAACTTACAGTAATAATCATCATCTTATATATATAACTAGCTTTTGCTCGCGGCTCCGCCCGCGTAAGTATAGTATCCCTCGGGAACACTACTTTTTCGGGATAAAAAGTAGCCTATGTTTTAATCCAGAATCTAAAATACTACCATACCGAATTTCATCGAAATCCGTTCAGTAGTTTTTGCGTGAAAGCGTAACAAACATCCACGCTTTCACATTTATAATATTAGTAAGGATACCTAATGGAAGCATGGCGCCTATTTAATTTTACATTCGAACGCTTATTTTATAATTTCTTACATATTAATATGATAAATATAACTAAAAAGGTAATTTTGATTTTTAAACCAAAAATGAAAACCGACTTCCAAAGTAAAAAAAAGTATGAAATAAATCTTATTTTCTCAATAATTCCCCTTTTAAATTCAGCAAAAATGTTAACTATTTCTATACACAATCTTCATCATTTTGAAGTTGGTAATTTTATTTACTACTTTTTTATATTACGTCTTCCATATCTTCTATAGATAGTAGTACAATAGTGGTGGGAAAACAATGGCTTTAAGGACACTGGCGAAGCCTGCCTGATTTCCCATCAAGTGCGTTCACGTTTCGAACATATATGGTTTTATATATATATTACCATACAACAGACTTGGGAATAAAAAATTATGAATCTCCGAATATCAGAGAATTCATGTGCAAAATACGTAAATTGGGAATTTCGTGTGGTAATCGTGTTTATATGTGGTAATGGTTGTCATCATATCTGCATAGTCTATGGTTATCATGCTATAAATTGTCAATTTCAGGCGTAAAAGCCCAATCTAGTGGCCCAATAGATAGATTAATTTATAATTGGAGTATAAAGTTATTTTCTTTTTCTATAGTGCAGCAGTTTAGTTTTAGTTTTATATTAAAAAAAAATACTAAGATCCTTCTATACTATTTATATTCATACTAAGAAAAATAATTATTATGATCTGTATTTTCGTAACGTGAAAGCGACTTCTATCATTTATCTGTTAGCGTATTGCGTTTCCAAACAAACTAGTTATTAATTTAATTACGTAATTGACAACACAACTAATAGATGTCGCTTTTCCGCAAACCGCCATTAGGGCAATTAATTGAACAAATGGTTAGGTTATACTTAATAAATTATCTTTTATCCCCCAAGTTTGATGCATAATATTATTGCTTTTTTAGGGTTCCATAATGCTCAAGTCCGTCCGTCCGTCTCTCTGTCTGTCTATCAGCACTTAGCTTCTGTAATTAGGAATATAAATGGATGAAATTGGGTATAGTTGTGAACTGTATATAGATCTCGGTTTTAGAATCATAAAATAATAATAATTTTGCATTTTAGGGGTGGCTCTCCGTACATGTGAAGTGGGGATGAAAAAATTTTTTCCATTCTACCGTCGTCGTCGTCGTCATCATCGTCGAATAGGTATTTTTATATAAAGGTAAGGTTTATACGTTACTTTTTTACAAAGTCAGCCATTTTCAAGTAATCGGCCTCCAAACTGGTATATAAGGTGGTCCCCCCTGGCATTTCTAAACTATGAGATTAAAAAACTTGCAATTTTTCATGGTTACAGATCATGCTAAATAATCTTTTCGAAAACTATTTTTAATAAAATCAGATAGTGACTTTTGAAGTAATTAAAAAAAAACCTATTACGCGTTGATAGTTACGGAACCCTCCTTAGACATGTCCTGACATGCTCTTGGTTAGGTTATTTGTTCCTATGTTCATAAAGTACAACTTACAATAAATTACAATAAATAAAATTGCAGTAAATGTTTGGCGACTTGCCGATCTATTGGTTGAATTATTTTGAAATTCTAACTATTCGATTCAAAAAAAGTTAAAAATGTTACAAATTTTTAAAAGATATTAAAAGTTCATATTTCGTAGCCGATGAACCTAAACACTAAGGGTCGGGTCACACCGGAACGATACGCGACGCTGCATTTTTGTGCTAACTTTTCCAAATTGAACTTTATTCTTACACAAAAAGATACATGTTTCATATGACATGAGACATCAGTCATACACTGCACATGCGCTGTGCGGCGCGGTACAACTTGACATTTGAACTCGTTATTGAAAATTTGAAAACATTAAATTTGAAATCACCTAACTACTAAATAAATGGTACCACGTCAAATAACGAAGTTTACAGTGAAACGTGTAACTTCGTATGTAATGAATAAAGTTCAATTTTGGATAGATATTTTAAAGAAACTGCGCCGCATCGCGCCGCCCTTGCAATAAAATGTGTATGTTTTTGTGTAGTGAATAAAGTTAAATTTTGAATCGCTATCTTAAAAAAGCCGAGCCGCATCGCGTCCCAGTGTGAGCTGACCCTAATACGTTTAAATATACCTTAACGATAATAAAATTTGAAAACACCCTAACTATTAAATAAATGGTACTAGGTCAAATAACGAAACAAAAAGCAAATTACGAAATAAAATACTTTGGCAACCATTTTTTTATTAATTATGTTTCATTGTTCATTTACGTTTCAATGATAACCCTTCCGAAATTACTTTATAATAATAATAATATCTTCGGACACTTTCACACCACGTCAATCTGGTCCTGTGGTAAGTTCTCGAAGAACCTGTGTTACGGGGACCAGACAACGGAAATATATTTAATGCTTTTATACTATACCTACATGTATTTAAGTTTTTATTATATTATACACATATTTAATACACGTCCAATGTCCATGACTCAGGAACACAGAAAACTTTTGTTTCTTCGGCGGGATTCGAACCCGCGACCTCCTGCTTGAGCGCCGACGCGCTATAACCATTGAGCCACAGAGGTCGTCATACTTAAGTAATAAGTAATTTTAGGATCAACACTCATTACCTAAATATGTATGAGTAAACTAAACCTAACTAAATAAAGCTATAAATTACAATAATCGTAATACATACAAAATAACAAATACGAAATACGAAAACGTACTGGGCGGGTAGTGATGCGTGCCCTTCGTGTATCGACGATAGCGGCGGCCGATATTGAAAATGTATTGGCGATCGCCGATAATGTCGAACCGTTCGGAAAATACTAAGGCCGCAGAGATAACCAGGAAGTGAACCAAACGCGAATCGATATCCCATAATACGAATCCGAAGCCCTACCAACCAATATAGGTTCCGGTACATTGAAGGAGCAGGGCCGACGCCACCGCGGTGGTAATTAAAAGCGGAATATCTGCGCGCAAAAACATAAAAGATCCTGTTTATGTACACACACATCATAATAATATTACCCTCATTTTTATTCCTATGCATTATAATAAAAATAAATTAAAAGATTCACACAAAAATATGAATAAACTGCCCTTATTTCAATTTCGTTCCAACATAAGTTTGGCTCATGAATCGTGTTTAATTTTGCTTTACGCCTAACAGAAAAAATAATGATATGCGTAATAAGGCCGAAAAAGTATCAGGATAACATAATGAAGTAGGGTTCGAACTTCGAAGGGACGGAAGTTCAACCTACGAAAATAAAGGGAGAGACGCGACAGTAGGCTTAGTATTGTTGTCATGGTGACGATTGTATGGATCGGAATGGAGTTTCCTTCCTGAAAGCTACATTGTGCTCCTATTAGGAATCCATGATACGATGAGAGCTCGCACGTTCCTTGCTCTATCTCATTGAACTCTACAAAGTAGGCGGGGCCACTTAAACTGACAGCGTGGGTGTTACTATGGAGACAGCGGAGCTCTCAAATACTGGAGAATCATAAATGAGAGATGATGTAGAATTTGTAAATGATCGACCAGGGTCGGGCGGGCGGGCTTACCGATGGCGGGCGCCGCGCATAGGCGAATTCGGATTTTAACAAAAGAATCTCAACAATTTTTTCTTGAAGTATTAGGAAAGGGTTAAACTTCGTTGAATTCGAGTTACTAGAGCTGCATGAATTGTTAGCAGGCTATGCATTCTTTCCAGAACTTCCCTAACAAAATAGTATATTATGAACGAATTAAATTATAAGTAAGGGACAAGAAAGTGAAGTTTGAAAAATAATAATAACATATTAATACATAATATTGGAAACCGAGTTAAGGCAGTAAATATGTATATCAGTAATAATGAATATAATGAATATAAGGTAAATAATGAAACATTATTCATTAGAATTTAGTTACAGTCTATTCGTAAAATCACTTATACATAGTATAAAATAAAGTCGCTTTTTCTGTCTGTCCCTATGTATAATTAGATCCTTAAAACTACGAAACGGATTTTGATGCGGGTTTTTTAATAGATAGAGTGATTCAAGAGGAAGATATACCTGGGCTGATTGATAACTGGCCGAAACGACGAACTTGAAAAAATGATACGCAAAAAAGGAATATTACATTATATTCTGGCATCTTTTTGAAAATAGAACGCCAAATTTGAATTTAATCGAACTGATGGAATTTGTTTGAGAGGACGTAGAACTTTCTCTGTCGTAAATTTTCTTAACAATGGAAAGAAACGAAATTCGTGCGGTGATAAAGTTTTACGTTTTAAAAGAGAAAACAGCAACCCAGATTAAAACCAAGCTAGACAGTGTTTTAGGTAATTCTGCTCCTGCATTGAGTACAATTCACACCTGGGTAACTGATTTTAAACGTGGAAGACAGAGCTGCGAAGACGCCCACAGGTCTGGCCGTCCAAATGAAGTCACGAATCCGGACATGATCAAAAAAATTCACAAAATTGTATTGAATGATCGGCGCTTAAAGTTGCGAGAGATAGCAGAGATGGTGAGCATTTCATCTGAACGCGTTTTTAATATTTTGCACCAATATTTGGGAATGAAAAAGCTTTGCGCTCGATGGGTGCCGCGTTTGCTCACTGTAGACCAAAAGCAACGTCGAGTGGACGATTCATCGGAGTGTTTGGCGCTGTTTAAACGAGATCCTAATGAGTTTTTGCGGCGTTATGTAACAGTCGATGAAACCTGGATACATCATTATACTCCCGAGACAAAAGAACAATCTAAGCAGTGGACTGAGAGCGGAAAACCTGCGCCGAAGAAAGCAAAAACGGTTTTGTCGGCCGGCAAAGTGATGGCGACTGTTTTTTTGGATGCTCGAGGGATTATTTTAGTGGATTATCTGCAAAAAGGAAAAACAATAAATGGAGAGTACTACGCAAGCTTGCTGCAAAAATTAAGTGAAGAAATCCAGAAGAAACGACCACATTTGGCCAAGAAAAAAATTTTGTTCCACCATGACAACGCACCTGCACACACGTCAATGGTTGCAGTCGCCAAACTCCATGAATTGCGGTTCGAATTGCTACCGCATCCACCCTATTCCCCGGATCTGGCGGGGCCAGATCCGGGGAATAGGGTGGATGCGGTAGCAATTCGAACCGCAATTCATGGAGTGCGACTTCCACTTATTCCCAAACCTGAAGAAATGGTTAGGTGGCCAGAGATTTTAATCAAATGAAGAAGTCATTGTTGCCGTGAACGAGTATTTTGAGGGGTTGGAGACAACATTTTATCAAACTGGTGTAACGGCATTGGAGAAGCGCTGGACTAAATGCATCGAGGTAGAAGGAAACTACGTTGAGAAATAAATTTATTTTAAATAGATTTTTGAAGTTTTTCTTTGTCGTTTCGGAAACTTATCAATCAGCCCTCGTATATGTTTATAACATGCATAATATAGTAGAGAATCACTGATGATTTTAGAGGTTTCTAATATCTACATAAATTCTACATAAATATCTACATTTTTTGTGATTACATTGCAAAAGCTGGCTGAACCCTACAAGATAGATCAAAATAATGTAGTACAGTATTGTATACTTTAAAAAGGTCTACAAAAAAAATACCGATTGTCTGTAAAGTCGGTTTACTGACGTTAGTTGAACGTGACAACGTCAACAACAACAACAACAACAACAACAACAATAATAATAATAATGAGGTAAAGGCAATGCCAGGTAACGCTGGTACTTAGGTACTTGGTAACGGTACTTGGTAACGATAACGTGTAACAGGTAACGCATGAGTCATGTTTTTAGTGCGTGCAGCCGGCTCTATCGATTTATAAGACGTTATCACGTCAGAAAGTCCGCGATGGTATGTCTATCTCTTAAGGCCCCTACAATCGAGAGGCCGATCGTTTCAGTTAGAAATGACGTCAGTTCGGCCTGAACGGATTCGAGTACATACAGTATACACGGAAAAAAATCGCATCAGACCCAACTGACGTCATTTTGGCTTGAACGGATTCGAGCACACACACGGACAAGTCGCATCAGTTCGTTCTGGCTTGCCGCGAGTTACGGTCGTGTTTATTCATTGTAAACTCACTACTCATGTACACGCACAGTGTTCCACACGCACGGCCGCGGCTCTGGCGAGAACTGAAGCGATTTGTCACACATGGTTCGTAGTCTATCAGTTCAGTCTGATAGACTGTACTAATGTTGCCAACTTAATTATTTTACAAAGTTTTACTACAAAATTAAGTATTTTATACCCTCCTTAGAAGGAATTAGTTGTTAGTTGTGTTTTAGTAGGAAAGAGATAGACAGTAAACATATGCAAAATGGCCTAGGGTAGGGCCCAAAAAAAAACATTTTTTTTACACTTTATCATTATAAAACATCGTAGCATTCGTCTGTAATTTTCTTAAAAATATCCGTTTAATTACTATATATGTCATATTATATATTTTAATTTAACTATAAAATTTATAATATAATTCAATAAATAATAAAAAATGAATATAACAAAACCCAAAATGCAGTGGTTTTTGGGGGCTTTAGGGATTCCTAAGTTTAGTAGCTTTTTTGATAGTTTTCAGTATTATGTTAGTAGTTTTTAGTAGAACTCGACGCGAGTTTAGTAGTTTCGCATGAACAGACCTGGCATCACTGGAACGAATCGCTTCAGTCCATCCGGCCGACTGATGTGATCTCGTAATTGCACGATACGATTTTGCATCCGTTTAGGCCGAACTGAAGGAAAACCGGACCGTATATGGGGCCCCTAAGGGATAACCCACAATAACCCTTTTTTATCCTTTAGTTTTAACGAGAAATAATAGCTTATTTACGAAGCGAATTTAAGCAATACAGCATTAATCCTTTTCCAACTAAATACATTGCGCATTTAATAAAGATCAATATAGTCCTTAACAGCATGCAATTTAAATGAATATTTTCGAAGATATTACAGATTTTTGCAGGGACAAACAAATGCAGGGACATGGATCGTAAAATTTATATTAAAGCGCGAAAATTATAATATCAAGCGGTCTCGCACGTCGCGTCGAGGTGATAGGGTCCCGTTTTTACCCATTGGGTACGAAACCCCTTAAGAACATTTTCAATATTGTATACAGAAGTATATTGCAGTGAGTAGAGTTATTGGCTGAAGAAGTTTTTTCTCCAAGAACACTATTCCACGCGGGCAAAAGCTAGTATTATAATAAATATTATCTAAATCTCTCTCACAAAATACCAGTGATTGGTTTATATTATGAATCATAACTCATAATCGATATTTGGATATGTATGAAATACGATTCAGTGGTTTTCTTGTTAACTTAATTTTTAAATTGTTACCTTATTTCTACCCGATTTAATAAGTTAAAGAAGGATGGGTGGAAATGTATGAACGCTGGGCTACCTACTCAATACGAACAAACTATACAGGATATTTTTTCAGTCAGTGCCTAAACTTTCAAGAGTTTTTCAAACTTTCAACTTTTACCATAATAAACTCAACTTTACTAATAGTGTAATAAGAACAGGATGTGATTTTTTTTTAATCAGTCACACAACAGCCGAGTTATTTTTCCGGTCGGGCCGGCCCGCCAAAGCATGGCTCTTCCAAAATGAAAAACAACTGTTTCACGCTCCCCAGTTCAAATTATAAAAAGTATGCTTAAACAAAAGGACATCAAAACTGTTTTATTTTTGTGTTTTTGGCGTCTATCACAAAAGTAAAATCCCCATTACTTATACTGTAGCGAGCTACACTTAGATGATAAAGATGATAGATGTTGCTGATAGTAGAGATGATAGATGCTGCTGATGCTATATTCTGATGCTGTATGCTGATACTGTTCTGATAGGTTGATGCTGACATAGGGTATAAATGATGAACCCCGTTTGGTGCGTAATAACGAACTGCGTTTATTGTAAATAATAATTAAATTTATATGTTACAAAAATACTTATCTAAGATGCACGCGCGGACATACGCGAGGCGCACGAGTGCAATGACACAATGACCCGTACATATACGTTTATGGCCATACAAAAAAATTAAGAGGGCTTTCTAATGAGATTAATTATTGTGTACTGATCCCATTCGGTTAAATTAATGACATAATAATATTATTATGTCATTAATTTACTTTTTTCAAACTATTTTCCGACTGTTGGCTATTTTATCTTGCATTTTTCAGTAATAAAATTCCGTGACAAATGTCACAAAGAAGAAATAAATATTCTTGTGACAATTAATGTCAGTTTGTAGGGTACACCCTACAATCTGACATTAATTTTCTATATTTCTTTTCAATCAATATTTTGATTATTTTGTTAAGTTTTGTTTTATTATAGTAAATTTTAAGCTCAATTTAGTGATTTAACTCAAAAATTATTATTGACACTAAATTGAAAACAAGCAAGCGACAATAATTATGTAAGTTTATTTTAAAACTTGATTAAACGCGTTAGAAATTCAGTATCTTAGATAACATCTAAACTTTAAAATAATGCGTCCAGCAGGTATGTAAAGCCGTGGGTAGGTGGCAGCTAGTGGTCAGTGTAACGGTATCCGTGTCTGTTTGTGTGAATGTTGCCAAGTGGCTGCGGTGGCGAGCGCAGAGGAGCGGCCACGACACCAGGCGCGCAGTGCAGCGAGGCGGTGCCGGTGCAAGTGCATCGGGGTCAATGCACCGGGGGCGGGGCTGTGCACCGTGCAGCGCTGCGGTTGGCGGGAGTATCATGACATAAATATATTAATTCGAGATAAGCCACCTTATAAATACGCGAAGGTTGTGCAACTTGACCTTGCCGAACATTTAATTCACATTACAACAGTGCCTACTATCTACCTTGTACCCACTAACATGGTACTAAGTACCTACATATTTTGTTACAACATTCAACAATTTAAGCAACAAATTTTGTTTTAATATGTATGCAAATAATTACATATCATTAATTTAGCAGACAATTAACAAAAAATGGCTCTATCATCGCCGACATCTAAATTATGATATAGAATTCTTTGACGATTAATCCTTTTACAATTTAAACAACATATTTAATAGTGACAGTTTTTACACAAATGTTCTAAAATATCAAATATTATGAAATATGTAAATGATGTAAAGCGTCCCTTCGCGCGCTGCGCGTTTTCAGTGTGTTTCAGATTTCAGTGCTACTAATTGCTATGCGTCTTTCTGTATAAAAATTTAAATAGCATACAATTTTAAAATATTTTCTAACGCGCGGACTATCGCAATCTTCACCTAACCTACCCAATACCTTCTTACCTAAAGATAGATAAAACCTTTTCTCATATCTAACAAACACAGAAAATAAAAATTTCAGGTACGGGCAGGTAGCTGTTTCGACAGACTTCGAGTATGATGATAGAGTTCGTAGCCGAACCCACGTCTCCACCCTCCAAAACGTCACAAGATTAATAAATAAAAAAAAAGAATTATGTATATTTTGCACTATATTACTAAGTTCGAAAGGCTAACATGATCAGGGCTTGTTCATTTCTTTTTTAATCTTTTGTCTGATTTTAATCTTTTTCTTTTTCTTTTTCAATTATCTTACATCTATTTTTCAGTTTTTCTTTTCTTTTTATGATTGTTTTATACAATGGTAAAAATAAGAGAGATTAGATCAGTATGAGCTAAATAAGAGACGTTAGCTCATACTGATCGAAGGTTCTAAAATAAGACCTAAGGCTCTTGCCCTTCTATCGAGGCTCGATGCGATTGGCCGGCCTGGCCCAGTACAGGTAATAGATAGCTAACACCTAACTCCCTGCTATTGCTAATCTCCTAATGCTTCTAAACACGATCACTTCTCTAACGGCGCAGTTTCTAATTCTAATGCTTGTGGATAGCGACGAGGGTCTTTTCTTTCTAGGGGATCTTGGCCTACAATGCCTACTATGAAAAACATCTGAAAACCTAAGTTCAACTCTTAACCATCAGTGATGCTCGCTCGTATTTTGTAAAGTTTACGGAAATCATTGCAAATGATTTGATTTTTTTTACCTTTTTATTAATTTTATTGTACAACTTTGCGTTTACAATTAACAAAAAATAAGGTTTTCCGTCCATCATCATTCAGTCCACGAATGATTTTAGATAATTACCAAGCAAGCTTTTGCTTTTAACTACTTGATTATATTTCGTTGAATATGATAAAAAATCAACCAAGGTGTGGCGGTAAACTTTTAATTAAGAGATATTAAAGCCGGGGTATAAAAAGTTAGAGGGATGTCTTTTTGGAAGGTCACTTGAGCCGACGTCGCGTGCGGCGCGGTGATAAATGAAAACAATTGACGTTATATCACTGAAATCCCCAAGTCCGAAATAAGACAATAGAAGAGTTACGTTCGTCATTTTGTAAAATCAAGGCGTGGTGATATCAAAGGGTTTTTATGTAGATACATAATTTAAGATATTATTACTGATAAGGTGTAAAAACCTTACCTACCCAACAGTTTATATTTTAACTGCAAACTGCAAAATGTATTTCATGGGATTTGATGATGTGGCCCACATAGTGGTAGATATTGTAATTAAAGTAAAAATACGTACGTAATACATAAGCTGAAACTAAATCTTTTGACAGATAAATAAAAAACAATGATTTAGACAGACATAATGGGGTAACATTAAACGGGTTAGTAGGGCGTCGTTATGTGAATCGGGACATGAAGGGCGCGGCGAGGCCTTTACGAAAGTGACTTCTCGCTCGCTATGCTTTCCTGGTAAATATTTATTTTTATGGGCTACGGATAAATGTCAGGGGAGTGCCGGCGGGCTCCGCCTTTTGCCCCAGGGTACGATTTTTTACCGCGAAGCTGTTACGGTCGGTCGTATTCTAGATTGCAATGTCATAAAAAGCTCATCACTTTGTTGTTTATGGTTGTATAGCCATCATTCAGTTGTCACTTCATTTAAATTCTTACGTTACTTATCAAACAATAATGTAAAAATAATGAAATACCTCTGACAGGTGTTCTCATCTGAGAAAAAAGTCTATTGAACAGATGACGACAGTGCCTGGCATGGGTGCGAGCGTGAGAAATATGGGTGCTCTCACACTTCCCTCTATACCAGGATAACAAAAACTGAAGGACACATTGGTACCTTTTTGGTCCTTACTGGTTCTAAGAAATAGGTTCCTTTTATGTCCCATCGGCAATAAGAATCTGGGCAAGGGTTAAATATTATTATTCAAACAGTTGTTTAAATTTTTATACTTATTATGTAGGTACATACATTTAATTTAAGTATACCTACTATATGATACTCTGTAAAATAGAGAATTGGCTTTCAGGACTCCCTGTTATGTGCTAGAAGGACATAGATGTAGAAACTTGTAGAAATGTTTGTGACCTAATAATTATAAAATAAAAATATTATGCACTTTGAAAGTACCGGTAAATGACTGTACCGTACCTATCATAATAATTTTGTCGTAAAATCAGTCTCATTAATCTATCGCGGCAGCGCTGTCGCCAAGTATTAGGCGGCCGCAACTATATTTTCTCGAAGCATTTCGCTGCTTTTTCGTGCCCCCATATTCATTCGTTTGTAACAAATCTAGCGGTATGAATTTTTGTCGCAGTTTTTAAATTTCATAAAAAGCGAGTGCATAGTTTAGGAGATATTAAGCAGCAAAAAAACGCGATTTTGAAAGATATGAATAGATGGAGGTATGGAGGTATCCCTACCTCCATACCTCCATCTATTCATATCTTGAATAGTAAGTATAATTCAAAGCATACTTTCTAGTAGACTAATAAATTTTAAATTTGCTGTCAGGCTTGGTTATTAGCTACATATAAAGGTAAAATATAGAAAAAGTAAAGAAACTGTATCTGATCTACTGATCAAAATGTATGAATACAAGATCACTGATAACTTTGTAATCGTTATTTATATAACAAATCTCATAAATTAAGAAATGGTAGGTTATTTTAGATTGTAAGTAGATGCTTCGAGACGAATGGGCCCACTCGATAAATAAAACGGCCTCACAGAAAACCGATGGGAAATAGCACTTGCGTTGTGTCTCATTGCATGGTACCGGTGTCCCACTTTGGGACATTCCTGCACGTTACCTTCCTCATGCAAAGCTCGCAAACGCACTTGTAACTCTTCTGGTGTTGCGGATAGATGTCCATGAGCGGCAGTAAACGTTTCAACTATGGAATAGATCTGGACACGAGCAATCGGATCGCCCGATAATATGAAATTGTAATAAGTTTTACTAATTAATTTGAAAACGAGCAAACCGATCGCCTGGTGGTTAGAAATTGTTATAATTTCTTACCATCGGTGATTAGTGGTTTTAAAGATCTGGAACGCACTTGTAATTCTTCTGGTGTTGCAGATGTCTATGATGGGCGGTAATCGCTTAAATTATGGAATAAATCTGGAAACGAGCAAACGGATCGCCTGATGGTATGAAGTTGTAGTAATTTCTTACCATAAGGTGATCCGTTTGCTCATTTAGACATCTGCAACACCAGAGGTTTTAATGCGGGAGTGAGCAATTATTTCCGCATTAAAACATTCGCAACACCGGAGAAATTATATGTGCGTTCACGGTCTTTAAAACCTCCAAAATCCTTGATCTTCGGGTAACCTACAAAAAGAAATGAGATCCCACAAAAACATTACCTAAATGAAAAAATCCAAGTATTTCCTTTGCAAAAAGTTATGAGATGTTGTAAAGACCAAACGAAATTCAAGATAGTCCATTTAATTACTCACAAAAAAATTGTAACCGTTTTTTTTATAATTTATTATATTATTAAAAAGTGACTTGGCAATGAAACCAATATTTAATATAAATATTATGATTACTAGTAGCTTAAAGCTAGTATCTTATTACCTGCAGTCATTCTATTATTTGTGATCTAGATTGTGTTGACGATTTTTAAATTAGAAAATTTAACCATACCTATGAAAAGTTTAAAAAATGGTCAACAATCTTCGAAACTTTACATGTTTAATAAGTCCACTACTGGGAACATATCCTGAAAAGTTTATTTATCTGGTATAATCCAAACTCAAGTTATGAGGGTTCAATTAAAACCGTATTTCCAAAGTAAAAATGCACAAAAAAGTATGAAATAAAACTTATTTCCTAAGTAATTCCCCTTTTTAATTCGGCTAAAATTTTAACCATTTCTCTACTCAATCTTCATAATCTTGAAGTACCGACCAGCCCGAACAACATCCTGATAAGACAATATTTTATAGAATTCACGTTCAAGTTGGCTGGTACCGTAAGTTATATCATCATAATGTGATGATGTAAGGTGTCATGATGGTGTTGATGATGATGATTACTGTAATCGACATAGTGACATATGCTTGCAGTTCTTTGAACAAAGCCGGAATCCCCAAACATGTATCTATAAGGTGTCAGGAGTTTTGTTCAGTACTTTTGGATCCACGGTAAACCTTGGAGCAAAATCTTACTTTTTGGTAGCATATGGGACTTCAGAAAAAGTAAAAAACTCTACATGTGTCCATATTAATTTCGAGGAGTTCTCTCGATTCCTCATGGATCCCATCATCAGGTCACCACTTTGGTGACAACGGGACCAACTTGGGAACCCTTTACATCAAAAAAAGAATTTTGTAAATCGGATTTGATAATCGGATGAAAATTGAAAAAAAAATATAAAAAGATTATATATTATATTAAAAAGATTTTTTCTATGTGGCTATCAACTTTTCAGCCCAACGTTACTTTATAACATCTATAACATTTTTCTTTTCTAATCAAATAAAAGACACAATTGACTAGTTGCGTGCATTTTTGCCGTGTACCGGTTCTATTCCCAGCACACAGGCCTCATCCCGGTGTGCGAACAAAAGGCAAAGGGAACGGGAGTCCCTGTAACTCCTCGTGGGCTCTGCGACCCTGGTGGCGCGGGATCGGCGAACACACCCATATTTCTCACGCTCGTACCCATTGGAGTCTGGAGCAGGCACCGGGCGGCCCACGAACCATAGATAGGCAAAATGTGTTCATTGCCACACCCCGGCGCGGTGTGGCAATGAATTATGTTTTTCGACGCGGCGCGGCGTAATAAAATAAAACGTTTGTTTGTACTTTGTGATAACGTTAATATGAAATCAAATGGCAAATGGAGATTGATGGCATTGTGCATTGCAAAAATTTTAATTGTTTGCCAAAAATAATAAAATCTACTAAATTAAATTGTGCAAATAAAATCAATATTTTAATACGTTGTAATATGTATTATGATTTTTTCCGCAATTTAAATATTTGATGATATTTTATATAAAATGAGTTATGCTTGTTGTTATAATAAATACCCTGTAAAATAACTAATAAAAATAAAAACTTCTCTAGTACCATTGTCTATAATGAACAAAAAATTAAAACCGACTTCCAAAGTAAAAACGCACAAGAAAGTATGAAATAATTCTTATTTTAAATGATTCCCCTTTTAAATTCGGCTAAAATTTTAACTATTTCTCTCCTCAATTCATTATTCATTATTTTGAAGTCGATACCAGCCCAAACAATATCCTGATAAAAACAATATTTTATAGAACTCACGTTCAAGTCGGCTGGTTGATTTTCATTTTCTGTTTTTAAAATAATCATTTTTCCCTTTTCAGTTATAAGTATTGCTTATATTATTATTAACCATTTAAGAAAAGTTATAAATACAAAAAGCCGAGTATTCTCTCTCTCGGCAAAACAAAATCAAGCGTTATTTTATGCCGTTTTTCTGAGAGGCCGCCAGACCGTAGTATTAACACAAATAAGCATTACCGATCTATGGACCTAATTAACAATCACCAGTGATGATAATGATTAGATACTATATTATTATTAAATAATTATTATTATCTTTTGTACGAATCTGCAGTAAAATGAAGCAGGAAGCATTAAGTATAATATTATAGTGATAATGATGATCACGAATATAATTTTGGCTATACCAAAATTTCAAATACGTTGATATCGGTGCATACAACTATGAGGAGTACCTATGTCACCATAACATTATGTTGGTGTATCGTGTGAAGATGGCGGTGATGATGATGATGATGATTACTGCAAGTGGCATGATGTTATATGCTTGCAGTTCTTTAAACAATGCCGAAATCCCCAAACGTGTATCTATAAGGACTCAGGGAGTTCTGTTCAGTACTTTTGGATCCAGGGTGTACTTTGGTGTCAAATTTAAATTTTTGGTAGCATATGCTTGGACTACTTGAGAAAAAGTCGAAATCACTATATTATGTGTCCATATAAATTTAGAAGAGTTTTCTCGATACATCACGGAACCCATCGTCAGGTTTACACTTTGGTGTCAAATGGACCAATTTAGGATTATACCCTTTATAGCAAAAAAAGAATTTAAAAAATCGGTCTACAGACGACGATCGACGATCTACGGAGTAATCGTTGAACATACAAAAAAAATATACATATATACAGCCGAACATATACGGTATAACCGCCTCCTTTTTTGGAAGTCGGTTAAAAAATTTCATTCATCAAAATAAATATTAGGTACAAATCTAACTTCAGTAGTTAGATTTGTACATATAGGTATAAAATTCTATTCCAAATCTGAATAATGAGGAAAAAAACGTTTTATATGTTGGTATTCATATCAGCCTAAAGAGTGACCGCTCATCGGAAACGACCTAAAAGCGTCCATTAAATCGACAAACATTCTTCACAACACCCTTTGATTAATCATCATCAACAACTTGCTATAATTAAGCTTTTGTAAAATATTTTGCGGTATACCAATTAATTACGCTAAAGAGAGGTATTTTTTAAGCATATTGGTAGTATTAACAAATAGTAAGATTTTGCTCCAAGGTATACCCTGGATCCAAAAGTACTGAACAAAACTCCAGACTCCTTACAGATACATGTTTGGGGATTTCTGTGTTGTTTAAATTCGGCTAAAATTTTAACCATTTCTCTATTTAATCTTCATAATTTTGAAGGCGGTACCAGCCAACTTGAACGTGAGTTCTATATTAAACAAAAAATTAAAACCAACTACCAAAGTAAAAATGCACAAAAAGTATGAAATAAAACTTATTTTCTAAATAATTCCCCTTTTAAATTCGGCTAAAATTTTAACTATTTCTATACTCAATACTTCCTTATTTTTAAATTGATACCAGCCAGTCGGTAATATTTATTTTATAGATGTAATAAATGACTTTTTTACAAAGTCGACCATTTTCGAGTATACGGCCTCCAAAGTTGGTTTGTAAGTTGCCCCCCCCCCCCCCCCCCCCTAGCATTTCTAAACTATAAGAGATAGAAACTTGTAATTTTCCATGCTGATAGATCATGCTAAAAACTCTTTAGGAAAATTATTTTGAATAAAATCGGACAGTAACTTTGGAAGTAATTTAAAAAAACCTATTACGTGATATTTACGGAACCCTCCATATATATGTCCTGACATGCTCTTGGTTAGGTTTTTTTGTTTAAAAATAAATGAATATAAATAAATTATAACAATAATATAAATTCATATGAATTATATATAAAAAATTCCCAACGAAAGCTTCTTTCTCTAAGCTTCACCAGCGGTTTTTGAAACGTTATTATTCAAATAAATATATTATATCCATGATCTGAAATAAATTGCTGTTATTTATTTATTCAATATATAATTTATTGATTAGTGTTGGGTTGAGGCACAAAATACTGTGATTATTTTGCGCAGCATTTCATCGAATTTCCGCATAGAAATGACCCATGACTCAATGTTCTTTTCGCAACTTTCGCAAGATCCTGGACCAAGTCTATTGCTGGATCCATATAATTTTGAAAAAAAAAAGATTTATCTACTGAGGCATATTTATGAGATTTCGATAACGATTCCTCTTTTTTATGTTGCAATTTTGTAACCTAACTGCATACACTTCGTCAAGTTGGTCTCCAGGTTAAATCACTCCGGGATAGTAGTTTTAAACAGAAATCGAAAGTAATGAGAACTTTATTTATAAGTAAGCCAACAAAATGTTATTATTCTAATAATGAAGTTATTGTTTTCACTAAGAAATATTGAAGAATGTTATTTATGTCCGTGGAAAACTTCACGTGATCTCCTGCACTGTCGCGAGCGGAACGTGCTTTTAATCGAAAGTATCTAATTATTTACTACCAGAATCAAACCATATCTCAGGGCTTTTATGAATTATTATTACTAATTAGTACAAATAAAAAAGTTAGTCTTACCTGTTAAAAAAACAGTGAATACGAGCAAGGCGGCAATCGTGGAAGTCATCCTATCGACTTATCACCGTTTAATTTTTGGCATTGGTTTTCTATACTTTTTTTTGAATTAAGAAGATGCACGGTACGCGGCCTGTCTGTCAGTGACGGTTCCTGAAGGTGCGCTCGGCTCGCCCCACGCAACCCCACTACCACCCTTTGGTGGTGTGTGGTGGTGTAAATGGGGCCAGGGAGCGTCCGACCTATAAAGAAAATTGTCTTGTCCCCGCTAATTGAAATGTTCGCGTTTGTTTGTGCGTTTAAATTAATGATCGATTTACGCGAATATTTCTGGTTCCCATCCACATGACACAAACATGTTGATGCTATCATATAATTTAATTATTTTTTAAAGAACAGATTTTAGGAATACTTCTCGAGAGTATATAGGTAATAATCAGTTTCGGGGTCAGACTCGATACGACCTTTGGCATAGATTTGAGCCAACAACATTATAACATTCAAACTCTACAGTTGCGAGCATTGGAATATAAGTACCTACCTAGTACCTACCTATAGGTACCTAAGCTTATGATATTTTGTCATATACAATAAAATGGAAATTCGGCGGTTATCGGTAGGTAGGTACATTTTGACTTTCAACATAATCTTCATGCAGATTATTATTATTAAGTAGCTAATCCCAACTAAACTGGTGGTTTATACTTTTAGGCTGCTTCCGGAGTCGGCACGAATAGGCCGGCTTGGCTGGAGAAATACCACGGTTCACGACCATGGGTTATACAGATGCTGATGGTCCATGGCTGTCAAATGACGCTTGCGTCATGTTTTCCCGAGTGCGGTTGGGTATCAAAAGGCACCTGGAGGTCTACGAAGGGGTTAGGGGTTAAAAAATCGGGAACGTTCTTGTTACTCCTCTGGTGTTGCGAGTATAAGCTTCCGCGATCCGTTCGAAGTTTCCTGGTCTATTCCATGAGATTTTAAGACATTTATTTTTTATCAATTCACTTAACAATTAATTATAAATTCACTTTTAACATCCTTGTTCCGTTTTCACAGCTTAATTTCCTGACTAGTTGTGAAAAGGGAATTAATAATAGACACAAAACACCGGTGTACAAAGTAGGTTATATCCTATAATGTTTCGTTTACAATAAAACCACGTTGCTAATGGCCCTCGGCAAACTTCGTTTTTCATGGAAATGACAGACGATATATGGAAAACGGCGATTTTCGAGAGACATTAACGGCTCGTTTCAATAACCTATCTACCAATATAACTATTTGTTAAAAACGTCAAATTTGTATCGCGAAATACCGGCAAATGATTGAATGACGACGTTTTTAACAAATAGTTATTGGTAGATAGGTTATTGAAACCGGCCGTAAGATGGCGGTCGTACTGTATATATTATGTAGGTACATATTTTGTTTTCCCATTTCCAAAGCTACAACACTATAATTATACAGTGTGAATTTTTCAAGTGTGCATGGTAGGCCCAATCTGAAACTTTATGCAATAGCGAAGAATGCTAAAAGTAGTTTCGTTCCCGATTTTGATAAAACTTGAAACTCCGTCATTGGATAAAAACTAAAATCCGTTGTTTTAAGTCTAATGGCCTAAAATCTAATGGCACTAATGGCCGGGTTCAATAACCTATCTACTACAATAACTATTTGTTAAAAACGTCGTCATTCAATCATTTGCCGGTTTTTTGCGATACATATTTGACGCTTCTAACAAATAGTTATTGGTAGATAGGTTAATGAAACGGGCCGTAAATCAATTTCCCTATCCAGAAATCAGACTAATTTTGAGTTTTAATTTTTATCAAAATTGAGCTCGCAACTCATTTAAGCATTTTTCGGTATTCCTTATAGTTTCACATTTGGCCTACCATACAATTGAAAAAGTCACCTGTAGGCATAGGTAAATGTATGTAAAAGTTTGCGAGGATGGACTCAAAATATCGAATGGATTTTGATGAAACTACTGTAATATATCTTATACATCTAAATTTAGTGTATCGTGTAAAACGCAATCGGACGAAGCCGCGGGTATAAGCTACTAAAAATAAAGCTACGTAGATTTTTTCGTGTAAAAAATGTTGGCCAACGGAAAAACCTGCGCAAATCAGGGCTATAAAATGCTTTGATATAGTGTTGTTAGTTTAACTGGACCATTTAACAGAGCGAGGCCGGTCGCCGTAATTGGAACTCTCTCCCCGCGCCGCGCCGCACCCCCCGCGCTCGCCCGCAAATGTTAGCGGATCGCGGCATTTGCGCTGATGGTATTCTCCCCAGCTATCACCACCGTCCACCCCATACCGTATAGACTATAGTGGAACTTCACACTAGATAATATCGAAGCATTTTTATTTTATGCGCGCATGTCGCAATAATTTTGGGGAATTTCACAAAAAATACCGAAGCCAAAGAGCAGTAGCAGTACTACCTACTTATCTAATTGTAAAGTAAATTTATTGAATTCGTCACAGTCACAAATGCATATATTACCTATTCTACTAATAATTGAAAAACGGATGAAGTTGGCCGAGGTTGAATTTATTAGGGTTGCATTTTTTTTCCTTTTGAGGAACGGAACCATAAAAAAACAGTAAAATAGGGGTATATCATAACAAAACCGCGCAAATTGTAAACATTTTTTATTAATTAAACAAAAAATTACATTTTTTAAATACTTACAACTTCATACATAAATACATTACAACAACATAATAACAAACTGACGCACGTGTGAAAAGTTACATCACTGAGCTGAGCATCGATTTCAATTAAAACAAAACCAAAGAAGATATGAAACAAATCTGTATAGACGATAGTGTAACTTTTCACGAGTAGATACAGTGTCACCCATCACTACCTTATCTGTTCATTCAAGAGTATAATTAACATGTAAAAATAGTTAGGTAAAGGTAAAGCAAAGAAAATTTTCAACACTGTCAAGTTCTAAAATTCTAGATAATAATTAAACATATTTTTATCTTATCCACTGCGCTAAGTAAAATTCGCAAAATATAAGACTACTTAATGCTTGCTTTTAATCAGTGAAACGGTGTTTAAATTCAGACTTCAGCAATTGTGGCGCAAGAAAGTACGAGAAAGAGTTAAGAAGAATATTTGTGGTTTAAAGTGAACAGATAAGTAGCTCTGTAAATATTGTAATTATTTAGGTGCAGTAGAAAAACATAAAATATCAGACTTCTATTTAATTATTAAGAGTTGGCATTAAATAAGGTAAAACTTTTGTTTACAAAAACATTGCTAGTCCCACATAGGGAAAAGCGGGGGCTATTTACCCTATTTTATTCTATATTCAATAAGCATTTCATGAACATTTTAATATTCAAATTTGATAGTATTTTTTTATTAGTTATTATTAATTAATTACTGGTTACATTTAGATCTCATTCATGTTGAATTTGCCTATTTAAAACATACTATCTACTCTATACATGAAGAATTTTGTTACTAAAATGAATTATAGTTAAACAAGCACGTCTGTGCGTTTTAGAAAATTGGCTAAATGTCAATAAATCATTACAATCAATAATATACAAATTTCAATTATCTATATAAATTCAATAATCATAACAAGAGATTGTGTGGAAGTTTACTGTAAAATTGCCGTCGCCAATCATCATCAAAAACACTTAAGCTGTGCGTACACTGGCAACAAAATTGTCTCCTTCCGTTCCGTTACTTGCATTCTGATTACTTTCTGATTCTGATTCAACTTTAGCGCACGCGAAATAGAGTAAACTTTTCCGCAAAAAATGACTGTATAGGAAAACAATCATGTTTTGCGGAAAAGTTAGCTCTATTTTGCGTGCACTAAAAGTTCATAATCGGAATGCAAATGGTGTGCGGATGTCCTTGTAAGTTAAGAAATTCAAGATGGCGATTTACAATTTGACAGTTCACAGTATTCGACACTCACTCGATGGGTTGTACAACATAAACAGTTCAAATATTTGCAGACAACGACGGCCAAATTTACAATTCGCTTAACGCGATACTAAACTTTGTTTCGTATAACATATTACATATTTATTATTTTAATAGAACGAAACATTTATACAACAGAGATAAGAATATTGGACGAACAACGGAATTACAATGCACAAGAAATAATCCATTTTCCTTTTGAAAAATTCGTTAAACAATAAGTACCTAATTTATTTTATTTAAATCTATTATAATAATAAGTGTATTACATGAATGTCATTAGTGGGCAATTTACGGACATTACAAAATGTTACTAATGGTCACATATTTGAATAAGACCAATCGTAGTTTAGCATAATTCACTAATCACAGCAGATCAACTTTTCTAATGTCAAAACTTACTTTTGCGTCTTGACAGCTGTCCAACCCCAAAAGGTTTTCAAAACTACCGACTGTTCTTTTTCGAATCTGCGTAGGTATATGATACGACACGATACATCGGCAACTAATCCTTGTTCATCATAACTCCAGCCACTACATACGCTACATACAACATATCTAAATCTATCCGACTATGACTATATATACACAATATACACATACTCGCCCCTTAAGTATATTTAAAACCGCTACATGGTTTTTTCAAGTCCTAGCGTACTTGTATATCATACAGGTCTACACAATTCTACAATAGATCAAAACCTAGGGTGAATATTATTGTTTGTATTCAAATGTTAAACATTTTGTTGTATACCTGCTATATATGCTCTAAGGAATATTTGTGTTGTCTTTCTTAAGAACCAAGGATATGTAGGTTTCATTCTTAATCTATAATAAGTGTATACACCGGAGTAGACCCGGTAGTGTTTTCAAACTGATTTCGTCACAAAATGTGAACTTATGGGGGGGAAATATATCATCGCACTGTTAAATTAGATGAAAATTATATTTGTTACCTTTACATAATATTTATAAAACTGCATATAATGCAATAGGTATTATGCTCATTTTAATGAAATCGAAGAAGATATTACAACTTCATTGGACACACTAACGCAACCCTTAAATATTGAATTGAGGTATGCGATATAAGGATTCTAATTTCTAGTTACTACACCTCCATCATATTATTATAAGAAACTACTGCTCATCATCAAGAAAAAAGCGTGCTGTCTGTCACTCGGCCTGTCTACCAATTAGATGAAAGTTAGGTCGCTGCATGGAACACAGCGGCGAGCGGCGCGCCGCTGTGTTCCAGGCAGCGGCTTCAATTCGAACCGTCTGTTCTGAAAGCGTTTTTTAGTTTAGAGTAGAAATAACTATTAAGTAGTAGAGTGCTCGTTATTTTGTATTTCAGACACATCAGACAGCTTAGTAAGTAGACAGCTTGAAATGAGAATAGTTGAAGAACAGCAATGTTTTTAGAGTATTAGAAAGTGTTTGACAGTTTTTACAGCAGTTCTCTGGCGTACACAAAAATAACTATTGCAAAATAGTGCATTTCGTTTCGTTTACAAAGAGATCTTTGGGGAATGTAAAGACAGTAAGATGGACTGGATTTATAAATAAATAAAATTTAATACAAACTATAATTTATAAATTCTTTAGTTAGTATTTTTAGAAACACTCATATTAGTGACACAGCACTGTTCCCTAAGCAAAATGTGTTTATAATATTATGTAAAATATAAACTACAATATGTTCCTGTTTTGCTTTCGGCAGTGTTTATGTAACGCATATTTAGTTAATTAAGCGTTCAAGTAATGTTATTTGTAATCCTGCGATAAGGTTACTTTGGGCGTCAATGTATGTATTGATAAGTATTATTTTGGAGAAAATTCAAGTATTATACATTAGTTCACTTTTGTCAAATTATATAAAAAATTATAAAATTTAATATCATTAATCTTTTCGAAAATTAAGCGCCTTCCTTTCCTGTTCGCTTAGATCTTTTAAAATACTCAACGGATTTTAATACAGTTACCAGCAATATATAAGTAGAGTGATTCAAGAGGAAAGTTTAAGGATACATTGCACCTTTGTATTAATTATTTACTCTGAATTATTTTTATTGAGGCGCAATGAATAATTATTATTACGAACTTATTGCGGTATACAAAAGTTTACTTACAGATAATTCACTAACGGCCGGTTTCAATAACCTATCTACAAATACCTATTTGATAAAAACGTCGTCATTCAATCATTTGCCGGTTGTTAGCGATACAAATTTGACGTTTATAACAAAATATAGTTATTGGTACATACAGGTTATTGAAACGGGCCGTAAAAGATGTTCAAAATTACTTCTCCATTTATCACCATGTGTTACAAATTTAAAATAATTAGCCATTTTCCTCAGAAAGCTTCTCAAAAACATCCGCGTAACCGGTAGAAATATTTTTATTTACAAAACGTAAAAAATGTGATGTAATCATCAAAACGAATATTTGATTAAAGTCAATAAGATTGTCAAAATGGCTAACACAAGTACAACTTATCTTTTCCAACTTTATCAATACGGTATTCCTTCACAGAATCATTAGCTTAAAAGTACCACTATACGAAAAAAAAATCATAACTTTTATAACCTCACCATTCACGTGTTAAAAATTAATCGTACCCTCCATGATCGTACTAACCGAATTTCTCTAAAACTTCTCATCGACACATTTCACTTAAGATTTTTACCGTTCTGTTACAAATCATTTGTGTCAATATGACCAAATTCTATAACTTCACCATTTTAATCGTAATTAATCAGATTGTAAGTCCTGTACTGTTTGTTGTCGTCGTAGAACACGAACACCTATAGCTGGTTATCGTTGGGCTCCAGCTCGAAGCCGCGGTACAGTGGGTTCTTGCCGCGCACGGGGAACGGGTGCCCCTCCGTGTTGAACACCCACTCGTCCAGAGGCACCAGGCTGTCGTCGCTGAACAGGAGGTAGAGGTACTGGAATAAAATATTTGCAAATTAGTTATACTAGCTGCAAAGTTTAATAAGTGCACAATTAGACCAGAAAATAACAAATATTACATATCAATTGCCTGTTTCACAACCGCTTAATAAGTGACAAATAGCTAATTTTGTCTCAGTCACTGAGTATAAAGTAAGCAGCGACAAAACTTCCGGATAAGCTATTTGTCACTTATTAGGTGATTGTGAAACAGGCCCTTAGGGTCTGTTCTTACTACTATTATAAATGTGAAAGTTTGTGATGTGTGTGATTTGTGATGTCCCGCGGGAAAAAGAAAAAAAATTCTGGCGAGATAACTCTTGCCCACGATAAAACAGAAACGGAAGAATTTAGCGATTGTTATTTTAAACCAGTTTCCTTATTACTTGTACAAATTGAGGTTGCTTAACCAACCATTTCTGAACCCACTACAGTCATACTCATTCGTCAAATTGTGCTTTACCTTGAGCGTCTCAGCAAGGAAGTAACTCTGCTGCACATCGTCACCCTGCGGCGAGGTGTGGTACACATTCATCAGCCCCGTGTACCCGCCGTCCACGCGGCAGTGCTTCTCAAGCGCCTGTAATAAGAAATAAATCTTGAATCCTGGAGAGGGGTGGTGGAATTCATGTTTTGGTTTTGTTAATCTAGTCGAGTTTGGGGTTGTTTGTTCTGTTTATATAAATAAATATAAATCATAATAATATGGTATCATCATAACGAAAACTTAACCATGTTTGATATAACGTTTTTGGATTCAATTACATAAATATTACGGAAATGAAATTAACTGCATATGTAAAGAAGTTTTGGCAGTTTTTTTTAATTATATTTTTTTATCTAGCATGAATGAATCTTCGGAGCTAAAATACCCTGCGACCCAAGTGAAATGAAAATACTTCGAGTATAGTATCATGGTGGTTCATCCACTGGTGGTGTCGGTATGATTTGGTCACAGTACCTCGACGGCCTCCCAGCCCCAGTCGCGGTACTTCTGCTCCTTGGTGAGGCGCCACATGATGAAGTAGCTCTCAAAAGTCTCGGGCCGCAGCAGGTACATCTTCTCGTTGCTCTTCATGGCGCGCGCCTCCACGGCGCCAGTGAACCTGAAATTATCCCGGAATCAGTTAGATACCGTTTTGGAAAAGAGATTTTTCCGAAGATGAGGCTATTCTCCAAGGATTTGTATTTCATACAACATGTTTTATATAATTAAAACTATATAAGTAAAAATCCCTTATTAGGATAACTTTGTTAAATGTTGACTGTATACCTAACTGTACTAGACTGACTTGGTTTGAAAGCAACATTACATGTTAATTCCTAACTTTTAAAATATAATAAGTTTTCTAATTTACTTGTATCTTTTCGGTTTTCTATTGTTTTTTCCAAGTAATTCTTTTTCTCATTTCTCAACAATATTATCTACGTACGTACGTATTACGTACGTACTGAGCGCTCAATGGCCTAGTGTGTAGACCATTTGATTCGCACCGGAGAGTGCAGGTTCGTTACCCAGGTTGTGGCGTGTACCAATGAGACTTTTTCAGATCTCAAGTACATTACGCACGCTCAAACGTGAAGGAAAACATCGTGAGGAAACCCGTACACGGTTGGCCCCAGCTGCATTGACCAGTCATTCCTCTGGACTAGGCTGACTGTGTTGTGAGAATGCCGTGTGTGCTTGGGCAACCATACGACATTTAAAACCGCCTGTACCAGGCACTACAGTATTTCAAGAGTAGTTAATTCGCTTCGAGAGTACTGTATAAGTCATCCAATAACGGACAAAAAGGCGGAAGGCCAAAGTTTTATTATCTACGCACCGGAACGCCTCGGGTCCGAGCTTGGTGTCGGAGCGGGCGTAGCTCTCGTGGCAGGTGTGGGTCAATTTCCGCGCCACGTCCATGTAGCGCTCCGACTGAGAGTTCTCCAAGGTCGTCGATGCTAGGGCAAACATTCCTCCTGAAATTGTTAAATAAAAATATTAAAATCAATGCAACATAATATTCAAATAAAGTAAGTTATTAATATGCTATAAAAGGCAAAAATGATCACGAGTTTCGCTACTTAAAATTTCGTTAACAGAACTGTCGACAATATCATGTTAGCCACGTTTGTAGGTAGCGGATGGCCGATTGTCATGAAAATATTGATTTCATATAGTGGCTTAAGAAAATCATGAAAGTTTCTTACCTAAGTACTTGTAGTTTAAATTTTAAACGGCTTTTTCTTCTTTTTCAACTATCTTTCAAAACTAGGGGTTAAAAATTCGTCTGCTTTTATAACTGAAAAAAAAAACATGCCTGCGAAGCACGACAAATGGTCCATCTTCTCCTCGAATATCCTGCCGTATTTCAGTTCAGCGAGATACGAGAGCCCCGACGGCGACACTCGCAGCATCTTATCCAGCGCCGCCTGCATGGCCTCGTCGAACATGACGCGTGCTTGCGCGTCCTCCGTGTTGGTGACCAGCCACGCCTTGAGCAGGTACTCGTAGAACGAGTCACCCAGTGCGCCGAGAGACATGTGCCCTGGAATTTTATATTATGTATTTAGTTAGAACTTTATACAAATTATCTCAAGTCAACGCGTATATTTTTTTATGTATGACCAGGCATAACTTTTTTTTAGTTATAGCCGAGGGGCACTGACTTAACTAGACGTAGCAGTAAATCAAGTAAATTTAATAAAATATTTAATAACATGTTTTATGCGAATAAAGATATTGATTGATTGATTGATTGTTTGATTTTAATAGAGTCATTAAGGCATCTAGAAACAAAGGAAAGGTATTTTTCGGACAGCGCGCTGACCTTTCTCTTGAAAAATCTGACTCGGGACACATGTGACTCTATTAATCCCATAGGCCATATTCCCGATATTTCTACTATCATGAAAAAGCACCATGTATGCTTTGCTACAGTGATTAGCTGGTAAACTATGACAGTAACTACTAAGACAGTAAGCTCACTCTGTCCCCACTGGCCGGTGCGCGGGTTGATGTAGTTGGGGTACAGGCCGTCCGGCTTCTGAATGTTGTGGAGCACGTCGCGGATGCGCTGCGCCTTCTGTCGGTACACTGTAACACACATAATGACCAGTTATTATGTGTTAAAAAAAGTCGACTTTATGCACATTTATAACAAAGCGGGGCGACGCTCTCTACAAATGACAGCTCGAGCACCGGCGAGTGTCACCCATGTTGACGTAAGCCCAAGGTTGACACCGTAATAATTTTAAACGTTGCGTCAGACAAATCTATCATAAATATTATGTAGGTAACTATATTGTCAATTATGTTAAAGCACGAAACGATCATAGGCCAGCCCCGAGAACGAAAGTCCTGGCTTGAAAAAACTCACGTCCCGCTCGCCGCGCTCACCCCCCGCATTGTCTAGCCACGCACACATAGCCGCGAGCTGTCATTCGTGTTAGTCTATTGAATGACAGTTCTTTACGTTAGTCAGGTTTTAGTTATTGTATCCTTTGGCGTGGCGCTACGTCTGCTTGTCACAATATTAATACTGTGTCAAACTTTACTGTGTGAGCTCGTAAATCTTTGTTTATTACAATATAGTTTGATAGACTATTTCTTTATCAATTAGTCTATCAAATTATATCTTGACATTTAATAATACCTATTTTAATTTTTTTAAATATGCTTACCGTCGTTTCCTGTGACGTCACTGAGGTACGTCAGCTCCATGTGCAGCGTGCCCACTTCGGAGAGAATGCTGTTGGCGCCTGCCCAATGGTACTGGTGGCTGGCCTGCAATCAATAAAAGGAACTAATTTATAACAACACTCCGATTGTTCTTTAAAATTGTATGTTTTAAACAACAATCGGAGGGTTGGTTTAACAAAAAAAACATAGGTACCTAATATTCATAAAAGATACGGTCAACCATTTATAGGGATTTTCGGTAGCAAATAAATGCAAGGATTCTTAGTAATGTAACAAAGGAAATCTTAAACGAGGTAACAAAAAGAGAGTGAAGCAGAAGAGATCCACAAACAAAGCCACAGGAAACTAAACTTCTTGTATACTCCGTTCCGATTCAATTCAAATTCAAAAAACGATATGGGCAGTGTTCCCAGCCACCAACAGATTTCAAACCTATCTCATTTAATAGCTCTTGCCACCCTGATTTAGTATGGCGACATTCACCTCAGGAGTAGAGTTTTGACAGAAATTGGAATTTTATTTTTATTGTTTTGTATTAGCGACCACTCCAGCTTCGCACGGATGCGATGTTTTAGGTCCTTACATATGAAATTAGCGTTTTGTCGTACTGGCCACTTTGATCTCAAATATATCTTCTTTGGTTAGGAATTCCAATTTCAAATATATACCGCTATTTACTCATGCATTTGTGTTGTTGTCGGTGTTGTCGAAAACCGTAATTCATTTGGTTTTTTCCTTTTCTTACTTTTTTCTTTGCGTCTCTCTGTTTACAAAATGGAAAACTTGAAATATCGTATTATTTTCGAGTACGAGTTCCACCGTGGCACCAGTGCTGCAGAAACGGCTCGACGGATTAATAATGTGCATGACGGCGGTGTCGCAAACGAAAACACAGAGCGTTTTAGGTTCCAACGTTTTCGTTCTGGAAATTTCGACCTGCAGAACAAGCCCCGTGGACGGCCGGAGACCAAAGTTGATAATGAAGAATTGAAGGCTATTGTGGAAGCGGATACATCGCAAACCATGCCCGAGTTAGCTACAGGCTGCTTTGTTAGTGATAAAACTGTTTTAATCAGTGTGTGTGTGCAGCAAACCGACAAACGCGCGTCGACTGCTGCGTTACATTACTCAACCGACACAATAATGAAGGGATTTTAAATCGATACATAACCTGTGATGAAAAGTGGACCCTGTATGATAATCGGAAACGCTCATCGCAATGGCTAAACCCTGGCGAACCAGCCAAAGCCTACTCCAAGCAAAAATTGACTCAAAAAAAGTTACTTGTGAGCGTTCGGTGGACTAGTGCCGGTGTCGTTCACTACAGCTTTCTTAAATCTGGCCAGACGATTACGGCAGATGTCTATTGCCAGTATCTGCAAATCATGATGGAAAAGCTAGCTGCTAAACAACCGAGGTTGGTTATTCGCTCTAGGCCACTGCTGCTTCAGGACAACGCTGTCGCTCGCTCTGTCAACGACCACACACTGCACTGAGGAGCTTCAATTGGAATGCCTAAGACACCCACCGTACTCCCCGGACCTTGCTCCAACAGATTACCATTTTTTTCGAAATTTGGATAACTTCTTGCAAGGGACAAAATTGAACTCCGATGGGGCAGACTTCTTTAAACTAAGCAACGGATTTTAATGCAGTTTTCAGCAATGGATAGAGTGATTCAAGAGGAAGCTTTACGAGTATATGTATAATACATCGCTCCCGTGCGAAGCTAGAGTGGTCGGTAATATAAAACAATAAAAAAATAAAATTCCAATTTCTGTAAAAACCCCACTCCTGAGGTGGATATTGCCATACTAAATAATAATCAGCGTGGCAAGAGCTATTAACTGAGATAAGTTTGAAATCTGTTGGTTGGTGGGGACGATTTTCTGCATGGTCCTTTCTTTATTACGGAGTGGATAAGTGATTTTTAAATTGAAAGGATTATAGCCGGCCATATTGAGCTTTGTTTACATTTATATTAAATTGAATCGGAACGGAGTAAAGGTCATAATACATTTGTATATTATTAGATTATATTTTTTGGTATATGCTAACCATAAAATTAACGTCTGTGATGACACACTTTTATAGTGGGAACGATTTGAACGACAAAATACTACGTAAGTAGGTACATCGTGGTCGTTAAAATTAACACATTTCGAGATAAGAAGAGGAAATTAACATTGGACTTTCTATATAACCTTCCTCGCCTAATTTAGGTTACAACATTATAGCGATGTTAACATGGTAGCGAAAACGTTCCTAATTTCTTCTGTCCCGCGATCAAACCACGAGTTACTCAAAATCAAAGGCGAAGAAATGTTTCTCGCAGAAACAGTGGCGAACTTTACCAATATAGGTATTATGTAATTAATTAATAACTTCATACCCTTTTTAATTACAAAATCTTCGCGAGTTCCGGAATCTCAATAAATTTCTCCGAAATGAGATACCGACACTCCGGTGTTTCCATTCCATACCCAGAAAAGGAGGCTCTTTAGACGCAAGTTTCGGAAGGAGTATAATTCGCACGGAGAAGTAAGTCAATTCGTGAAGCATAACTTGAACCGGCCTAATGAGTGTTTTGTGTACACTGGACGGCACAAGTCGTCACACCACACCATATTCATATGTTATTATTTTAATCAGTTGTCAGATCAATATTTGGTTTAGACAGTCAGAAAAATTGTTATGCTTGTGTCTTCATTAAGCGGAGAGGCATGTTTTAAAGATGAGTTTATTACAGGATAAATTGTTTTTCTTATTATTGAAAGTGTGTAACTTTAAAAAATGATATTGCCAACAAAGGCTGTTCTCTGAAAAATGCAAGGCAACTCAATACGAATACTAAGTTAAAATCGCCACAAATGATAACAAAAAGGTACGTAATTGAAAATCGGTTTGAGATCGTCAGAAATTTCATCTATGTTTTCGTCGGTTTAAGAGTGTAAGTATTGTTATCCTAATATACCTGAAGTAATTTTTAATCAAATGTAGTCTAAGCTTATTAAATCTATCGTTGGAAATTGTTAAGGCTTTCATTATCATTCCGGATATTTCCAGCTTTAATTCAATAATTAGTATAAAATTCAGCCATTACAATACTAGCTGCCTGCCAGCTGAATGTTATCATTAAGTAAATAATGCTCTTATAAAATACTAGCTCGCGCCCGCAACTTCGTTTGCGTGGAACTAATGGAAACGGAAACTTACTTTTTTAAACGGAACCCTAATATAAAAGTGGCCCTAAGATAAAAGTAAGTTTCAGAGATTAGCCGGAACAAACAGACAGACAAAAAATACCGGTTGTCTGTAAAGTCGGTTTACTGACGATAGTTGAACGTGACAACGTCAACAACAACAACAACGACAACAACAACAATAATAATAATAAAAATGAGGTAAAGTACTTGGTAACGGTACTTGGTAACAATAACGGGTAACAGGTAACGCATGACGTCATGTTTTTTCGTGCGTGCAACCGGCTCCATCGATTTATAAGACGTTATCACGTCAAAAAAACACTTTTTTTGTGTAAGTACCGTATAAAGTGTCATATATGCATTAAGTGCAAAGCTAGTAATTTGATTTTACAAACAGACACTTAAATTTTATTTGTATGCATTGTAGATTTATGCACGTAGGCGGTATAGAATCTTTTGTCGAAGTATTGATTTCTTGTTGACCCGCCAGGCCTCGAGATAATTGGCTATATCATTATGTGGCGCGCCTTCGTCTTAATTTGGCGATCGAGTACTCTTAAAGAGGTATATATTATATATAAGTATTTATTTAACAAACAAAAGCATTATTTAATAATTTTGTATCGAGTGCCAGCCCTGGCTCACGGCATCTTACAAGAATTTTTCATCCGGTTTTCGTGCCCGAATGTCTATTTCAAAAGCAACTTTTTCTACTTTCCTCGGGTCCGAGCTTCAAAAGCTCAGTGCCAAGAAACGAATTCTGGTTCAAATTATCGTCTCCCGTTTTTTGCACTCATTGTGCTCTGCAATTTTATAAAAGCGACTTTTCATTACACTTAACAGTATCACCAGATAATATCCATGTAAAAAAATATTTATATCCAATTCCGATTCTTTTTAACAAACTGAACCATTAGTGAAGCGGCTTTCAGTCTACGCTATAATATAATAACATATAGTATATAGCTCATAGCACAACAATATCGCGCACCATACATTGTTAAGGACACGTTCACACTGTACTGTACTATATATTAATGGCTTACAATACGCTATAAAAAAGTGCGATACGCTGAGTTCATGCTGTGCTATATCGCG
Organism: Phengaris alcon alcon; assembly: GCA_037179445.1. Classification (NCBI taxonomy): domain Eukaryota; kingdom Metazoa; phylum Arthropoda; class Insecta; order Lepidoptera; family Lycaenidae; genus Phengaris; species Phengaris alcon. The sequence continues at coordinate 10,197,409 of JAYRCH010000029.1, forward strand.
CGCCGCCCTCACCCCCGGCCGTCCCGCAAGCGAAACGAGCGACACAACCATACTGAGCTTGCGATATACTATAAATACTTGCGATAATATCGCGTAATGTGAACGCCATGCTATATAGTATAGCATTAGGTCCTTCTTTGCTATACTATATAGCAAAATAGTATAGCATAGTCTGAAATGAGCTTAAAGCTGCTTTAACGCAATATTTTTTGTTCGTATTCTCTATTCCTGTCGTGCAATAAGTTTTCTGAATTGGCAATATAATATTTATCGATGGCTAGTGCAGGAATGTAATTTTTTGTCGCTTCGATTGCTGATGTATTCTTTTATAATTGCCCCGTTTATGGGAGTACCGAGTACATCCCAGAGCTGGGCGGCTAGCAACAGCTGCGATACGTCGCTACTCGCTACAATTACTGCTCATTTATGTGCTCGTATTATAAAATATCACCAGAAACCTGTTCTTTTTTGTATGCACATTGCACATATAAGACACAGGTAAAGGCCCTATTGAATAATTATTAATAATGACGACAATAAGGTAGATATTATATAGAAAATCCTTGTCAAGTACATCTACATAGTTTGAATTCAATACGTTATACGGCCTGCATTTTTATCTAGGTAGTAGGTCTATGCGTCGGTTGACTAATCATTAGATTTTTAAAATATCTAGCGTACATGAGTCAACCAAGAGCGACGTGCGGCACACAACAAATTTGTTGTTATGTGCTCGCTGTAGTATGTCTGTGCTAAAATTATTACTCCAATGATATTAGTCTAAGGCTACGTTACAAAGTGCATTGTAATATGTGGGGCAGCCTAAAATGTGTGCCAAATGCCAATTACAACCAATACATTAGGGGGTAGGCGTACAACTTCGTACTTACAACCTCCCACCGCGTCTGTTTTGTGCGTGTAACAAATCCGCAGAACTTACATTGCTCGTACGTGTAACCAACAATATGAGTCTAAACTCTTAAACTAACCTACACAGTATTTGCAAAATTGCAGCCAGCAGTTGGCGCGATTGGCAATTGCTAGATGGTTCACATTAGTAATTCCACATAGGAATAAAAGTTCATGTTTATTAGATTAGCGCAGAATCCAAACGGATTGTTGGTGGTAACAAAAATAACTGATAAAACAATAAAGTATTATATGAAAACAAAGATAACAGGGACTAAAAGAAATAATACACACTATTTTTAATCAAGGATTAAAAGTCTGGAAATAATCGTGTATCTTTTAATTCCAAACGGGCAGATGCAGGCGGCAAATTATAAACCATCAGAAACACGACTCCAACAAACTTTCATTGATACCGTCAATCGCATTTTAACAAATGAAAGGTTGGTTTTATTTCGCTAATGAGAGATGTCCAAAGTGTGTTTGATAAAGAGAGGATCGGCGGTCGCTTTGAAGTGATAAGGGCGATGCGGCGGCAGATCCTCCGATCAACTCCGCCCAATTAGAATATCAATGTTTGGATATAAATTAATTCTGCCCGTATTCTCAACGCCAGTTTGTACATGTACAGTCGGGTAATCTCGGCAAATTTTATGCCTGTTTTATTCAGCAGACATTAAATGCATGCCGCACACAATTCCCCGTGCAATAAAGTTATACTGCACATATAGGCCGCATATGAGGCGCACGGAAGCATCAGACAGGGCCTAGCGGTGCCGCGGTGTTCTGAGATTCCGGGATTTACTAACCTGTGTTCAAACTAATGTGAAAAATTGGATCTTAAGAACTACCCAGAACTCCACTTTAGATCAGGCACGCTAAAGCCTCATGGAATTCGCGAAACCAATGAAGTAATCGACGAAGTCTAGATTCAATTTCCAATAGGAGAATAAAGAAAAGGCTATACGCCTACTATAACCACCTTTTATATCAAGGGATTATTCTATAGTCCAATTAGGCTTAAATCGAAGAATAATCACATAGAGTCTGGCAAACGAAAGTTGAAGCTGAGAAATGGCGACAAATTTAAAAAATCTTATGTTGCCAACATTTGGTTTGTCAAATTGACTTTGAAGGTTGTTTAGAGTTGGCAAGTTAAAAGTTTGCAAATAACCCAGGTTAAATTTTCGTTTGCCAAACTTTATTAGGTTTCGCTATCTGTTTGAATAACTATAGAATATCTACATACTTGGCGTTATACAAATTACAAGTAATTATTTGTGGAGTTAACTAAGACAAAGACACAACTGTCCTCCTCATTATAATGTTTGAGGCAATAATGTAAACTCGCGTGATGTGAGCACGTGCGTGTTATCACACGCTCGGCGGTCACATCACCACTACGCTAATTTAGTCGCCCGCGATAACATTTACATTGTAAGTGTAATAATAATTCTTGCAGAATAGAAGCAGCGATGGATGATAACCATTTATGCCAAATACAAGATATAGAACGTTGTGCGAAATTATTTATGGACTCTGGAGTATCTTCCTATTCCACCCAACAAGATTTAAACGTAGAGTTTTATCTGCTAGAGGTAAAACTACCTACGTAGTCTCGGCATCATCACAAACTTATTTACTTTTGTTTTGAAGGTACACTGAAAGTTCAGAATCTTTTCAAACATTGCAAAGTGCTTCAATGAGAAAGATTTGAAAATATTATCGTAACTATTTTCTACAAAACTGCTGAGGCATCATAATCAACTGTGAAGATGCGAGCGGAGATCTCCATAACGGGCCAGACCAGCCGATTTTGGACAGACATCTCACTAAATATGGAAACCGTCTATTATTACAAACGCGGAATATCTGACGAACGTCGGGTAAGCCCTGGAGCCAGTTAAATAATAAGCGTAGGAGCGGCCGACTGAATGGCGTACATTATTCATGAAATAGTATCCACACAATCATACCGCACACTTGTCGGCCCGCTGTTCCGGAAAAATGGACTCGTTACGTGACGTACTTGTGCCTAGCAATGTTCCTACGATGTAGGATGTCTGCCTTTTGATGTAAAAATGATACTGAAATCTAGCTCATTGTAATACTTCGTTCAATTTTTTAAGTGAAAACTACTTTAGCCGCGGCCCTTTTTGGTAGGGGACAATTTTATGGGTTCGCGTCACCGACATGCTCATGAATGGCGCATGCCCAGTACGCGTTAGACGCTTTTTGATAGGTGAAATCTCGTGCGTTCGCGTCACCGATATGCTTTTAATTTAAACATTATGAAATTTCAAATTTTAATACTAAAAGTTCTAAGATTTCACTTCTATCGGCAGTCCCTATAACTGCCAATATTATATATTTTTTTAGGGTTCCGTAATACTCAAGCAACCCTTATGGTTTCGCTCTATCCGTCCGTCTGTCTGTCTGTCTGTCCGCGCCTCTAGCGTCTGTAATTATGAATATAAATAGATGATATTTCGTATAGTTAAAGACTGTGTAATAGATCTCTGCTTTGGCATCGTAAAATAATAATAATTTTACATTTTAGGGGTTGCTCTCCATATATGAAGTGGCGATGATAAATATTTTTTTATTCTACCCTATTGCATGGGGTATCGTTGAATAAGTCTTTTAAAATAAAGGCAAGGTTTCATACATGACTTTTTTACAAAGTCAACCTTTTTGAGTAATCGGCCACCAAAGTGGTTTATAAGTTAGTCCTCTGGCATTTCTAAAGTATGATACTTAGAAAATTGTAATTTTTCATGCTGATAGATTATGCTAAATACACTTTAGGAAAAATTTTTTTTAACGAAATCGGACAGTAACTTTTGAAGTAATTGGAAAAAACCTATTACGCGTTTATAGTTACGGAACCCTCCTTAGGACTGTCCTAACATGCTCCTGGTTAGGATTTTTTATTCTATGTTGACTTATAAGACGTAGTAGACGGTAGACTTTAACTAATTAAAATAATCAAGGCCATCGCCATGTTTGCTCGAAAGTGAAAACAGAAAGTTTTCACTTTGCAACAAATAAGGTAACATACGCTGTTTAATTTCTTTAGGTTAATTTGAATTAATTGAATAACTTATTGCATGAGTGAGTTCAAAATATCAGACATCCGTTTTTCGTCTTTAAAATGTTTGATTTTTAACGATTGCAACTTTCATTTGTCGTCGCACCACCACTAAACGACCATTAAAGGAATAAGAAACGAAGGTTTCGTTTAATGGTGGGTTTAGTTCTAACTTCTAGGCGATGGGTTTTATTTACACGTACCTTGTTAGACGGGTTGATCAGGGCGTAGGGCAGGCCGGTGGGGGTGTCGAAGGCCGGCAGTAGCGCGTCCACCACCTCAGCCGCTTTATCCCGGAACATGGTGTCGCCGGTCAGCGCGTAGCACGTTAGGAACCCGCCCACGAATCGAATCGTCGTCTCGAACACGGATAGATCAGAGTCCTGAGGATTAAGGAAACACATCATTTTAGAACTTGAAAAATTATGAGCAAAACAATAGCACAAAGAGAAGGAAACAAGCGGAAACAGGTCGCCCGCCTGATTAGAGATTACCGCCGCCCTTGGCCACTCGCAAAACCAGAGTAAATTACATCCAATTCTATTGTAAATAGTAGGTATGTACTTAAAAGTTAAGTATGATTGTGTGGATGATTGATTTATTTTCCAGGAAATTTGATTACAACGATGTTATTATACAGTATGGGTCACAATTTCGCTGGCGTAGAAATATTAGTATTAAAAATGTTAAAGATCATGAAAATTAAAAACTTAAAACAAAATCATATCACTTTTTTTTTAATTTTCTTACCAATTACCAATTGTCGCATTGTGTCTGATACATTCAGTACCCCAATTCTCGTATTTAACTGAGACTTTCTATTTAGTAAAAGAAAGGTTAATGATTTTGGCAGTCTATGTAAATATGTACGTATGTTTTGTTACACCGTAGCGCCTAAACTACTGGTCCGATTTTAATAAATGAGGTGTCAATAGATTCGTAATAATAGACCGGATAATATTTACATATTTATAGGGTTATAGTTATTTTTTTACACAAATTGTACTTATAACATATCGAGACTGCATCGTAACCGTATTATTGTAAGATTTTGCAGAATCGACCTACACAAGGATAATAATCAACGAAAAGTAGGCTTCATTTTTAATAACGAAATTGAGATTTAGTCTGTCATCATCCTATCTTAATCGATCGATATCTTTAACACAGCGCGGTCTATAAAATCGTTAGTATACCACCTATCGGGTAAACTGGGTCATACAGTTTTGTGTAACGTGAAACACATGTGGTCGCGCCTGTACGTAATATATATATAATATAATGCGGCGCCTACGCACGGTTGGAAGCTGGAAGCGCATAACTGTACCCTATTGAAGATACTTTCCAGAAACACATTGAACTTTAAACTATTTGTTTCAAAATATGTACTACAAATATGAACTCCTATTGTTATATTCAAATTCAAACATTAAAATTAATGTTACAATATATTTCTTCCGAATTCATGGTAGAGATTGACCCAACAACTAAGAAAGGATTCCCACAAGGGAACAAAAGTTAGACTTCTATTTGTTGCATGGTGCATATAGTGACAGTTTTTGAGTAAAACATTTGAGTTCGCCTATTTTTGTTGCAGCCCTGAGGCTGAGCCAATTTCACCAACGCCTGTTAAAGTTAATTGCTTGACTTAAAATCATGCCTTCTCTTTCATTGCTACGAAGAACGAGAGGGATAATATGACATTTAATCAACGGTTAACTTCAACAGACGTTGGTGAATTTGGCACTTAGTTTTTATGAATCAAAACTTGAAAACTCTAACCCGACTATGCAAATTATAATATGTTTCGCGGGCTATTATTATGAATCTCTTGACAGTTGATTCATTAAAATATCATGAACAGGGCTCGTTTTTTGTTTATTATTCTTTTGTCTTTCTTTTGTTTTTCTTTACCTTACATTCTACCATCTTTTCATTATTTCCGTTACATTTTCCTCTTTTTCAATTTCGCCAAGTCTAAGTTCTGTTTACAATACAACAATTTAAATATACTAACAAAAATGGTACAAAAGATATAATAATACTATATTTTTTAAATTTCACAATAATTGTGCAACAGTAATAAAATTCAGATAAAATGAACAATAAGACGATACATTAAATAGATAATAAAAGCAAAAAACTAAAACCATAACAATGTACAAAGGCCTACGAACTAATATCACAGGTCAGTAGTTTAGGCACTACGATGGAACAAACATTTATACATGCGTAGACTGCCAAAATCATTGCTCTTCGTTTTGGCTTCACCGTACTCGGGTATAAAGAAGGAACTCTATTTAAAAAAGGTAATGAAACATTTAAGTTTTTAAATGTAATAGTCGGCAATAAGTTACTTGGTAGTCCTAGGTACCAGCGGCGAAGGCTGGTTCTTCTTCATAGGGAAGCCTTTGCCTGTATAATAGGTAAGGATTTGGATGAGGGTCTTTAAAAGGTAAATGGTAAGTGAAGCCGATAGGAATGGGGTTATAGGAACCCAACGCCACTGCTTAGGCTGCTGCCCGTACTACCGTTTGAGCTTATGTCCTATGCGAATAATAAGATTCAAATTCAAAAGTAGGTAGACAAGTGTTGCTGGATCGAGAAAAGGCTTTTTAAAAATATTAAAAGTTTATTTTTAATTAACACTTTGATACAATTTAATACACTATGATAAAACTTAAGACAAACGGCCGAATACTGAAACGCTAATTCAAAATTAAAAGCCCCCCTATTCACAGGCTGTCGCTGTATCTGCTAGCCGAAATGACAAAGACACATCATGTGACTTGAGCGTCACTTGATTAACTATTGTTCCAGTATGCAGCGGTAAGTTAACGAACACAGCTTTTGCGTCTGTACGGATACAACTCAGCAGAAGCTCATGCTCAAGTTGAATGACGTTAGATCGGGCTCAAAATATAATGATTAATGTGGAGTCCGATATTTACTTTCAGAGTTCCTAAAAAAATAATTATTTACTAAACAATGATTAATTACTCCTTATAAGCAATAAATATGTCTTCACAACATTATAAAGTGACGATGCGACGCGGTGCTGTCCTGAGGGATTGACATAACTAGGTACGTTGTATATTTATCTTCAATAGCCGAAGGAAGTTGAGCAACACGTTTCACAAATAGGAACTTCTAACACAATATCGGGGATCACGGAGGAATCTAACTTTCCTGTAATATAATTAATGAACGTTCATTTCGACCGCAACCAAATTACACTCTGTTCAAATCAAATTTCATCTAAACGTAAACAAAAAGACAGTAAGTAAGACAGTACACTATAATGTTACGAATTTAAATGTCGTTTCTTTACCGTGCAATAAAGTAAGATGTACATATATACATTAATTTGGTCGTAATTTAATCTTTTTATCCGACTATTAGACGGATAGATTAGACTTAGACGGATCATAGTTTTTATAAAAAATATATTATTCTAAACAAAATTGTATATGAACAGAGTATAATACAGCAGTGGCGTGGGGTACCTATAACTTCATTCCTATCGTCTTCACTTACCACTTACCTTTTGAAGACCCTCGTCCGTATCCCTACCTATATACCTATATACAGACTAGAGCTTCCGTATGAAGTCGAACCAGCCTTCGCCCCTGGTATACAGACTATACAGTAAGTATGACAAGACCTTTGGTTTTAACGCGATGCTGAAAGCAAATACTATTTATATGTATTGAATGGTTATAGGTGCCCGATACATGAAGATTGATCCAGTCGGGACTCGGAAGTAGGTACGTTTCATTTATGCCGGCGGCGAATCGGCGATGTATTTTGACTGTCACCGCACTCGCAGGACGTCGACCGAGCCATTTGCAATATTGGATACTAAAAATATAAATTACTTTTCACTACCCGCTTTAATTTCAGACTCGTACAGTCTGCGAAATTTTTACATATTACAGAAAATGTAGCTGTATATAACCTAGAGTAAGGTGCCATATTTCACCCAAAACGCGACAGCTTAAATTCGATTTAAAACATCATTGCCGACTATTAATGTAAAAACAGTGATTGAAAACATTTCAATTTTCAAGTGGATTCCGGCTAGCAACTCCGAGAAGTCAGAAGACGGTAAAGTTGTTAAACGAAAACTTTGGCCGAGTGTAGGTACTTTCGAAGTTAATTGAATTTGTGTGGGGAATATTAATAAAGGCGTAAATGAATAAGCCCTTTCTAGAAACCTACTTAATCTAAACCTTCGCGATAGGCTCGAATGCTAAGTAGAGATCTAGGTTTTGTTAATTAAAATCACAAAAGGTCCCGAACAAAGCCTAAGAAAGGGCAAAGTTTCTAAAATTATCAAGGCCCGACATGAAACTTATTATTATAGGTAGTAGATACATGTAACTTCTTTACTTTTTAGCTGTAGGCGCAACATTAATAAGGGTATACAGTAAATGAGGAGATACTGGTAACATAATTTTAGTAACCAGCTACAAAAAAGGAGATTTCTTAATTTAGGGTAACATTTAATTTGCAAGAACCTGCCGCTAAAGTTAGACTCACTTTCAGCCTAAGCCCTTGTTCAGATTACTACAAAGTCATCGTACTAGAACGTGCACTCTCAACCGTGCGGTTTGCGGGCGGAAAACTCGCGGTTCCCGCCATGTCTGAACACATATGACCGCGCGGTGACTGCGGGAAGGCCGAGCACCAGTTTATATTCATAGCTAATTTACCTTTAACGACTAGGCCACAGGGTACAGATTATTAACAATAACGCTCAGATTATAAAACAATAATCTGACCGCGCGGCGGCGACCTCGCTGCCGCCGCGCGGTCGCCGCGCGGTTGGGTGAATGTTATTAGTTTGTACATTGTGGCCTAGTCGATAAAGTTCAATTTGCAAATAATGAAAACAGGTGCTGGGCTTAGGGAGCTTAGGGAGCTTTTGTCCATAATAGCCAGCCAGGACCTATAAAGTCATTGGACTAAAACGTACAGACAAGCATGATGGCAGTATAAATCTACAAATTGATTAAACAAACATTCCTTCATCTGATATTTCTAATTGGCATAGTATTATAACAATGATAAACTGTGCAATTTATAAGTTGTCCTAAGTCGGAGACTGTTTAGTGAAGGGGACATCTCTGCCGACACCTGTACGCCTGTGCTCAGCTGGTGCCAGCCGCTAGGTTACAACAGCGCAGTGTCGTGGGGTTCCTATAACTCTAGTCCTATCGGCTTCACTTACCACTCACCTTCCCCACTCACTCCTTCCACACCACTCAAATTCCTACTAGGGCTTCCCTATGAAGGAGAACCAGCCTTCGCTACGCAACAGCGGTGTAGCAAGGCCGGGTAATTATTACACCTTACCGTTACTGCCGTTACCGTTGCGTGCTAACTGCTACGTGAACCTTTGTGCCTTACTTAGCAGACACCAAAACAGATCAATTCATGACGACTTCTTCTTTTATATATAACAATGGATTGTAATTCCAATGTCTCGCTAAAACGGCTGAACCTATATATCTCATTTTGGTCTTGAATTAATTGTGGAAGTTCAGTGAAGGAGAATTGCGGTAAATATATTAAAAAGGACGATTGAATTTCGCCATACAACTGCAGTGTACATTTTCAATTTATCGCTTAACTGTCAAAAAATACTTTTTATCCGTTAAACCGTTAGTTCAATTTATCGATAAGGTTTATTAAATAAAAATTCGAAAGGTTAATATTTGAATTTAGGTGTAGGATATAGGTGCAGGTTGTAGGTGTAGATGTAGGCGTAGATGTAAAATGTAGGTGTAGACGTTGTGGTAGGTTGTACGTGTAGGTGTAGTTATTTGTTAATTCCAGTTCATAGTTAATACGGAACAACGTGTGCCAGGACGGCTAGTACCTACTATAATATAAATAATAAATATATAAATCGTTAAGGAATCGATGAACTATGAGTTAAACGGCATACCACAGCGCTGTGCCATTGCCAACAGATATAAAATTAAGTTCGTACAAAACGTAAAATAGCACGAGCGTTCGCGGTAAATTGGTTAGTCATTTGAGTTCTATCCCGACGGAACAAGGCAGGTAATCGTTTGCCGTGTATTGGCGCAGTACTAAACGCATGCTCATTAAACCCGCGGCGCCTTTTTGCGGTCATCAGGTTCAGTACACTTGGCTGTCCTTGTTATATTTGCAGATCAAATGGCGCGCTTCATTACCGGTGCTACTGAGCAAGAGTTAAACTAAACTTAATCCACACAAGAAGGATCAAATGTTACAGACATTATAAATAATAAAACTGACTATAACAAGGCATCTGTTTATATGTTGCAAGTTCTTCGTTATAAACTTTTTCTAAACTTAATTACAAAATGAATATCGCAAAATCTCTTTATTATAAGGCGTTTTAAACTAATAGTAACAATTTCAATCAAACACCGATCGACCTTGGTACAACATAAAAGACGATAATCGATTAAAACCTATCTGTAATCGGTAACATTTGTAATATTAGGGTAACCAAATGAGAATTTTCCGAATGTAAATTTCATTTAGCTAAAACCGATATTATCGTGAAATGTTATTGCCTTTACACACGCGCCGCAGCTGCCGCCACCGCCACCAAAACCATTCCAATCACGCTGCGGCGGGGCACTATGTGGACACTCCTAAGAAAGCCGTGCCATAAATGCTTTTTCCAAAAGTCGGCAGAGGTACATGTATTGTACCTCAAATTGTAGACAAAGGACCAATCTACCTAAATATAAACGATTTACACTTGTGTCTGTCCCTACTTTCGAAAAAAAAATCGCTCAGTCACTGAATGAAAATTTGTTGAAAAATATTCTTAAAATGTGGACATTTAACTTCGATTTTATAGTGACTTTCCTTTGAGGAATATATAAGTGTTACACCATTTTAGAAAGCTTAAAATATATTATTTATTATGAATTAATTCTATATTGGGTTTTTTTCATATATGACACCACTAGGACGTACATCTCATAGTATGTCGTTTTTCCTTATCTTCAATTTTCGATTAGAGTTTTGACTTTTATCGAAGTTTGCCGAAGTTCTGTAATTAGTTTTATTTTGTTGCGGCATCAGTGCGCAAATTATGAAAATATGGCAAAATGTGAAGATATGTTTTTTCCTCTTAGAATGCAACTGAAGTCATTTGTTTATTATGCAATAATTTTTATAGTAACTTATCAGTGTTATGTCATTTTAAAAAGCTTGAAATGTATTCTTTATTATAAATTAAATCAATATGTACATATATAAACACACCGGCATATTTAGCGGAACACAAAAAAAGGTCCATAATTAAAAAAATATGGTTTTATTTTAAAATCTACTTACTACACTTCTTTTGTTATTTAAAGTTTCATTTGTTTTACTTAAACTGAGATCACATTAAGAACAGATTTTGCGAGTAAAGGCTATTTGTGAAAAATGGTACATTTTTGAACTTTTCATGTAACCGGGAAAAGTGAAAATTAATATTAAAATAACAATTTATATATTAAAATAACATTAAATTAGAAAAATGGTGATTAATATCGCGTATTTCCTCCACGTGCTCTTATTAAAGTTTCTACCCGTCTAGGCATACTGAGAATGATGTTATCGATGGTCTCCTGGGATAGTCTCCGCCGTTCCTCAACTACGGCGATTCGCAGTTCACCCACGTTGGCAGGAGCTGGAATTCTGGACTTAACTTTTCTTTTCAGCAAGTCCCAAACGTGCTCTATTGGGTTCATATCCGGTGATCTCGCCGGCCACTCCATAACAGTGATATTCATATCATTAAGATAAGCATGAGTTACCCGAGCGATATGCGGCCGAGCATTATCCTGCATAAAAACAAAATCGTCACCGATGTATGGGGTCATCGGTACGACATTTTCTTCTAAAACTTCTCTGATATAGCGGTCTGCAGTCAGACTCCCTCTGTCAATCACTACCAAGTCTGTGCGAGCTCCCAAACAAATGCCCGCCCAAATTATTATTGATCCACCACCGTATGCAACTGTAGTTTCAAAATTTGTCTGAATGTATCGTTCTCCTTTGCGTCTGTATATTCTTTGCCTGTCGTCAATTTGATTTAAGAGAATTCTGCACTCATCACTAAACAATACCTTACTCCATTGGTCCGCGTTCCAAAGTCGATGTTCCTGAGCAAAAGTTAACCTGTTTCTACGATGATTTACCTCGAGCCTTGGAGCCTTGGCGGGCACAAATGAACCCAAACCAGCTTCTTCGAACCTTCTTCGTACCGTACGCTCACTTACGGTTACACCCCGCACTGACTCATGTCGGGCTTGGACGGCTGTCAAACGGGGGTTCCTACGTACACGAAGCCGAATGAAACGATCAACCCTACTCGAAGTGCGTCTTTTTTTGTCTTGACCTGCTCTTCTCACATAAGTACCGGTCTCCCTGAACCGCTGGATACTGCGTTGGATCGTTGAAACTGGTCGACGAAGATCTCTGGATACCACTCTGTAGGTTTGACCATTTCTTCGCATTTCGAGTGCCCTGGCAATCCCCGTTGGGGCTAAGTCAGTCAAACTTCAAAAAGATACGCGATTAAAAAAAACTAACAAAAAACAGTATTTCAATGAAATTTTAAATCAAACTCAGAAGGAAGAAATACTCGAATTTCGCTCCAGATAAAGGTGTATTTGAATAAAATTAAAACAATTGCATAAAATGTGATGTTCAGTTGTTTTCTTAATTTTAAAATATTTCTTTTTAAATTACATGACGTATAAACCAGCTAGCAACCTTATAATATGATACTGATATCAAACCTTTATTTTATGTTCCGCTAAATATGCCGGTGTGTGTAAGTTATTAGTCATTTTATATTTACGATATTGTTTAATTATATTCAATTTCGTTTTTAACCAATTAAAAATATATTTATATAATCAAAATGCGTTTCATTTGAAAGTGTGTTTATTCAAGAGTATAATAAAAAAAATCATGGAGATATCTTAAAAAACAAAGAAGTTACAGATTTATGACACGAAAGTGGCCTAAAGTCCACATAGTGCGGTGGTACAAATCGAACAGTTTATCCTAACAAAGCTCCTTAACAATGTACCAAAGTGATTGATGTCAACTAGAAGTACCTAGATAGGCACACAACAATGTAATTCGAATTTAGAACATTCATATATATCGTTTCATACTCGGGCAATTCGCTACGGAGATTCGTAACATTAGTTTCGTCTGTAAAATAATAGTCCCGAGTTTAGATACATAACAGACACGACTTAATATTGTAGCCTCGCTCGTGCCGAGTACTGACGTATCCATTTAATAACAGTACCTGGGTAACCAAGCTTTGCTCGGAGCTCTAGTAGATAAAAAAAAAAGAATCACAAAAATATTTTACCGGGGTTCGATCCCACCACATTCCGAATTTCCGAACAACGCAAAAATTAACAATCGGACTCACATTGTACGAGGGCTGCACTAAAAGTATCGGGAATGGAATATTTCCACTGTTCCTGTCATATTAAAATCTTTTTAATTTAAAACTCCTTCGTTTTAAAAATCGAATACCGTTTATTTATTTAAAAAAAGATTCTCGGTCTTGTCACAAGGTCTTGTCAAACTTGTTTAGTCGTTGAGAAAATGGAATTGACTCGAGAAAATTCTAGAGCGATGATTTATTATGACTTTCGAAGTGGTTTAACACAAAAACAGTGTGTTGACCGGATGATTTCTGCATTTGGTGATGAAGCCCCATCCAAAACCACAATTTATCGCTGGTTTGCTGAATTTCAACGTGGACGTGTCAAGCTCAGTGATGATCCCCGTCAAGGTCGTCCAAAACCTTCAGTCACCCAAGAAAACGTTGATGCTGTGCGTAAGCTGATTGAGGAAGATCGACATGTGACATACCGCGAAATTCAGGCAACTTTAGACATTGGCATGAGTCAAATACAAATAATCTTGCATGAACAATTAGGTGTAAAAAAGATGTTTTCCCGATGGATACCGCATTTGCTCTGTGAAGAGCAAAAAGCGGCTCGCGTTACTTGGTGCGTCAGAACTCTCGAAAGATTCCACGCAGGATCCTCAAATGCTGTATACAACATCGTATCAGGTGACGAATCCTGGATATACGCGTACGAATATGAAACAAAAAACCAGTCACGAGTTTGGGTGTTCGAAAATGAGTTAAAGCCAACAAAAATTGTTCGTTCACGGAGTGTTGCAAAAAAAAAACTTTTGTCTCCAAAACCGGCCATATTGCGACTATTCCTCTTGAGGGACAAAGAACGGTTAATGCAGAATGGTATGCTAACATTTGTTTGCCACAGGTCGTTTCTGAACTCCGTAAAGAGAACTGCAACCGCCGCATCATCCTCCATCACGACAATGCGAGTTCTCACACCGCGCACAGAACAAAAGAGTTTTTAGAGCAAGAAATCATAGAATTATTAGACCATCCGCCGTACAGCCCCGACCTAAGCCCTAATGATTTTTATGCTTTCCCTAAAATAAAGAATAAATTGCGTGGTCAGAGATTTTCATCACCTGAAGAAGCTGTGGACGCCTACAAAACGGCCATTTTGGAGACCCCAACTTCCGAATGGAATGGTTGCTTCAATGATTGGTTCCATCGTATGGAAAACTGTGTCAAAATTCGCGGAGAATACTTCGAAAAGCAATAAATACATTTTTAAATAGTAATGTTGTGTCACTTCCTTGATTCCCGAAATTTTCAGTGCCGCCCTCGTAGAGTCGAAATTATTGATATATTGTTGCACGACGAAAGAAAAACCATATATAACTTAAAATGCAGTTTCCCGGGGATAAAACCTCGCTCGACAGATTTTTCTCCCTGCCTACTAAATTTCATGTAAATACTTGCAGCCGTTGCCAAGACAACGATTATATATAAACAAGATTGTCTCGTTTAAAGTATGAGATGTCACTCTCACTCTCTATAACAGCTCGGTGTATTGCACAATATGAATATTGTTCATACTCGTACATTTGCCGCGTAACTCGACGTTTGATATACAGACTTTTCTTTTCAATATTGCGTTTTAGTATTCATTTTTTTCTAAACATAGTGTTTAGTTTACATCGACGTAGGAGGGTTTGTACAAGTAGCACGTCATGTTTGTAGGAAGACCTAGAATAAGTGCGATAAATGAATTAAGTTTTTAAATAAAGAAAATAAACATATTAGACGGCCAATTATAATACAACCTACGCCGGATTAAACCAGTTTTCTTTGCAAGAATTATATTTAAATATATCGATATATTTAAATGGTCTCGATTAAAAGTCAATTATACACATTTAGCAATAATGTAGGTGGTGAAGACATTAGACGACCTCAGCTGCGATAACCTGCGGCGCTTAGGGCCAAAAACCGTTGCGCTTATCAGCTCGACGGCGCGACGTAAACTGCACGGATGACGGAACAAATTCATGACTATTCTGTGTCCTATATATCACAAATTACAGGCTACAGCATTTGCCCGCAGCTTTGCTCGCGGTTCATCTGACTTCTCCGTACCAACTTTCGGTCATTTTCATGGGGATGCATCATGCAGCGTTCAGAGGGTGGATTTGTCGAACGTCATTATCATAGCGGGTTTACTGTAACAGTATATGCTACTAGTCATTATATATATATATATATATATATATATATATATATATATATATATATATATATATATATATATATATATATATATATATATATATATATATATAATCTATAGTCATAATTTTTAAATGACGAGAGATGCTATCCCAGTCCCATGATATAATGGTATATTTAAAGTGAGTCAGTGCGGTTTAAATGGAGATTGCTTTAGGGATCTGTAGTCCTGTGGATTTTTAAGGAAAAATTAAGTGCCACGTCATTTCCGTTTAATTGGTTCTTCAGTTCCGCTTTTTCTGGCCAGTAATGGATGTATTTTCCGCGATTGTTTGGACATGACTATGTACTTCATGTAGTCCAATTTTCTCTAGCTTGATAAACAATTTTTGGTGTAATTTTGGTTTTGTAAGGGGACAACTTTCAAATATAAATTTTACCACTTTTCTTTTGACCGTCTGATGTTGAGTCTGAAAGGGCTTGAAAAGTAGAATATAGTTGGTCAAAAAAATACCAACAACTTAACTAATGTGTCCCTCTAAGATTTTACAGCGCGAAACCTATCAATTTGAAAAAAAAAAAAATTAACACAGCATTAATTGTGAATGATTGTATCTAGTTAAATTTTGTAGAATATATTTTTATCGTAAATAGTGTCTGTAAATAGACATTTCCAAAATATTGCTATTTTTATGATGGCGGACGCAAAACTGCACAATTTTTGTGTAGATAATCTTTTAGAATTTAAAATTTGATACCTCATATTGCTGCCACTCGGCCCCCTCGTAGTATTATACCCCAGTATAATATGAGAGGTATAGGAAAATGTTCACGGTTGCCTCATAGCTGCTCTTAAATTGGTAGTAGCTCTCGGGCTATAGGCCGTCTCTCTCGACTCGACTCGACACCGAGTCGATAGAGAAATACTTACAATCTCGCTGATATGGAAGTGCTCGGCGACCCAGTCCCGCCCCTCCCGAAACTCGTCCATCAGCCCCATGAGGTAGAGCGTGTCGAGGCCGTCGACGACGGTGGCGCCCAGGTCCCCGCTTCCGAACACGCTGGTCAGATGGGCTCGCTTGGATATGGGCTTCAACTCGTTCTTGCCCCACGCGTACAGCTTGTAGTTGTTCCACGCGTGACGCATCATCTGTGAACAATGTTTGTGTTGTTAAAAATGTTTTTATTTGAGTTTAGTGTTTTCATGATATTATGCACTAAGAATTT
This sequence comes from Phengaris alcon alcon, assembly GCA_037179445.1. Taxonomy (NCBI): domain Eukaryota; kingdom Metazoa; phylum Arthropoda; class Insecta; order Lepidoptera; family Lycaenidae; genus Phengaris; species Phengaris alcon. The sequence continues at coordinate 10,214,265 of JAYRCH010000029.1, forward strand.
ATCAATATTATGATTAAAGATCGGACTGAAATCACCAAATAACTCACGAAAGTGTTTAAAAAAATACAGGAGTTTTAGCATAGCTTTTGTTTTTTGGTCTTAGGTACAGAAAACATTATTATTATTAGAGGTAGAGGTTTTAAATAAGATTAATCGTCGATAAAAGAATACAGTTTAAGCAAAAAAAAAAATCAATATAAATCCTAAAAGAATTTTCTCAAGACAGAGAGCAACGTTGCTCTCCCGCGACCCACATCCAAAAGGAAATCCAACACACAAAAGATTGCTTTTCACTGAATGAGATTATCTAGCCTGGCAAGACACATTTTATCCTATGGGTTAGTAAGATTAGTATTATTACGAATATATATTGAAATGAAATGATGTTTATTTGGTAAATATATGGTTTCACTTTAACACATAAAGTTTCAATAGAAACCATATATTTGTTGTTGTTATTTTTGTAATTTTTTTTTATAGTAGACCGCATATTTTGTCGTATTAACGACGTCCATATACTTATATTAGGTCCTTAGATATGAAATTGGCGTTTTGTAAATGAGAAACATAAAGTCGATTTTTTTAAAACATAATATATTTATTTAATCAAAGTATAGACCATTGCTATTTATGCACTTTTGCCATCTCATAGGTAGTTCTTTGGTTCCTTTAATAAAAAAAACCATTCGGACACGAATCAATAAAATCTTTGAAGGCGCTTTGGTCTGCTCCATCGGAGTTGAATTTTTTTCCAAGAAGTTATCCAAATTTCGTTATAAAAATACTAGTTGTCCTGAAGCAGCAGTGGCCTAGAGCGAATGACCAACCTCAGTTGTTTAGCAGCTAGCTTTTTCATCATGATTTGCAGTTGCTGGCAATAGACATCTGCCGTAATCGTCTGGCCAGATTTAAGAAAGCTGTAGTGAACGACACCGGCACTAGTCCACCAAACGCTCACAAGTAACTTTTTTGACTCAATTTTCGCTTGGGGCAGGCTTTGGCTGGTTCGCCAGGGTTCAGCCATTGCAATGAGCGTTTCCGATTATCGTACAGGATCCACTTTTCATCACAGGTAATGATTCGATTTAAAACTCCTTCATTATTATTCCGGTTGAGTAATGTAACGCAGCAGTCCACGCGCGTTTGTCGGTTTGCTGCACTCAATTCATGATGTACTCACATTTCAAGCTTTTTCACCTTTCCAATTTGCTTCAAGTGGATTAAAACAGTTTTATCACTAACACCGCAGCCTGCAGCTACCTCGGACGTGGTTTGCGATGGATCCGCTTCCACAATAGCCTTCAATTCTTCATTATCAACTTTGGTCTCCGGCCGTCCACGGGGCTTGTTCTGCAGGTCGAAATTTCCAGAACGAAAACGTTGGAACCAAAAACGCACTGTGTTTTTTTTTGCGACACCGCCGCCATACACATCATTAATCCTTCGAGCCGTTTCTGCAGCACTGGTGCCACGGTGGAACTCGTACTCGAAAATAATACGATACTTGAAGTTTCCCATTTTGTAAACAGAGTGACGCAAAGAAAAAACCAAAAGATGAAAAACAAATGAATTACGGTTTTCGCAACACAAATGCATGAGTAAATAGCGGTATAAATTTGAAATTGGAATTCCTAACCAAAGAAGATATATTTGAGATCAAAGTGGCCAGTACAACAAAACGCCAATTTCATATGTAAGGACCTAATATTAACAAGTTCACAATTAGTTTAATATTATTTATACATTTTAACCACAAACAATTTATTATTATCATCATTCATTAGTCAAAACTTAATTTTTATGTTAGAAAATAGTCAAAATACATAAATATTTGTTCTACATGTATGTCAAGAAAATAAATGATCTAATAAAATGTCAAAGATAATAAATACCACTATAAAGAATATTAATAAATGGCTTAAAAATAATAAAAATGTTAAAAATGTGCATAAATAAGTCCAAAGATAAAAATATTTATGATAAAATGTTAAAATACAATTTTTATTCAATGATTTCAATAATGTCAGGAATTATAATATACTTATTCAAACAAATTTCATATTCGGCGAATTCAGCAAAATCATATGTCATACAAAATACTTAATGACACAGCATATTAGTCATAGTAGTAAGATTTCTCTATTAAGATTTTTTTTTAATTCTCTTATGGAGTGTTTTTTTTATAGTAATTTTATATGCGCAGGCACCTTGTTATAAATTTTTACACACAGCATATGCATTATTCCATATATTACGTAGTAGGTACCCTAATTTGAATTTTAAAAACTCATATTTATATTACATTCAGAATGCTAATCAAAAGTTTAAAATTACCTAAATATTATAAAAGGCTTACTCAGATATCAACCAAGTCTTCATGTTTTTGTAATAAAAATAAATAACATTAAAATTAAAACTGTAATCACAAAGCACAGTGCGTGAGTCGGGCAATTTGATGTAAAAACCGTTTCCCGCAGAGGCTTTTAGCTCTTTACTGTAAATAAGTTGTGTCATTTATTACACGACGCATGGGAACATAATATTATTACCTATAGATTTTACAAACGATTATTCTATTTGTTGAAAACTTAATAGGTATGTTGAAAGTTCATTAGATTCAAAACTGATTATTCACTTGAACGGATTGATCAGACGTTGTAGGTAGGTACTTGGTTTTATGACAGTAATTAGTATATATTTCCTACTTTAATATATTATAGAGCTCTTCCATTTAATTAATGACTATACAGTGAAAGCTACTCGGGAATTATCTATCAAGCAGATACTGGCGATGCTACCTACCGCAGATTCATTTTATGCTTATAATATTAAATATACTGTATAATTATTTAGTACAATCTAATACCTGTATGTGAATGATATGAAAAAACCGGCCAAGTGCGAGCCTGAATCACGCACGAAGGGTTCCATACAAAACGGCAAAAAGAAATCACGTTTGTTGTATGGGAGTCCCCTTAAATATTTATTTAATTCTGTTTTTAGTATTTGTTGCTATATCAGCAACAGAAATACATCATCTGTCAAGTGTCTAGCTATCACGGTTAAGTAGAACAGTCAAGTGACAGACGAACGGACGGACAGACAGACAAACAAACAGCGAAGTATAGATGTTAGGGTCCCGTTTTTAGGCTTTGGGTACGGAACCCTAACAATAGTTGAAAAAATGAACTTGACATTACGCTACCATCTAAAAATTAATCATTCTAACATGAAATGATCTTGTACGAACTATGTCCAGTAACACGTGTTAGGCGTTTGCATAATGACTTAACACCTACGTGTGGTTTCATAGCGGTATTTTTTATTACTTGCGTACGAACATAATGTATAAAGTGGTATTAGAATACTGGTCAAATGCCTACCCGGCGACATTAATTTTTCATTATTACTACATATCTGCATCTAGTCGCCGAATCGTAACGTATGCCTAGCTGTTTGTTGCATCTTAAAAATTAATGGACATTTTTCTTAGAGGAAGTTCAATTATAAACGCCGCGCGTAAACAGTTTCTGTGTAAACATTTTTCAATGGCGCACACATTTTCCGTCTCAAAGGCTCGCCCCAAAGACATCTTTTACTAAGGCCACAGTGCAGTCCATAAGTTTTAATCTCGGGCCTCGGTGGCCGCAGCCCGAACACTAATGAAAGGATATCGGACTTTCCCTGGGACCATTAATTATTATTAGGTCCCGACTACTTCGCAAAGTGTCGCCGGTGACTCGGAAAAACTTCCAACCAACTAATAATGCGAAGAAATTCCAAAATTAAAACATGAATGATCGCTTGCAAAATATAGGTTTTTTTTTAAATATTTGTAGTTTAATATAAATAATTAATCTATTATAAAATAGGTAATAGATAATAATTTTATATTTATTTAACCTTATGAAAATACTGTTAAGTACCTATAGCTAATACAAAGAAATAATTAAATATAATATCATAGAGTAGAACAAAGCTATGAAACAATACACTTGATATTTTTTTTGCCTCAAGTCAAATGAGTCTATCTACAGCCAAGTAAGTAATACCTACTTATATAAATTGTGAACTTCTTCACACATTCCGGTGTCACATTGTGCAACGACTCTAAATGTATTCCAAAGTACCTCGACAACGTGTTGTCGCTTCTCCGCGGTGGCATTGCTGCTGTACGTTCCCTGACCGGGGCTCCTGAGGTCCCCCGGGTACCCCGCGGCGCGCACCAGCCTCGGCCGGTCCCGGGGGGTCAGGTCCGACACACGCGCCAGCAGAAACAGCGTCGCGCCGAACACCAGCACCCACGGTATTAAGCGGAATAGTTTACGCATTTTACACTCAACTCCACCAAGGAAAACTAGAATAAAATGTACAAAATATAATATACGGTACGTGTGTCAGCCTGCCGGCCGCCTACTTATCTGCGAGCAAGCGACACCCGCGCGCTATCGCAACGACCAATACTCATCGATATCCGAAACACGAGTAACGAGCAATGAAAAACAATTGTACAAATCCCAGCACAGATAAGTTATCGTTTTTATTACAAAATAAACTCTGGATCCGCGAAACTCTGACAAAAAAATCACGAATTTCTCTTATATTGTTAGCGATAGAATCTACAGAACTAGCGTTGAGTTCACAACCGGTACTTACTACTACCACTTTTTAGTATTATCTTTCTTATTACTGCAGTTTATAAGGCGTAGTACTCGACGATGATATAACAGATAACACGATCATGTTATCGGATATGAGTTATGACAGATTAGATTCATTAATAAATTCATGTTATTAGATAATCGTAAACGAAAGATCAGACACGAAGGCGGAAAAGGAAATCCTGTAGAAAATTCGAAAACAAGGTGTTTAGATTTTTTCATTGGTAACTATTAAACTAATTAACTCACAAATAACAGAATATCAGTGACCAGCAATCGATTTAAAAAAAAAAGTTTGTGTCACAAATACAGACAAAACCTTGTTTAACAAATACTTGTCGTGTTTTAACGTATTTCGCATTTAGTCACTATGTCTATGCAGTGTATTGTACTAAATAGTTTTTACATTGTATGTAGCTAGTTGTTTGCGGAAAAGGTCTCGAGTGGTTCCACTTATGCGTGACATAGGGGCGACCTGAAATTCTCTTTACCATGCACACGACTAGCGAATACAGACTATTGCAGACCAGAGGGCTTAGCCAACATGACATCGTTAATTACAATGACGATCTTCGAAATGGTAAATATATGGGATTGACCATAACGTTTGCACTTTTCAAAGTGTAATAGCGCGCGATAAGTACGTCAATACCATACATTTTTTATTTCTGACTTCGTCATCGTCATTAGCGATGACATCTTGGCTGATGGGCCAGTTTATATTAAAATAGAAAAGCTTGTAAATAACTTCTAACATAGGCCTTTTCATCCGTTATTCCATGATTTATATTTTATACAGTATTCTTCGAGCGAAGTAACCACTCTTGAAATACTGTAGTGCCTAGGACAGTCGGTTATTAAATGTCGTATGATTGCCCAAGCACATACGGCATTCTCACAACATAGTCAGCCTAGTCCAGAGGAATGACTGGTCAATACGTCTGGGGCCAACCATGTGCGGGTTTCCTCACGATGTTTTCCTTCACCGTTGGAGCGTCCGTATAATATTGTAAAATATTGTATATAAAATAAGGATAAAAAACGCCAATATGGACAAATAGACCGTTTAAAACCGTTATGATTTTAATATTTTGATTAAAAGGTCTACTTAAGGTCAGCTCACACCGAGACGTGACACAGCGCGCATTTCTAACCGACTTCCAAAAAAGGAGGCGGTTAATTAAGATAGCAATTCAATTAAAAATTGAACTTTATTCATTACATTAGAAGTACACATTTCACTGCAAAAGCGACGCAGCTCGCAATTAGATTTTCAAACTCTTGCATTGAAACGTGTATCTTCTTATGTAGTGAATAAAGTTCAATTTTTAATCGCAATCTTAAAAAGTGCGCGCGGCGTCGGTGTGAACTGACACATAGATTAGCGCAAAACATAAGTACCTATCTGCAAGTACATACTAAAAAAAAAGCTTTAAAAAAAATGTTGCATCGAATTCGCGATTGCACGCAAGTCGCAACACTAGTTCACTAAACGCGCATGGTAGAGTATAACACGGAGCGTGAACATGGTAGAGTGTAACACGGAGCGTGAACATGGTAGAGTGTAACACGGAGCGTGAACATGGTAGAGTGTAACACGGAGCGTGAACATGGTAGAGTGTAACACGGAGCGTGAACATGGTAGAGTGTAATACAGAGCGTGAACATGGTAGAGTGTAACACGGAGCGTGAACATGGTAGATTGTAACACGGAGCGTGAACATGGTAGATTGTAACACGGAGCGTGAACATGGTAGAGTGTAACACGGAGCGTGAACATGGTAGAGTGTAACACGGAGCGTGAACGTGGTAGATTGTAACACGGAGCGTGAACATGGTAGAGTGTAACACGGAGCGTGAACATGGTAGAGTGTAACACGGAGCGTGAACATGGTAGAGTGTAACACGGAGCTTGAACATGGTAGAGTGTAACACGGAGCGTGAACATGGTAGAGTGTAACACGGAGCGTGAACATGGTAGAGTGTAATTGTGATTTTTAATTGCATCAGATAATAGTCGAAATACTTAGCAGCAATTTAAATGAGTCAACCCTCAACCTCCGAGTATTCGTAAACATAAACAAATAGACAAGGCTGCAGTCTGCACAAACAATCGTTCCTCTGGTGAATAAACGATGTATCATTGACATCAATCAGCACCACCGGGGTCCCTAATGCATAAGACACATAGCGACTTTGAAAATCTTAACTACTTCATACAAGCGAGATGCAATTTCAAATTTAAGTTGTGGTAAACTTAAGATTGTATGTCGCTTGTAGCCATTAGGTAAATATTTGTACGAGGTTAAAAATATTATGTTACTTCAGAAAAAAATTACAACCACCATAGCTCAGTCGGTAGCGCGTTGGCGCTCATGACAGAGGTCGCGAGTTATATAGTTAGTATAATTACTACAAATCTTAAAAATAAGTATTAAGTATAGTATAAAACGTATTAAATATATGTCCGTTGTCTGGTACCCGTAACACAAGTTCTTCGAGAACTTACCACGGGACCGGATTGACGTGGTGCGAAAGCGTCCATAGATATGATTAATTAATGAATGGCTTAACAACAGCGAAAGCCCGTCATATGATACCCGTTCGTTACGTACGACGGACATAAAAAATTACAGCAATTTTTTCAGCGTAAAATTTATGTTACCTTTCAATTTATTTTACACCATGTCCCGTCAATTCAGTCTCAGGTACATTTTAATTGGCATTCACAAAAAATTAAACAGTATGTAACTACGTTCATTGCGTAATATTGCCAGGTTATAGTACCGGTAAAAGTGCTCGCTCATTTTCCGGGAAATAGGTCGCCATAAGAATCTGTCATAATTTTATTATTTGGGGTTCGCAATAAAGTTTGAACTCGGACGCACTTCACATTGTTCCCTGCAGCTGTTCCCAAACACTTGCTTCGTAAACCACCCAAAGTTTGCTTATAGACTTACCTTATTTAAATAAGAAAATGTATTTACAATTCGCCGGAGGAGTGTTTGTATTTTCAAAATCGAGGCTTTGTTTTTGGTTCATTTTTGTAGAGCTGTGCCGGGTAATTTTGTGTACTTCAATGAGTATGTTATTGCGTCTGTTCCATATTTTTACTTCATTAGGAGTGGGCGTGGATTTGCTATTTATTTTACGATATACTTAACTTTGCAATCTATTTTACTAAACAACCAAAAGTACTAACATATTACAATATTCTATAGGTACCATGCTAGATCGGAAAAGCTTAGTGGAAATGCCCGTATAGTGGTTAAGAGAGCAAACACAGCGGTTAGTAATTAAGTGGTGAGCGCAGTATTTTATGTTGGAGTAAATCTGGAACCACTGAGATTTAGTGTTATAGTGGGAGCGATCATAAGACACCGCCACGCGCACCTTTTCCCGAGCTCGTAAAACTAAACGGCGACGACTCCACACTCCGCTCAGACAATATCTAACATAGCAAATTACTACGAGGAAAAATAGCCCTGTGAATTATAGTCAAATGATCAAAAGCAGCGCTTTCATCTTACTCCTGAAATTCGTTTAGGTATTGTAGATATTACTTTTCAGCTTTTTGTAATACGTCACATTAGCTCTAAAAACTACTATGATTCAAAAATTTATATTACTGTTTTAAACCGAAAGAAAAAGGATTTTAAAGGTGAATAAATAACTAATTTTCAGTGGGAGATCGCGGATTAAAAGCGATCATTCATCGAATTAACCTCGCGGTTGGTAGAGAGGCCTAAGCCTACAAACCAACAGTTATTATTTATCTCAATTTATTAACAGCATTTTTAATTCTATGAAAACCTATTATATAATTCTACCAAAAAAATCTAGCATTTTCAACGAACTATTTTTAGTGCTTGTTTTACCTGCTGTCACAAAATGTTGATAAAAATATCTTGATTTTTCTTGTTCCACCCTAAACTACCCAACAAACAAAAACGTCATATAAGTCAAGGCTTGTACGACTTCCAGTTGTATTGCAGTTTTATAATAGTAACGAGGTGAGTAATAGGTCCTTTAGACGTCTCTAATTTAACTTTTTAGTCGTGCGATCAATATGTCATAATAAACAGGTCATAGCAACGTCGGCAAGACTAAACTACACGACTTTATATTACTATAGTTTTAGCTTAAACGTTTGTACGACAACGCAATAGTCATAATAACTTCGCAGTCTAATAAACGATTTCAACTGACCAATAGGGTGATTGAAAAAGCTATATATTATGAGGTTTATATAATAAAGCAGTTGTATACACGTTTTCATAATGACGTTTGTAAAACGAACCCCATCTTATTTTACAGCAGTCAATTTGGTTGTTCATTTGCGACTTAATATCTTTTATATTAAATGTTGTCGATTAAAAGTCACGTCCTGTCTTTAACCAACCTTGTTTTCATATGTCATAAAGATTTAAGTATGCGACAAAAGCAATATGTCTTCCATTTTTAGGGTTCCGTAATACACAAGGAACCCTTATAGTTTCGCTCTGTCCATCCGTCTTCTGTATATTCTGCTTCTGTAATTATGAATATAAATAGATGAAATTTGGTATAGTTATAGATTGTGAATATATCTCGGTTTTGGCATCATAAAATAATAATAATTTTACATTTTAGAGGTATACTCCATACGTGTGAAGTGGGGATGAAAAATATTTTTCATTCTACCCCATCTTGTGGGGTATCGTTGAATAGGTATTTTAAAGGCAAGGTTTCATCCATGACTTTTTTACAAAGTCGGCCATTTTCGAGTAATCGGCCTCCAAAGTGGTTTGTAAGTTAGTTATGGGGGAACCCCTAGCATTTATAAACTATAAGATATATAAACTTGTAAGTTTCCATGCTAAAAATATTTTTTTTAAAGAGTTTTTAGCATGATCTATTCATGCTAAAAACTCTTTAAAAAAAATATTTTGAACGAAAACGGACAGTAACTTTTGAAGTAATTTGAAAAAAACCTATTGATAGTTGCGAAACCCTCCATAGACATGTCCTGATATGCTCTTGGTTAGGTTATTAGAAATAAACATATTTTTATTAAAAATATTATAAAATTTCAAACACAAAACTACGAAGGGGCATGTGAATTTGAATAGTATTTACATAGGTATATTATCATAAAACTTAAATTCACAGTCAAACTAAATGGTATTAGTTACAGAAAGCAATATATGATAATGAAATAATATGATCACTCATCTTTTATTTTTTTGGAAATACTTATTTTGCACTCAAATCTCTTGCCAAAAACCATAAGTAACCAAGTCACTAACAAGAGAAAAAAACGACCGTACAGGTGTTGTTACTTGACTCAAATATACCATTTTAGTCATTCAAATCACCTGTACGACCACAATATGACAAAACGAGTCACTGTAAAGTTATGATTAAACTACTGTGCGATGAAAGTGGTAATTTCTTAACGTTCACACGACTTTTGAATGACTTCAACGAAGACACTTGTGACTTTTGTATGACGATTATACAACAACGTTGGTCGTATAAATGAGGCCCTTTTCGCGTTTAATGAACGTTATAAAAACGTTAGTGTGACTTAGCTGTGGTAATATAATAACGTTTACTCAACTAATGTTCGACGATAAATTGTTACTTGGGTAGCAATGTATGGCTACTAGCTTTTGCCCGACGCTCCGCGCGCGTAAATATAGTATCCTACGGAAACACTTTTTCGGGATAAAAAGTAGCCTATGGCTAATAGCTATCCAGAGCTTAAACTTCCATACGCAATTTCATCAAAATCCGTTTTGTGTCGAAGAGTAAGAAGTAAGTAAGAAACATCCATCCATCCTCACAAACTTTCACATTTATTGATAGTAGGATATTAGAGTCAATACTTGTACGTGGGTCAACCCTTCCCCGGCGTTTGCGGTTCGCCCCTCGCTGTGGTTTACCGGAGCAACCTCGCTGGCTTCCTGGGCCGCACGTGGCTACAGGCGTCACACTTATTACTTTATGCAGGACTATCTTTTGTCCGCGGCTCCGCTTACGCGTATATATCCTACGGGAAAACTATACGTTTTGTTAAAATAGCCCATGTGTTAATCCAGAGATTAAACTATTACCATACCAAATTTTATCAAAATCTGTTAAGTAGTTTTTGCGTGAAAGAGTAACAAACATCCATCCTCACAAACTTTCACATTTATACAAATCGTAGTAGGATTAGGAAGGATCGGTCGAAATTTTATTGTTTAATTATTTTGAGATCACATTTCAAACAGATAACTACAATACAGATTCAAATTCACACGAAATTAAAAAGGTAATTAGCTATATACCCAATTAAAAATGTAGAGCCAACCTCTACATTTTTAATTGGGTACCTATTTATAACTTAAAATCAATTCTGTTAGACTAAATTATAGGTTCTAGACAACGAAAGGACGATTGATTGATAGGTTCGTAATATTATCGACTATACATATATAGTCTATAACAGAGCTTCCCAAACTTATTCCGTCTAACGCCCACTTTGAAAATCAGTAATTTTGTTGTGCCCCCCATTTTTTTAGGATTGCACAAATAAATCGTACAATATTTGTTCGCGCATTCTAATTTCAATTTACTTTTACTATATCAGGTACATAAAAAATCCCGCTTTCGGCAAGTGCTCAGCTTGGCCGCAACAATAGATATACCTATTTTTAATACGTGTAATGCGACCTCACCTGCGACACTTGAAAACACGAATATTATTCAGTGTTTGATACCTATTACTAAATATATCTTATGATATACTTAAATAGCGTTGTGAACGCATTAAAAATAATAAATATTTAATATATTGTTAGTTTATATTTATACCATAAAAAAGGATATAAATATAAACAAATAAATGGATGTTTGGTTTTTGATTTCAGTGAAATTTAAATTAAAAAGTAGCTGAACTTACAAATCCGGCCATCGCCTCCTTAAATCACATCAGCGCCCCCCATTTTTCTGGGCCGTTTACCTCTAGGCCTACCCCTCTAGGTTTCCAGCGCCCACAAGGGGGCGTTATGGGCGATAACGCCACCTTGAGGGCGCTGTGACAGTGGGAAAGACAGGTCTATAATATTACGAACCTATCTATATAATTATATTTAAAATCTATAGTCACTATAGTGAACAGTGACCACTTTGAAAATGTATTTTCGAAAAATTTGTGGTTTTATTATTTTCTTAAAATTATATATAGACTAGATATAAATAGATATAATTTATTTTCGTAAAAATGAGGTCATATTTGCTTAAACAAATTTTGCAATGCATTTCGACCACTGGATGATAACTGGCCTACATTAATTTACCTTCACATATGTATAATATAGTACACGTATTATGCTTAACAGATATGGACCGTCCGAGTGCTACACATATACCGTCGTGTCATCTTGTCCACTGTCATTGATCGATTGCCGCTCCCGGCTGTCTCAGCCGCGACACACTCGCTAACAAATGGACGCAACATACCTTATATCTATAGCTCCTCCATCTTGATTATCAGCAGAAATGAACCCGCTACCCGTAAAAATTAAATCTTCGAACATTAGCCCAGGCATGAGCGACCGAACCAAATGTTTCGTCATTTCCCGGCAGACGGAACATAAAGTTTTACACAGATCCAACAGTGATAAAAGTAATTGGACAGAATAATGAGAACGTGGCCTGGCTTTTTATTGGGATTTTTGAGATTCCTAGTTATATTCATTTAATGAGGGTTTTTGATATTTTTTCTGCCGTTAGGGGGCAGACCCAACTCACACAAAGCGTCATCTGGTGACGTAAGTGGTATCAAAAACGGTCAATAAGAATTGTCGATTCTTCTTCTGTCACCAGGCGGCGCTTGGTAGCACGACGGTCCTTGTCGTGTCAAAAAGCTGTCAGATGTGACGAATTTAAAAACCCACATTACATTAACCATTTGTTTTGAGGGTAAGTCAGTAGCTTACTACCAGGTAATCTCATTCATAAGCAGGTAGAATGATCCCATAATTTATTTGTATTATAATGACGATGTATTTTTTTTAAATTTCCCTAATAGTAGGCACATATAGGACTCAACGGTATCCCGCTAAACACTAAACGCTACGAAAACAATATCTTATTGAACGTCTTCAATTATATTCGGGGATTGCAAATTAAGGTATATTCGTTGCCTTAACGAGTGACAAGACCTACCTAAATCTAAGTAAGGAGCGTCAAGAGAATTTTTCAGTAATGGAAAATCTGCATAATGGGCCCACTCTGTTTTGATTCGATTTGTCGGGGGCCTCCACCCCCCGGCTCTTTAATAGACCGTTTTTATTTACTGGAGGCATCCGACAGTTTTTTCTGAAGTCAATTTACGTATATCCTCCCATAACTGGGTTTTTTGTACAGGAAATCCTCGCACGAGGGAGGAGCTCGAAGGACAGTAGCCTCTTGACGTTAAAAAACGTCAACACTTGACCTACACTTTCCATGCGTAACAGAAAAATTATGAACTTCTCAAAATTGGAGGAAAAATTGTGGGTCATTTGGCGAATTATTTTTTCTTAATTTCAGGTAAAAGCATTTAGCAACTATCAAATTAAATTAATCTATTCATAATTATTATCAAAGAAATAAAATTGAAGTGTCTGTTTGTAATTTTATATTATCAGCTTTTCACTGAATGCATATTATGAAAGTAAGATACTTACAATAAAAATCAACGTTTAAAATGTTTGTCTGATCGTCTGTCTATCTGTCGGACTGTTTGTTCCGGTTAATCTCTGAAACGGCTGGACCGATTTTCTGATGTTATAAGCAAGTAACTAAGGCTACTTTTAGCTTAGGGTTCCGTTTCCATTAATAGCACCATGCATATGAAGTTGCGGGCACCAGCTAGTTTTCATATCTAAACCGAAACCCAAAGACATGTAAACACGAATAATTTGGTATTCAATCACTGACAACAGTTAGCTCTCACAAAGTAAAATTTGCGGGCTAATTGTTAATTCGTTTCCTATAACGGCGCGAATAGCACACAAAAGCAATTCAATATTGTTTCAGATTATGCGGGGGTGGGCGGCGGCGGCTAATAAATATCTCTGATAGAATAGAAGAGCACCATTTATCATTATCATGTTGACGGCCAACAGCGCCGCACCTTCTATTGTAATAAAAAATAAAATTTGCACATCAGGAAAAATAGGATTCCATTTTTCGGAATGTTTGTATTTCTTTCACAGAAATATATTTTTTGTTAAATTTATATTACTTACGGCCCGTTTCAATAACCTATCTATCTATAACTATTTGTTAAAAACGTCGCCAATCAATCATTTGACGGTTTTTGCGATACAAGTTTGACGTTTCTAACAAATAGTTACTGGTAAATAGGTTATTGAAACGGGCCATTAGTCGTCAAGATGACAACTTTTATTTACCCTAATACCTCAAAATATATAAGGGGCCGTCCACATAACATTAAATCACACAAAATTTCGACATTTTGAACCCTTCCCGCTTTTGAATATATCACGCTTTTTTAGGATAATTTTAACATGTCCTGTCACGATTCGATTGGTGTGGTCCCCCTTGCGCTGTGACGTAATATGTGGATGACCACTAAGGACTAAAAATAAAAAAAAGGTGAATCTTCGTTAAATAAATTGAAAATTTCAACATTTGAAGGAGAGTCAGTCTAAGTAAATCGTGAAAAGAGAGCGTTTGGCTTTGACCCAACGTAAATTACAATTTTGCTGATTAAATACTTGAATCGTAACATCAACGAAAGGTAATTTTGACAAATTTTATGTACCTACTACATTATAAGAAATTTTGTTTTGAGCCAATCATATTATGTTTTGAAGTAATACTTTTTGAGCCTTCAATGATGTTTCAGGGTCTCTTGAAAGTCAAGTCGCTTGACATATGAGTCAAACTTGTACGTACAATAAAAGTTTTGTTAATACTTTGTGCATTACTAAAACTTTTATTTTACGAAATTAATTTTAACGTCTAAACAAGGACTATATATTAAGACATTTTAATGCTTATTTTATTTTGTCGTGAAAGCTTTTTCTAAGTTTGTTTAGAATAAGTAAAAGGAAATTTTAGGAATATATAGGATTGGAATAGGTTTTAAGGTAAATTTTTAGTGAATATTATATAACAGTAAAACAAAAACGTGGCCCAGCCTAGTAGCTCGATTCCGCACTGCGTTCTTGCTGCATTTCGGCCAGAAGGTTGCGTACTTACGTAGCGTAATATTTTACACCTTTCTATCAAAGAAGCACGGGATTTTAGATAAACAATGTGCGGCGTTTCGGTCAACGTCAGAATTCGACGCGGGATAACGAAAAAGGTTCCATGATTAATTACTAACGGTAAGGTGGAAACCTCCACATCCCAGAGAAAAGCGGATCGTTAGTCACACCATGACGGGTATCAGTGTTATTACTGACTATACTGACGTCCTTACACTCGGTAGGCACGGTAATTAATGTGTACTTTAATTTGGGTACAAAATTTGATAATCACGTGACTTGATAATTAGCAAAATAAGAGCATCTTAAATCTGGTTTTTGCTATTAAAAAGATGACTATCTGAAGGTTTTTTTAATGCAGAAATTACTTCTGCATTTTAATACAATATATTGATATATTTATGCGAATATTATTCATTGTATTAAGCACTTACGGATTGTGTCGTGGTACGCTTTTCTTTTTCTCGACGTGGTCACGGGGCGGGAGTGAAAAAGAAAAGTGCACCGAGATCCGTAATCCGTAAGTGTTTAATACAATTTATACAATAGAGTTAACATATGTCATAGACAGACCTTTGTACACACTGGCTTTTGTCTGCAAGTTGATTAGCCACGCAGAAATACGCCTTACGCTCCGCTAACAAGCGTAGCCACAAAATTCAATAACGTGTACGCGGACAGTTATTGAATTTGAATGAGCGTTTATGCGAGCGTGGACAATGTGAGCGGATCCAAGTAACAATCGTTCCATTTGTTCAGGACGTACAGGCTGTCTACATTGTAGGCTATGTAGAGGGAGCCGACGCGCAAACTTGTACGTTTCCGTCTGGTTAGTTGTGCTCAATGAGGCTTTGTTCTATGTACATTTAGTTTTATCAATAAAGTTTTAAATAGCTTTATTATTGGACATTAAAGTTACGGGAAAGTAAAAGATTTAATTTATTAACGAGTAATGAATTGTCGTCAAGTTTCGACCACTGGACAACCGCCAGTATAATTAATAACTGTATCCATAAAATGGACCATCTGCGTCCTGAGTTCAATTTATTTACAATATTAAAATTGAAGCTCTACATACATTAACTGTATTAAAATGGAACTTTTTTTATATAAATAATAAGATATAAAATAATATTTTATGTTTCTCAATTTTAAATATATAACTTTAATTCAAAGCACACCATCATAATGGGGAACGGAAATAAAAAGAAACTATTTCGACAGGATCGACGAAACTCGCGCTATAAAATAGTACGATACGCTGAGTTTATGCTGTGCTATATAGCGCGCCGCCTTCTCCCTCCTCCCTCACCCCCGGCCGTCCCGCAAGCGAAACGAGCGACACAACCACACTGAGCTTGCTATATACTATAAATGCTTGCGATAATATCGCGTTATGTGAACGCCATGCTATATAGTATAGCATTAGGTCCATCTTTGCTATATTATATAGCAAAATAGTATAGCGTCGTCTGAAATGAGCTTTAAGCGTATTAATAAAATAAAGAATACAGACACTGAAAATAAAACATATTTTCAATGTAGATAGAGTAAGTACGCAAAATATAAAATTATTACATTTTTAGGACGTTTTTCCTTATGGTGTATAAATATTGTGAAAAGTACCTGGACAATAAATCACCTTTCCACTTGTGCGGGGTTCTGTGCGCGATTGACCCCGCAACAATAAAACCCGCCTTCCCGCGCTCGGACGAAAAAGGACGAAAAACACGCCTCTACCTCCGCTCGGACGAAAAAGGTTTTTTACAAGTAATGTAAAAACTTATTACCTAAAACATTTGTGACGTACTGCTGTTGTGGAACATGTTTGATAAAGCAACTTTTACATTTCCAAATACTTTGGAGTTTGGGACGCTCTTCCTGGATGTAAATAAACTCTACCCTTCGATATAAAATTCCACCTGAAACATATTTTATCCGTTCGCGACATTTTATAGAGCAAAAGGTTATACACATCATTTTATGGAACTAGTTTTATATTTTATTGCACTTCGTAGTCCTTTCGTTTAATAAATTTTAACTCAATTTTTGGGAAGTAAAGATATTATTAGTATTTTGTTTAGCATGATAATACCAATAATGTACATTGTAAACGATCGGTTTACCTTCAGAGGTAGACGCTTTAATCCCCTGTGTAAACTTCATCTTCCGGTGTGCCGGAATCGCGTCTTAAGCCTCAAAGTATTGCAGCGGAAGTGCTCAAAGTGAGCGCTGTACTTTGGGAGTCACGGCGTAAACCACTTTTATTACGATGCCTTTATACCGGCTCAGTCGGATTAAGATGTTGCAGCTTATTTACTTCTTCAGTATACAGCTTATTACGGCTTCCTCGTTCTCGAAGCGAAGCGAAGTTAAATTGATTCAGTGCTTACTCCTTTGAAACAAAATCTTTGCATTTTAGAGGTTTTACTCGCGGCATACCAAGTACCTGCCTACTCTTTGTTTGCTAGTTGAAGTTATTAAAACTCAAATAGTTAGGTATATTTAAACATCGATCTGCATTTCCTATTTGAAACGATCACAAACACATCACATATTGCGGACCTTTGCGATTCAAGTAAGTATATATTTCGATATACTTATGTAACACTTCAATAACATATCACTTTTTACTAAGCTTATAAGTTTATAGTTGCATATTTATTTATAAACTAAATGAGTGTCTCACCCTGAGGAGGATCAATTGAAAATTAATAATCTTATATCTCTATACTTTAATTAACAAACTTTCTTATTAAACTCTGCCCATGTAAATGTAATATTAACTTCGCAAATTTCATATTTTATTAAGCCACTTTGTATACCTACGGTAGGTATTTAATGCGTTATTACAGATTGTTATAATTGATGGCATTAGTCTTGAGACTGTACACCAGTATTAAGACTAGAAAAAATACCAAAACGATAAAGGTTCGATTTTTTTTTTACAAAAACAACGCCAAGAAACCCCTTTTACAAAATGTTACTTCGAAAAATACTCCCTAATTTGTTTCAAGTTTCAAACGTTTCAGTTTCTAAAATATATTTTTGTTAAAACTGTCATACCTACCTATCACTCGGCGTGTTTCTCGCGACACGAAAAGGGCGGGCTGGCAGAGAGGCAACTCCCAGCATTGCACTTGTCACTTTCTCAACGCTAATTCTTTCCCGAAGTCACATTAAATAACCATTTGTGTTACACATAGGCTGGCTGTATATATGAATCTGCCGTTTGTGAAAATAGAATTCATTTTCATATCTGGGACAGTCCTGAACAATGTCAAACCTACATTACCAAAATATAACGATGTATTATAATCAATTCTTATTACCCTAAATGTCAATATAAGTAGTTATAGGTACAGACAACAGCATAAGAGCCTGTAAATTCTGCACAACTTCTGATAGATAATTTCATTCTTATAAAATTCTGTGCTTCAATAAAATAACAATAAATATTTTACAAGCAACAAATATTTAATTTGTAAACACGCCGCAATGTTAGTTATTGTTATCGGAAAACGAAGAACAGTTGAATAAATTTTAACGAGATAGTAAGATGCAGTTGTCGCCGCGAAAACTGCGGTGTGTACGAGCTAAATCATTCGTTTCCTCTTATATTCCGCCCTATATTACGGCTTTTTCCAGATTCAATTCCGCCTGAACAGCGTTTTCCGCGCCTTGTGTATCGCAGGACCGACCCCGAGAACCGTTTCTCTGTGCGAATACCAAATAGCTGCAAGTTCCACGGCATTCGATTGCATTTTATATCAAAACTTACTTGTTTCTTACGAGCGGAATCTAAATGCAGACGCATTTACAGTTAACTGAATACGATTTCGGTTCGAACTTTGGGCCAAATAAATACTTCGTTTGCGAGTTTCTATCGACTGGAGCAGGCGTCTAAATGAGGATTAAACTTTGTGGAATGAAAAGATATTTTCGAATACTGTACATTTATGAACAGCGCAGTTCACGTTTTACATTATTTATGACATCGATTTTATTCATACTACACTGCAGTTTTATGTTTCACAGGACATGTAATCGATGTTAGTGGCCGGAATCAAAGCAAAACAAACCTACGACGAAAGCTATATTTTTTCGGCTCGACGGTACAATATTAAGATACATAACAATAGAAGACCGTATCATAAAACGGTTCGCTGTATATTTCTCATCACTTAAAATGTTTTTAATTGCAAAACAATGCTGGCCAGTGGCCGGCAAACTAAAATGTGGAGCACATACAATCATGCGGGCAGATTACCTACACCCGTCCTTGTGTACCGCAAACAGCCGCTTTTAATATGGCACACAGGCAACCTATTTAGCAATGTAATTTTTTTTTAATGAATCAAGAATTTCTGTGGATTTAATCGAAATTAAATTTTTTAATTTTACATAACTCCTTGAAAACAAAAGCTTGCAAGTAGGTATATGGCGGTTGAAAATGATAATATGGCAAAATTAATGCTAAAAGACCGTATGTGAATACAATAATAGAAATTTAAGCTTTTAGTGGTCTAATAATAATGAATAAATGAAGGTTTTATCGTTTTTACCCGACTACGATTTTTAAATCTTTTTTTTTTATTTCCATAGTAATAAATACTACAGGGGTACTACAGGGGTAGTACTATATACTTAATTGTATAGATCAAATGTCCCTCAGATTTATAGGGGACACTTTGTACAATGCCCTGTTACTGTTAAAAATACAGTTTTCGTGGGTAAATTAAAGTAATTATTCACAGATATTCTGTTGGTTGTCGCATATTTTTGTAGCCAGATAAATTCCACGTATTTCAGTGCCAGCATTTTAACCTAATAAGACTTATGTGTTACACAGGGTTAAATAAAGCCTCCCCTACGTCAGTGGACATATTTTATGAAATATTGTAAAATGCTAATATGTAGAAGGTTTATTTATAATACTATAATGTCACATTACATTATTATATTTACAATACAAAAATATATAGTAGGTATAGTACCGCAAAACAAAAACGACTATAAGATTAAAGTGGGATAACAATAATGTGATGGGATTTAACTTTAGCTTTCAAAGTTTCCACACAAAAGATAGCGAAGAATTATACACATAGATAAGTTAACTGAAGTCTTGAAAAGGAACGTCTGTGAGAACTACGAAAGGCGATATTTTATTACAACGAACATTTGCCAAAGGGTTTAATATTATGTCTGATGATATCGCTTAACTCCTAATCATCTGAGTCTTAACGAATACGAAGTTAGTATCCTTACTATGCGTTTGGTAAATTATCTGCAGCACTTCCGTGAAGACTGTTATATGATTCCATAATATGAAAGTGGAAGTATTAATCAGTATTCGCTATTCAATATGTCTGTTATGTACGTGTTCATTGATTAGAAAATGGTGATAAAGAAAGTAAAATGCAGAGAATAAAGTCGATAGTGTTCATATCTACGAGTGTGAATGCGCAGATCCTGTATCAACTAAAAACTTATCTCCTCGAAGTTCTCAAGAAAACAACGAAACTATTATTTCTATAGGAATTAACTTTTTACTCAACGTGTTTGTTTGCTATTGTATTACTCACTACTTAATTAATAAAAACAAGAATAGAAAAGTTTTAAGAAAGTTAGAAAAACAACTTGGGTGTGAGCAAAAAATACTTTGCTTTTTTCTTCATCGGCGGTGGCACGTTTAGCTAATATGCACAAAAACTAATATTTGAGGGCAATTCCAACACCATACAGTACACATAATGTATGGCGGTCTTAATTGGCCAAGTTAGCATTTGGCACGTACGCTCATCGTCCTGCGCCAATGAGCGGCCGCACCGCCTGATGCCCCGCCGCACGACTACACTCCGTAGCCGAGCAATTATACAACTATCGCATTGTTTCCATTCATCCACTCAAACTCACTAATTGTTTTACGTCCGCTTCGACTCAACAAAATACCAACTAAATTATATCCCGGTTATCTACTTTAAAATCCAAGCTGGGAATGATTTCGACGACGACGAACGACGAACAAAACGTTACCATAACATATTTTTGTCGAGATAGCGAAACTCGTGCATTAACAATCGTAAAACAAACAGACGATGGAAAATGCATATATAATTTATGTGATAGCTTACATAACTGGCGGTCTAGATAAATTTGCCGTATCGATGTAATAAATATAATGAGATTTATGTCAGCGTATTAATCTGCAGACGAAATCGCGTTTGAGTCACGAGAAGTATTGTGGTCCGGCAATAAGATTTTCGCACGACCCCGGCGCGTGCAGCTCCAGCGACTAATATCATAAAGCACATATTTCAACATTACCATCTGATAGCACCGACAGTGGAGACCGCGGAGCGGGTATCATGAGTCGCGATAACTTCTATATCAATCTATGGCCCCGCGAGCTGATCGCTTCCGTCCTTATAAATGTATTTTGCATAATGTTTTGTGGTTTTATTTAAAACTAGACCAATCCCGAATGAATTCCTTTAAAGGGAACTTTCCTACCGGTGATGTCGCAAATGTAAAAGAGATCAAGTTCGATATCCAATCTGCTGCGGTAGAGTTAACCGAATATAATCCAGTCGGAGCTGACTCGGCACACAATTCATTTCAATTTGGATCCCGGTGTGCCAGCTGCGCGGCGCTGTCCGCGGTCGCCCGCACGTTCAAACAGCCTAGCCGTAATCGTTTTTTACCCGGCGTTTGTTTAACCGGCGGCAGCGTTAAATGGGACTTAGATTTCATCGTAGTTGGAAATTATTTTCACTTTTATGTAGATATAGGCGAAGAAATTTAATGTTCAGTAGATTGACATGCGTCTGAAATTGGTCATATCTACTATTATTTCCCAACGCCAAGGTACTTTTTAACCCGGCGTTTGTTTACCCGTTGACAGCGGTAAATCATAAATGGGAAGATTTATGATTTACCGCTGTCATGGACTAGTGCCGGTGTCGTTCACTACGGCTTTCTTAAATCTGGCCAGACGATTACGGCAGATGTCTATTGCCAGCAACTGCAAATCATGATGGAAATGCTAGCTGCTAAACAACCGAGGTTGGTCATTCGCTCTAGACCACTGCTGCTTCAGGACAACGCTAGACCACACACTGCACAACAGACGGCTACCAAACTAGAGGAGCTTCAACCTTACTCCCCGGACCTTGCTCCAACAGATACCATTTTTTTTTTCGAAATTTGGATAACTTCTTGCAAGGGAAAAAATTTTACTCCGATGGGGCAGTCCAAAGCGCCTTCAAAGATTTTATTGATTCCTGTCCGAGTGGTTTTTTTAGTAAAGGAATGAACTACCTATGAGATGGCAAAAGTGCGTAGATAGCAGTGGTATATACTTTGATGAAATAAATATATTATGTTTAAAAAAAATCTACTCTATTTTCCTCCTTTACAAAACGCCAATTTCATATGTAATGACCTAACATTTACCATTAATTCCAAAACAACTGCTTTCAATTTAGCATCGTTAATTGATACATAATTATAGAGCCTTTGTTTTCCACAATTTAGACATTATATATCGTACAATGGGATCTAATTGTATTTGTTGTGTATGGACTCGGCAAGTGTAAATATAATACAGTCTTAGTTATTGTAATGTAGATTCGATATTGAACAAAATACTAGGTTTTGCTATTCACATTATGTATGAATGTACATTGTACAGTAAAATCTGTTATAACGACGTTGAAGGGGCCGATATATAATCGTAATAGCCGAAAGACGTTAAACCGATATTAATTAAAAAAATTAAAATGTTCTTATTGGTACCCTACCTAATATCCAGTTTTTCGTAATAAAAGGTTTTCACTGTAGTTCTTCTTAATTTATAATTTTGATGCAAATAGCTATTAATCTATTATTCGCATTTAAATAGGATTTTGAGGAATATTTGAATAGATAACTTAACGGATAGGTTAGAAGTGCAATATATTACGAGCTAATGACGCGATTTGCGCCGGCGATATATCATGAAATTCACAACATCGCGCATCGTTTGGCAAGAGGAAGAATATAGGAGTGAAATATTACGATAAGCGGTGTCGTCCATAACATCGTTTCAATACTACATTTTAAATATTAAAAATATCGTAATATCGTAGTTACTTCATAAGAAAGTTTTAAGTAACAAAATTCTAAGTTCAAATCAAGTAATCAAAGTTGTGCAGTAAAGATGAAAGAGCAAGAAATGTCTCAGGAAATCTCGTTAAGGAATCTCTCGACAGACGCAAATTTACTTTGATACATTTTTATTAACCTACTTAGCAATCGTATTTAAATAATTACATATTTTGATGTCCATCAGCAGGTTGTATTAGTTGACAAAATAATATCTATTTATTTGGATACTTTAAAGTTTAAACTGACGCTTAATTAAGTTTAGATCAGAAAAAATGGTACGTGTAAGCGTTTACTAAGTATTTAATAAAAACTCACAAATATTTAAAATTATTATCTAACAAAAAACAATAGAAGGTTCAAGGTTGTATTATATTTGTATGTAAGTATGTACCTATTTAGAATTATTTTGCAGTTAATAATAATTGAAAGTTCCTTAGAATTTTTTTCCTTTAAACTAGATTTAATAGAAATCCTACGTGAGCAAAGCTTCAAAGTTAGCTTCTTGTTTCCCGTAAAATTTCTTAATTTAATTACGTACCTTTGGAGCACCACACATTTATTAGCATAAAATTATGTAAACTTCTGAACGCAAGACTTTTTGACTTACAAGATAATAAAAGAAAAAATAGGGTGCTTAGCTTATACTGGGCGAGGCTGGAGGGGGTGAAGGGGGGTTGCTCGTTTTATATGCAAATTCTCAGCGTTCTTATGAATATGAAAATTTTCTATTAGGACGTGTCGTCAGCGATCCTGTGATCTGAGAGCCTGTCCGTTTTTTCATACCCCCATTGTCTTTTACGAACTTCAAATTAATGTTAGGACAGCTTCAAAATATTTTATTGCATTTTCAATTTTAATTACAAATTAATTTGCAGTTTTATTTTTCATCCTATTGATATAAATTAAAATTTAAAATAGGGGAGATACGGGCTTGTTGTGACATTTTTTTCCTTTTACCGATAGGAAAAAGACACAAGCACCCAGGGAACGCTCACTGTCAGATAAAAGAGACCAAAATTTACACTCGCTTCACAAAATGATAAATACACCATTACGTCAATTATTAAGCCTAATGCAACACACACAAATCCTAAGCAGCTGTAACGATGACATGCTAAAGGACCTGTCTCCTAATGATATAATAGTATTAATAGTAGGGTCAAATGATAAACAACCCTATATAGTAGAGTAGAATATGTAATACATTATAATATAAACTATATTCCAATTTTGTATATGTCATCAATGTTATTGAAATATGCTAAATAATAACGTAAATACCAGAAAGTATACAATTTATATAAATACTACTTTAATGTTGTCCTACATTTACATACAGAGAAAAGTTTATTTTATATTTATCTCAAAAACTGAACATCTCAATTGATTATCGACAATACGGAAAGGACGTTCTTAGCCAATACAAACATAATATATCCACTTAACTAAGTTTAAAGATACACACAGCATGCAAAAAACGCAATCCAACCTAACACAAACTAAAATTACACATTATTTTGAAATTGTAATATATTTGAAACTGGTAAAATAGAAGAGTCTAAAAAAAGTTTTTTCGACAATCCTTGTAAACAAGAAAATGAAGAAATATTAAAATAAATTAATAAGTAATATAATTCCTTAAATTTCACTTCAGTTGAAGTATTGTGCCATAGAAATAATAAATATAAACCTTATTATTATACGTATATACAGAACACCATTAGCAGAAGCAACATTATTCCTTACTTCTCTTGAGCAAGCTCACTAGTACTCTTTGTAAAAATAAAAATAGGAAAATCATAATATGCGGCGACTGGAACATAGACATGATAAAAAGGAACGCCAACACGCAAATACTCTTGTTTAGATCTAATAGTAAGTAATATAGAGAACACAAAATCTGAACTTCATTACTTAGCTCTGTCGGACCATGAGTCAGCAAAATCAATTACTGTTAGTCTAAAAACCGACGTAAAAATCAAATTTCTGGTTTAAATGTATTGGGATCTTAGCGAAGAAAATATAGAAAAAAATTATTATTACATTTCAAACCTGTATTTCTCTGAAATATATAGCTGCCAAACAGTAAATGAAGCATTTGACTCGCTACATAAAACTCACTCTTTTTTACGACCTATGCTTTTCTATTATTAAAGTTAAAACCACAAAAGAAAACATAAAAAACAAAGGATTCACAAAAGGTATTAAACGTAGCTGTATAAGAAAAAGAACATTATATCTGAAATATCATCAAAAAACATAACAAAATTATATACGATAATTATGCTAAAATTAAAAAAAATGTATATACAAAGCTCAACAATTAAATAGCCTAAAATATATAAGTAATTCCAAAAATGCGTGTAAACACATCATCAAATACCGAAATAAACTCTATTAAAATTAATAATAAATTACATGACAATCCAAATAAAAATGTGAGCTTTTTAATAACTACTATATATCATTAACCAATTATAATAATCTAACTAACAATAAAAATCTAATTAATAATATTATAATACAAAATAAAAAAAGCATATTTCTACCCCCGTTAACGTCATAGATATCTATAAGATAATCTTGGCCCGAAAAAACAACAAACTCTACAGGCATGACCACCAAAGTACTTACGAAATGAGCATCTATCTTAGCGTCTCCCTTAGTCCACATTATAAATTTAATGTCTAACAAAAGGTACTTTCCCAGAGCGTCTAAAAAAGTCAATTGTGAAGCCACTGTATAAAAAAGGGGCCAAAACGGAGATGTCCAACTATAGTTCGATAACACTACTCACTAGTTCCTGTAATATCGAAGGTCTTTGAGAAAGTTATGTACGCTAAGGTAGAACACTTTTTAACATCGTGTAAAATTTCTTAAAAGGGAACAATTCGGATTCAGGAAAAACAGCTCGACCGCTTTAGCATGCTTTGCGCTAGTAAAACAATTAACTGAAAATCTTAACCGTAGAAGTAAACTCTGCGGTGTATTTCTTGACATGGCAAAAGCCTTCGACTTTGTCTGTCACAAAACTCTCCTACTAAAGATTTCTTCATACGGAATTCGCGGAAAAGCTATCGATTGGATAAAGAGTTTCTAAGAAAATAGACAACAATGTGTTGAAATTACAAGAAAATGTAATCATGAATATAAAATTTACAGATCCGATTTCAGACAAAAAGACTGTGGCACGCTACAGGGAAGTATATTGGCCCCACTTCTATTCCTCATATACATTAATGACCTTCACGATACAATAGACAAAGATTCTATACTATTTGCTTACCTGGCTTAAACAAAATAATCTCAGAATAAAAATGACCAAAACAAACATATTATATTTCAGACATCACACTCATACACAACCGAATTAAACATTAATTATAAAAATATCAAACTTTCAAACGTTAATGATTGTGTATTTTTGGGTATAACCGAGGAAAAAATGTAAATAAAACAGATCTGTTTCTCTATGTTTTAGAGAATTAGGCAAATTGTTAATATACACACCGCATTGTTAGCCTACCATGCTTACATATCATCAATATTGAGATATGGCATAATTATCTGGGGTAATTCGGTTGAGGCAGATAGAGCTTTCAAAGCTCAGAAAAAATGTGTCAGAGCACTATTATAAAGCGCTAACATCTTAGATAGCTGCGAACCACTTTTTAAAAAGCACAAAATATTACCATTACCCTGCCTGAACATTCTCGAAATATGTATCATTGTAAAGAAGCACCCGCAATATTTTGAAACGATTAGCGATAATGCTTATAGCCGATCTAGACATAAAAATAGACTGCGCCTACCTAAGATAAAATTAGAAATATTAAAGAAAAATGTTTATTGTATGTGTATTATGATATTTAATAATTTACCTCGAAATCTTATACCATTACCTTTGACATTATTTAAACAACGATTATAGTATTAGACATTTTTTACAAGATATACTATGACATTCTAATGAAATAATACATAATAATTTATTGACGATCTATGTGATGCTATGAATATTCTAGTACAATGATAATATTAACTTATGGCTACTACAAGTCCTACGACATATGATGTATTTTAACTTAAACTTATTTTTCAAATATTTGCACACCATATGTGGCAGAATATGTTTGTAATATTAATAATGCTTGTAACACCATTTATACCATATTCTCGCAAATAAACGATTTGATTTGATTTGATTTGGGTGACTAAACTATTGAGTTCCTACTATAAAAAGGGTTTTTAATCATTTAAAAACCCTTTTTAGTTAAAATTACTCATGTAATCATTTATTTAAATATTTTTTCAATATTTGTTTCTGAATCTATAATTAATTTGTATTTATAGCACTTTTTGTACAAGTAGAGCACCTACTTTGTTTTAACAAAACTTTTTAACATCTTTTGTTAAAACAAGTCGTAACTAGTCTGTTGACTGTTGTAGTAAGGTCATATTATAATATAAGCCATACAAAATGAAATCTGTACTTATACAGAGAACTACAGGTTTCATTTTTAAGGCTTGTTTTATAAAATAAACAAACAAATAATAAGAAAATTGTATTTTTTATGAACTAACTAACTATTTTATGTCAATTATTCACGTGAGGCTCGAAATGAGGGGAGGGGGTTGTAGTGAGATATCACGTGTATTCATTTTTTCTTTAAACTCGCGATTTTTAAGCCGATAAGCGGTGCGTGATTTTTCGGTAAATCTTCGTAATAGCTTCCTCTCTGATTTTAGAGTCATCTAGTGGCCAATGAATGTAACCAAATATTTCATCATTCAACATCTTATATGCCGTATTTTTATTTTTATTGTCAATTAAATTAAAAAGAATCCAACGCTTTGACCTCTAGTACTTGAATAGTAATTAGAAATGACGTTAATACGGTGCGGTGGTAGGGACTCTTAAATCATAAGTGCTACTTATAGTGAGAAAAAATCCCCAAATGTTTTTTTTTCTAATATGCACGTGTATTTACGGGCTTAAAGTGTAAAAACATTTTAACAGCGGACAAGCCTAATTTTTTCCCATTTTAAAATGGGAATAAATTAAGGCTTGTCCGCTCGCTTTTTGCCTGAACTACGATCCCCTCTCTCCCCTCTACGGTAATATAATTTAGTTTTACATTAATTGAATAAGTCTCATCTAAATAATTAATAAGGTAACAACATAAGATTCGTGTCCTGTTCTATTGTATTTTTTATGAACTAACTAACTATTTACTATTTTATGTCAATTATTCACGTGAGGCTCGAAATGAGGGGAGGGGGTTGTAGTGAGATATCACGTGTATTCATTTTTTCTTTAAACTCGCGATTTTTAAGCCGATAAGCGGTGCGTGATTTTTCGGTAAATCTTCGTAATAGCTTCCTCTCTGATTTTAGAGTCATCTCACTAGAAATGATGAAATATTTGGTTACATTCATTGGCCACTGCCAATGAATGTAACCAAATATTTCATCATTCAACATCTTATATGCCGTATTTTTATTTTTATTGTCAATTAAATTAAAAAGAATCCAACGCTTTGACCTCTAGTACTTGAATAGTAATTAGAAATGACGTTAATACGGTGCGGTGGTAGGGACTCTTAAATCATAAGTGCTACTTATAGTGAGAAAAAATCCCCAAATGTTTTTTTTTCTAATATGCACGTGTATTTACGGGCTTAAAGTGTAAAAACATTTTAACAGCGGACAAGAATAATTTTTTCCCATTTTAAAATGGGAATAAATTAAGGCTTGTCCGCTCGCTTTTTGCCTGAACTACGATCCCCTCTCTCCCCCCTACGGTAATATAATTTAGTTTTACATTAATTGAATAAGTCTCATCTAAATAATTAATAAGGTAACAACATAAGATTCGTGTCCTGTTCTAAGTTTATATTTTTGAATAAAATATGAAATATTATACTTGTTATCTCGTACATAAGTATTAACAATAGTCTATGAAGTAGCACAAGTTTGAGAACAGTTTAAACTGCACTTGAGATGTACCTAGCGAAAATTCTCGATTTACGGTTCGGAATTCGAATGCGGAAGTTTGGAGCACAAGTCGATACGCCTAGGAGCCGACACGGCAGTCGGCACAACGAAAGCAGAGGACTGTTAGGACTTAGCCCGGGGGTGGGCCGTGGGGGCCAGACGAACGCGTAATCACGGCCCCGAGGCGATGCACCGAATATATTGATGTTTCTTCAGTTAGTTACTTCAGGCTGTGTAGATTGTACACTATAGCGCTCCCATATTAATTTTAGGAAGATGAAATACAAGGAGATTCCTAGTTTGTGTTAGGGACATATTGCATAAAGCGTAATTACCTAACGCTAATATTATCTCATACTAAATCTACGTCAAATGTTATTTCATACTAAATAATGTAAGGCTTTACTATAAGAGCTCTGAATAGAAGTCAATCGTAGACTCTATATAAAGTAAAACACTTGATTCAACATACTGAAATATCGTGTTTAAGTAAGTCATTAGTAACATGAAGGAAAACACTCTACAAAAGTCACTAAATAAACTAGCGGAGACATGATAGTAGATCGGCTTAACGCGGCTGACTCGCGCTTGCATATTGCAGTCCCGCCGCTCTCGCGCTAACTGCTGAAGAATTTAATACAAAAGACCAATACTGAGGCGCTGAGGAGTGAGGAACTTCCAATTCAATTTACATTTGATTTTAATTTAAATAAAGTGTGACATTCAGGGTTAGATAAATGCTAATAGTCAAGCGCGGTGAAAAGATGTAAACTTATTATTATATAATTATGTTTACATCTTTTAATAAGTTTGCAGTGAATCAGGTCTTTGCTGGCCGCTATTGGATAGACAGTGTGCAAAGGGGATTTAAAAATATTGGATGAGATTTAATATCAACAACGACGTCAACAAACTATAAAAGGCTTAGGTACACCGTAAAATACAATGTTATAAGTCTATTAAATATTTCTAGAAACAAGCAGGTGTAAAAGTGAAAAGGTAGATATTATTTAGCGCAAATAGATTGACACCGACAAGCATTTTTATTGAAAGAACATAACTGATTAGGAAATAAATACGCATGTACTTAAATTCTAAACACAACATTGGCACAGCGGATATTACAGACTAGGAGTAGAGACAAAATTTTGATAACAATAACGACCAGTGCCAGATTGTTCAGAAAATGGATGCATTCGAGTGTGGTCATTCGTAATAGAGATAATTCGGATCAAACAATGTGTGGGACATGAAATGGACAGAACTGGGGACGGCGCAGATGTGGCGGTGGGAACCGAGCAACAATACGGCACGGTGCCAACAAAGGGTAAGCTTGTCCAATGTCAATGCTTCCTGTATGGCCACGAACTAGTGACGGACGAGACAGCGGCGTCAGTAGCCACTTCAAATGGTATCGCGAGAAATTTTGAAGATACGAAAACGCTGCTAGCTCCTAGCTGCCTTCTCTCTCTAATTACACAAGTGCGCTTAAACTGCCTTAAAGAATCGCGCGATTATTATAGCGATTTCTCGACGCTATCGCTGAAGTACGTGGCCAGGCCAGAGCGCTTTAACTTAAGACGACAAACGGTCGTCTACTACCATTGAATTCATCTCGATACATTTCCCTGACCAAATATTACATACATTTTATCCCTTAAGCACGCTACATCCGGACAATTTGAAATTCTCTAAGTTTGTTTGCGAGCGTACATTGAAATTTCATATTTCCAGACAAATTCAGATCTGATATTAAAGTTTCGATGCATTGCAGTGAGGTTAGATAAATATGACTCTGCAACTGTGTAACTCAAAGATTCCAACTTGTGTCCAAGGAAAACGATTATGAATAAACCTCTGCGAAATTGTTTACTTTTATACACCTTTATAACTGTAAGGAACAAGTTTAATGATAACCTCTTTTATTTACGTCACGTACAATCATCTAAAAGATTTGGCAGGTGTTAAATTTAAAATTTAGGAATCACATAATAAAGTTACCATCATACCGATGAGACGAGGCATGTCGAGGCAAAAACTGTCCCCACCATTGGGGTTTTTTGGGGCCATTTTGACATTAGTGGTATGGTGAAATCAAGATGGCGTAACTTTTTCTTGCATGAAGTTTGTCCTGTAAAATACGTCATTGCCCATCCTTAGTTTTGAAATCTTTGCTTTTTGGGATCTACTTGTAGTAAATATATATATATATATATATATATATATATATATATATATATATATATATATATATATATATATATATATATATATATATATATATATATATATATATATATATATATATATATATATATATATATATATATATATATATATATATATATATATATATATATATATATATATATATATATATATATATATATATATATATATAATATAACATTTCCATCATAAGATAATACCATAAATGTAATAATAATAATAGGGTGTTTGATATTTTTTCTGCCGCTAGGGGGCAGACCCAACGCACACAAAGCGTCATCTGGTGGCGTAAGTGGTATCAAAAACGGTCAATAAGAATTTTCGATTCTTTTTCCCCCCGACGGTCCTTGTCGTGTCAAAAAGCTGTCAGATAACACGAATTTAAAAACCCCTTATTAATATCTACTAATAAAAATGTTCATCATAAGAAATGCAACAATAATAATAATAATTAATAGCATAATATGTTAAATTTACAATATCTTTAAACATACTCCTGAGGATCCTCATACAGAGCTAATAATCAACTAATGTGTACAGTGTAGGTACACAGAGCTAACACGAAATTGCATTTTAGCTAAGAGCGGGTAAAACTGTTATTAATAAGCGAGCTCGTTCAAATGCGTGTTATGAAATTTCTCACACAAGATTCATTTATAAATGAAACGAGCCTCGCGCGGCTCTGTAGCCCGTACCTACTGTAGTGTTGTAACTTATATTAAATTTAATTATACGGTTATTTTAATTCCCTTCTCATACACATGCAATAGCTTTGAATACATGTTATTTTATTCAGTAAAACTAATTTATTTTAAACTTAAATTGCTGTTTTGTAGTATGTATATTTTTTAATTTGGCACATTAAATATGTATATAGAAACGATGCCTCCAAATGATCATGATACTGAAACCCGAATGAAATAATCGACGGCGCCTCAATAGATTACCTTTCCGAATTAAAAGTTAGCTTAAAAAGATATCCATTATTGACTTTTCAAGACACGTATGAACGAACTTTAGCAATAAAACGGAAAAAAGAGGCTCTCCGTATAGCCTTTATCGAGTTAGGAGTTGGCGAAGTGGCGGCCGAAGTCGGCGCGGCAAATAAACTCTGTCGACGCTCGACGCCTCCGTCACAGCTCCGCTAAAAACTACGTGGAAATTGGTTCCTCTTGAAAGCTTTTAGTTTTTAAGGTTTCGCCTATTGACAATTTCATTTGCAGAAATTATTACATTTAACTATTTTATTTTATTACATTTAACAATTATTAACTATTTTGTTACTCGTAGAAGGTAGGTACTGTCATGTGATTAGGTGTATTTAAACAAGCCGTAAACTGGCATATCATGTAAACGATATATTCGTTTACGTGAAAGGCAATTGTTTTTAGGGTTCCGTAATACACAAGGAACCCTTATAGTTTCGCTCTGTCCGTCCGTCTGTCTGTCTGTCTGTCCGCGCTTCTAGCTTCTGTAATTATGAATATAAATGAATGAAATTTGGTATAGTTATAGATTGTGTATAGATCTCGGTTTTGGTATCATAAAATAATAATAATTTTATATTTTAGGGGTAGCTCTCCATACATGTGAAGTGGGGATGAAAAATATTTTTTCATTCTACTCCATCGTTTGGGGTACCGTTGAATAGGTATTTTAAAATGAAGGTAAGGTTTTATACATGACTTTTTTACAAAGTCGACCATTTTCGAGTAATCGGCATCGAAAGTGGTTTGTAAATTGGTTGGGCCCCCCCAACCCCTAGCATTTCTAAACTATAATATATAGAAACTTGTAATTTTCCATGCTCATAGATAACGCTAAAAACTCTTTAGGAAAATTATTTTGAACGAAATCGAACAGTAACATATGAAGTAATTTGAAGAAAAAAAACCGTTGATAGTTACGGAACCCTAATTAGACATGTCCTGTCATGCTCTTGGTTAGGTTATTTAAATTATAATGAGTGCTCCAAATATTTAAACTCGACTACAAAAAAGTTTACAGCTTAAAACTTGAATATGATTTGAAATACGTAAATTATTTTATAGTTTGAAGCTACGCGCTACACTACCTATTGTTATTTCAGTAATCAACTACAAATAAGGGTTCCTTGAGTATTACAGAACCCTAAAAAGCTTACAGCTTTAAACTTAGATGTGATTTGAAATGCGTAAATTATTTTATAGTTTGCAGTTACGCGCTACACTACCTATTGATACTTCAGTAGGTACCTTACTGTTAAATAATTATTCTAAAGATTAATTAGTCTAAAATCTGTCCCATGTGCTTATTTACATGTTAATAAATTAATTAAAAGGTTATCAATTGCATGTAGATATTAAAATATATTTTTTTGTAGGTGCTAGAAGTTTTCATGCACATGGAAAAAGCAATTAGTGTACAGGTGACCTCTAATGTCTAGAATTGATTCGAGACTCGCGGGCGACGCGGGGGTAGCATTCTGTTTGGCAAGATTTCAATCGCTGCAAAAACCTACACGCCAAGAGACTCTTAATACGTAGCAACGACAAATTAAATATAGATTTTACATTCGCTACCATAATTGGGCTCATTTTAAATTTCTGTAGTGAAATATAGGATAAAATATGAACGTGAAATATCCTTGATAATAATGCTCTTATGACAAGAATAGGGAAATATATTTTATCATTTTTAGGGTTCCGTAATACACAAGGAAACTTTATAGACTGGCTGTCCGCGCTTCTAGCTTCTGTAATTATAAATCTAAATAGATGAAATTTGGTATAGATTATAAGATTGTGCCCCTAATATAAGATTGTGCCCCTTACTAATAAAAAATTACACACTGCGTATACAGGCGTTCTAAGATTTCTTCTACTAATAATCATTTTTTTGACATAAGGCCTGTATAGCCATGTTTTAATTTCCATACTAATTTAACCAACGCTTAAACAAGGCAAGACCCTTGTATAAAAGTGGTATAGCGTGTGGATAAGCGTAAGATGGCGGATTTTCAATACATCAGCTGATTTTATATTCTTTCGAATCTCGTTAGCGTTATATTTCTGAGTAACTTATGAGTTGGACTACATAAATATTGATTCTTAGGCTAGGAAATTATTCTTGCGCCCGGAAAAATACAAATGTTCAATGATCGTGATGATACATTTTTGTTGTATTTTTTGTAAAAGACAATGACTTAATTTCATTAATTTCAATCCTTCATTAGGTACAATTAATTGTTCTTACTAACATAACATAAGGACAGACAGGGCGAAACTAAGTAGGTATAAGGGTTCTTGGTAGTGCTGTGGAATTCAGATGAGGGTCTTCAAAAAGTAAGGAGTATGGGTACTACCTTATACCTATAACTACCTACCTATTATACAGACCAGAGCTTCCCCTGACTGAAATGGAGTTATACCTATTGCGACCTATTATACAGGCTAGGGCTATCCCCTGAAGAAAAACCAGCCTTGTATTGTTGCTTGTACATAAGGTTTGGTAAATTATCTTAAAATCAAGGATCTTCTGGGCATAATTATTGTGAATTATGATCTACTGCTTATGTTAAGATGTTTAGGCAGAAAAATAACAACGTAAGCTCAGGTATATGTGACCTAGCGCAAACTAAGTATTTAAAGAATGATTTTTTACCCCCGAGTATGACAATTTTTTTCTACATGTCCTTACAGCAGCAGTCGATCATAAGCCCAGAAGGTCCATAATTGATTTTACTAAAGCTTATTACAGTAAAACTACGGAATGTCAAAAAATTAAATTTGTTGAATTTTGAGATTGCAACGAGAATTCCTACAATATTTGAATACAAAGATGTCCCACAAACGCTCGAAGTGTTTCAATATTATGTTTAAAATGCGAGTTGCGACAAATTGAATAAACTTGCATTTTAAGCACAATTGAAATTATGACACACTTAATTATTGGTATTTAAAGATCGTTTTTGATACCATACTATTTTCAATTTTTTATTGAAATCGGGCTCGTCCAACTATTAACTACCTTTTTTGTTCCAATGCACCACCAATATTATACTTACTTTTATGAGTAAAGCGTCCACTGACATTAATATTTACCCAACCATTTATCCATACAGCTATAATTAGTGTGTGAGCTTTTTTTGCCTGTGCGTTGATATATCAGTCAATCAGCTTTGCCTTTTATATATATAGATAGACAAAGTGATACAAAACAACAAACATATCATCATCACATTCTGTGATAGACAACTACAAACATATATTATGATATGGTACAATCAGTCACTGAGAACAAAGAGAAAAGATACATTACATAACCTATTGTGTATTCTTGGAAACATTTGGAGTAAATTAAAAACCAATGAAAGGCATTATATTTTCTTGTACATGTTTATTTTTATCAATCGCTTGTTGAAAAATAATGTAGTTGGACACTATACTTCACAGATGTTCGCATATACCTAAAACAAATTACGCTATTACTTTCTGTGTGGGAATTACAACTCCAAACAATCAGAATTTATCAGATTTTAGTATTGTTATTCCTATTTAGCTTTTGAAAATCTCAAAAACTGCATTTACAAATTACGATTGACATTTGAAGCGATTAGCGAAAGTCTTGTGACAAATAACAATTTTAGTGACATATTTTGAGTTTGGCAGAGGTGCGTTCAAAAATGTTAATAACTATACTTTGTAGAACTACTAATATTTACAAAATTTACATACTTAACTACTTGAAATTGATAAAAAATCTGTAAACATCAATTTTGTACATAAACGTAAATTTTATGTCAATTTTTGTCATCAACACGCGAACATTAGATACGTGTTATTTGCGTGTTACACAATTCCTAAACGTTTTTCTTTGAGTCTTTTGTGTATGGTGTGTAGCGTGATTATAGTTAAACAAGGTCTTTAATATCTTTATTAGTAGACAGCTGTATACACGCTGTATAACGGACGTATAACTTAAACAGCGAATTTAACTATTCATACGTTAAACGCATGTTTAAGAATTTTTTATTAGTAAGAGGGTGTGTATATATCTCGGATTTGGCATCATAAAATAATAACAATTTTATATTTAAGGGGTGGCTCTCCATACATGTGAAGTGGGGATGAAAAATATTTTTTCATTCTGCCCCATCGTGTGGGGTATCGTTGAATAGGTCTTTTTAAATAAAGTTAAGGTTTCATACATGACTTTTTTACAAAGTCGACCATTTACGAGTAATCGGCCTCCAAAGTGGTTTGTAAGTTGGTCCCCCCCTAGCATTTCTAAACTATAGGAGATATAAACTTGTAAATTACCATGCTGATAGATCATGCTAAAAACTCTTTAGGAAAATTATTTTGAACGAAATCGGACATTAACTTTTAAGTAATTTGGAAAAAACCTATTACGCGTTGATAGTTACGGAACCCTCCTAAGACTAGTCCTGACATGCGGTTAGGTTATTCTTTATTTCTTCGAAATGAAGAAAAACGGAAAAGGTATTTCGTCTGCTCCGAATCAAAATATTTTCTATGTATTGTCAGAAATAAAATATATTCGATACCGTATGCTATTTGCTTACAAATCATGTAACG
This sequence comes from Phengaris alcon alcon, assembly GCA_037179445.1. Lineage (NCBI taxonomy): Eukaryota > Metazoa > Arthropoda > Insecta > Lepidoptera > Lycaenidae > Phengaris > Phengaris alcon. The sequence goes on from JAYRCH010000029.1 coordinate 10,251,129, forward strand.
AATATTGACATGTGTTGAGCCGGAATTCTCGACACCCTGAATACGAATCTGGTTTGCAACAAAGTGGAATTGAATTTTCGAGCCAATATCACGGCAATGATAAATCTTCATGACTAAACATGTTGTCCCAGTAGCTCAAATCCCTACGCCAATACAGCATAATTCTTAAATTGTCAGTAGATTACCTGATTTTCCAATCGAACTGCCATTAGCTCTTTAAAATTTATTTAGACCACAATTTAAGAAAAGATTGCAATATTACGACGCGACGTTTAAATTGAAACGGGGGAATCACAGAGACGCAGAGAACTTAAACTATTGAGCTCGCACCCCGTTTCCAGACTAACGTGGACAGCTAGTTTTATTACATACTTAGTATAAATTTCATACCCAAGGGTCGCTTCATACTGCGCAGATACGCGGCGCTACATTTTTAATATAGTTATAAAAATTGAACTTTATTCGCTACACAAAAAGATTCACGTTTCATTTGTCATACGTCATACGCTGCGCTGTGCATCGCGGTGAAACCTGACATTCGAATTCTTATTTCTTACAATGAAACGTAACGTATATTCTTGTGTAATTTCTGCTTAAAAATGCAGTGACATGTTGCGTATCGTTTCGCTGTGAATTGACCCTTATGTGATAACAGGGATAATTATAACTTCCAAATTTTAGTACGATTCAAGTGCATTGGCTGTATGAGCTGCAACGCAATAAATGTTGATGACCTATATAGCAAATACCTACGTTTTTTTACCTATGGGGTAATGAAACAAATGTCAAAATAACATGAACTTGTCAGTAATTTTGCAGGCAGTTTTAGTCTTTACAAGTTAAATCTGAAGGAGTATCTTAAAAAAAATACTTGCTAGACAATTGTTCTAAATTAACCAATTATTCCATTCGTGAATTAAGGGTGAACTAACGGCCACTCGGCGGTTTAGTGTCCAACATTGTTCCCAACTTTCGCTAATAGCCACATTTCTGGTATAATTCTTCACGATACAAAACACGGGCGCAACAACTAAAAGTTCTAACGACGCGACGGCTCTGGTTTTAAATCCCAAAAACAGTTTAGTATAAAAGAAATTAACATAATAGCGTAATCAGGAACTGTCCTGATTCCTGGAATTGTCCTGGAATTTTTTTACTTTATAATTTTTCACTTTTCATGGCATGGTTTAAATTTATTTTTTTTGTACTTTATATTATTTTAGCACTTTGTCGGCGTGGTAAATAAACATATCCATGCAAAGTTTTATCTTTCTAACACTAACGGTTTGGAAGGTAAGCCAGAAACGGACGGACGGACATGACGAAACTATAAGGTTTCCGAGATGAGAACTACGGAACCCTAAAAAAGAAATTCTTTCTTTTACATTAGCAGCAGAACATTTTAAACATCAGGATTTAGGGTAGCAAAAATTTTTTGGACAAATCCATAAAAAGCGTACCAAATTCTAAAAGATTTCAAATGAAGGTCAGGTAATGAGACCTGACGTGAACAAACAATGTGGGCAATAAAAAATGACACGACCGCCTGTATCTTCATTCCGGAATATATGACGACAAATATGTCCCACGTGCAGGGCGCACGCCACAGAACATGATTAATAATCCTCATCAGACCTCGGCATGATTAATTTTGCACCGCGACCGAAACAGACGAAATTAAAATGATAAAAACTGACGAGATTTAATTTTGAAACGGACACATCATCGCGGTGGCTCGTACAAAACACGAAAGTTAAATAGGAATTGAGAGGGATATCAGGAATGCGAGCATTCGATAAAGATAATGTGATAAACGAAGCACGACGCGTCCCGACAGGGGGTAATGTTTAATGTAAATCCGCGGGGACGCACGGCGTATTTTATTCAGAACTTCTTATCAACGAGACATATTGAGTTTAATCAAGAAAAGAGGACAGATTTATCTTAGCATTCATTCATTTTAGGGATTAAATCGATGCAATGCTCGATCCGGTAAACGTCCGAATTCCGATGAGCATTTGTGACAGACGGCAAGTCACTGACATTGCAAGTCGATGGGATAAAAGTTCAAGAAATACTTAGAATTAGTAATGGAGTTGATAGTAACATGAAATAATAAACTTAATCCATATAAAACTATAATTATATCATCACGAATATTAATACAAATATCAGGAATGAGGATGTATGTACAAAACGTAATAAACTCCGTAACGAACACATGGGTAAATAAAATGCTAGTCAGTCTAGTTGAGAATTACTCTCGGGAAGTTCTCTGTAGAAAGATAAAAATTTATTTTGCGTCTGTTAGAAGAGAGAAGTGATGATAAAGTAAGGTAGCTCATACAATTACGTGCTAAATTGTAACAGATCGTGTAGCTGAATTAGGTTAGGATAGGTTTATTTCTATTACAACTATAAATTTATACGAACTACTATTATATTTCTTGTATAATAATGAGCAAGAAAAATAAGATTCTATAATAATAACAACTTAAAATTTAAATAATAGCGTATCTAACAAAAATAGAACTTATATAGAGGTAATAGAGATGATGTAGCAATCGAACGGCTAAAATCAGCGAACAAATCGCTATGGTACGAAACCACCAATCGCGAGGCGCAGATAAGAAAAAATGTGAAAATATTCAAGGTAGGAACAGGAATTAATCATAAATTCAAGATATTTTGCACAAACACTGTATCGCTCAACGTATCGAGTGGAACATAAAAAAGGTTAAAACGCTTTTTAAGCGAGGCACGTTTACATCCTTAATGTTCGTAAGCCATCGGTTCGTTAGGGGTCATGTTATGTGCATTACGTTAAAAACTTTATTTCATTTTCATACACTCCCCAATATATATTTATATATATGTTATATATGTTCCAATATCAGCAACATCTTGTGCTTTGTCAACGTGAAGAAATATTCTTTTTCTTTTAAACTAAGTTATTATTTTGACGATTATTGTGTAGTTTAATAATTCATTTACTTCAACAACTGCGATGTCAGCATGGTTTATGGTACGATTATAAAGGTCAAGTTTCAATAGTAGCGACTTGCGCTAAGCTACGGATATTGTGAGACTATTCCTCAGTATTCATTACTCTGCTGTCCTTTAAATAAAACATATCTCGTTCCACGCATGATATTGAAATTCGTATCGGCGATCGCAACATTTGACAAATTAGCATGTTCGGATATAAACCCAAGGATATCGGGAACACTACCAGGAACACTACCGGGAGCATCCAAATTGTAGAGAAACGAGCGGGGGATATCTTTAGGGGATATGAACTGATATGGATGCTGTTTATATATGGTCTCACCATTCTCATGGAGCATCATTGTTTATGGCGGAAGAGAGAGTTGCGGTGATAATTACTGTACAGACTACAGTACCTCAATTCTTAATGTCTTCAGGGAAACTTTGTCGGTCACTGCCATATAAATGTGATGATTGCTAAGGGACGTTAAGAAAGTAGTTGTATTATTATAAATACATATAGCGTACTTATTGAAGTTCTCTGTTGGGTAACGATAGACCAAACTACGATGCTACGTTAGTATAGCAGCATTCTATAGAATCATTTATTGTACACATTTTCTCAAAATGGTAAACAAGTTATTAATACATTCTCTATCATCTTTCCAAACTTGTTTGATGTTGTCTATACGATCAATTAATTGTAACGTGATCACGTGCAGCTAGTTAGTAAATTATTTAAATCGGACCAAAAATGACGAAGATACAGCAATTTTAGTTCATTAGTTCCAAAAACGCGCCCGAGAATGAAGCGAGACGCTGTGACGTCATCAGTCGCCGTCACCTCCCCTCTAAACACAACTAAAATATTTAACATAAACAAAAACAATGCACGAGAGGCACAAGCGTCAAGAATCGGAGAATGAATACTTATGCAATATCTATGAAGTATGAGTACAATCAAGTCGTTGTCGCACGGATCCCGACAGATGACGTCATCGTAACCAATTCAGCGGACGCGCGCGTTGTAAACTAGCCGTTCAGAAAAACTTTAATAAATCCACCATTTCTTGGCGGATTTTATTTAAATTATAAAATAAAATGCTCAGAAAGTTAATACACATACGATGTAGTTAGTAAAAATCAAATTAAATATACATTTACATTGGATTCCTTGAAGTGAAAGATTTGCAACTGGAGTATCCTGATATTAGTGCATTCGACGTTAAATCTATGTAAAATGCAAACTTGAGTCTGCTACAGCCACTCAAGCAAACTTAAGTAAACCCGTTTATTGCGTCTAGACTAGATTCCATGTAAATAAACGAATCTTAATGTAATTAACTTGAATAACGGCTCGACGCGATGTAGAAATGAGAAAGATTATATTATTTTAGTACCTATTTTCATAGTTTAAATCGTACTCAACGTAATCGTTGGGAGCAGCTTTTGTCGTGTATTCGAGACCGTTCGCAGTCGGAACCCGTAAATTCATACTCGAAATCCCTAAGCATAAACTATTTGATTGTTCTGTCGTCGTGTGGGCGCCATGGCGAATTGATGGCGATTGGCGACTCAAGCATACTGGTCATTGATTTCCTTTTTTGCTTCGTTTACTGGACATCGCGCCGATGCAATGTTACTAGCAGACAAGAGGTGGTAGGTAGCATACGCAAACCGCAAATATATTTATTATTTTGAACCTGTCTCCCTTATTATTTTGAACCTCGAGACGACACATACTGTACATGAGTTATCTTTATAAGTAGGACTATGAAACTAAATCCAAATACATATATATTTTATATAAGGAGAGTTCAAATGCAAAGTACCATTTTATTAGAGGGATACTATTCCATTTCGTAACACGCATATCACATTACAATTTTATGTTTTCTTATTATGCTCAATACCCGCTCGTTTTGCAGACAACACTAATGCCCGTTTTCACCAACTGACTCCTAATTTTAAGTGTCCCTTAGCGGCCATTTAGGGTGCCTCTTAAGAAAAATTGTTTTCACCAACGCTTAGGTGTCACCTAAGACCTTAGGGGGCCTCTAACTTTAGGGGCCTGATATTTCGCGCCTTAACTGTCACCTAACATTACATTGTGATTGAAAATACGTGAATCCCTTGAAATGGAAGACGATCTAAGCCAGTTATTGGTAACTTTAGACGCTGTTGAAGTGCTTGAATTATTTTCTAATGACTTGTTACCAAAAAGACCCCGTTTATATCGCCAAAGAGTGGAACATTTTGATAAATATGACATCGACTTCTTCATCCGATATAGGTTAACAAAACAGAGGGTAATATTTTTATTAGAAAAAATTGAACATCTTCTTGAGTTTATAGACAGGTATTATTCATTTACATTTTACATTTAGGTACCTTTCTCGTACTTACGTACATACTTCTTTACCAATGGAATTCATAATTTTCTAATGATACTTGAATATCATGTCGAAATCAAAAGCAGTGATTGTTCTTTTAATATGTATTTACATGTACCATTACCTACTTGGACGTCTGTGATACAATTTCATACAAATAGGTATGTAACAAGTAGTAGGCAGCGAAACATAGTTAATGGAAAATATTTTTAATTAATCTAATCAAAAATGATATAATAATTAACCACAAAAGAATAAACGAACAATTTGGAGGTTGTGAGACAGTAAACGTGGTTGTGAATTGTAAATAAACAACACCAAATGCATAGATGTTAAGTACTACTACTGAAAATCAAATGACTCGTCTGTCACTCATCAGTGAAACTGACATTATTACTTTTTAATTTACACACAGTATCGTCTCACTAATTTAGTTATTAAAATTGCTGAATAATTTATCAAAGCATACAAAAGTACACTAACTTGGATTTATTTATGTTATATTATTTATCTGTGAATTATTTATACTAGAATTTTCAATGTTACATTTATCGATAAAATATCAATAGTATGAGCGCAAATTAGAAAAAAAATACTGTCACTTACTAGTTAAGAGTTCCATAGCTAAGTGTTACCCAGCTTGATGAAAATGAAATTAGGTAGGTGCCGATTTTAGGAGACCACCTATCCAAAGGGTCACTTACATAAGAGTTGTTTAGGAATCAGTTGGTGAAAACGGGCATTAGTAACACAACATAAAAATGCAGTAGCTGTTACAACATCAACCGCGTTTCTGTGATAATGCCAGATTTGCACATTCTACTGCCATTAAAATCTAGAAATATCATAGGATTCGAGATTGACCTATTCAATACTAGCTAGAGGCAAGTCTTGCATTATATTGTATACAGTCACATTTCAGACATTCGAAACAGTCAAATCAAAAGAAATGGAAAGTCGGCTCACTCACTGGTATCGCGAGATACGCATACCTAAAGCATTTTCAATCAATAAATATTTTTTTAGTATTTTTAACAGATTTTTAGATAATGAATTTAGATTTCTATCTATCTTATCTTAGAATTCTTTAAATTTAATTTAGAAGAAGTACTATATTTGTAACAGTTATTAGTTTTATAGGCTGCCTCCGTGGTCTAGTGGTTAGATCGGCTCTCGACTCGGAGGTCGTGGGTTCGATTCCCGCATTGGAACAACAAAAAATGTTGTTTCCATGTTTGGTTAGGACAATGCAGGCTGATCACCTGATTGTCTGACAAGAAAGATGATCCATGCGTCGGATGGGCATGTAAAAAGTCGGACCTGCGCCTGATCTCTTGCCAGTCATGTCGGTTATGCGTCCCACAGGGTTATGAGAGTAAAGGAAGAGAGATTGCTCTTGTGTACTTCGCACACTCTTGGGCACTATAAAAATTACTCCTGCTTAACTGGCCTGGTTTCAATGAAACCGGCCACCGTCACCGAAATCGGTGTGGGGAGATTTCATTTGGTCGCGAAACGTACGTTCACTAACGTGAACGTATGTTTCGCGTCAAATTTGTATCCGCGCCCTCATGCACATTATGTAAATTTGTAAAAATATGTAACTAGATAAAAGTTAAACCTGTCTGTGCGAGATAAAAGTTAACTCTATCTGGGTACTGTCAGTGCAACAATCTATTTCTGCTGTGTGTTATCCGCTTTGATGCTCAATTCCAATTAAAAACTTCATTCGAACAACTTCATTACTTCACCGGGCAGACATTTGTTTGTGCGCTGTACAGACTGCATAAAAACAGTTATTATACACTATACATATATACACGGAGTATTATTATAATGCATCAATATATCAATGTAGGTTTATCATTCAATAATAAAAATGGGTGTATGTATTTTTACATTCATATCAGAACAAAGGTATAATGAAAGAATCATTACCTATGTATAATGTAATAAAATTTAAGGATATAAATAGATTGACAAATTAAGGAAGTTGAAACTCGGCATCTAGGTCATAACTCATATCAAACTCAAAGATCTAATATTATGTAGGAACATTTTGTACAAAAACGTATAAAATTTGAATTACTGATTCTTTAGAGTTTAGATAAATTATTATTAAAAAAATAATGCTTTAGTTCCTAAGTCGGTATAGCAGAATATGTTACCTAATTAATGGTTAAAACGCCGAGTTAAGCTTCGAGTAGCCGAAAAGTATTTTCCTTCTTTTAAAATAAAATTCGATCCTTTTACGGATGAATGATAGCAACCATATTACTTTTATTTAAACAATAAAATACCTTATTGAACTTTTTTCTGATAGGTACAAGACCACACGAGGGCGAATTTTTTCGGCGCGACACAGCGCGCGTGTCACGTAGGGTAAAAGCCGGATAGTTGCTTTGGTGGGACACTTGCCTGGGTTCTGAATTAGCTGTTCTTAATGTTGATGAAATTGTTCTTAATGAAATGTTAGGAATGTTTTTCGCAGTAGGCTTTGATTATGATTGGAAGTCCCTTCCCTGCAGACATTAATTCCCTAAAATTCATTATTGCAGACATTAATTCATTATTGTAGGCGCACCCGTTTTTTCTATGTGAGCAAAAATTTTACACGGTGCAACTTGGACGTTTTATAATTATACTGGCAAGTCAATTCTACTTCATTTTTACGAGCGTTAGGGGGGTCCAGTATTTCATGGTAACTGTGTATGCATTGGAGGATAAGTTACTGTTTCTTACTTTCTACTGTAGAAAAGATTTTTTTATTTTGGAAACGGTAAAGGCAAGTATCCCTATCAAAAAGGATAGTAGCCCTTATTTTTTCAGAGGATAGTTGCTTCTACAGCTGCTCTAGGAGCAACTATCCGCACTTAAATAAACCTATAAGTACATTCTAAAACAAGTAAGGATTTAATAACTAGTTTGTTTGGAAACGCAATATGCTAACAGATAAATGATATATTGTTTTCACCTTATGAAAACCAAAAACATAATAATAATTTTTCTTAGTATATAAATAGTATAGAGGGATCTATTTCACACCCCAAGTAACATCTTTTTCATAAACTAGTACGAAACTGCTGAGCTATAGAAAAAGAAAATAACTTTATACTCCAATTAAAATAGAGCTATCTACTGGGCGACTGTGTACTGGGCATGATAACCATAGACTATATAGATATGATGACAACGTAACCACAGATAAGTACGTATTTTGTACATCAATATTCTAGATGACAATTTTTTTTATTGCATAAATGAATAGTACTCTGAAATATGAGTAACTTCTCAGAAGAAACAGTGTATCAAAAGTCAATACATATTTTCAAGGGTACAGCGATTTGTATACAAAAGTCTCGTGAAAACGCTCCATACTAAAGTCGTACCTAGCTGTGACGTCACGCCTAGGTTAAAGTGTATGAAGTATACGGCCGCAGGAACATATTTGTAAATATCTCCGATATTTGTGCATTTAAGTTCATACTTATCATAATGACAGCCTCCGTGGTCCAGTGGTTTAGAGCTTGGCTCTCGACTCGAAGGTCGTGGGTTCGATTCCCGCATTGCAACAACAAAAAAAAAGTTGTTTCCAAGTTTGGTTAGGACAATGCAGGCTGATCACCTGATTGTCTGACAAGAAAGATGATTCATGCGTCAGATGGGCATGTAAAAAGTCGGACCTGCGCCTGATCTCACGCCAGTCGTGTCGGTCTGTCCGTCCCACTGGGTTTCGAGAGTAAGGGAAGAGAGAGTGCTCGTGTACTGCGCACACACTTAGGTACAATAATAAACTCCTGCGTAGCTGGCCTGCTTTCAATGAAACCGGCCACCGTCACCGAAATCGGTGTGGGGGAGCTATCTATTATCATAATTAATGCTTTTGTATATGATGTAATTACTTACATAATATACAAAAACATTAATTATGATATTAGTAAACAAAACCTATATCATTAATTTACTTTTTTTAATAAATTTAATGTTTAATGATGTAGGTTTTGTTTACTAATTTAGCAAAAAAAAACTTTTTTGTACTTATTAGATGTACCTAATTACTAAACTACACATAAAATATTATATTTCTTTACATTTACTGAGTAGTAAAGACTTTTACCCAAAGCGTCGCCCTCTCTTCAGAAACAATGGAATTTAATGCTCATTTATTATATTACATTTTTGAAATATGTAGTTTTAAAATTAAAGTATCAGCGCTCGAGCAGCAACAGCATCGCGCACGCGTCGCGATCGTGTTGAGCAGCGCTCGCGTCGCCTTCACCTCCCCTACGCGCGCGACGGGCGCAAGGATGGCAATCTCGCCTTAACGGTCCGGGACATTGAACCAAATTCCTCTCTTCGAAGCAAAATGGGATTAATCCAATGTTATCTTCTTTTTTATATTTTTGTAAAAATTAACTTTGTAAAAATTGTAGACAAACACATTGTTTGCACGTGTGGTCATAAACAAAGACTCAAAACCACTGGATCGGGTGATCACCCTCTCAACTGTTACTCTGTTACTTTGAGCATTTGCGATGCGTTTGCGACGCGATTTCGTGTCATTTGACCGCGCCTCAAGTCTCACATACACAAACAAGCACAGTGCGCACACAGCTTTCACTTTATACCTCTAGATTTAGCTACTTTTTATGTCGCAGATGTACAGCGTCCACGGTTGACAGACCTTTGTTGTATGCGATCAGGGACGTCCGCAACAGCTAAGCATAATTATGATAGTTATAAAGAATAAATTTAACCACAGAGTTGCCAAGACAAAAAACATCACTCGGCTAGCACTTTTATAAAAGAAAAATCTCCCCGTTTGGGAAATGGACAAATAAATGAAGAAACAAGCGATTTATATCACAGAGCCCGAAAGCCCTGCGGCTCGTATATCAGACTTGTCCTAATTCGTGGGGAACATCGAGACGTTATTTTTATGTAGCTTCAAATAAATTTCAAATGGATTTAATGAAATCATTAAAATAAACTTTTTTGTAATGTATAATGATATTTTTTATTATGCATCACAAACGGCGAAGATACTATATTTTATGTTAAGATAAAATATGTACTGTATATTTTCATATTACGTACTGTAGGCATCTTAAGATTAAAATATTATAGTATCTCCGCCTTTTGTGACGCCGCTTATACTAGAATGAAATATATTTTAATATGTTTTGTATAATAATTAGAAATCATATATACGAGTACATCTATCCTGTAAGTACTTAATACTTACCAATTACATTAAAGTTTCATGACGACCCAAACGAATGTAGGTAATGAAATTTTTACCTGAAACAACAAATACAAATTCTATTAGTTTGTAAGACTACTCTAACTCTAACACACGTACGTATTCGGTACAGAGCGGATCACGGATTTGGTCCGCTCCGTACCAAATCTGACCGTCTGTAAAGTAGTCGGGCGATGGGGCCGGACAACAATCTCAGTGTTACCAACTTAGGGATTTTCCCCCCAAAATTAGGGAAAAAAATCTACGGGGGTTTACTTGGGGGCAGGATTTTTAGATTTTACTCCTTAAGAATCAACTTTTATATGTGTAATTGTGTATATAGTATACATCTATATACACAATTATACCCGGGGTATAAAAATTTCTAGGGAGTGAAATTAGATTAAGTGACACGTTAGTTTTATGTCATTTACGCGTAAGTCTTTGTGTTTAAACACATACAGTTTTTAGAACTTTAGTTTTTATGTTTTTAGCCCAATAAAATTAGCGTATATCTCGTCTAATCAGGGTCGAATTGAGGGTTAAGTTTGGGGAGAAATATTTTTGAGAGTTGGTATGACTGCACGATTTCAATGGATTGCGAGAATCATCGTCGTCGTCGAAAAACAGCACTGTAAATAGAACTCTGCGCTAATACAATAGAGCTGAAAATAGAACAAACTAGTGTCGAGTTTTCAATTCGGTATGCCGGACCAAATCCGTGCGTCTGTAGCGACACCAGATTCGGTACGCGCATATGGTCCGCGGACCAAGTTCGAGAGTCTGTTAACACTTTAAGTATGTTAGGTAAAATAGTTACGCTTTAAGACTTTAGAGTTATCATTAACCAATAAAACTACTGCATTTATTGCGAATTTAATTAGAAATAGGAACTCAACAATCCTATGCATTATTAAATTTTGTAACCCATTCATTATATTCCATAATAAACCTTTACAACTCGAATAACGTCCTGGTGAAAATTATTTGCAACCGTGTTTATTTTGAATGTTAACTGCACACAAATTAACGGTACAAAGTTGTAATGGTGATATTTTATAAGTGCATTTTAATTAGGTATTTAAAATAAATTGACTAGTAACTTAAAGTGATTGTATATTTTTTTATGTTTTTTGTTTTGGGGATTATAATAAATATTAATGGTTGCGCTAACGAGTGATCTTTCTATTTAACTTTTATATTAAACTAACATTATCTAGTTACAAACATCATTTTTCAAGCTAGTATAATGACTTCAATAAAAAATCGCCAGTTGCCACATCTAAACATTACACAAGTGCTTCAACACAATTGTATAATTTAGACGTAATCCCATACCCAACAATACATGTTTATTGTTGATACGGTGGAAAATTGTACAAAAAATTTTAGATAATTTTCCATACTCTATTATTATGTGAACATATTATATGTTACTCTATTATACTGTACTCTATTATTATGTGGCATCCCTACTCCTTCATACTCTATTAGAGTATGGAAGAGTAGGGATGCCACATGCCAGCGACAGTAGCTACAAAAACTATTGCTTATAATTAATGAATCAGAAAATATTTGTGGAAATCAATTATTGTAGGTTCCTACCTGGTACATGTTACACGTACGTGTATGAGGTATGCGCAACATAATGTAGCTGAAGCTGTTAAATAAATAAAAAACTATAACCCGACTACGCAAATAAACCGGCTAAGTGCGAGTCGGCATCACGCACGTAGGGTTCCGTACCATTATACCAATATTTTACATGTTCACTTATTATTTCGTTATTTTTGTACGAAGTTTTCCAAGTAAGCGCATTTTACAAGTTAAATCACTATAACTACAAAATTAACAAAGTCATATAAGTCGTTAAAGTTTTTCCATAAAAGTTCGTGACATGGACTACCATCATGATTTTCGGCCCAACCGTTTTAGCTTTTAGAGAGGTAGGGGGACGCCCTATTTAAAAAAAATGCGCTTCCAAGTTGAATATCTCGCAAACGGATACCTAAATCAAAAATCGTGTTAGCAAACTCGATGTTAAATCGATGTCGAAATAATGTTTTTAAAAGACCTATCTAATACCACACTATGGGGTAGACGCGAGAAAAAAATCTTCCCACTTTACATGTGGAGGTACCTATAGGTAATTTTCACGATTTAATTTCAGCACTTTGTCGACGCATTAAATACACATATGCATGCAAAGTTTTATCTTTCTAGCACTAACCGTTTGAACGGACGGACGGACATGACGAAACCATAATAGTTCCGAGACGTAAATTACGGAACACTTAAAAAGAGTGGTCATAAAAGGCCGAAACAATAAATTGGTTCAGATAGAAATCCAGGAATGCATAGGAACAAAAATGATCAAGGTAGAGCCGTGGTCGCACTAAGTCGTGGTTTGGCAAACATTTCATTGCTGTCGACTCTAGGTTATTTTTGTATGAATTTTGGACCACGTCCTTATTTGTACGTCATGACGATAACATGAATGAAGTCCACATGAAATTTACAGCTTCAGCGACCTGTGCATAAAACTTTTCGATAGCAAAAAAAGCAAATAACTAAAAACAACAACCCTATGCAGCGTGTGTACCTAATACCTTTTATGTTCGAAGCGCTTTATCTGATTGTAGATATAATGAATTATTTCCATTTACTACGAACAACTAATAGAGGATACATTTTGTATAAAAATACGCAATACAAATAACGGTGAATACGTCCAGCCTGTGTAACATCCTCGCCTTGTCCAATAATAGAAAAACTTGTTCCCAACAAAATATAGAGTTTTTTTTATGCTCCATAACCTATGTACCTACTCCATGTAGGAATAGTGAGGTTAGAGACTATAAGTTTAAAATAATAGTCCTACTAGTTGTTGCCCGAGTCTTCGTGCGCTCAAAAGAAAATCTCGAAAACCGTACATTTTCCCAAAATAAAAAGTAGCCTCGTGTTCTATATATTTGCCAAATTTCATCAAAATCTGTCAAGTGGTTTCGGAGCCTATTCGATGCACACAAACAAATCTTTCCTCGTTGTAATATTAGTGTAGACAAACAGTGTGCAAAAACCACGAGGTCTGTACTTAATCAAGCTTTAGGAGGCTGGAGCTATCACCCTAAACAGCTTCCCGGAGACTAACGAGCGAGATAACGGAAATGTGGCGCCCCCAGACCGCCACGTTATATCCCGAATACGAGTTTGTGTGGATGAAATTGTTATGCAAAATAGCTCGGAGAAAAAGAAAATAGTACCTACCTTAGCATTATACGATAAGCATCTACAGTTTGTATTAAGTCTGAGAGATGTACGTTTTATACTAAAGAATATAGGACAATTTTCACGTGATATTTGCGAGTGGGGAGTTCGAGCCAAATATTAGGTAGGTACTTGCCACATCTTACCATCGAGAAAAGCTGAAACACCTTACGTTATGAATGGACGCTACTAGTAAAAGTGAAAGTCAATATAAAATTCTGCAAGCAAATAATGTCAAGCTTTCTTCAAAACATGGGTTCTCTGCAAATCTAAAGGATCATGAATGGATAGCTTGAGAGCGCTCGGCAAAGTACCAGAGAGCAATTTTGCAACGTATCCGTAACTCTACGTTCAAGCGTCAGAAGTAAATGAGGCGCCCGATATAATGATTTTTATTAGAAACTTTTTTTTTTTTTTTTGCGTGAATTCATACAACGCTAACGATCGTTCCTCTTTATGTAACCAAATCCTAACGTTATGTAAGGTTTTTTAACTGTTACGTAAATATAATTATGACATATATTTTTTAATTGATGTAATAATAGAATAGTCGAAAGAATACAGTAAGGATACTTCTTACACAAAATACATTTATGAAGTCAATCCCGCACTTGACCATATTGAAATCATACTTTGTCATGGACGTAGAATGAAGACGTAAATTACGGAGTCACGGTTAATAAATATTTTGACCTTTTGTGAAAACGCTAAAAAAAACACTATATTACATATACATATATAATCCACATAATGTGTGCTACTTTAAAAAACAAAAAAAAAATAAAAAAAAAATAAAACATGCTTAGAAAGTCATATAAAACACTTTACTAAAATATATAACTTAGCTCCTAAAGTTTCTTGGAAACAATCCAAGTGCTAGGCGTTTAAGTTATATTAAGCTATATTATTTAACATGTTATCTCAGCCTTAACATCTGAAATGGAATACATTAAATCCAATTTAAGATTTCGTCGCTTAACGTAGTTACTAGGGAATGCAAGACCGGGATACCAGGATCCCGAAATACCGGGATCCCTGCACTATTTTTGCGGAACCAGTCCCGCACATAAATCGAGCGGGATCCCGCGGGATTAGAGACGGAAAGCGTAGTCCGTAAAGAAATTATAAATCTCGTAGAAAGATTACAATTCAATGAGAGACGACCACACACAATCAACGTTAATCTCATCAGATGCTTGTGCGACGTCTTCTACCTCCACTAAAGATCATGATGATTTAGCTCTTGCTACAGTGGCCGCAATGATGCAAGCTGAAACTACGGAGCCAGAACCGATGTCTCTTCGAGATGAACTTGAACAAACTCTATCAAGTTTTAAAACTGCTTGTCGTACTCATTCTGGAGTTCATTCTGTCGAAGTTTTAATTAGGAAAGAGATGAAGTTGTTTGAGTCAGGTGATTAAAAGCCAAATATCTCCAGTTCGCCTACAACGCTTTAATGACAGTTGTGCCCACAAGCGTGGAAGCAGAACGAGCGTTTTCTGCTGCTGGCTATCTGGCATGTAAAGTCGGCATGGCAGGAGTCGTTTGGTGGACAAGACTATCGACACGTTATGTTTTATGCGCAGTTATTTTCAAAATAATGCCTGAACTATTGTCTCTTTATTATAATTTTGTTTCTTTTATTAATCACTCAATACATAATTTTAAACATTTTTTTTGTTTCATTTTTTAGTTCTAGATGCATGAATGATGCAGGATTTCTCTCTTTTCTCAATGACTTTCAGAGACATGCGGGATCCCGCAAATACCAGGATCCCGCGGGACTTAGACTTCTCAGTCCCGCAAATACCTGGATTAAAATTTTGTTGCGGGATTGCATTCCTTAGTAGTTACACACTTTAAAACAGCTTTAAATAAGCTTCGTGAAGCGTGAATATATATATTATATAAATCGAACTGGAAGTATTACCATTATATCTAAATAACAAGTGTTATTGTAATTATTGACTTGGATTTTTGTATAGATTCGGGTAAAGCGTTTTAGACGTTTTTGCTTCAAAAATAGGTCAAAAATAGCAATTTAAACAATAATAGAAACATCATAATTTTCCATGTCTTACTTTTTAGTCCATACGTTTATGGCATGTATTGTATTCAACAAAGCGCACAAAGAACCAACATAAGAAAAAGTAGGAAGACAATCGTTAGGTTGTGCGTAGCGAACCATAAAATTTATCATACGTGTTTGCAGAATGTATTCGACAAATACCTTATGAGAAATGTTATGTTTTTTTTTAAAGAATTTGCGTACACTGTAAAAAAACCTATGCAAATACTAGTACTAATAGAAAAACAAGGTATACGTGTGCCTCGGTGCCGACTGCCAGAGTTTTTATGAACCAAGCCCTTAAAATATTATAGTGGATACTGGATGTTTTAGGTAATTATCTTGCTTTCAAAGGTACGCTTTCGGCAATGTACAGTTTATATTTATGTCTTATGAGTTATGATACTTACGTGTTTCGATGACTCTTAGGCTTGGCATAGCTTTCTAATATTAACCATTACAAGCGTAGTATACAGTAGAAAGTTCGAACGTATGGTTTACCACTGTGCAATGAAGTCCTAGCAATTATTGTAATAATTTTCGAAACATGTAAAAATAAATGATATGAGAGGTCAGATAACAGATAGAAATCCCTAAATGCAAGTACGAAGTCTACGGAGTAGATATAGGTCACAGCTCTGACCTGTGTGGGCGTGTGGGCGCCCGGCGCTGGGCGGCGCTGTTTACAAAACATTAACATCTCGAATTACAATCCTTACAGAATTCGGCGCGCCGCGCGCCGGCCTGCGCCATTCCGACTGCTATTTACGACATCCACAGACAATGGCGATAAAATCCATTTAGGACCTCTCGACGAACTGCGCTCACGCAAAATGGGCACTAGAATAATCGTTAAGTGAAGATTTAAGTGCTATGCAAGGCGATAGCATTGATAAAGTACTACATATTCTGTTTGAGGTGCTCCTAAATTAACTTCTTTAAAAAAAACAATTAATTTAATTGCACTAAGAACGTGTTTACGTGGCAGTTAATAAGTCTCGAGTATTTATTATCGGAACCAATTGCTCCACCATAACATTCCGACCTAATCTACATGATTTGTATCAATATCGCGAAGAAAAACAAACCATAAATAGCATAACAAAATGTATGTAAGTGAAGTGAAGGATGACAAGTTTTTTTATACATAATCAGAACTTAGAGCCTAATGTCTAATCTAATGACCTGATGATTCGGCATACACCGTGAGGCTTATCATTAATACGTGAAGCGAAAACATCTGACCCTTTTTATGAAAATTATGCACACGGAGGTATATGAAATTTGGTATATTATTTAAAGTTCACGTGGAGGAAGGTGTGAAAAGACATAAAAACCGACCACTAGGCGAACTCTAGTAGTAATTAAAAAATCCAAATATTTTACGTGCCGATTAAATGTCAAAGATAACAATTAAAATAATCAATTTGAATTATCTGTTGAACTTTAAACAATCACAAAGTCTAAACAATCAGCAACACGGTAGATACGTGTCCCGATACTGAAGCCCTTACGCTAAACAAATTATTCATATATTTGTAAAGTTTATGGGCAACTCGTTACGGACCCTATTGTCTGAAGGGCTTCCGTATTAACATATGATACCTCTCGAATCCCACCAAAAACGCGCCTAACTACAACAGATCGGTTACTTATATTTGCTTAACTTGTACAAAATATCTTACAAAATAAATACTACACGTAACACGAACAACGCAAGGTACATAGAAGGCATAGAAGTAGACATCTGGAAGGTATGTTGCCACACCTCGGTGAAAAATAAAACCCTCCCGTGGATACTGTTAATCAAAGGGATTTCCTGTAGGTGTATTTGTGTGCCTTGCGAATTTTATTTGAAATTAGGTTCCTATGTACTACACCTGTATGCATACACACACAAGTAGTATATCATATACTTTCTTGAAGGTTTTCGAATATCTAATCGTGCCTTTAAACTACTAGCCACTAAGATTACATTGTAACTAGTCTGTCAAATTAGCACTAATCGCTTCTTGTGTTGGTCTCGTTCGTGGGGCGGCAAGAGCTGAATATATTATAGAGGACGAGTGTACCTTGTGTACATTGGAAGTACATTAGACATGCATTAGGGCCTTACAGGTGTGATTGATTGTGTCGGATGTCAACCTTCTGTCTTACAAGTTACACATATAGCAAGTGGGAGCTGCTTGAGTATCGAATATCGCCAAAACTCTACCCGGCGAATATTGCGAGAGGACGCAAGACCCTAATCCCTGTAACAGTTATAGCTACACTACAGTAAGACCACGATCTCAATGTCTTTTGGCAATCGTCGTTTTTGGGGTTCCGTAGTACTAAAATTATAGTTTCGTTATGTCCGTCCATCTGTCTGAATGTCTGTCTGTCTGAATGTCTGTCTGTCTGACTGTCTCTCTGTCCGCCCTTCTCACTTCTGTAATTATGAATATAAATAGATGATTGGTGTAGTTGAAGATTATGTATATATTTTATGTTCGGCGTCATAAAATAATAATAACTCGAAGTCGCGCTGTGGTTGAAAATCGACCATAAGTCATATATTTTAATTTTTAAGTTTAAGTCTCGGAACTGTTATGGTTTCGTCGTGTCCGTCTGTCCGTCTTCAGCATACCGTTCAAATGGTTAGTGCTAGAAAGATGAAACTTTACATGTGTATTTACCATGTTGACAAAGTGTTAAAATAAAATCATGAAAATATATTTTTTTGGGATAAGAACACGTAAAGTGGGATTTTTATTCTCGCGTCTACCCCATAGTGTAAGGTATCATTAGATTAATGATGATTTAGGTATCCGTTTCCGAGATATTCAACTTAAAAGTGCAAAAATTCATGATGGTGTAGTCCATAGGATGAGCTTTGAAGGAAAACTATAACAGCTTTTATATAACTTTATAAGTTCAAATACTTAACTTGTAAGAAGTGCTTACTTGGAAAACTTCGTACAAAAATATCGAAATATTATAAGCAGGTAAACATGTAAAATATTAATAGTATAAGCATAAATGGTTGACTACGGAACCCTATTCTATTTGTGGCCTGACTCACACTTGGTCGGTTTGTTTATTAATACCTTTTTCCCGCGTCCCCACCCGTTTTAACATATTATCCCACGGGAGTACTGTACTTTTTCGGGACAAAAGTAGCCTATGTTTTAATTCAGAGCCTAAGCTACTGCCATGCCAAATTTTATCGAAATCCCTTCAGTAGTTTTTGCGTGAAAGCGTAACAGACATCCATCCATCCATCCTCACAGACTTTCACATTTCTTATATTAGTAGGATGTAAGGGACCGAGAACGAGCGTACGGATTCCCTTATAGTGAACGATTACCGCCGTCAACGGCAGTCCGCAAAACAAGAGGAGTGCTAAGTGCGTTTTTAGGCTTTAAATGTATTTTAATGCAATGTTGTCACATATCACGTAAAATTCGGCAATCAGTCCTGTTTTGAGGGTTCCGTAGTTCACGTCTCGGAACCTTTATTGTTTCGTCATGTCCGTCCGTCCGTCCGTCCGTCTTCGGCTTTCCGTCCAAACGGTTAGTGCTAGAAAGATAAACTTTGCATGGATATTTGTATATACCACATCGACAAAGTGCTAAAATAAAATCACAAAAACCACTCTCAAACAAGACATAATGAGATGAGCTTTCAAACAAAAAAACCAGATCAAAATCGGTTAATCGGTTCATCTATTTTTATTTAGAAAATGAAGATGAAATAAATTATTAGCACTTTTATTACTCACTCGTTCGATAGATGTCGGGTCTTACATTTTTGATACACCCGGGATGAATACGGGTCTTACATTTTTCTGAATCGCGATATCATTGAGTTTTGATGTGAAGATACATTCCAATACCATTAAAAGACTAAAATATGAATTAAAGTGAATAAGTGAATTAATTGAATTGGTGTTGAATGGTCTCAAGTTTCTTGAATATTTATAATTTAATATAATTATAATAATATAATCGTTTTATAAATCAAGTCGTCATTTACTTTGTTTGTATGTTATGGTTAGTTCATTTTAATTTCAGTTTTTCAGTTACTTCATTACCTTTAAGTGCCTTGAATAATATTAATCATTGTTTCCTCGTGCTACGGTACTTACTTGATTTAAATAATTTGTAAAGTTTTGTTTAAGTTAATTGTTATAGTATAGTGTATAAGTGTACGTCTTGTACATTTAGGTTTCGTCTTTAATTTAGTTTAGTAGGTAAGTTATTTGGCGTATAAAAATATTTACTATATTTTTATACGCCATATTATCGTTATTTAAATTTAGTTATAAAATTTGGATCGCTCCGCGCTCGTGAAGAATATATTTTTAATTTCATTTTATAGTGATTTCATTACTTATTACCCAATTCTATTCCAAAACTATGTTCGATTGGGAAACGGAAAAATACGAAACAAAAAAAAAGTTTAAAAAAAAAACCCAGTATATTTGAACGTGAGTTCTATAAAATATTATAGGATATTGTTTGGGCTGGTACCGACTTCAAAATTAGGAATATTGAGTAGAGAAATAGCCTAATCGGCTAAAATAAATTTTGGCCGATTTTTTAATTTTTGTTAAAAAATAATAATTTTTCTCTTTTTAGTTAAATTTACTATCTATATTATTATGAACACATTTATATGGGCACAAAACTCTAATGCGTAGAGAGTACCTCTGTCATAATAATAATATTATGTTGGTGTTTCTTGTGAAGAGCTTGGTAATGATGATGATTACTGTAAGTGGTATTATGGCATGTGCTTACAGTTCTTTAAAACAACGCCGGAATATCCAAACATGTATCTATAAGAACTCAGGAGTTCTGTTCAGTACTTCTGGATCCAGGGTATACCTTGGTGCAAAAGCTAACTTTTTGGTAGCATAAACTTGGACTACTTCAGAAAAAGTCGAAATCACCATGTGTCCATATAAATTTCGAGGAGTTCCTTCGATTCCTCATGGATCCAATCATCAGGTCACCACTTTGGTGAAAACGGGACCAACTTGGGAAAAAAAATAAAAAAATATACAGCCGAATGCATAACCCCTTCCTTTTTAGGAAGTCGGTTAAAAATGGTCAAGGTAGAGTCGTGGTCGCACCTACTAATGGCATCTAAGCGTCAGTTCACACCGAGATGCGTCGTGTCTAGGTGTGAGCTGACCCTAAGACTTAGAGAAGTTTATAGAATTATACCTCAAGATAGATACAGACGGCTGCGACATCGACTGTTCCGAACCTTAAAAAAGTGGGTACAACCACGGCTCTACCTTGACCATTTTTGTACCTATGTATATCTGGATTTCTATCTGAATTATTTTCTTGTTTCGGCCTTTTTGGACCCCTTTTTATATCTTCTAGAATATTGAGAGCTAATAATCACCTCTCCAGCGTCGGACTATCAAAATTAAGAAAACTGATAAGCGTCGAATATCGTGTCGGTTCGCTTAGATCTTTTAAACCACTAAACGGATTTTAATAGTTTTTTGGCAATAGATAGCTGATAGAGTAATCCAAGAGGAAAGTTTGTATGTGTAATAAATTGCACCCGTGCGAAGCCGTAATAATATACTTAAGACAGTAGAGGGAATGAGTAATGGCGGAGCTGTTGAAGTTTTTAATCTTCGTGATGAGAGCGGCGCGGACATTAGCGCAATAAAGAGTTCCGGGACATTGTCGTGCTCGTTAATTACTGCACCAGTGCAGGGCTGATGAGCTAACGATAATTCATTTTATCTAGAAAATAATATTAAAAATTAAACAGCTAATGAAGCATCCCCAGATAAATAGATCAAGCAGGAACAATTGACCAATTGACAAGTACGTATACATATAAGTAACGTTATCGAATGTCAATTGTATGGGATTGGATATGGGATGGCATATTGTATGATGTAGCATCATTTTCATTCTCTTTTGATAACATTACGAATACGTAGTTGTCAATAGTTTCTGCTAACCCCAATTAAGTACTTTATAGTAAAGCAAAGCAACAGCCTCTGTGGTCTAATGGTTAGAGCTTGGTGCTCGACTCGGAGGTCGTGGGTGCGATTCCCGCATTGGAACAGCAAAACATGACACATTGACTGTGTGGAGCATGATACGCTGTTCAGGAAATTATACCATTATGGTATAAGGGGCACGGCACTAAAGCTTCTAAGCTCTTATCTAATAAATAGAACACAGACTGTAGATGTTAATTCCAAAAGGTCTAATGGTACTAAAATTAAACTAGGAGTACCACAGGGGTCTATTTTGGGCCCTTTTTTATTTCTCATCTATATAAATGATCTACCTTATCTAGTTAATGATAAGCATGAGATAGTACTTTTTGCTGATGACACTTCACTAATTTTTAATGTGAAGCGACAACAATCTAACAATGACGAGGTAAATAGTGCTCTCTCAAAAATAGTAAATTGGTTTAATGCTAATAATTTACTGTTGAATTCTAATAAAACAAAATGTTTAAAGTTCAGCTTGCCAAATGTTACGCAGGCACAAACCAATATACTATTAAATAATGAGAAAATGAAATTAGTAGACACCACTGTATTTCTAGGTATAACATTAGATAGCAAGTTACAGTGGGGACCACATATTGCTAAATTGGCAGATAAGCTGAGTTCTGCAGCATACGCTGTTAAAAAAATTAGAGAAATTACCGACATAGAGACCGCGCGATTAGTTTACTTTAGCTATTTTCATAGCATAATGTCGTACGGCATCCTCTTGTGGGGAAACGCTGCGGACATTAATACAATATTTGTGCTGCAGAAACGTGCTATACGTTCTATTTATAAGATGTCGACTTTTGAATCTCTAAGGAAAAAGTTTAAAGAAATAAAAGTTCTGACCGTCGCATCTCAATACATTTTGGAAAATGTGTTATATGTAAGAAAGAATCTAAACAACTTCAAAAAGAAATGTGATAATCATTGTGTAAACACTAGAAATAAGAAAAAGTTAGATATGCCAGTGTTCAGACTAAGCAAAGTTAGTAAATCCTTTAAAGGCCAATGTATACGCTTATACAATATAATCCCAGAAAAGGTTCAAAACCTTCCCATTAATAAGTTTAAAAAAGTAGTTAAAGAACGTTTGTGTGCCAAAGCGTATTATAAAATTAATGACTTCATTCAAGACGTGCCTTGGGAATAAGGTGGCTCCTTATCTTATCTTATTATTTGTTACATAGACATAAGTAAACATTGTAATAATTTTGATTTTAAAAGAATAATTTTCCATCTTTTTGGTAAAAGATGGCCCCAGACGAGTTTCTTGCCGGCTCTTCTCGCTGGGTTAGTTCCCGAACCGGTGGTAGGCATCACGTAGTATCGCCGTTCAAAAAGAGTATTTAAAAATACCAATTTTGAATAAAAAATTTTTACAAAAATAATAAAATTTATTGCGATCTTAGTCTATTGTTACAATCCTAGTGGAATATTGTAAAGAAAACGGGCATGACCTGATTAGTCGAATTTCTGCACGAACCTTACGCCTCTAATATTCAGGGCATACACTTGGTGTTACAGGAATATTTACTGCTACGTAAAGTTATCTGAGAGCACCTTACGTATTGAGTTTCCGCACAACGTCGAAGTATATTCTGCACAAAATTAGATGACAGCCCTGTTTGTTTCCTGGCGGCGCTTTTATGTAGCATGATGGAACTTAATTGATTCGGTATTTAGGACAGGACGAGTATCCTTTGAGTTGCGCGGATAGTGTTCTTCCCTTTAGAAAATTTACATGGATCTATTTACTAAAGGGACCTTTGAAGCTGTGATTTGATAACGTAACGCGCTCTGTATTTAACACGGTCTATATTTAAGTTCTGCTATGAAAGCAATCGAAATAAGTAATTAATCGAGTAACATTTACTACACTTTACTATCATGGATATTAGCAGGAAATATGGATGTTATAAAATGCAAATGTATTTTATTTATTATTAATTAAACTTTTATATGTGTACTAGCTGTACCTAAAAGACGACGTGATTATGTCTTAACTATGAACTGGAATAAATAAAATACTACCTACATACATAGTTTCTACACCAACCACCATACCTAGTACCTACAGGTTGTAGGTTTCCTTGTTACTAGTGGTTCTCCTTCATAGGGAAGCCCTAGCCTGTATAATATTTATATTACGGATATGGATGAAGGTCTTCCAAAGGTAAGTGGTAAGTGAAGCCGATAGGAATGGAGTTATAGCAACCTACACCTACGGTCTACACCCCACACTACCTACCCCTAAAACCTACAGATGATGTGTGAATGAGTTATCGACCACTGAGGGTCGAAGATTATTAGGTACAGTACTAATATCGATATTAAACAAAAGTGGTTGGTGTAAGAAAGGCCAAGGGCGAAATTTGACGGTTACATGTATTTGTTAATGTGAAATCATAAATTAATAATAACCTAACCAAGAGCATGTCAGGACATGTCTAAGGAGGGCTCCGTAAATGAAAACGCGTAATAGGTTTTTTCAAATTACTGCATAAATTACTGTCTGATTTCGTTCAAAATAATTTGCCTAAAGATTATTTAGTATGATCTATCAGCATGGAAACTTACAAGTTCCTATCTCCTATAGTTAAGAAATGCCAACTTATAAACCACTTTGGAGGCTGATTACTCGAAAATGGTTGAATTTGTAAAAAAGTGATGTATGAAACCTTACCTTTATTTTAAGAGACCTATTCAACGATACCCCACACGATAGGGTAAAATGAAAAAATATTTTTCATCCCCACTTCACATGTATGGAGATTGGAGAGCCAACCCTAAAATATAAAATTATTATTATTATTATTTTATGGTTCCAAAACCGAGATCTATACACATTATATAACTGTATTAAATTTCATCAACTTATATTCATAATTATAGAAGTTAGAAGAGCGGACGGACGAACAGACAGACAGACAGACGGACGGACGGACAGAGCGAAACTATAAGGGTGCCTTGAGTACGACAGAACCCTTACAAATTACAAAACAAATTGCGTGGGCCACCCTTATCACTTAGGGGTAGTAAGGGGTATAAAATAGTTTACAATGTATCCTCATACCTTCCGAATATGGGCCCGCCCCGCCCTATTTTAACAAAAAATATGCTTTAAAGTTGAATATATCTCGCAAACGGATACTTTAATCAAAAAATCATCTTACCAACCTCTAAATATTATTAAAATACCTTTCTAACGATACCCCAGACTATGGGGTAGACGCGTGAAAAAAAAATCATCCTCACGTGTAGGGGCCCAAAAAAAAATTGTTTTGTGATTTTTTTTAGCAATTTATCGACGTGGTAAATACAGTATCCATGCAAAGTTTCATATTTCTAGCACTAACTGTTTGGAAGGTAAATAAGCCGAAGACGGACGGACGGACATGCCGAAACTACAAGGGTTGCGAGACGTTAACTACGAAGATGCCGGAACACTAAAACATAAATATCTGAGGTCGCGTCTTTTAGTTGTGACAAGAAGCAATATTAAGAACGTTTCCATAACATTAAGCTATTGCATAGCTTTTATCGCGGGCTTTGAGCGCGGCGACCGAATCAAGAAGTTCCGTAACGAAAATAAACCTAACACCCCCCACTCCGACCGGCACAGCGGTGCGGCGTTGAAAGCCGGTCTAACGTCGTTTTAGTTCGGCAGACTTCGGCACGGTGTTTGTGTGCGTGCGACTAGACCTATGCGTGTAGAGTTGCTATGCAATAGCTTTACCGCGGCAGTCCCCGAGTGCCACACGTATTTTTATAATATATATTTTTTTTGTATAAAGTTAGACTCTTAAAATATGTATTTAGCAATTATGTTAAGTATATCTATCTACTCATACCTAATATGAATTTTAGATAACCTAAATATTTTGTAGCAAATTCTACATGCCGGCGTACAACACAAAATATGCATTATGTCCTAGATCCTTTGTCCAATAAAAAGAGTTTTAGTTCGCCACATTATTGATTGTGGTCACGATATTCACTTCGTTTAATAAGTTAGATAATATAGGCTCTCCTGGTCTTATTCATTATATTATCTTAGACGGTATCTTGAGTCAATACTCAATAGGTCTATAGCCTGATATTAATAATATATTTTTTGCATAGTTTATTATTCACAAGATACTAGATAGTGAAATGTGATTTGTGAATAGGAGGTCACTGACGGAGCCCACACTACAGTACAACCGGTTTTCCCAAATAACACGCTACCGGAACTTTATTTGTTAAAACTTTGCTTTTCTAATGAAACGTTGAGGTGGTTTATATTTTTTACGCGACTACATAGACGGATGACAGTAGTTACGTAGTAAATATTTAGTAATCCGTGACAGAGGCCTGTAGAGGCTAGAATTACAAAAATGTTACACCTAACGAATTATCGATATTCTTTTGTTGATATGTTCTAAATCTGGCTCTCTGTACCATAAAGGTCTATTTAACATTGTTTTGTTTTTTTTTGTAAAATCTTCTCAGTTACACTCAACTTAAAAGCCACAACTTGGTGATTATTTTGACCCAAATAAAGCCCGAATACTAAGAATATGCAAATACAAATTAAATGTAGGTTACACGGTTAACGCGGTGACAATCGGTCGTGCTAAGGTGAAGGTTGAAAGCATTTAACTTGAAATTCCGGCCACTTCGCTGGAGAATCTTACTGCAGTTTTGTTAATTTCTATTTTTGGCGTAACTTTAGGAATGTCAACTCTATAGCTACGCGGAAACAATTTCAGGGGGTCTAAAAAGGCCACTTTAGATGTTTCGTATATTTTTTTCCATACGAAAATCGTGAAATGGTAAAATGGCCACATGATTAATCTGATTCCATCATAATTAGAAAACATCAATTTTGACAGTTTTAAATAGAATGCGTAAAATTGCGCACATAATATGTGTTGCATTCAGAATGTATAGATCCGCCAGAGGTCATCGACTTTAACGAAAATAATGTTCAAATGTACGCAGAAGGCAACAGCGACTTTTACTTGAGCGTTATGAACGAGTGGATGCTAATGCTGTGTCTTAGTAGACATTATAACAGTACTGTTTCAGCGAGCCACAGTGTGTCCTATCGCAAAAATATCACAAATAATAACACTACAAGGTGTTATGTGTACCTACTACCTGGTATAATACCTGGTTTTCTTTAATACCATGAACAACGTGACCGAATGACTATACCTTACTAGAAACTTTATTTATTAATTGAAGCTTTTATATATTAAAAATAAACAGCACAACATTTTTAATTTAATAATATCGTAGGTACTAAAGTTTTTCTTTATCAAGCTAGTACTGAGAATATCATCTTATTTGCACTTGGCCTTTGTTATCACTCCAGCCAATCAAAAATCAATCATCTATGAATATTGCTTTATATGTATATGTGGTTATATGTATAACATTTTTATAAATTATTATTATATATTATTATCTTATTGTCAAGAAATCAAACTAATAATCTCTTTTGTGACTTGCCAAAGATGCTTTAACAAACGTTTTAAATCCAATAAGTATTTGAACAGTCCAAATTTTCGTACTCTTCAATTAAAATTAATAATCTAACCAAGAGCATGTCAGGACATGTCTAAGGAGGGTTCCGTAACTATCAAATCGCAATATGTTTTCTTTGAATTACTTCAAAAGTTATTGTCCGATTTCACTCAAAATAATTTTCCTACATTTTTTTAGTATGATCTATCAGCATGGAAACTAACAAGTTTCTATCTCCACCAGCTTATAAACCACTTTGTCGGCCGATTTTACTCGAAAATGGTGAATTTGTAAAAAAGTCATGTAGGTATGATACCTTGCCTTTATTTTTAAAAGACCTTTTCAACGATACCCCACACGATGGGGTAGAATGAAAAAATATTTTCAGCCCCACTTCACATGTATGGAGAGCCACCCCTAAAATATATAATTATTATTATTTTATTATGTCAAAACCGAGATCTGTACGCATTAAATAACTATACCAAATTTCATATATTTATATTCATAATTATAGAAGCTAGGAGAGCAGATAGACAGACAGACAGACGAACGGACAGAGCGAAACTATAAGGGTTCCTTGAGTATTACGGAACCCTAAAACTGTCCAAATATTTTACGAAGCTTGAAAAATTCTGAATCATTTAGTTTTTATTTAAAATATTGAGTAAAAAATACTCATATAAGTAAACAAACGAAATTTTAACATGAAGTCTATATACAAAATGAAGCTTATTTATTAATTTATATACTAATATTATAAAGAAGAACAAGTAAAAATCTACTGAACCGATTTTGAAAATTCTTTTACCAATAGAAGACTATGTTATTTGTGAGTGACAGGCTATATGGATGGATGGATGTTTTTGACTGAACGGATTTCGATGAAATTTGGTATGGTAGTAGTTTATGCTGGAAACATAGGATACTTTTTATCCCGAAAAAGTACAGTATTCCTGTGAGATACTATACTTAGTCTGGCCATAAATTCTGTTACAATTAAAAATAAACAAAATATTACATTGAATTTGGAATCTGTCATTTTTATATGATTGTTCATTGATTTTTCTCATTTTACACACACACACACAATATTTTGCGATATCAAAATGGAGTGGAGTGATAAAGAGAACCGAATCGCTGTGATTGCATTACACAAAGAAGGTATGGAGCCAAATGCGACTTTTAACTCTCCATACGCTTGGTATTAGTAAAATGTTTTGTGTACCGGTACAATTAATAGGTACAATGAGACCTCGTATGTGACAGAAAAATATCTGGCCGTCCACGTAATGTTCGTACGAAAAAGGTGGTCAAAGCAGTAAGGGAAAGAATTCGAAGAAATCCTGTACGAAGCAAAAGATTTTTATCTCGGAAGATGAAGATAGCACTAGCCTAGCCTAGAACCATGTCGCGTATTTTAAAAGATGACTTAGGACTATCAGAGACTCAGCCTATAAGAGACGAACTGGTAATTTCTTAACTGATAATTTAAAAAAGAATAGGGTGGTAAAATCGAAACAACTACGCAAAGGGATGTCACAGAAAAATTTGTTTACGGATGAGTAAATTTTTACAATTGAGCAACATTTTAACAATCAAAATTACCGTTTTTATGCTCAAAGCTCTAAGGAAGCTTCCCAATTAGTCGACAGAGTGCAACGTGGGCACTATCCGACTTCAGTGATGGTTAGGTGGGGTATTAGCTATGAAGGAGTGACTGAGCCATACTTTTGTGAAAAGGTATCAAAACATCGGCACAAGTGTATCAAGATACCATTCTTGAGAAGGCAGTGAAGCCCCTTAACAACACCATGTTCAATAACCAAGAATGGTATTTCCAGCAAGACTCGGCGCCGGGTCATAAAGCTCGGTCTACGCAGTCTTGGTTGGAAACGAACGTTTCGGACTTCATCAGAGCTGAAGACTGGCCGTCGTCTAGTCCCGATCTTAGTCCGCTGGATTATGATTTATGGTCAGTTTTAGAGAGTACGGCTTGCTCTAAACGCCATGATAATTTGGAGTCCCTAAAACAATCCGTACGATTGGCAGTGAAGAATTTTCCCATGGAAAGAGTGTGTGCTTCTATTGATAACTGACCTCAACGTTTAAAGGACTGTATTGCAGCCAATGGAGACCACTTCAAATAAGATTTTTATATTTTAAATTGTTTTATATTTATGTAATAAACTAACACAATGTAAAAGAAATAAATGATATTTGCAATAGAAAATTTATTTTTTCTTTGTTTCAGTATTTATGGCAAGACTAGGTATGTACGCCGCGGAGCCGCGGGCAACAGATAGTAATTAATAAACAAAATAATCTTGTAGGTATATCATTTCTCATCAGAGGTAAATACTCAATTTTTATCTTTAAGGAACCCCAGCTAATAATTTACTAAGCCAACACAGCTACTAGCTGTGTTGGCTTAGTAACTTCTTCGACTTCTTTAAATTACTTCAAAAGTAATTGTCCGATTTCTCTCAAAATAATTTTCCTAAAGAGTTTTTAAAATGATCTATCAGCATGGAAACTTAAAAGTTTCTATCTCTTATAGTTTAGAAATGCCAGGGGGAGGAGCCAACTCAAACCACTTTAGAGGCAGATGACTCAAAAATGGTTGACTATGTAAGAAAGTCATTTATGAACCCTAACCTTTATTTAAAAATACCTGTTAGTTGACACCTGTTTGTTGTAGAATAAAAAAAAAAATTTACCCCCACTTTACATGTAAATGTAAGCCAGCCACCCCTAAAATATAAAATAATTATTATTTATGATGCCAAAACAGCGATCTTTACACAATCTATAAATACCAAATTTTATCCATTATTTATTATTATAGAATTTAGAAGGGCAGACAGAGAGTCAGACTGACAAACAGACAGACGGACAGATAGACGGGCAGACAGAGCGAAACTATAATGATTTATTGTAGTACTGCGGAGCCCTAAAAAATTACATTTAATTGTAAAATTCACTGTTTTTTTATTAATGTTGTGAAGCAATATAGCGAAGTGAAATTAATTCTCTTATCACAACATTAGCAATTGCAGCAGCTTTTCCTTTTTCTAGTAGGAAAAGCTGACAACAAAATAGATGAGAAACATCACCCTTATCGTCGTCTGTGCTCTCGTATGGCCTATTGCTGTGGGGGAACTCTGTTGAAATTGATAAGGCATTTAAGGTTCAGAAAAAGTGTGGAAAAGTAATTTGCGGAGTATGACCGTTGGATAGTTACAAATCATTGTTTCTGAATTGCAGATTCTAGCTTTGATATGCTTATATATATATTAGAGATATTTGTGTTTTTGTAAAGCAACATGTGCACTACTTTCCAAAAAATGCTGATGTTAATAATAGAAGTGCTAAGCCCTAAAAAACATTTGTATAAATTGTATCTGCCTCAGTGCTTTGATGTCTTTATGAAAAATGTGTACATCAAAGACATTATCATTTTTATTAAGTTAAATTTTAAAAACTTTTTAAAACTTTAAATGGAAATAATTTTAAAAAAGAAATAACAAAGTGGCTCTTGTTTATTTGCTTTTATACATTAAATGAATACATGACATTTAAATAAAATAATGTTTATAAACGAAATATGACATTTAAATCATTTATTATTATATAATTAATTTAATATTCAAAAATCTAACATGGCATTACATCAATCAATACCAATTTAATAACACAAATTATTATATAAATGATTAATAATAATAAATTCTTTTATATTAATAATGTTGATACTCTATTAAAATATATTGTAAAAAATTTAATTAATAAGTTTAAGTTTATTTCTTATTTAGTTTTATGTTGTTGTAATATTGCAAATTGTATGCCATTGTGATGGCAGAATGTAAGTAATTTTATAAGACCGTTGTACCTATAACATTCTTGCAATAAAAGGATTTGATACCAAAATAAAACATACCTAAACAACAGCATTTTTAAATATATTACATGTTATTGTAACATTCAATATCTTTACAGATTGGTAACGGTTTTGAGTCAAACCAGAGAACTAGGTTTTTGGGTTTTTTTGCAGCCAAATAGTTTTATTAAAACATGCAAGAGAAGTTATAATTCAGGCTAACAGCATTACCAAAGTTATTTCATTATCATAGACTTACCTTTTTAACCGTGTCCCTCTTATTCCGCACACTACTATCTGTGTTCGCATCGAGCGGTGGAATCACATATTTGCTAATCGCATTAATGTTCTTGAGGCCAGCAGGTGATACATCCTTACTAGCAGCATTGTTACCGGCCACCGGTTCCTCAATAGCATCTACTGGGGGTTTGCTGGGGCCTTTGGAAGATGATACCGAAGGTGCTACATCAAATTGGGGTCTTTCCAACACTTTCATGCCCATGTCCTCGTCAATTTTGGCCCTCAGGCGATTTCTGTCTTCGATGATATGGGGGTCATCGCCTTCTTCACCATGACGAACGATTCCAACGACTGGAAACTCACCCACGTCGTTTTGTGCAAGTGGTGGTGGCATAAGAAGCTCTGGGCCCGCTTTCTGTATTCTTTTATAAACATTGTATACACTGTCGTTTACACTCGTCGTACTTTTAAACTCTGGTAAATAAAACAGAGCACCGAGCCACACTATTCCAAATGTCAAAAGTACAGAAATAATCAAATATTTCTCTCGAAGTCGAAACGAGCGTCGCGATATGGACGGCACAGGAACCCCATTTATAAATCGTTGGTATGTAGGCAAAATTCCCGTCATATTTACGTAAACAGTCTGCATAAAAGTGTTCCAATTAATAAACGATGTCAAATTCCACAGGACAAACCGTCACTAGTCGTCGCCATTAAACAACTGCCAAAATCAGAGGTCTCTAAAGTCAAATTGAGAAATCGGTAGAGTTGCCAGCAAAAATCGGTAGATTTATACCCAAAATCGGTATATGGCTAATTGTAATTTGTAGAACACAAGGATACTCCCCAAAATACATGGGTTTTCCCGTTACATGTCATGAGTTTAAAATAACCTGACCAAGAGGAAAGTCAAGACATGTCTAAGGACGGTTCATTAACTTTTAACGCGTAATAGGTTTTTTTCAAATTACTTCAAAAATTACTGTCCGATTTCGTTCAAAATAATTTTCCTAAAGAGTATTTAGTATGATCTATCGAACCAACCATACAAACCACCAAACACTTACAAAACCACTTCGGAGGCCGATTACTCGAAAATAAATGTTGCAAGGTTCCATGACTCTGTAAAAAACACGGAATATAAAACACAGGAGGAAGGGGCATAGGTAGAATGATTATTGAAAACCGCTGTCGCCAAACTCACACAAAAACATTTTACGCACACTGAAAATTAACCAATTATAACTGTAATAATTTCTCGAAATCACTATGTAATAACGACTATTAAGAATGATACAAAAACGACCTTATCTCCTAGACAATAATGTAGAATTTAGGAATTACACATTGTGACTGTTACCGGCATTCCTTCAACATGCTTTCGGCCATCTTTGACTACTTAGTTCAACTATTTGACGCTCTTGAAATTTGTATTTTATGCACGCAAATTTGCACTTTACAGTCATAAATGCAAGGTTTTAATCAGTTTTAATTCAAATTCGTGTGATTGTTTCTTTCTAGAATGTTCTGCTAGTCAAATAGGGATGTAATCATATGAATGTTTATGATCTCGATAAAATCGATAGATTCTGAAATCAATCAATATAAATAATATAGTTATATGTAAAAAGGGTTATAATTATTGATCGTGCGAACAAAAATAGTTTGCGACTGCAAATGAGCATAATTTGGCAGATAATTAATATAATATATTATATCTATACAGATAAACAAAATTGAAGTGTCTGTTTGTAATTTCAAATTAACAGCTTTTATTTTCACTTAATGCATTTAAAAGTATGATCGTTACTTACAATAAAATATAAATTGTTAACATTTTTCTGTCCGTCTGTCAGTCTGTGTGTTTGTTCCGGCTAATCTCAGAAACGACTAGACCGATTTTCACTGCCATATATAGCTGATATAATAAGGTCTAGCATAGGCTACTTTAGGTTTAAAAAATAAGGTTCCGTTTCCTTTAGTTCTATGCAAACGAATTTGCGGGCATCAGCTAGTCAGCTAATACTTAATATAATTGTATATTAAACTTTTATTCCTTGGACATATTTGTATGATATTTCGTACGAATTGAGTACGGAAAAGATAATGAGAAAAAGGAGGCGGTTATACGTTCGGCTGTATATAATTTCAATGCAGGGTTTTTTTGCTGCTGGCTCTGAACTGGGCCCTGGTTCATCTAGAATACTTTTTTCCAGGAGAGTTTGAAGTCATTGTTACGTTCTGTAACAACAAATATATATTATTATTATATTATTATAATTAAAATGTAGATGTCAAATAATAACAACGGACGAATGGTTTTTCCGGGCTCTCTCCATGATGTTTAGTCGATGGTATGCGCACTTCAATACATTTCAATGCAAAATAAGCGCGTAATCGATAGTTGTCCAACTTTTTAGTCAAAAGCAGATCGATACAGCTTTTTGATTTTTATCGATCAACTATCGAGTTGATAGTATGCGCACGTTCTATATTGATATAATCTAATGAAACACAACAAAACAGTTGTTCAACTAAAAGTTATATGTATGCGCTAGCCCTAAAACTGTATTTGTGGTTTAAGAAAAATGTATGAATACTTATGTACTTGATAACACATAATTTTTTTCGTGGGAACTAAACGGTGATCTAAATATCTGTATCCTTTTTTTGTTATAAGGATTGTATTTTCTGCAAAATGTTCTGAACAAATGCAACTCGATTTCGTAGGCATCCAGTTGACCCTACTAGTCGCAGTAATCCACTTCTCTTTTGTATGAGGATCTTTAGGAAAACTAAAACGGAAATAATCAATACTTTAGATAACTATTTTGATTTTAGTTAAAATAACAATTACCTATATCTAAAATTAATAAATCGATAAATCGATGATATGGTAAGTTACAACCCTAATGTTCGTTCCACCTGCGTCTGTGCATAATTTCAGATTGTGCTTACTACTCGACACCAGGTGGCGTATTAAGGCTCATATAATTTTAGACTTTATTTCAATAGCAATACGTGTCATTCTTAATTTTCACTAATATTTTAAATGGATAGAGGATTTTCTGAAAGATTATTTATTAATTATAAATTAAATAATGACTTACCGATTATAAGAAACACCTGATCGTAGTAAGTTCTTCGTACCACTATTGTTTTTGCACTCGAGGATGGAACATCGAGTCATTAAGGAGTTTTTTTATAAAACACGCGTATGAAAATCACCGGCAGCACATGTCACAATACTTAAGCAACCACAAAGCAAGTGAGTCCAGTTAAGTCTCGCTGTACTTAACTATGACAAGCGGGCCACACCCACATGCCCTTTCCTCTCGTGTTTCATATTCCGTGGTAAAAAAAGTCATGGAACCTTGCCTTTATTTAAAAAAAGCCTATTCAACGATACCCAGCACATTGGGGTAGAATGAAAAAATATTTTGATCCCCCCTTCACATGTATGGAGAGCCACCCCTGAAATATAAAATTATCAATAATTTATGATGCCGAAACCGAGATATATAAGGTTTGGTAAAAAAAATTACGGATATTTTGGGTATATTATCTACTGCTTATTATATATTTAGGAAAAAAATGTCATACTCAACGAAAAAAAAAATCATATCATGAATCTCCGATCATCCCACACTCGCCCATATATAGGAAGATTTTTTTTCGAGTATGACAATTCTTTTTCCCTAAACGTCTCTAAATAAGCAGTAGATCATATGCCCAAAATATCCGTAATCGATTTTTCCGGACCTTGTATACACAACCTATAACTATACCAAACTTCATCAATTTATATTCATAATTACAGAGGCAGGAAGAGTGGACATACAGACTGACAAGTCGGACGGACAGGGCGAAACTACAAAAGTTCCTTTAGCACGACGGAACCCTAAAAAGGAGTGTTGTCAAATCAAAAAATGTAAAATTTGGAATTTTTGATAGAAAAATTCCACCTGAATCTCCACGTCTCTCTGAAATCGTGGAAAAATGGTATGCGTTCGGTAGATCAGACTCCAAATCGGTAGAAATACCGAAAAATCGGTAGGTCAGCTAGACCACTGGCCAAAATGAAAACGCCAAAACCTTTTTATTTTAAATTTTTTTTATTTATTCATGACCATGGATACAAGTCCTTCAGTCGGTCAAAACCAATTTTTTTTATTTTTATTTATTCATGACCATGGATACAAAGTCCTTCAGTCGGTCAAAACCAAATGCCAAATTAGTGTGGTCAACTAAAATATTTTGAATTTACCATTACTGGTAAATATTATAAAACATAAATTATAATATGTTGAATATTTAATAATATATAAGACAATAATATTTATATATATAGAATATATTATATAATATTTAATAATATATAGAATAAGACATAATATACTAATATTAAAATAATATGATCTCCAAATCTACTCGATAGATCATACAACTAAGTATTTCAGAAGAGTCAACAATTTTTAGCGCGATGCAGTTGTTAATTTATTATTATAAAGTTTTTTAAATAATAATTATACTTTATTGTATGAAAATATATAACAACTTTCAATTTCTAAATTCACCATTTTTAACGGTAAAGTTATCTAGCTGGTAGTTTTTTTTTTTTTTTTATTTATTCATGACAATGGATACAAAGTCCTTCAGTCGTCTAGCTGGTAGCATTATTAAGTCTTGCCAACACAATTTAGAGTTGCCAATGCCATAATAAAATGACGCAGATTCTAATTATTATGGAAAAAATAAAAACGTCAAATTTTTCCGAATTGAAGTTTTCTTTATTATAAGCATATTTTTTAGTTTACGGGTTAAATAATTTTCAACGTTCGTATTATTACTTTAGTACCCGTCATTGATAGATGCGTCACTATCTCCACGTATCCACCGCAATACGTTCTAACATAATATACCTACGTATTATTCTTTCGGACTGTACGGATTCTTCTTCAACGAGAGTTCGTCACATCCGGTCAGTGCTACCCTCTGTAATTTGGTTAATATTGACAACAGTAATAGATGGTGCTGTAATCGTATTTCGTAATCAGGCAATCCTCTAAGAGGCAATCTGATTGGTTACTTGAGCGCTATTTTAAATTTAATTAAAATAATATTTTATCTACATATGCCATTAAAAACAGTCGTACAAAGTGTTTATTTTTACTTTATTCGTTTTGTCAGAGCGTTAGTGTCCGAAAGGGCCTAAAACTAACGCAAAGAACTAACAATAGATAGCTTGAGTTGCTCTCGGGAGGAGATCCTGATTTGATTTCAGGTATTACCTACCTATACTTATTGAGTATTAATGGCTAATACGTATTCTATGACCACATTGTTAACTAAGCAATATTTAAGTGACAATCATGGAAAATTAATTTCTAAGCAGTATATATCGTTCTTTTAATTTCTTCGCAATACCATTGCCAATAGGCTACTTGACCTTGTTTTTATTTATGTCCTAAATGCTTCATTATTGTTTCATTACACACAAAAAATAATACAACATTATTTTGAAATCTAAAAACCTACAAAAAAATATTTTAAAAATACACTTTTTAAAATCCGCCGAAAATACTATTAGCCATGTTGGTTGATAGATTATCTGTGCTGTGACGTCATACTAGTACTATTTGTAATCTGTGCTATAGTCCGTAGCCGGTAGCACAGAGTACAATAAATATATTATGGTCCGTAGTAGTAAAATAGCGGTGATACGTTCCTTTTTGACATATATAACTTTTTATGATGTCTGAGTCTGAACTATTTAATTACAGAAAAGTTTTTATTTATGATATCGCTAGAATACGTTTTCCTCAGCCAAATACTAAAGGAAATACTCCTTCAATGTATGAAATTAAATATGAGCCAAGTAGCCTATTGACATTGTGTCGTTCAGTCGTCTGTCGTCGGACGGTCGGAAAAATGCCAATCTGCTAAACTCTTAATTTTGTCACTGTACTGTGGACCTACTTACACGTAGTCTCAAATGATGAGTGAAAACACGTGAAGAAATCTGCATTTCTGAGAAGATTGACAATCTACGAAGGCCCGTGAAGTATGCTGACCTGCAGTAGGCTAGCATAGTGGATTACAACCTATTGATAATTGATATCTATTGATAACTATACTACTAATATTATAAACGTGAAAGTCTGTGCGGATGGATGGATGTTACTCTTTCTCGCAAAAACCACAACGGGTTTTTATGAAATTTGATATGTTAGTTGTTCGAGCTCTGGATTTACACGTCATAGGCTACTTTTTATCTCGAAAAAGTACAGAGTTCCCGAGGGATTCAGTATTTACGCGGGCGGAGCCGCGGGCAAAAGCTAGTGTATTATATACTTACTTAGTTGTTATTGATTAGATTTTTTGAGCTTATACTTGTAATTAGATATTCTATACATAATAGTTAATTTTCCATGGCCCTAATAGTTAATTTTACATAGTCAACCATTAACTTGTCACTTTTGGCATCAGCAACAATGAAATAATTATTTGTGACTGCCACTCAAGAGTTTGGATTCCAACAATCAGAGTAAGTATGTACAACTTGGCACTTTTAGCATCAGCAGCAATACAATAATTATTTGTGACTGCCACTCAAGAGTTTGGATTCAAACAATCAGAGTAAGTATGTACAACTTGGCACTTTTAGCATCAGCAGCAATACAATAATTATTTGTGACTGCAACTCAAGAGTTTGGATTCCAACAATCAGAGTATGTACGGTGTTTGCCTTTGCAAATCTTGCAATAAGTTTTGGGGTGGTTTAAGGTTGTGTTTAAGGCCAGCGATAATACTGTGTCCGACCTAGATAGGGAAATAAGTGGGGTAGTCAGGAAATAAATAAAGATGCAGATGTTTATATTATTATTATTTTATTACTCGTGTATGAAGTTATAAAAATAGCTTTTCGCAAGGCGATAGTTATATACTTTACTTACATTTAATAGATAGAAAACTAAAATTTTGTATTTTACATTAGGCATCACTGTGCCACACTTAATTCTCTGATGAGATCAGTAACTCTTAACTTTATTCTTACCTACTTACTACTTAGCTAACAATTTACAGCGTTAATTAAATATTTGAAAGTTCATTTTGTTGATATACCTAACTTAACAATATTATATTAGACTGTGCTATAAGCGCGGCTTGAACCTTGACATGTAAAAGTCACAGTCAGAACAATATATCGCCGGTGGGCTTACCGTTTTGTTTCGACACAAATTGCACGGCATTTTCTGATTTGCATTTGTCTGACTGTCGCTAGAATAATTAGAATTTATTTGCGGTGGTACCGGCGAATCCGTGCCGCCCTTCGTGCCAGGTTCGAATGACACAGACTTCTTTTGTATTTGTTTTGGCACAGGTAAATGCTGATACGGATTGTATCCATTTTGTGAGTACTGGTATTGTGCAATATGATCGACATTATCAGAATTAACGTTTTGGTTGTACACATTCGGCCGCTGCGACTGCTGGTTTGCGAAATGTCTTACCTCCGTGATGCGGTTCTGGTTAATTCCGTTGCTGTCGTGGTAGTAATTATTGTTAGGTAATTTTTGATAACTATTGCTGCCGTTGTAGTTGTCGACGGGCAGCTCGCCGTGCGGCGGCGGAACTCTCTGGTACGGCGACGGATTGGCACTGTAGTGATTTGCGTTACTTACTTGAGGATATCGACTAGAATAATCGGAGCTGGCGTAGCTTGTCGGTGGGTTGTAACTCGGGTAGGCCGGCGAGTTCGAGGGCACACTCTGGTAGGGGGAGCTGTTGCTGTGAATGTTTTGACTGAACTGTCTGCTGCTTCCGAAATTGTTGTTCGGTAGGGTCGGCATCGTCGTCTGCTGCGGTATTCTATGGTAATAAGCGTTGCTTTGTATTTGATTACTTTGATGAATCTGATTCGGTGGATGTTGATATGTATTTGGTATTGTTCTTTGTACGGGCATATGTTTTGAGACATATGTCGCATTATGTGAAGTGGGTGTCAGTCTGTTTGCAGGATTTTGGCTAAAGTTCGGTGGGCTAGCGTTGTTCTGGCTCGCGTATGCGGCGGATGTCTGGTTGTGCGGTATTGGGCTGGTTGTACTCTGCGTATTGTTCGCTGGAAGCTGTTGATAAATCTGGGTATTGTTGGCACCGTTTTGGTTTTGCGCCGGTATAGGAGAGTTAGTTCCATTGATCGCCGTGCTCTTCTGCGGATTGTACTGTTGTTGCGGTCGTGTTTGAGCAATTTGATACGTAGGATAGGAGTTTTGTACTCTGTAGTAATCGGCGTCGTTTGGCACATAAGATTTCTGAGACAGAGAAGAAATAGTAGATCGTGAAGATTGACTATCGAAAGAGTCTTGACGCTGAAGGGAGGGCTTCTCGGACTGTAGCGGCACAGTTGTCAGCTCCGGTTTATTCATGGCAGACTTGAGAACTCTTTCGAGAATAGGATTAGGAATATAGCTGTCGTCTTCCTGATCCTCTGCAGTAGCGACGAGTATGACTTGGTCGCAAAACGAAACTGACTTCTTTTTGGGTTTTGTACGATCATTTAATGCGACGTTAGCATTTTGTTGGTCGTTATATTCACCTTCCACCTGTTTTGAGTCAATAGACGAGGATGAAGCTCGGCGGTTGTACATGCTGTTATTGGATGTATTCGAGCAATTTATAACATCGCGATTGCCGCTCATGCCAACATAGCCTATGTGTGTTTTGTCTTGATCGTTGCATATATTTTGCGCACTTTGCTCAAACTTGGCAGCCACGTTTCGAACGCTATTATTTATAACATTACTGTCGTATTGTCTATGTACATTACTGTCATTAGAGCTACTGATTTGTCCTTCTAATGACTCGGATCTCTTAAGTTTTAGCGCCGCTTGTTTCGCTTGTAATTCTCTCAACCAAGTATCGCCCGAGTTTGGAATCGATTGAATAACGTTCATTTTATTTAAGCGCTCCTCGTTTCTTAGAATTTGGTTACGTTTTTCTTGTAGCTGAGCAAGAAGAGATCCTTTTGTCACTTCAAAATTGTTCAAATTGTTGACCATGTTCATATAATTGATTTCGCGCATTTCATCCCTATGTTTTATTATGTTAAGTTCATCTTGAAGTGGGGTTAGATCAATGGGTGGCGGTGGGGGTGGAAATTCTTCGCTCGGTTGCCTCGAGTGGTTAACAGAATTCATAGGACTCGGGTACGGCGGCAGATCGAACATTTGCGGCGATCGTCGCGCAGGCATCACGCAGTCGACAACGTCCACGCCGTTGTCGAACATATTGTTTAGGTTTTGTATATTACTATGCGAAGGAAGTATATTACCTATACTTTCTCTTTTAACTGGGCTCTGTTCCTGGTGAATCATGGCTTTAGTTACGACAGTGTGGAAGTTTTGAGACGTATTCGGCGAGTCATCCGATCTACAGCTGTTGTTATAGGGGTGATTTTCATCGTAGGACGGCAAAAACGGTAATGATTGTGGCTCATCGCCATATTGCTCCGAAAACCCTCCATCGTCGTCGTTTTCGTGCGGATACGTCCGCGAGTACTCATTTTGCGGCGGCTGTGCGTGGTGTTGCGGTCGGGACTGATTGCCATGCTCTACCACTTCGGGCTCGAACTTAGACCCGCTAAGCTGGGAAGTCGTGCGCAATGGCGGCGGGGGAGGTACTTTAGCTGCGGTCAACATTTTACCGGCGCTTCCGTGAAAACTCTTTCTCATGAGTTTGCTTCTTTCCAAATTCGGATTCGTCCCGCTGTTAGCGGAGTATTCTAAATGGCCCTCGGATAAATACCCACTTAAATTTGATTTATCGTCGACTTTCTTTCTGCCCACGTCACCATCATCTACTGATGACACTCGCTTCTCTTTACTGTTCGCTTCTTTATTTCCATCGGCTCCTTCTGTTAAATCAGGCATGGATCTGTTCTTCCGTTTGATTAGCCCACCCATTAACAGCTTCCTACGA
Organism: Phengaris alcon alcon; assembly: GCA_037179445.1. Taxonomy (NCBI): domain Eukaryota; kingdom Metazoa; phylum Arthropoda; class Insecta; order Lepidoptera; family Lycaenidae; genus Phengaris; species Phengaris alcon. Next base: position 10,292,731 of record JAYRCH010000029.1, read on the forward strand.
ATTTTATGCTGTTTTTTATTTGATTTCTTCTCTTCGACCTCTTCTTTCTTTTCGACTATAATTGGCGCATCTTTCCTGGATCGGCTTCTATCTTCGCTTCTCGATCGCTTTTCGCGAACTTTATCATCTTCTCGTGATTTTTGTCTCTGTTGGCGTTCTCGGGGCGGAACGTCGATGTCATCATCTACCGGCTTTGGCGACTTTTTGGAAGACCCTTTTTTCTTGGGCAAAGTCGCGTATATTTCAATTGTCGTGGGGGAACTTTCCAAGCCACCTTTTGTATTTCGAACTGGAACTATTTGCGGCACTTCTGTGACGCGGTTCATACCGGCCATTCTTCGTTGAAGACTTCGAGCACGCATCACACACGTGTTATGTTTCATACGCGCAAAAGTCATTGTGTGAGGATTGTTATAGGGGGCATCTAATGCCGCTCGAGCTTTCGCCGCTGCAGCATCACACAACACCAGAGCAGTTTCATAATCGTCTGCGTCTTCAGCGTGTCGGGACTTTTCGAGCAATCTGTCGGCTTCCATGCAAAGAGCTTCGCAGTCTCCTCGAGTTGTCAGCTCCGGGATCTGAGCTAACTGTAAATTGTGGCGCAAACCTTGTTGCAAAGGAAGACTGTCTGTGGATGACAATGAGTACGAATCGTAACCAGCGTCACAGGAACCACCACTGGAGAGCTCCCCTTTTCGAGTGGGACTGCTGGGTATGCTGCCTGGCCCCCGACCTCGGGGATACATGTAGGGGCTCTCGACTGTCGACGAACCGGAGGATGCGCTATTCCTGTCGCCGCTCCAATTGCCAGAGTCTCGTCTCGCTCGAGGCCTCTCCTGAGAATCTGAGGCCGAACTCGTGCTCAAGCTTCGGGCCAATTGTGCTCGGCGATTAGCTTGGACTTCTAACATGTTCTCGACGGCTTTTCTACTGACGTAATCGGACTCGTTGTCTGGGCCCGGTGTGACCGCTCGTCTCGCATAGCCATTCGCCGGTCGCTCGGGCCCGGGAGTGACGGCCCGCCTCGGCTCCGGCGCGGGGAAAGGCACTACATCTTTCGGCGCGTGCCGCGTGTCACATGGAGTTCCGTCTACCGCGGCGTACAGCAGGAGCAGCGGCTGAAACCGCCCTCTTCTACATTTCTCGACGACTTGAGACCATTCGGGTCCAATTTCTTTGACGTCTGCGTCATCGAAGTATATCCAAAGGCGCAGTTTGCTGTGATAGAAGAACGTCGAGTAGTGTTTGCCGTAGTACGTGACGAGGCCTACTAGGTGATGCGTTGCTCCGACGGCCCAGGATCTATCAACGCAGGCGTGGAAGGCGTCTGTTGGTCTCAGCTCTGTGCCGAGCGCGGCGTACACCGCGGCCACGTGCTCGGCGGACGGCCGCTCGGAGTCCCACACCATGCCGATGGATACCACCTCCGGACGATTCATGAGCGTGCGACAGATTTGTATTTTCGCACCGCAAGCGTTCTGAAATTAAGAAAATATATTATTGGAACACATAATTAAGTAAAATACCAAAGTCTAAACGAAAGAATTCTACATAAACGAGATAATATTATATGAACATATTTTTAATGCATAGCAAGAATTGTTTATGTCAACGGGGCAATATTTATAGCTTACAATAAAAGCACCAGTAACCCAGAGCTACTTACAGGACAGTCGCGTATGTCGCCCATGCCACCGGCTTTCCTCAACAAGGTGCCGAAGCTGTCCCCGTGCTCGCCCAGCGCCGCCTGCGCCGTCAACGCCGTGGCGGACACGTAGTGCACCATCTGTGAATAATAAAGTACAAACTTAATTTTCTCTCCAAGATATTAGAAATCTAAAATTAGAGGTATGGAAAAAGAAAATGTCGCCTTGGGAACACTTATGCATCTTACGTACCTTGTAAAGAGAAAACAATTTTATTAATTTTACAAATCGGTATCTCGATACCGACAATATATTATATACAAGATCGTCTCGTTTAAAGTATTAGATTATATACTCTGCTACCCTTGCGAAGCCGTTTAGTAAGTACCAGAAATACATTAAGGTTAAATAGACTTTATGATATTATAGCTTACCTGAGTAAACGGCAGTGGTTCGGAGGTGGCTTGGCAGGCGCCGCACACAGACTGTTCTACGAGCATCATGGCGAATTTTCTGTGTGGAACACAGTGCGGTGCTCGGCAGGCGTCGTCGTCGCGTTTCTCGCCCGAGCCCGCCGCCACATGTGCGTGGACCCTTAGGAGGAGATGCTCGAAGCACTCGCTGGCGTCGGCCATGCAGCCGAGCTGAAATCTTGCGCCGCCGCCGCCTAAAGCCCGACGCAAGCTGTCGGCGGCAGGCGCGCGTTCGGCTGACCATTGTAGCTGAGCAAATAGCTCCTGTAACAATAAATATGACACGTTAATATTTATCCGTGTATATAGTGAATGAACTATTTCTAGAAGCAATAGTAATTGGTGAGATAAATTTGATGTCGATTTGCTGGTAAAGTCATATAATACATACTGGCTGCTACACGCGTTTATGTAAAATACAATAAGTATAGTCGATACCTAACTTAAAGCTAAATTCATTTATATTATTAAAGGCCTCAAAGAGTATAAAAAGTTGGGCATGTGTAAAGTCAATAAATAATAATTATAAACACAGTTAGACTTCAACAGTTAGGTACAGAATTAGTCATAAGATAATATTATTACAAGTACCTTTTTAGTCGTTTCTAAGACGAACGACGACTCGTTTCAAAGACGTTACACATGATAATGTAATGCAATAATATCTTTATTGTTCTTATGAAGTAGGTAACATAATAACATCTTAGGTTTGTAAAAACATTTCAAGAGATGATTTATAAAACGGCCGGTTATATATTTACTGTTTATTGTTTGAGTATCAAAACTTGGTGTTGAATTAATAGACAAATCTCTTTGAAAAAAAAGCTAATTGCATAAAAATTATCAAAATTATGAGTTTATTATTATAATGTGTAGGGTGCAGTGATACAACCTTCTTCCTGCCGTTTTTTGTTCGTGACAGGAAACACTTTAAAATCATAATATGAAAATGAACTCTACAACCAAAATCTTAAACTGAATGCAAACGAGATCACCTTTTCGTTGGTGTTGATTATAGAAATGAGGGTTTTTAAATTCGTGACATCAGACAGCTTTTTGACACGACAAGGACCATCGGGCCATGCGCCGCCTGGTGACAGAAAAAGAATCTAAAATTCTTATTGACCGTTTTTGATACCACTTACGCCACCAGATGACGCTTTGTGTGCGTTGAGAAAAAATATCAAACACCCGCATTGAGAGAACTCACGAACTTATTTTGTTTCTTCTTCCAATAATGATTAAAATATGAAGGTACAATATATGAAACCTACGTTATCGTATATTAAGAACATTTAGGGTTTTAGCAAAAACATGAATGGATGTTTAATGCCGATGATCCTGAGCATTTACATCTTCAGGTAGAAATATGAAAGTATAAAAAGTGTAGGGCTGCTAGTTGTGTATAACTTATGATACCTACTATTAGTAATTTATCTTGATTTTTAGGGTTCCGTATCTAAAAAGGTAACAACGGGAGCATATTGCTGAGAATTCGCTGTCTGCCTGTCTGTCCGTCACCAGGCTGTATCTCCTTAACCGTGATTGCTAGATAGTTGAAACTTTCACAGATGATGTAGTATTTCTTTTGCCTATAACATCTAATACTAAAAACAGTATAAAATAAATATTTAAGGAGGGCTGCTCCCATAAAACAAACGTAATTTGTTTTAGCGGTTTTGTACGGAACCCTACATGCGCTAGTCCGACTCGCACTTGGCCGGTTTGTTTAATACAACACTATGGAATATGTATTCTACTAGAACACATATCAGTGCAATCGTCATGTGTAATTATAACATTTGGTACATCTGCTGTGTGAACGCGGTCCCTATTGTGTAGTGTTCGTGAGAATAGAGCTCCGTGCTCTTACTCGATCATTCACATATTTTTCTAAAAACGTATATTTTCTCTTACTTCCTAGAATTTATCTGTATATTATAACAATCGAACAAAAACAGCAGGAAGTATAGAAGTTAATTGTTTTGTTATAATTTTTATCGTATTGAAATATTAAAAGTTTGTATATACTAAAGTTGTAATCGAAAGACATTATTATCTTCTTATATAAAAAAAAAATCCAAAGTAAAAATGCACATAAAGTATGAAATAAAAACTTATTTTCTAAATAATTTCCCCTTTTAAATTCGGATAGAATTTTAATTTTTCTCTACTAAAATCTTCTTAACTTTGAAGTCGGTACCAGGCCAAACAATATCGAACAATATTTTATAGAACTTACGTACAAATTTGCTGGTATACCTTGGTGCAAAATCTTATCGAATGTATAACCGCCTCCTTTTTTGAAAGTCGGTTAAAAATGGATTTCAATTTGAATGTCATTCAATCAAGTTAATTTAAAAACTCGAGAAAGGATGGAACCGATTTGGCTAATTTTGGTTTTAAAATAATAGCATCAGTTCAGGGAAAGATTAAACGGTTATTCGAAAAATTGCGGGGGAAAATATTAACACTATATTTAATACTTGCTTGACGACAGGTGCGACAGAACAACTTGCGCCGGGACAGCTAGTAAGAAATAAAATAGAATCCATAACGTTACTTTTGAATCTATTTTGCGACTCTTAGAAAAATCCTATTCTCACCGACTTAGGTATTGTTTTTCAAAGACGTTTCGAGAACAAAACCTAGTTACAGTGATATATGGTAGCTATAAAATGGTCACCAACAGCCTTAAGAAATTGTCAATTCAGGGCATAAAGCATCGCACAGACGTGCCTGCATGATTATGAGTTTTGTCTCAGGCATACGTTGGACAATACTACTTACTACACAATGGCCTTTTAGGGGGTCAAAAACGAACAATGCATTACAAATTTTACTAATTTGAGTAGTAATAGGAACAAATGTCTTGTAATATATTAACGTCAACAATATAGCGTATTTGTGCTCGTCTCTTGAAAGCTTGTTTAATTTAAAAACTACCACTACGCATTATAAGAACTATTATGACAGCATAAGCTTTGTCGTCGCTAGGACAGGAACGACTTTAGCATACCTATATTGGACTTCTAACAACTTCAACCGTTGGAAACCCATGAATTTTAAACACCATTCAAATTAAATCGCAATTTAAATCGGTGGCAATTAACTGCATAGTCAGCTCGGGATTAAATACATAATGAGTTAGTTGTAATTACGTATGTTCATACTTACATATAACGTAATTCGGTAAGTAACGTAATTGAATATGTAATTTACATAACATTTAAATGATATTAAATTATGCTACTCTTCATTTTTTAACACGATTATTTAAAATAGCTAAGTGCATAGTAGGTAAATAGCATTGAATTGAATACACAGACGTAGATAATAATAATAGATACCGGATGGAGAATTGAAAATATTATGTAGTTAAAATTATTCACGAATTCATGATTTACGTAGATAGAGTTCATCTTTTTAGACACAAATTTTGCCAGTTCCCCATAAATCATTTTGACTTTTTTAATATTTACAATTAAAGCGGAGAGTAAAAATGATGTATGGTATGTTACAGGATAATTGCTAAAACATACTCTAAACAATGATACTGTTGGGCTGATCAATTCCGGCAAATCACGTCTCGCCGACGATGGTGGTCGGGATCTTGGCAGGGTGTTATGGCGAACTCCGGCCAGAGATCCACCGATGAGGTCTTTGGGTGGCAACAGCTCCCGGTCCTTCAGACCTTCAATCTTCTGCTTCTGGATCGCCGTACCACCTTTCCCCTCGGGGGTCTCCTTGCGCTTGTACCGAAACTTAATCATTTTACCGACTAGTCCACATCACTAACCACTGATACTTCTCGGTTTAAATTCACTCCTTATTCACATTCACTCATTTCAATTCAGTCTCCATACCGGTCGTGATTGAAGACAATGCCTGCGCGCTAAATATACATAACCATCAATAGTCCGGACGGATAAGGTAATTTACAAACTAACCACGTATTGAATACTGTTTAGAATTCATCTAAGCTCCTTAGATACGCTTAAATATGCTAAATAATATTTTATACTAATATTCAAATTTAAATCCTAGCCCGAAAATACACGTTTTTGGCGCGAAAACACAAGCTGTCCGAAGTTGTCACTACGAAGCAGCAGGTGGTATATATGGTTTTTTAATTTATTTATTGCGTCATCCTTCAAATTGGGGGAAGCTCCAGTAGCCTAGCAACGATGTTTTGATGATTATTAGTTAAGCTATCGATAACTAAACGATCGCCCCACGAAAGGTTCTCTACTAGACTAGCTAGACTGGTTGTAGTGCGGGGGCGCCGGGCGGGAAACCCAACGCTACCTTGCAGGTAGTATCACTTTTTCAAAGCTTTTGTTAAGCCGTCACGTGGGATATCGGCTATCTCCTTCTGCCTTATTGAAAAACACATTACCCTCTTACTCACACGCTTTTCATTGTGTACGAAGACAAACGTAGAAATGAGTAAACTGTTAAGCAATATTTGAAAGTATTGTTTGAAACGCGTGTGCTAAACGTACAGCAAATAAAGTTTCTGGAACTGGTTTAGTAAGTTAGTAGAGTACATGTGCAGCTTGAGTAAAATTATTTAAAACGCTTAAAATGTTTAAAGTGTAGCCACAGAATTCATAATAGTACAAGGTGTAGCGTTGACAAGTTATTAACAATTCCATGACTCTATATAGCAAATATACTGGACGAAAAAACACGAATTACATAATATATTATTAATAAATAGTACCTGGATAACCAAGCGTTACTCAGAGTTCTAGTAGATTTAAAATAATAAACAACAGTGACAAAAATTTGTCTGGGAACTCACCACATTCCCAATTTTCGAGCAACGCAAAAATTATACATAAGCATTCCATACTACCACTCGGACTGACACATATGAAGTCGAAATAATTGGTTTATTGCTGCACAACGAAAGAAAAGACATAATATATAACCTAATAATGAGCAGTTTCCCAGTAATAAGTCCTAGATAGATCGATTTTTCTCCCCCAAAACTCCCTGGAAACTAAATTGCATGGAAAAATAATTACAGCCGTTTGAGTGATTTCGATTATATATATAACGTCTCCGAAAATAAATTACGGATACTTCGGGCACATGATTCACTGCTAGTATAAAGACGTTTAGGCAAAAACATATTTGTCAAACTCAAAGTAAAAAATCATCTCATGTATGGATGATTCTCCGCTAAACGCAAACTCGCCCATATAAAGAAATTATATTTTTTTCGAGTAGGATAATTATTTTTCTGCCTAAACGTCTTTACATAAGCAGTAAATCATGTGCCCGAAATATCAATAATTGATTTTTCTAGACCTTATATATAAAAGACTGTCTCATTTAAAGTACCTATAAGATATGTAAATTAAGTACTTGATTATTAATATTATACAAAAATTATTCATTTTGAAGAAAATAATATTATTTAGGTATGTACTTACGTCCGGAAATGTTTTTATGTAGAGTAACAACTCACGAATCACAAGTCATTAGGGCTATATAATTTTCAATTAAACTATATCAGAGATCCATTAACAGGGAACATGTTTATTATAATTTTACATCGGATTGATTTGTTTCTCATGATTTGCAATTATTAATGCAAGTTTTTGCTTCATCCTGAAGAAACAACCTAATTAAACATAAACATTGTTAAGTTATAGTATTTACCTAGCTTTCTAGCATGATCATAACATAATAATGCAATGACACATCAATTAAGTGATTAAATAGTTTGAGTAATGTGAAGGGATGGTGTGTTATGACAAATACATCACCGAGTTGACATGGGTCACCCCGGGAATGTTGTGGCCCTTATTGGCCCGAGACCCTTTGGTAACTTCTGACTCAGAACACAAGAATGTTGGACCTCCAATATTTTACGAGATTGAGTCACGTCGGAAAAAATGTTTATCTAATTTATGGGCTCCATAATTACAAATCCGACGTCACTTTATAGTCAAGGGAGCGTGTATACTGTACGGGTGAGAGTATTTGACAGATACTTTACGCACCTGGAGCTTTTTGAACATAGTTTTCGTAGATAAGACGTAAAACGTAATAGTTTCCGTAAAACGGAAGCGATAGACACGATTTGCAGCTTTAAAAAATTGAAGGTGTTTTAAATTTCTTAGAAAGAAATAAAAAATTAGAGGGAGCTATAGAAGACTCTACGTAAGCAGTAACTGTTTTTAGTTCGAATGGTATAACTAGACATCTAAGGCCGAGACTATATTGTCCGGAATCCGTAAGGCTGGGGAAAATTCATAACACTGAAAATAGAACTCTGTGCTAATACAATACAGTTGAAAATCGAACACACAAGTGTCGAGTCAAATGTCAATGTCATATATGACAACTCGACACCTCGATTTTCAACTCTATTGCATTAGCACAATTTTCTATTTTTAGTGCTCTGAATTTATCCGGGACCGGCGGGATCCGGATCATATAGTCCCAGCCTAAGGTAGTTCAGTACCAGTCGTATTTACAGCAAGGGAACTGGGCGTATAGGTATTTATCACAAGCATTTTTTACCGTATCAGCAATGGATAAGCGTGAACAAAGGGGAAATGGATATGACATTTTGAACGATTTTAAACGAGTTTTATCATAATGAGAAATCTCTAAAAAAGGCATGACTCAGGCGAATTAAGAGCTCACGTTTGCGTATTACCTTACTGGGGTACAAGCCTACGGGTTCGCCTTACTCTGAGCTTTCGATTGTCGAGGTCACTGCCAGCTTCTAAATAAGATCAGCGGAGCCCACGCAGAATGTGAAACAATGTAATTATGTGGCCACCTTTGTGGCAACTAGCAGTTAATGTGGTTGTCAAACAGCCTATAATGATAGAACATGAGAGACATCATATGGACTGGCAAGGTCTTACACCTGCCGTGCATAAATTAAAAGCACCATACTCATTACTTAACTTTATATTTTATTTGAAAATATCAAGTTTTTGTTTAATTCCACGCATCCTATTGAACCATTAAATTTTATAAATTCAAGCGTAACTTAAAATATTGCAACCGGGCTGATTCACTTTCATTCACGAAATGACAAAAGTTGCATCAGTTTAGCGGATTTCCTCTTAAACTGGTCTAATCTAATATAATAAACATTTTATTGGAAACGTAACGATTTATAGATACGATTTGTACGGTGTCGGTAACCGTGGGACGGTTCTCACAAGGTGCGATCCAGTTACTGCGGCGGCTGTGAGAAAAATCAATTATGAAGTAAATAGCTTCCCATATTATTATTGTAACACCACACAGATAGCGCTATGAGACGCGTATGCATACGCGTCTCATGTCAAATTAAAATTAATTAGCATCATAATAGAAATGTAACGAGCTCTAGCATGAAATAAAGATTTCAATCAATAAAATGATAATTATTTTTAAACAAAAAATCAAAAACCGACTTCCAAAGTAAAAATGCACAAAAATGTATGAAATAAAACTTAGTTTCTAAATAATTCCCCTTTTAAATTCGGATAAAATTTTAACTATTTCTCTACTCAATCTTCATAATCTTGAAGTCGGTACCAGCAAATTTATCCAGTATTATCGGGTATATAAATAAATAAACCAAAAGTTATCCAGTATTATCGGGTTATGGTTAAGAATGTATGATAATCTCGATATATTGTACACTCTTATAACAACAATTCTTTATATTTTGTAAATTTACTACTTTTGTGCTGTCTAAAACTGTCTCTGTAACGATAAGTATCAAAACATAATTTATTTTTTCTTTTTTACATTTTTATCATTTTTTGTGTTGCAACTTTTATGTTGCATTGTTGACATTGCATGCATCATTCTACAGGAAAGTTGTAACATATGTAAAAGGCCTAAGAAAGTAAGATGCAACAGGAAAAGAGCTCGTATGGCAATTTTTGTACGGTTCCGTCATCACTTCTTCGAAAGAGGGGCGGATTCATTTTTCCGTATGTACTGCGCCTTACGAAATAGCGGATTTTATCGTGTTCGGGTTTTTGCCATGGTCTATTAGGTAATTAGAGTCATCGTATAATACACGATGTTATGCAAAAATCAACCTTAGAGCGCACTAAAAAGCAACTTTTTGATATCAGACGTCTAAACTTATTATATAAAAATAAGACAATTCTGAATGTGCTTTAAATTATGAATTTTTAATTCGGTTAGATACAAAAACATTTACTCGTCTAACGTGTTTAACGTGGTTGTTTTGATGCCTTAGTGGATACATACTGAAATTATTTGTATAATTAATAATACTCGTATGACAGTATCTATCAGTAATATCAAACGCTCTAATTTAGGTCAAATTTTCATTCTGCACAACTTGACTTGCCTTTTATAACTTTCTTTCTCGATTATACCCGATAAACCAGAAAAGTACCGAAATTGCGTGTAAAGTTCAATAATTACGTGTCGTTAATTTAGCGTTTCGATATTTTTAGCTCCTTTCACGAGCATTTCGAGGTGACGCCTGATTCGCTATAACATGGCTTCGGCCGAGACGACATGCTAAATTATTTACAATCGATTTGTTCTGCGCAACATACTAAATCTATTATGGCGTATTGTGCAATGAGGATAAGCCTCATGTTATAACTCCATAACTCTACTCAATGAAATAATTATTTCACTACATACGACTCTATATTGCAATTTCGATAAAAATTGCGGGGTTTTATGTAACATTTTCTTTCGTGACAGGAAATTGTAAATATGCAGAAATGTGACGGTGAAATTATTTTCATTTTGATGAGATTATAAGAAATTTTGAGCACAAATCATTAAATATAGTCTATTGGCTAACAAATGGTCTACTCCCACATTAACTTGCAATAATGTCCAGTTTGGCTGTTGTACCTGCTACCTGCCTATAGTGCCTATTGTGTTTGAAATGGCATTATGGCGTTATAAAAACCACTCACATGATAGAGGGTAGAGTTTCTACCTGTGGGATTGGAATAAAAGTGAACACATGTAGATTTTACTTGTTTCTTTACTTCTGATCTAAATAATATTTTTTATTAGAGTTTTTTTGATATTCTGTACCTTAGTACATAATAGATATCAACAGTGATCTCGTTATGCCAGTGTAAAGTTTATTTAGATGTAGGCGGGCGGAATAAAGACATTTATTTCATATGTGGGACGTAACTTGTGTTCTCTATGCCATCTCATTAAGATATGAAATAATAATAAAAACTGACAAAGATCAAGAGATAGTTGCCTAATCAGTATATTTAGTACCGTTTAATACAAATAAGATTTCGCGCGTAAAAATACACAAAGAAAATTGAAATAGAACGAACTAGGAACTGTAATAATACTACTTAACATATATGTTTATCGTAAATAACGTGCTTTAAAAAAGATTTAGACTAACTACACTTAGGATTCTCGTGCTATAAGTGGAATATCCAGTACAGTCGCTAAGAGCTTTCAAACAGATTTAGATTTTAATTAGAACTTAGTACCGCATGTAATATTGATAAATCAAACAACAGAAATAGTTTTTTCAGATTAGCTCTATCAAAATAGAAATACGACTATATCCTTCAATTCTTTTAAACCAGGTTTGTACCCGTATGTTGTCCAAGGCGATATATGCAACGATATTGACATTTTTAAGATAGGAATTCGACCCTGAATATAGTGAACTACTATATAGAAACCTCGCAGATATATTGATATGTCGATGTATATTGCGCGCGCAGCGAATCAAGGAGTAAATAACACGTGAACACAACACTAATATCAGCTCACAACTCACAATGCACGGTAATCAACTTCGACACTACCACTTCTGCACTGACACCTATTGTAAAACTGTTTAAATGTACATAACATAAGTACACAAGTAATATATTCTTTGTTAAGCGTCTGTGCGCTACGATAGAGAGGCCGCGTTTACTCGATTGCCGTGCAGTGACAGGCTGCGTAGGCACATGCGTGTAACAAGGACAGGAAATTAAGGCTTTGGCGCCTTCCGTTAGAGCTAATGGGGGGAAACGAGACGGCACTATCGATATGAGCGGGGAGCCTCGTATCTCGGCCCGATATGGCGGAGATGCGAGAAGCTTTACAACGATTTTAATTAATATTCAGCAGAAGCTGTACTTCTGCACATAATATGAAGGAGTTACGAGAACTTGTTATGTCAATCAATTTTGCACGAACTATTAACATTTATTGGAGCTTGGATGTTTGCATAAACATCCTACTAATATTATAAATGTGAAAGTTTGTGAGGACGGATGGATGAATGTTACTCTTACAAAAACTACTGAAAGGATTTCGATGAAGTTTGATATGGTAGCAGTTTAATCTCTGGATTAAAACATAGGATACTTTTTATCCCGAAAAAGTATAGTGTTCGCTATTATATTTAGGCGGGCGGAGCAGCGGGCAACAGCTAATCCTTTATAAAATGTAGTGAAATGATTTGTCATTTACATTGTTTTACGACTTTCTCGCGAAAATTTTATAATAATGTTATGATTAATCAGGTAATTAATTAATAATCCTAATTAAATATTTTTATCTGTGTCTCTACATTTCGTACATTCTGCTACTTGTTTAAACCTCTACATTATTTTCTTTAAGCTCTACACGGAAAATTTTCGTAGCAATGTAATAAACATAATGAGTTTAAAACCGACCTGATTTCTCTTAGCTTAATAATTTAGATTCGTCTGTAATAAATCTTCTTAAAAGCTCCATATTTTAGTAGATCTTTGAAGGAAAACAAGTGGCGTGCCCAAGTTTTTGTGATTAGCTTTAGAAGTGTAAAAAATAATGTATTTAAAAAAATAAGTGGTGTTGATTTTTTGGTGTTCTTTTTAGGGTTCCTTACTCATTAAAAATTACATATTGTTGTTTTTAGGGTATGAAACCCCATATATACCCATTAAAATGGTAAAAACAGGACCCTGACTGAGACTTCGCTGTCTGTCCGTTCGTGTATCACCAGGCTGTTTCTCACGAACTGTGACAGCTAGACAGTTGAAATTTTCCCAAATTATGTATTTTTGTTGCCGCTGTAACAAAAAATACTAAAACCGGAAAAATATAAATACTTAAGGGTATCTATCCCATACAACAAACGTGAATTTTTGCCGTATTGTACGGTTACCTGCCGGTTGCCGATTTTTTATTAATGGTATTCTATGACTGTTGATTGTAAATTAAAGGGTGACATTTGAACAAACTAAAGCTTATTTTCATTTATCTAATAAAATGCAGTATGTGTGTAATGTACCTTATAAAAAAAAAAAACTTATAAATAAAAAATATGTGACGTTTTGCACGCAAACATCGCAATAATAATAGAATATACGAGTACCTTTCTCCTAGCAGTTGGCCAGTTGATAAATCTAGCAAAGCTTGTTACAATGTTCCTAATATAAGAACTGTTTAGCGACCGGTTTGTGCAATTGCATTTCCCAGAGACATAACACCATATAACACTGACGATGCTGCAATATGATCCCTCTTATCTACCATGTTACAAAACCATCGGTGGTTCGTGACATAATTAGATAACGTGAGAGACAAACAAATATTCTATGTCACTTGAGTGGCTTTTTTAAACGCTAATTTCGATTAAAAGTATCTGAAGAATATTTTAAGATTTTCTGTTCTTAGATTTTTAGTTTTTCCCTGAGCTTCTCGTATAAAAGTTTCGTGGCTAAATTGCCGACTTTGAAAAATTTAATGACACCACACTTAGCTTTTTTGTTAGGTATACCTATATACCATCGTTTTGTTTGTATTTTATGCTTTAAATAGTCGTCTCAGCCGAGAAACAAACAGAAAACCCATTCTAAAGCTGGAAAACACGGTTAAAATAGGAAATGTTGGCGCCACTATATTCTTTAATGTCTTTTCTAATTGCTCGCCAATCGCCAATTGCCGGAAAACTTGTATTTCCAAAACAGAGACATTTAGGAAGTAAAAGATTTCTCATGATTGAAAATAAGTTTAAATATTATGTAGGCACATTTTGTGTACTCGTCTCGCGTAAAAAGCGAGTTTTGTTTGCGGAAGTGTGCCGATGTTCTACTTCCCTACACTTGTCCGTTTCTCTCGAGACCCGTTCTTTACGAATTTGTGACTTGTAGCTAATATTGCCTACACGAATATACAAAATAATATTAAGACTTTGCATATTAATAAGTATGCGTATATGGTTTTCAAATCAATTAGGCGTTTCCGAATCAAATATTAAATCGGATGTTAGACTTACAAGTAGGTTTCACTTATTTAATGGATATATAGACATTAGAATGTGAATTTAGTGCTTATTATTGATTTCTTTTTTCTACGGGGGTAATTATCCTGTAATATCAGGTCCTTTAGTCAAGATGCATTCGATAATTTCGACGACGAAGTTCGTAAACAAAATGTAAGGGATTTGACATAAGGCATCGCATGCGACATGTCACTTAACGATAACTTATTTCAAATACCATACATTTTTAATTTCGACTTCGAATTTCGAAAACAAAATGTATGGGATTTGACACAAGGCATAGCAAGCGACATGTCACTTAGCGATAACTTATGTCAAATCCCATACATTTTTAATTTCGAACTTCGGCGTCGAAATTATCGAATGCATCTTGGCTCATCAAACTTTTCTGACAAAACAGCAACTTGCGACATACCTATCATCCGTTCTGTTGAATTCTCAAATTGCAAAAACATTAGTCGTTAAGAGATTTCTTAAGAAAATGCGTCATTTGACTTAAGAACGAAGACATGTAACATAAACATACCGTTTGTATATTACAGTTTATCTATGAAATCTAGAAGTTTAATCAGACAATATCCACATAAATTAATAATTATTAATACTTAACAACAAGGATAGTTGGCAGCAAGAATGCATGAACCCCTCATTCATTCATTCACAAGCCAACAGCATTCATTATAAAACAATTTTCTGAGACGTGTTTTACCTGTGCTGGGATTTTATTGTAGTTACAAGTATTATTATAAATTACGTCACATCTAATTGAAAGACATGTAGGTATTATTTGTTACAAGGATTAATGTAATATGCTTGAGCTTATAATCCTGAAAAATAGTCGAGACTTCACAACTAAAAATATTTATTTAAAAATATGACTTCATGAAGTCTACAGATTGGAAGAGCAATCCTTCGGCACGAATGGGCCGGCGCGACCGGATAAATACCACGGCCTCACAGACGGCCGTCGTGAAATAACGCTTGGGTTTTGTTTCGCCGAGTGAGTGAGTTTTCCGGAGGCCAAAGGAGAGATTGGGGACTTTAAGGACTGGGAACTCAAGTGCGTAACACCAGAGGAGTTACAAGTATCTCCTCTGGTGTTACCGAGTGTCCATGGGCGCCGGTAATCGCTTACAATCAGGCGATCCGTCTGATCGTTGAGATGATAGACAAACTGCTAACAAAAGCCTTGTGACAGTGGATACAGTGGACCTCCTGGAATCTACGTGCTTTTGCAGCTACAGAAAAACTTTCATCAATTTTTTAGGTATTATACGAAAATTCTTCATAATAGGTATAATGTAATGTGTATAGAGATTTCAGAGAAGGTTGAAAAGTACATTTTATACCATTTGTTAAAAGGCTTCTAATACAGTGCAATACTTCGTATTTCTCTGTATTGTGTACAAGCTGGTGACCGGACTGGCGGGCATAATGAACCGCGACGTCTTGGTCGTGATCGTCGCGCTTCGGGTTATGTAACGTTAATTGGACGGGTCAGAGGAAATCCTTATCTATCACGATAGAAAGTATTTTATTCATAAACAAAGCACTTCGTCATTGACGACTGTAGTAGGATAGGATCTAACCAAAATTCAGATGTAACCGAAAATATTTCATACTTGTCAAGGTAGCAAAAACAAAAGGTGTTGAACTACATTTCCATTTTCCATGTTGTCAAACATTATGCAAATAAAGTTATTCTCTTGCAGCGAAAAGAAAAACTATCTTCAACAACTTTTCCTTACCACTTTTTTTTAGAATTTAGATCTGAGGGTCAGTTCACATCGCGACGAGACGCGACGCGACGCTGCATTTTTAGAATAGCTATTCAAAATTGGAACTTTATTATTTACACGACAAGATGGATATTCATTGCAAGAGTTTGAATGTCAAGTCAATCAAAACCAATGTCGAAGGCGCCGCTCTTGAAATAAAACGTCTATCTTTTTGTGTAGTAAATAAAGCTCAATTTTGAATTATAGCAATTTTAAAAATGCAGCGTCGGGTCGCGTATCGTCCCGGTGTGAATTGTCCCTTAGGAGACAAAAACGGCAAATTCCAACTATGGTCATTTGGACTAGCTTGTAGTTACGAAACAATACACAGATAACGAATTGCAGATAATAAGTAAGAACAATTCGCATACCAGACCAGACCTGACCAATCGCTCGGTTGAAGGCTGTTCTGCCAATCACAGCATGCGCTGAACCATGGATATACAACCTTTGAGACGAAGTGTTACTCAAGTAACTGTAGTATACGGGTGTACTGACTACTGACCTATTGATTTATCTCAGAAATTATCTATACACCTACAGAGGAAAATATGTTACACTAGCTGTTGCCCGCGGCTCCACTCGCGTAAATATACAATCGGGTATCCCGCGGGAATACTGTACTTTATCGGGATAAAAAGTAGCCTATGTTTTAATCCAGAGCCTATACTACTACCATGCCAAATTTCATCAAAATCCGTTCACTAGCTTTTGCGTGAAAGAGTAACAAACATCCATGCATCCTTACAGACTTTCACATTTTTATATTAGTAGGATAATAAGTCTGTCAGAAAACTGAATAAAATTACAATAAATATAATAATATACGAGTATTTTATTTCCAGAAATTAAAAAACTGGAACAAATACCGAAATTGTAACATTGCCTATAAATTAAAGCACCTTTTATGCTTTTCTGTAATCTGCTTTGAGCTTTTAAGCTCCTTTAAACGTTGACGTCTCCCTTGCACATAAAATGTTTAATACTATTGTAAAAAGGTTTACAATCCGTCAAGTAATATTTGTCTCATACTTCAAAGAAACGTGACCCAATTTTTATTTATTAATAGCTAAGATTATTTTAAGGTAAACTGTACCTACGCGAAAATAAAAACTAGAACTACTGAGAGCTTTGGCGCAGGCGTAAGAACAATCACCAAAATGGTCCATACAGATTACATACATACCGACGGTATGAAACCCAATATGCCCACGTAAAGCTATGCCCTATGTATGAAACAGTACTGAACATTTCATACAGAAACTACTTACATGGATATAACCACAGTAGTAAGAGTTGACAAAAAGGTTTACCCACCAGGCTTCTGAGAAATAGAGATTGTCTCAAATTATTTGCAACCAAATAGGTTTTTAGCAGGGGCGTCGTTCTGTTTAGATAATAAACAAATATATGTTTAGTAAATTATTACTCAAAGAAAAACGGCACAGGTACTTGGCATACTTGAAAAAATTAATCATTTATCAAAATAAGACCAACGATAGCCGCGAACATGCAAAGCAACCGCAAGCGCGCCTCACTCGTGTGTCATATGGCAATGACATCTGCAACGATTGACACAAACTACGTCGAGGCGCGTACAATGCACCTCCTACCATCGGGCTTTGTGTTTATAATATTTACATAATAGTGCATATCTGCGGGCTTCAGCATATTATTTTTTAGAGAAGCTGCAAGTTTGCAATTTGGAGGCAATCGATTAATATGTGCCTAGGTGTTAATCTCATTTGAATGTATCAAATTGAAATAATAGGAGATATATTTTTTTTAATTAAGAAGCATTTCTTTAAAATTTATGCCTTTAAATACGAATACATACATCCGTTAATACGTAAGCGTAGAAAGTTTTAAAGTGTCTTTACGTGAGGCACATATTGTTGACATATTCATTTCATTTTCGGCGACGGACGAGCCCATTTTCGTCAAAGCGCTACGTTTGCTTTTGTTTTTAACAGTTTATTTTTTATTTTTGTTAAACAACCGAACGGCTAGTACACAATATGTGTACACTGTATTCCGTGAATAATATTATCTAATAGAAATAAAAAAATGCATGCCCTTAGCATACAAATATATCTCTTTATAAGTTAACATGTTTTAGTCTTCATAACCTTATTAGTTATTACGATCTATTGGTATATAACAGCTTCCGTGGGCTAGTGGTTAGAGCTTGGCTCTCGACTCGGAGGTCGCGGATTCGATTCCCGCATTGGAACAACAAAAATGTTGGTTCCAAGTTTGGTTAGGACAATGCAGGCTGATCACCTGATTGTCTGACAAGAAAGATGATCCATGCGTCGGATGGGCATGTAAAAAGTCGGACCTGCGCCTGATTTCAAGCCAGTCGTGTCGGTCATCCGTCCCACTGGGTTATGAGAGTAAAGGAATAGAGAGTGATCTTGTATACTACGCACACACTTGGGCGCTATAAATTTAATAATTTAATAATTACTCCTGCGTAACGATCATATATAACTCCGAAATCGGTGTGGGGGATACGTTACGCAGGATCTATTTCACGCCAAATGTAAATTATTTTCTATTTAGGTAAAGTAACCAGGCAGAAGTATGTTCGTACAATATAATCACAGCTTTATATGGAAATACCACAGAAAGGCGTTAAGAAAAACGGACCGTAGGTTGATACTACGAGGGCGGCACTGAAAATTTCGGGAATCAAGAAAGTGACACAACATTACTATTTAAAAATGTATTTATTGCTTTTCTAAGTATTCTCCGCGAAATTTGACACATTTTTCCATGCGATGGAACCAATCATTGAAGCAACCATTCCATTCGGAAGTTGGGGTCTCCAAAATGGCCGTTTTGTAGGCGTCCACAGACTCTTCAGGTGATGAAAATCTCTGACCACGCAATTTATTCTTTATTTTAGGGAAAGTATAGAAATCATTAGGGCTTAGGTCGGGGCTGTACGGCGGATGGTCTAATAATTCTATGATTTCTTGCTCTAAAAACTCTTTTGTTCTGTGCGCGGTGTGAGAACTCGCATTGTCGTGATGGAGGATGATGCGGCGGTTGCAGTTCTCTTTACGGAGTTCAGAAACGACCTGTAGCAAACAAATATTAGCATACCATTCTGCATTAACCGTTCTTTGTCCCTCAAGAGGAATAGTCGCAACATGGCCGGTTTTGGAGACAAACAAACACCATTTTTTTTGCAACACTCCGTGAACGAACAATTTTTGTTGGCTTTAACTCATTTTCGAACACCCAAACTCGTGACTGGTTTTTTGTTTCGTGCTCGTACGCGTATATCCAGGATTCGTCACCTCATACGATGTTGTATACAGCATTTGAGGATCCTGCGTGGAATCTTTCGAGAGTTCTGACGCACCAAGTAACGCGAGCCGCTTTTTGCTCTTCACAGAGCAAATGCGGTATCCATCGGGAAAACAACTTTTTTACACCTAATTGTTCATGCAAGATTATTTGTATTTGACTCATGCCAATGTCTAAAGTTGCCTGAATTTCGCGGTATGTCACATGTCGATCTTCCTCAATCAGCACAGCATCAACGTTTTCTTGGGTGACTGCAGTTTTTGGACGACCTTGACGGGGATCATCACTGAGCTTGACACGTCCACGTTGAAATTCAGCAAACCAGCGATAAATTGTGGTTTTGGATGGGGCTTCATCAAATGCAGAAATCATCCGGTCAACACACTGTTTTTGTGTTAAACCACTTCGAAAGTCATAATAAATCATCGCTCTAGAATTATCTCGAGTCAATTCCATTTTCTCAACGACTAAACAAGTTTGACAAGACCTTGTGACAAGACCGAGAATCTTTTTTTAAATAAATAAACGGTATTCGATTTTTAAAACCAAGGAGTTTTAAATTAAAAAGATTTTAATATGACAGGAACAGTGGAAATATTCCATTCCCGATACTTTTAGTGCAGCCCTTGTAATACCGTGTACCAGATGACGTCATTACTGTCGACATTCTCGATAGCTTCCTACGAAAACTAGAAATATCAAATGCCGTGCTATAATGATACCCCTGTTGGACTGCAGTGTGCATTTTATTAGCAATCAAACATAATATTACAGAATGACATTTAAATATCTTATTATCTGGCTACCTACTTAATAAAATACAACCTAATGACACAAAATACTGGTTGTCGCTTGTCGCACACTAATAGATATTCGATTGTAAAAATAATTTTATTTCAGGGCCTTTAGTCAAGATGCATTCGTTTCGAAACCGAAAATGTATGGGATTTGACCTTATCTCAAATTTCACATTTTTGTTTCGAACATCGCCGTCAAAATTATCGAATGTATCTTGACTAAAGGCCCTGATTATAAAATATATTATTCCTTACTTATCACTTCAACAAACTGCCGAGAAACCCTGAGCTGAACAGCAGGAAAAGATGCTGTGTCAATTGTATCGGATTTATTGAACTCTGCAAAAAAATTAAGCTTCGACATCTTCATAAATTTGCACACTGGAAACAAATCCTAATGGCGTCCAATGTATGTAAATTGCTAAGAACCAGCCTGGTCGACAGTTACTGAGTGCGTGTCACCTGGCAGATGGTCGCGGTTGATAATAATGCTTAATGTAAACAGAAGTTACAGAAGCGGGCACACGTCTCAACAACAGTTACCTTAACGAGAGCGGAGAGAGACGTCCCCTAAGTATATATATACCTTTGCTTTAACTTTGATTCGAAAAGAGAAAAACGATCTGTTGATGAACCCGAACCTTACAAACTAATAAATTACTGCTACTTTCGTAGAGTTAGCTTTAACTGTTCTAATCTCAGGGTTTACGAAATAAAAACAGATATCTACTAAATGTTGTTTTTCTCAATCTGTCAAGTTTCGGCGCCGCCCTTCCGTACCAAATTGCAAAATGACTTTATTTTAATAACATATTGAGAAAATATTCAATTCGAATACAACCTACTGGTCATCCTACGTATTTGTTAGTGCAAGGTTGTTATATCGATATAGTAATCATACATATTATGGTATACGTTAGACACGGATTGTGTAATCAAAACCGACCTATGGCATTGTATGGAGGCGGGAATTAACTTTCCCGCCTAACAGACGCCATGAGGTGGAATCGTATTTATAAAAAAAAACTGAAACCTTAAGTCATGCGTAATGTTTTTACTTTTATAGATTCGGGTAACAAGTGGATACGATTCTCTCGTATGTCAATCAATCGCTTACTGAAAAATATTTAAATTTGAGGTTAAAAAAACAGTGGCAAATTGGCAATCCTTTTGCAGTATCTAGACAAAATGAAAATATTATTAACTTAGGATATTCTCAGAGGTTTCATATAAACACATATGGGACAGCACGGACTGATTTCAAATTAAACTTCTGTACGTCAATATAAATCGAGCCTCGAGTCAGCATAAACCTTGTAAAACATAACTTATTCTAAGCCTCAGCTGTAGTGTTCAAAGGTTACTTGTTGCGACTTACGATGAGCACATAAAAGTGAAGAAGCAAACAGACTTTCAAGGCTGAAATAATATGTTGGTATTGCGTTTGTTGAAGTTAAATTCTAAGTGTAGTCAATAGTCGTGCATTTATGTGCAGGAGAACTATTACCAAAAAAAATGCAGACTAACACTTATCCTGAGCTTTTATTTTTAGAGCCTAAAATAATAATAATATCTATGGACGCTTCCACACCACGACAATCTGATCGCGTGGTAAGTTCTCAAAGAACTAGTGTTACGGATACCAGACCACGGGCATATATATTATGCTTTTAAACTATACATAATATATTTAAGATTTTTATTATATTATACACATATTTAAGACGCATAATATGACTTCATCATTCTCATTTGTTTTTGTTTTTTTTTAAGTAACACGATTTATTTAATAACATCACGTTTGTCTAAATCATGTTTATTACAGTTCGGGTTTTATTTAGTTTCTTGAAGTACAGTCATATCTTATACTTTAAACGAGACAATCTTGTATATAATATATTATAATCGTAATCTCGACAACGGCTGCAAGTATTTGCATGAAATTTAGTATGCAGTAAGTTTTGGGGAGAATAATCTGTCTAGACAGATTTTATCCCTGAGAACTGCGCATTTTTAAGATATATATATTATAAAGAAAAAACACATATATATGTTTTTTCTTTCGTCGTGCAAACAATATATCACTAATTTCGATTCTATAATGTCAGTCCGATTGGAAGTTTTTTTTACATGTGTATGTATAATTTTTGCTTTGTTCGAAAATTTGAAATGTGGTTAGAATCCCGGTTAGATTAATATTTTTGTGATTATTTTTATTTTTTTCAAATTATCAGAACTCCGAAAAATGCTCGGTTACCCAGCTACTTTTTATTAAAGTAAAGAAAGACGAATTTCGTTAAAAATTGTTTGAATGACTACGAATTTTGTTAACAAATTGACAGAAAGATCTTTGGAATCATGGAAATAAATAATTCTGGCACCATTTTATCCTGTAAAAGTAACCAAGTAAGTATATAAAATGTTTAAAGTGTGCCGAGAACAAAAGCCTTCGCTGATGAAGCCGTCGTACTACCATACTATACAGTATACTGCTTATTGCTTATACTATAGTATATGGATACTATAGTATAAGCAATAAGCAGTAAACGTGACTTCAACTCGGAGTAGTCTCGGCGCTGGACCGGTTCTGTGCGCGTGCCCATAGTACAAGCCTGTAGTCAGCCTCTCTAACGTTTGTATGGCTGCTTTCAAAACGAGTTTGGCACTAAATCGACGCTACGTCACCTAATCACTTTTCGTTCTAATGCTACATTCGAATTTATACTCAAATCATTTCGTAGATGAAGCAGAACGTAGACTAGTGTTATTTGAAATGTTACCGATTCTGTAGTTATACCTAGACAAAGAAAATGTATATTCTTTTTTCTCTGTTACAAATATAAGTAGGTAGGTATGCCAATCCTTCATACTCAATTTAAATAATTTATACCTTTTAGGATCCTTCGAGCCTTTCAATAATAGGGCTGAAATAAGTAGAGAGTAGACTTTAGCTCCTAGTTGGATAAATATTAGGTACCTTTCAAGGAAATTGGTGGGAGCGACATTTTTACAATTAAAACTCCATACACAGTCTTGAATCTAGATTCTGTTTGTCAAAACTTGTGTAATTGTAAAAACGAAACTGCGTGGTGTAATCACGAGTAATTGAATGCCCTAGTTTGTTGCAGCTTGGGGCACGTAATGTCTTAGACGGTAGACACTAGACACCTTTGTTGGTAGTTGGTACTCGAGTCTCACGACAGAAAACGTGCTAGCCGTGAACTTATGTACTAATTAGGCTAATAATTCAGTTCAATGGTTCTGTGGTTTTGTCTCTAATATAGAAAGAGACATGACAGAACTCAGAAGTGTATCATGGCCACTAACGATCCTATTACGCAGGACAGCTAGGGAGTAACAACTACCTACACCAAACGATATTAAAGAAAACCAGAAGAAAGTGTATCGTATATTATGGCTAACATACTAATAATCCAATTAACCTATTTCCCACGAAAAAATATAAAAAGATTAACTAGAAAATGAAGTAAGATTCAAGAAAAAAAAATCGTGAGCATTGTATCGGTAGATAATTACGATTTTATCAAGTGACGCAACGGAAAATAGTTTTCTTTCATAAACACTTAAAACTATTAAGATAATAAACACAGTTAGTTATCTCGGTTACAATACCTTGACGGTAAATGATTCTGAGAATTAGTTTCTACTTATGAGAAATTTGTATACACATAATATTGTATACAAATTTATTATCAAAGAATATTTTGAAATTGATGTACTGCTTGTTATATGAAGTTTGTATACTAAGTTTGTATTTAATAGTTTTTAGAGTAAAACATGAAATAGATTTTTAAAAACAAGAAATAAATGTAAATTTTAGAAATACATAAAAGAAAATACAAATGCAACTTACTGACTAACTATACAAAAAATTAAAACCGACTTCCAAAGTAATGTATGAAATAAAAAAAGTATGAAATAAAACTTATTTTCTAAATAATTCCCCTTTTTAAATTCGGCTACAATTTTAACTATGTACTTATTTATCTCCTCAATCTTCCTAATTTTGAAGTCGGTACCAGCCCAAACAATATCCAGTAATATTTTATAGAACTCTCGTTCAAATTTGCTGGTACCGACTTCAAAACTTATTTTCTAAATAATTCCATTATTTAGAAAATAAGTTTTATTTCATACTTTTTTGTGCATTTTTACTTTGGATGTCGGTTTTATAATTAATTTAGATAATTTTTCGCTTTTTAATTAAATTTATTATCTATATTATTATAAACACATTGATCTCGGTGCACAAAACTCTGATGAGTAGTGAGTACCTATATCATCATAATAATATGTTGGTGTTTCTTGTGAAGATGGTGGTGATGATGATGATGATTACTGTAAGTGATGTGAGATAAGTTCTTTAAACAACGCCGGAATCCCCAAACATATATCTACAAGGAGTCAGGAGTTCTTACAGTACTTAAACAAAATTCAATTACAAGAGTAAATAGCGGTCGCCAATTTGAACCCAAAACGAATCAGATTCTAAACGCCGCTAAGGCAAATCGCTCACCCAACAGTAAATATTCGTCTCAACGAGCTTCGAATTTCATAACGAAGTAAAGAATGACTTGGTTCTAAGTATTTTTAAGCAATAAACAGTTAGTGAAACAGCCATTAAAAACTGAGATATTTCCATTCACATCAGGGGGCGTATTACAAACTCTTAATTCCAGTCAGTTTACGCCATGAAACAAACTGGCTTGCATTTTCATATTATGATCACCTATTGCCAGCCAGTCAGCAGTCACGTGACACTTGCCCTACTTCTGCATTGAAACTTGCGTGGTATTTTCGTATTATGACAAATACATTTGACATTAGCTGGCTTGTTTTTACGTCAAAACTGCCTTTACAAATCCATTCAGTTTACGCCACAGTTCTTTAGGTTTTATTGCCTTTTTTATATTGTAGTGTTCTCTTTTAATATTTTTATGTGTATTTTAGTAACGTAAATTATCGCTAAAATAATTGCGAATATTTATTTATTTTTAAGACAGGTTTTATTCATAGGTTCAAAGAAAATAATCATGTGTGACGACTGACGAGTTAGAAATATTTGAATTTCTAGAAATAATGCCTTACACGAGATTTGGTGGTTCACTAAGCAATTCACCAATGCCACCAAAAAAGCAATAATTATTGAGATCATAATTTATAAAAGAATTTGCACTTTTCAAATCACCTACAGCCCGTCAGATCAGGGTTGCCACACCAGACAAAGAGAATGTAACTACGTATACTACGTAGTAACACCAGATTCCGAGTGTAAATAACTGTGAATTCCTTTTTCCAAAGTCTTCGTAACCCTATCTTTACATTAGCCCTCTTTTTAAATAGGTGTATACAAAAACGACGGCTATTTTATGAACATAGAAGATTATTTTTATGGGTAGCCCTTAAAATTTTCTTATATTAATTTATTACTTTCTTCTTTTTAATTTCAATAAGCCCCTTCTTACAGTACAAGTTTTTTTTTCGTCATTAACTCTGAACCTACTAAGGGCATGACGTAAAAAAAGCGACTGTAATTACGTAGAATTTGACGTTTCCGTACGTCACCTTCATGCTCGTTTATACCAGTCAGCGACAACCAAACCAGGATGAATCCAGTCAGAACTAAATGTCGTTGTAATACGAAAAAGAACTACTTACTTAAAGGTACTTTAGGGCCGTATATTGATTTGCCTGGAAATAAGCTGGTTTTTTAAAAGATACGGCCCCAGGGGGTCTAAAAAGGCCACTTTAGGTGTTTCATATTTTGTTTAATTTTTTTTTCATACAAAAATCGTGAAATGGTAAATAGCTGCATGATTCATCTGATTTCATCATATTAGAAAACATCAATTTTGACAGTTTTCAATAGATATGCGTAAAATGGCGCACATAATATGAGTTGAAAAATATATAGGTATGAAACATAATATGAAACCTCTAAATGTTTACCCCCCGATTTTGCTTTGCTTCGGTGTTTATAAATTCCTAAATTCCTCTCACAAAACGTACGCAAAAAGACAGGATTATTATAATATTTTTATCTGCCTTAAAACAAACAAAAGACCAGCAATTTCAAACAAGAACTGCATCAGGAATGCTACTTGGATACTTATAAGTCCTGACAATTTTATAGGAACCCGTCCTTACAGTTACTTGGAGTCACGGATAGATCAATTGGTAGTTAATTTAAGACTGTTAAAATACAATGAATAGTTTTGAACCTGTAATTGCAACCATTCGCTTATTACTCAAAGTTACTTGACAATAGATAATAGAGTGTCACAAAATAACTCATCATTAAGGAATTTTTGGTAAACCCGTTTAAAATTCCTTCACAAAGGGGTGAAACTCGTGACATACACACACGAATAGCGGTTACAAAAGTTGTGCTGCATCATCTTTTGGTTCAAGACGTGTCGAAAGTTGAGGCTCTATTTGGGGTCGAATAAACTGAACTGTGCATTGTTCTCGAAAGGTCACGAATGATCGGCCAGACAGCGGCGTGAGCGTAACCAAACGCAACGATTTACCTAACAATTCATTATGTACTCTAATACTGCCCTTTAACTAAGCTCCAGTTAACTTTTTGTAAGGGAAATGAGTTGCTTCATCCGGTAGTTACTTGTTGCGGAGTGCAGTCAGTTTACGAAACAAAAAAGCGATGTTTTGATCGGTATGCAAAGAAATTAAAGATGGAGTATGCCTTAAAAACCATTAGGTAATTTTTATGCACTCTACGCTAATAAGCCTTCAATGGGCGCCTCAATGATGCATTACAACAAAGATGTTAATGTGGCAAAATCTTTTGTCAATATTACCTTCTTTACACCAAGTCTTTATAAATGAATGCAATAATGCGAAATTAAATAAGCGCAGAGCATAAACACACAAAGAATTCAATGACATTCAATTACATTCAATAGTAACGACGAGTTGTCACTGCTGCATTAAATTCATCAATCACTGTTCAATGCGTAATCATTATTAACATCATTGTGAGTCAATGAAGGTCAGCCATTAAATAGGAATAAGTAGGTAAACGTATATTTTTTTATTATAAGTTTATACTATACATCACTTTACCTCGCTTGATTTAAATATACGTATAAAGTAATATTAGATAAGAGTTCAAAGAGATTTAACTTGTATTTTTATGAAGATCGAAGAAAAAAAACGTGTGCATCTCGGGTCGCCCGACAGAAGTGATAACTTTAAACTAATCTAAACAAAAAGCTATAACCCTCTTTAAATTCTGTAGAAAAGAAATAGTCCGAGAAAAAAAATAAAACTTCTAAAAGTAAAAGAAATAAAAATATTTCGTCTGACCGAGATTGGAACCCGAGATCAATTGGTCTAAAATTTAATTGCCTACGTATCTGCGCTACGCATATCTGACATTAGTATTCGAAATTACTCATATCTTATTTGGCGCCATAACGCGTTACGTAACGAAGTGGTTTAACCTCCCATAAGAAGTTATCAGTTCAAAACAGAATAATATCAGCGACTTGAAATTACTAACTTAAATGAGACTTTCATTTTGAGGTACGACTGTAGAATATTTTGTATTAATAAAAAGAGATTAATTATGGCAGTATTGCACCGGACGAAGGGTAATCAGTATGATGTGTAAATTAATAGGAAAACTCACCTTTAGGGCGCAAAAAATGCACGAAGGGCCGAGACAGGCGTGGCCGGTGAGCTCGCGGAAGCTGCGCCTGAATATGTCGAGATGCCACAACACCTGCAAAGATAATAACACACTCTAATATGATGATACTCATTATAAACATCAATCCAAATTCCAAGCTACAGAGTAGAGACACTTCTGAAAATTCGTTAAATGTGCCTTTAAACATAGAAAGAACGATAAAAGATTGAGATTCAATTCAAAACGAAAAAGAGAAGTACACTAGTTGCAAAAAAGTTCGCTTTTGCGATAATGCACGCAGATGTAGAGCTAACACAGTATTTTGCTGTTCACAACATAATTGTTAACAGGAAAATTCTTATTGCACTGTATTCACATTAAACACTTACATTTGTTTACTATTTAGTTAATTTTTAAGTCATAAGATGTAACCTTTAAGAGAAGAGGAAATTTAGAGCTAACTTTATTTTCATCTTTTTCAACGTTTAACATAATATTATGTAGAACTTCCTGTACGTCAAAATGAGTTGCATTTGATTACAAGCTTATTAAGCTTGATACATTTTAATTAAGCCGACGATTACATTTATCAAAATGAATGACGCTTTAATCCAGCAGGTTGAGAAACGAGTCATTACGGTTACAATACCCTGTCTACAGTCCCCTGGCACGTTTCGCGTCAGGTGCAAACGACATGTGACGTCGCAAAAAACTGGAAGGCGACGAAAAAGGATGTGAGCACTGAGCATAGTTTATATTGTCACTCATTGAAATTACTAACTCAAGGTTAGCATGTATAACTTTATGTCAATGTGAGTAATTCAGGTAATTTATGTCCCAGTAATTTTTTACTACAGCAATTAGATGGAAGCTTTTTATGAAGACTTGTACTAGGGTTTCATTCATTTATTTAACTTTTATGTATCAATTAAACGCCGACGGGTTTCCTGCTCAGCCAAGCATTACAAAGTTTTTAAAAATAAAATCGCAAATCTAAAGCTTACATAATACTAAAATTTTTTACTTTCCATGTCGTTTATATGTGGGTACAAATTTCATTTTTGAAGCTGATTATACGTTCGGATCTTTCTCGCTCATGTTAAGTAACCGAAAATCATCACTATTATGCCTGCGGATTATATCAGATAACGATACATAGCAATGTATCTGCATTCACCTGCTATTGTTTTTCGATGCGTTTTCGTGGCAGGTGCAGCTAACCCGTTCGCAGCAGATGTCCAAACTGATGCTGCTCTTAGTTTTATTTTGCAAAGGTGAAATAGCATAATGATAGGCTCTAAACACCTGTGACTGAACAAACGAGTACGTGTTGTATTAATAGTTGTTGTATTCATAAAATAATCATTTATAATAATAAATATCAAACACTAGTATGCGTTTTTAAAACCTTTGTTTTTTTCAGTCGTTAATATAAAATAAGCGCTTTTTAAAACACCTTTGCGAGCTTGATGATAAACACCTTTTTGCACATTACATGATGCAATGATATCGTGTTCGAAATCAAAAGCAAGAGTATCTCGTCTATCATCAAGCAGAGCGGAAGAAAGCCATCTTAAAGAAATTCTCACAGCCGGTAGCCGTATAAAAAGTTAATTAACCCAGGTACTTGGCTGATTATACTCTGAGTCACGTAACTCCATACTGTTACTGGTGAGTAAATAATTAAACAGGCACGGTTGCACCTTTTTAGTTAAATTCTATGCAAAATTTAACCTCCGCTTAAAACCCGTGTTTATATTTATATGCAAGTATAGGTAAATGATATTCAATATCCATAAAAAATGTTTTAATAAATCAACAAGAAGAGGTTACTATTAAATATGCTAATACAGTAGATCCTCGCTAATCCGGGCCCGAGTTATTTCGGTGCACGATGTAATCCGGACATGCAAGAAAATTCACTCGACAGTCTTAGTTCTTCTTTATCACCTTACAGATGAGTGTTAGTTAATTAAACGCGCGATCGCTGTCAAATTAGCATCGCCGCCCGTGTAAACATTCTACCTTGTCAAAACACAAAAATGTGTTTTATTCCTATTACAAAATTCATACTGCATACTATAATCCGGACATTTCGATAATTTGGAAGGTGCTTATTTTTCCCTCTCCGGATCAGCGAGGTCCTACTCTAGTACCTGCTTGTTTACAATAGTATTGCATCAAATTGCTTGCAAATAAAACTTTATTGGTATTCGTTTATGTAAATCTTAGGCTAGCGATTCAAACTTCAGAGTAAACAATATCAATAAGTATTTTATTGATATTGTTTACTCTTTATGTATTCAAGTAATACAAAACAACAAGTAATGCAAATACAAAACTTCCGAGTATTCAAAGATTTCATTTTGTTTCAAAACAAATATCAACACAGAAATCCTTTGGCAAATATGAAGTAAGTCGTGTTCACACTATCTTTATTGTTGGTGTCCCGCAGGCACAAGCACAGGACGAGTGCTAAGTGACTGACACTGAGCGAGCGAACAGCTTTAAGTCACATAGATAACGATGGATGTTGACTTGTGGAGGATGGAGATGGACAAACATTTCGAAATTTCCGTAATAGAGAACACACATGACCGATAACATCGTGCAGTCTCCGCAGCGAAAGTGTGTAAACTAAATGCGATCTAGATTCCAGATAAGTATGCGCACAATGTTACACAATGCGTTTAGACACCAAGAAAGTGTGTTTATACATTAGACACATAGGTAATTACTACCACTTTTTTTATTATTATTTAGAAAACTTATCATAAATTATATAATATAGTCTTACAAGGAACAGTTTCCCTAGTTTATCTGCAGGAACAATGGTAGATCAGTAATTACATATTTACATATATCTGATTGTTAAGCTTGAATATTTCGACTCATAATTTTAATGTAACTTAACATCAGCATACTGAAGCTGATTCAAAGAAGACTTAACTTATGTAATTCCTGCACTTAAAAAGTTTTTAAAGCCTCCCAATAAATAACATTAATAAAAACATTTCAAACCTTTAGCTATTTTATCGAGTTATGAACGATGGAATCACATAATTAGCATACTAATATTAACTATGACGATCGAACATACACATTACACAGACGTAGAAGTTTCTATCGAGCTTACACACGTCGTCTCTAACAAGTTGCGCACTAACGGGACTACCTGTCTATTACCTATAATGCTTTAAACTTATTTCAACCGTATTATGCAGAGCGTAAAATACAATTTCGTAGTACGAGTACAACTACATAAATTTTTCAGTAACGTAAAAAATTGGCGAACTTGTTTTTTAACTTCTATCAACTGGTACCCGTAATACACTTAATTCTATCGAGAATTTAGCACGGGACGAGATACCCAATTCTGGAATTTACTTAGACTTTCAATTTACTTTCAATGAATTATACCTAAATTAATCGTCTTGATATCATAAACAGATTTTTGGAATTTGGACCAATTAAAACGCATTAAACGTCGGTTTGACGTTTATGAGAATACCGTTTTAACATATCGAGACTGCATCGAAACTGTATTATTGTATGATTTAATTAGCAGAATCGACCTACTGATTGACGTGGCGTGTAAGCGTCTATAGATATTATTATTATTAAAATATGATGAATTTATGAAGAGGAAATTTTAATATACAAGTTACTTAAAATTTCCCAGTAGGTATGTCAATAACTCATTCAAATAATATTAAGCGAAGCATTAAGTAGAAAATCCTTGATTTAGAAATTAAAATCTTTCCCATAACAAATGCTAATAAATTACCTGGGACTTTTTGTTCTGAGTATATAAAAGCATCGTTTGCATATTAAACAATTCTAAAGACTAATCGATTTCTACGCAGCAATATGCTCTCAATACAAGTTATTTATTTTCTAAGATTTATTGAATGCATTAAGAATACATTTTAACGCCTAATTTATCGCATTATGTGGCAAGAAGTCGTTAAAGCTGGCATGGAGCGCCTTCAAAAGGAGCGTAAGCAGAAGAAATGTGCGATAGTTTCACATCACACACGTTTTTGTGAGGGGAGAGCACTGATGCATCCAATATATTGAATTTATTATTCACCATTTGACGCTGCACGGTTTGCGTGGGAACGGTGCAAGCTCTTTGTGGAGCCTCTCACGAAAGTTACGTAAATTTAGGTTTATTTAATTAAAATTAAGGTAATTAATTTATTAGAAGGTCGGAAAATCATCTTTAAACATTATTTACATATTTTTCTTCTAATTTTTTCATTTGCAAAACTTTTAACTTCAAAAAGCTGATACTGTTGTAATTTTCATAGCGATTTATAATAAAAGTGTTTTTCAATACTTTGTTAAATAAATAATGAAGGCTTGAAAATAAACTAACAACGTCACTTATTACCATACATAAGATTTGTTTCCTAATGGACACATCTCAGCTCAAGGCACTGATTGCCAGAATTTGTAAGCGGATCATTAGAACGGCCGGTCCAGTAATTAGCTGCCTTTCACTCCGTCAGAGTTACTTTATAGACGAGATTAATATTTTTAGATTATCTTATGCCTAATCGGTCATGTATATTTTTCACTTGTCCTCAAATGATCTAATTTTTAACTGGGTAAGAGTATTATAATAAATATATCATCTACTTAATAACCGGGTTATGCATATGTTGTGTATGAAAATTTAGGTACACAGTTTTAATCTTTTTGGTATCTTTATCGAAAAACAAACTCACGTTCAACTCATGGCATTTACGATGCTTTGAAACATTTTGTTGCACTTGACTATACACGTGAACAAGTGCATATAAATGGATAGTCGTGGTCGGACGGAAGTCGAAATATAGCAAAAGCACTTCCCCTCCGGAAGCGACGCGCGACACGCCCAAACACTCGGGTGAACCGTTGATGCAGTTATTGATAAGATCTTATGTAAATACGCCATTTACAACTATTTTATACAAGTATAATTTAAATACTTAAACTTACGGCCAAACTCACAAACGTTAAGGGGTTCTTTATGAAATACTGTCACTGTGTGTTTGTCAGATTAACAATTACAGCTTGTAGTTTGAGAGTCTCTTAACTTTAATAAACACTTTATCATTTGGTCATTACACTCGAAATTTAGTAGAAACCTTTAGAATTTAATATAATGTCGTAAGCCCCGCCAGGAACCAGAATTCCGCAGAACCACATGTCGACACACATTTAACAATTTAACTAACATTTATCTATCTACGTATTTGGGTTTACACTACAATTTACTTTTAAGTAGTATTTGTAGTGCTTCTAATTACACTTTTTTTATTGCAACATGATCAATTTGTTCGAACACAACCGTGTATTAAGCGTATTGTTCACCGTGACGTTAACGCTGTGCTGGTTAACGAATCGGAGAGGACGAATATACCGGTAAAATGGTATTGTACGTAGCCCTGAAATTACTTACGGCCGCACTTAAGGGGCTACTTAGGACAGACTTTGACATAAAGTCCATAAATAAGAGCATCCGTCAAAATCTCTACTCAGTGACTCCTTAAGTAAGCATTAAATGTCTCTGAGTGCGGCCGTTAGAGCCGTAGTGCCCAATTGCATTTTAAGCGGGAAATTACCAATCAGAGAAATCAGGAATACTTTTTTCGTCCCTGAATAGCGTTGCTCATCTAACGTTACTCTTAGGGCGTACTTAGTTTGTTGGTATGTTATGGAGCTCCGTAACCGAAACTAACGGATATCTGAAATAAATAATTATCCGTAACCGAAACCGGTATAATGGTTAGATAATTTTGAAAGGTGGTGGTCCAAATTTTGTATTTTATTTTCGAAACTTATCCGAAATTAGCCGATAATCAGAAATAATTACATTTCCGTAACCGTATCCATAACCGATATAGTATTATTATCATATTCGTTTCCTTATCTAGATCCGAAATTTCATATCCACAACATCCCTACTAATTTCTTCGTTATGATAAAATTATGTTTCATAGATTTTATATAACTTATGCCTAAAGAACCTTTCTTTTTTTCTTTTCAGACTAAAATTGGAAAGAACAATGTAGACACTCGCAGCGATAATTACTAGTTGTAAGTACGGACTTAGAAAGGTTTACTTGAGATTAGGTAACGTTTGTATTGTTTCTGAATTAAATTTGCATTTAAAACTACTGATTAGCATTTAGATAATCTTCATTGTTGAAAATTAGCGCACCGACAACAAATTAAGTATTCGCGCCAAGTAGATTTAGATAAAGCAGATCAGTGGCTCCTTTAGACTTACTTTAAGGTGAACCCAAGAATAAAATAAGCTACTAAGTAAATTTATAGAACAATGACTTATGAGTTAAAGTCGTTGCTCAAAAGACAAGATACAACTTTTAAGTTTTGATTTGTACTCAATTCCTTCTTTTGTTTCTACCCCTATTGGAAAATGTGCGTGACCATGTACTGAGCGGACCATTTTGACAACTCGCCTTCTTCACTTCAGCTCTATTGTATTAGCTCAGAGTTCTATTAACAGTACTGTTGTTTTTATTTTCAATTTCCGAGAGCCAAGAATGAGATCGAGCAGTGTTGTCAACTCTCAAAATATTACTACAAACTTATGTCAAAAAACCCCTATAATCACAACAACTACCTTGAGAATTGGAAATCATCCTAACAGAGATTTTCCTTCTTATTTGAGAAGGATTATTCCTAAGTTGGCAACCAAATCTGTTGTCCGCTCCAGACCAAATCCGATCGTCTGCTATAACTTGAGTATGTCAAAGTTCAATCACGTGACTGTAAAATATTATCTTCCGTCTTTCTTTACGCTCATTACCGCCTTAAACGTTTCCCTTTGATCTGCGATTACTCCTGACCTTAAGGTAGCATGAAGCCCTTAAAGCATAGCATCTAAGTTACCCATTAGACCTAACCTCAAGGGAGCTATGGAGACCCACAAAAGCATCCGTGCTACCTATAGGTCAAGGTTCAAGTGCAAAGAAATTGGAAAATGTTATTTAATTTGTGAGGAGAAATTTTATATACCTGTATTAGGTGCGGTTGAGTTGAGTTGAGTTTTCGGGTGATAAGATTACGGCCGCCATCTTGGACCGGTCAGGAGAGTGGGTCACGTTCGAAGAACTAACACTTTGTATTCTCATTTACATGTGTTATAAGTTGGTGATAAATGAATAAAATATTATCTCTCCAATACTCTCTATTATTAGATTATGGAAATAAAAATGTCATTTTTAACAGTCTTTTAATAACATATCCTGTAACTGTAAGAGTGTATCCTTTCACTGAAAGGATCCGTTGACGAAATAATCTCTTTGGGATAAAAAATATGGTACCATAACAGCTTACAGCTTTTTTGGCACCTATTTTTAGCACCTAATAGCCAATCCTAAATGTGTCTTACTATATACTATTACTGGACGAAATACGATTTACTATAACTAATAAATCAATAGTCAATTAAACCACCATTCACGGCTCATCAGCGGTCACCGGCCGAAACGAACTAAGACCCTAGCTAAACGTTTTACATACGGTCAAAATATAACATTATAATAGAGCATCCTTTTCCTTAAAATGGGGAAACCGGCCGACCGTGTCTACCTGCCTATATAAAATCCCGGTACGATAACGTATAGTCTCCGATAAACCCGGTTCAAATTTCGACCTTATAGTAATGGCAATAAGGATCAAAGGTGGTATAACCGCGAATATCCTCGACTGTACTACTATAAGCAAAATTACAACACTCGCTGTCCCGCTCTAGCGCGTTGAGATCGAGCAATGACCATCCTCCGTCCCGCTCGGAACTCGTTGATGTCTTTTACTACTCTTTTGGAAGCCTCCAGATAAATCAGGATTGTCGTTAAAATATTTAGAAAAGGGGCCATGTTTTGTTTAACATTCCTAGTAATTAGATGCTAAATATTACTTTTGTAGTAAAATACTTGAATATGTTGTTAATGTTGTGAATTTTATACGACTCGTATCCAAAGTTCAAGAAACCTTTAATTGGGACAAAGCATTTAAATTACTTTTACAATGATATTCATATTGTTTTCATATTATAAGTAAGATATCGAAATAAAGGTATAATGAGATGAAAAGTTCGTTGCATTCAAACTGGATATGAAATGCTCGGTAGGCGGGAGATTTCGGAGGCTGGAGGCAAACCGGCCTGGATCAGATTACCTGACACGCGCTACACATACAACCTTATACAAGTACATACACATTATATAACACACGCAAATAATTAAAATTTCCGATGAAAGTAACTTCTTGTTATCATACTTTCAAAATTATGTAAAACATGAAAATATGGTAATTATCGCACTATTATGTTATTTTATGCCCTAGCATGCAGTTTTATGCTATATTTAATATTTTTTCATTCATGCAAAATCATTTACAGGTACATGGTAGGTATACCTATATGGCCAAGTATGATTTCAAAACAATAAAACACTCACCTTGGCGCTATGATATAGAGCACTGCTACGGGGCATTTTCGCTTTCGTCATGGTGAAACAATCCAGAAATCACAGCACAGTTCAGCACATCACATCATTGTTAATACTGTTTAGTGTTTATAGGTGGGATTGTACGTGTGTTTACAACCGTAAGTTACGTGGGAGTGCGCGCCCGCGCCGCGCAGCGCCCCTAGCGGCTACAACCGTTAACTATTAAGGCTTTAGCGGGCGGCGGCCATCTTGTGAAGCGTCTCGTAGACCCAAAAAGAACACGATCTCATAAGATCGGAGTGTATTAAGTTTTTTATATGTTCTAATGTTGGGCAGGAGTCTATTCTGTATATTGTAATTATGGTTCACCTAGCTGTTATAGCATATTTTTAGGCAATTTGAAGCTATGAATAAATAATTTGAATCAAGGTATAAGTATACAGTGTGTCCGGAAAAAAATATGA
Organism: Phengaris alcon alcon; assembly: GCA_037179445.1. Lineage (NCBI taxonomy): Eukaryota > Metazoa > Arthropoda > Insecta > Lepidoptera > Lycaenidae > Phengaris > Phengaris alcon. The sequence continues at coordinate 10,329,612 of JAYRCH010000029.1, forward strand.
ATTTATTTCAAAAAGGTATTTGCCTTTTAAATAGTAATGACGTAGTTAAACATTTACTGTCGGTTAATAAAATACAAGACCATTCATACTACAACAATAATAAGATTTTATAGTTTGATTATTACGTAGAAAATAAACTTTAGTGAGCTTAACAATGATGCTTTAAAACGTTATCCAGTATTTATAAGATACTTTCATAAAAGTGACAATCGTTTGGCCTTTTTTAAAAGATTCACATTATTTTAAAAACTTCAATGCTCTTTCGATATAAAAGTCTACCTGCAGCACAATCGTTCTACTGGTATGAATAGAGATTTTTTTCAATCAAGTGCAGGTGTTCGAACGAAAAAAGTTTTTCAATACGAAGCGGAGGGGAGATTCGGCCGATGATATTAAAAGAAGAAAAAAAAACTCGGGGGTAATTCGGCCAACCGTACGAGATTAAAGAACACCTTGCGATTAAAAGCTTCGAGTTCAGAGCTTATTTTTTAATCGCGCTGGTAACAAAAATACAACGTGCTGTGTACCGTAAATAATTTTGACTAAAAAATAAAATTACAATTTATGAAAAACGAGTGTGAATTCTTAATTTGTTTGCCATTAACATTTTATAAGAGACGATAATGTTTAACATAATTCGTTTGTTTATCACAAACGGCATACATTTTTTATTATGCCAGTCTGAAACTGTGATTCTTGAATTCTTTTCCACATTTGAATTTAAAGTAGTTTTATAGATGTCATCTAAGCAAGTACAATGTTAAGATTAGAAAGTAAAACATTCACTCGCATTAAACACTAAAATCATTCTTAAGGAAAACTATATCAGACAAACTTTTGCCCGCGGCTCCGCCCGCGTAAATACATTATCCCACAGGAATACTGTGCCTTTAAGAGATAAAAAAGTAGCCTGGATTAACATATCAACAGTTAGACTCTTGCCATACCAAATTTCATCAAAATCCGTTAGTAGTTTTTGCGTGAAAGAGTCACAAACATCTATCCATCCATCTATACATCCTCACAAACATTCACACTTATAATAGTAGTAGGATATAATATAATGTTGAACGTCGAGTATGACAAACACTACTACTTCTGCTCTAACATCTCTAGTCTGTACATAAGCAGTAAATTTGAAGGCTTTGTACTTAGTTTTTAAATATGACCTTTTTACTTGACAATAAGGTTCAAAAGTGGTACACTCGATCTGTCAGCGACTGTACATATGCATACAAAAAGCTATTCACATTATTTTCAAATTCTAATTCGGCCATATGTGTACATAATGTGTCCATATTGAGTAGGACAGTGTAATTGATAGCTAGTCGGTTTAGATATAACAGCTCGGCAGTTGGCGAACAAAGCTCTGCTATCCAGTTTCCTTTGTCCGCGATCCGCGCACGTGCGCTACCTACTGTTGAGGCAACGGTATGCCTGGCTAGTACCTACCTGATTATACTTTAGAAACATTTACATCTGCTATTGTTATACATATTAAAGTAGAATCATCATAGGTGATGATTTCCCTACACGGGGCTTCTAGAAGTATATAAGTAAAATACGGCACTCTAGATTTATGTTGCATAGGATTTTCAAGTCGCAGAGAATGTGCTCTGTTTATGATTATGGAGTCTGGTGCTATAAATAAAATGGGTATGCATATTTTAAATAATAACCTAACATAAAGTAATGTCTTAACTCTTATTCATGACGAATTAATAAAAGCCGGACGTGGGTTTCGTGCTAAATACTAATATACGAAGATTTGATTGCACGCCCGAAATCCCTCACAAAGGCAAACCTCTGTCCGGACACGGAGAGTTAAGGCTAACCGCCTAAATTGCAGGGTACAAGGAAGGTAGTTTTTTTTCGTTTTCTGTATAAAATCTGACTATAATTATACAAAAACGACGAGAAAAAATACTAAAACGTGTTTTGGTAGCAGAAATAAGTATAGGCACCAGATGAGTGATATTTGCGTGTCACTTGGTGACAGCACTGACAGCCTTCTAGCCTACATGTTACGACCACAAACCAATTTCGAAAGGATACCACAAACTTCTTCGTGGAAAACAATTTTAGCAGATAACTTTTAAGCATGATCTAAAAAGTTAGCTTGTTCTTTACAGTTTTGTAATAATAATAATATAATTGGATTATAGTGGTATTAGTAGCGCATACAAAACGAGAAAAACATCACTGACTAATGTTTCGTCCTGTAAATTTTTTGACAATAACCATGTAACTTGGGATTATTTGTATAAAAGAAAACTTACTTGTTATAAATAAATCAGCCTTAAAGCGGAGACTAAATTTGCTCTATTCAGTGAATAAGCAACATGCAGAATGCGGTGAAACCTTATTTCTTTTGCATTCCTCAGACCAACAACATGCGTACCTACGCAAAAACGAAATGAATTTACTCAATCATCCACAGACTTGGCTCGTCACTTTAAGGTTTAATTTAACGCACGTATACCTAATGGGCAATAATACATACATACTCCGTACTATTTATTATTTGGTTTAGTGTGGACACTTTTTTCATTGCTCTAATAATTGTAACTATTTTTTTTCGTAACATTTTATTAAATAAATTATTATAATCATTACAATTTTGATATGTAAACTGTAGTTCCTTAGTAAGTAACTACTATAGCTTTACCTACCTACTCTTTTCTACTAACAATCATTTCATCATCAACATTCAGTATCATAATATAGCTAAATTTAAACTTCATAAGTCAGGTAAGGTTCATAATTACGAATACAATACTCAATACAGAAAAAGCTACCTTTTCAACAATCATGTCATTATAAGATACAATCTGTAATTTCACGCCTTTTTTTGAAGTTCAACCCTCAAGAGTCACCGAGAAGAACATGTCTGAGGGTCTGAAACCAGTTTTTCGATCAAAATATCAAAATTGGTTTCAAAGGTGTTTTGATGAAAGAGTATTATTAAAGAATCTATGAGATCCCTTTTAGACATAATAAGATAATTTGAGGCTAAACTAAAACTGATCACATAAATTATAAGGATATTGTTCTTGTGGATTATATTTGAAGTGTATTTTTTTTATAATTGTAAGTGATTTTTACATTTTTAGTTTTCTAATTTTGCTCTATATGACGAGTGTGGTTAGGTAAATCTTAAAAATACTTAATTTTATTAAATGTTAAAATTCTACTTTCTTAAAAAGCACAAATTTTTTAGAGTCGTCGTTCGTATCACTAAATCTAAAAGTTAGATTAACGAGTAAATATATTATTCAACTTTATCTTTCTCCTACTCCTCGTAAAGCTTAATACAGAGCAGAATATTACCTATCTTCTCGCTTTAAGCATAAAGTTTAATTTACGTTGTTATTGTTACGGTAGTTTTCATTTGCATTCGTAGTAAGTCGTAGTAAAACGAAACCAGTTCTAAACTGCTACGTTAACTTTGAACAAGTTACCGTTACGGAAACTTTGGGATCCTTAATGGGGAAATGCAGACAAAACTTCTTTGTGAACACATTCACATAGGCTTGTTCAGGCCAACGTTTGATTCTGCCGGTTATATGGAGCAGTTACATAATATATACAAATAAATAAAATTAAATTGTCTGCTTGCAAACTTAAATATTGCAAAATAAAGCATAATATGAGAGTTTATACGATACCTACACCAAAACAATTATTTTAAATTTTTTTGTCTCTGTTTGTCTTTCTTTTTGTTCCAACTAATCTCTGAAACGGCTGGGCCGACTTTTAAGGGATTTTCACAGGTAGATATATTTGGACTGCTTTTATTATAGAACCCTAAGGTACTGTTTAAAAAAAATAGGGTTCCGTTTCCGTCAGTTCTACGGAGTTGCGGGTGCTAGTTAGTACCTAGATAATATTTAAGAGATAAAACTTTGAAAAACGTTATTTCGAGGTATTTTAATTTCTACATTTCTGGAGACTTTTTACATTGATAAGTATCTCTAAAGCTTAAATAACTTAACTAGAAAAACTAGACAAGTAATAATTTCACCTCTATTTATAACTTATTTACTACATTTTCCATAGGTAAGGTGATTATTAACAGATGCAGACAAAAAATATTACAAAGTGCTACCCTCCATCTTTGTGATATTTTTTGTCTCGGATTATAAAAGGCGCCTACAAAAATATAATAGCAATAACTCAAAAGGTAACAATATGATATAGGCTTGATTACAGATACAAATAATACTCTACAGCTCTTTTTGTTTTTAATGAGAGAAAATATCTAAAAAAAGGCTAGGAACACACTCGGCTTAATATGAGAGAGTTGTTTAAAAAAAATTTAAGTTATCCAGAACTGCGAGTAATTAACTTGGCATTTTAGTTAAACTGAAAGGCTGTGCCGTGTTGTTTATCACGTGAAAGGCGGTGTGTTGTCACATACCTACAAGTGGCATGGGGTTCCTACAACTCCATTCCTATCGGCTTCACTTACCACTTACCTTTTGTAGACCCTCATCCAAATACTGGGTACCAGTGACGAAGGCTGGTTCTCCTTCATAGGGAAGCCCTAGCCTGTATAATAGGTAGCTATTATACAGGCTAGGGCTTCCCTATGAAGGAGAACCAGCCTTCGTCACTGGTACCCACCTATATAATATATTTTAAAAATTCCACTCACGGTATCTGTGCTAGAGTTCATCGCTGTAGAGTGCAGACACTCATTAGGGTAAAAACTACATAATTAAAAGTCCAAAATAACCTTCATTTCACAACATAGTATTATTATAGGACTTCTAACTGCCATGTACAATATTATCTACACACAATTTCGCACTTGAAACAAATATCTATATAATTCCTGTTACTAATATGACACGACACCTCGATTCAAACCAATATCAAAGCGCTCATTGTCTTAAACAAGTTCTATTGTTCTTGGCGGGGTATTATTAATTCCCAGATTAGTAAACTTTCAACACAGGCATAATTCCCACGTTAGCCCATATTTAACTCGATAAAATATAATTAATTACTATGCATAATACGGCATACCATTACACTACTAACTATATGCTTATTCCATACTAAAATATTACGATGCAAATAAATTTATTTTAATTAAAATATTTAAAAGAAGATGTTTGTTTCATTCTATTAGGAGGTAGACTTTGATAAACAGATAACATTTTCTTTTATCTGTTATTTATTTCACTATGACCAGAATACATTTTGTAATCATTGCATCTAGTTTTTATAAAACTATACTTATTAAATTATAGGTTAGTAAGTAATAAATATTTAGCTTGCACGAACCTTATTTTTTACCAAAACTTTTGGTGGGATAAAATGTAATTTGAATGTTAACTGTCAGTGTTCAAAATAAGTATTATGATAATTCCTTTTTAAACTATTGAATAATAAAAAGCAAAACAAACATACATCTACACTCTACCCTCACGAAATATCACATATTTATAAGGACCTACCAAATGATTTCTCCTTTCGCAAGAATTAACTCCTGAATGGGTGCGTGCAGTGCGTAAAAAGGGTATTTATTTCTTCGAATATAATATTATTACACATTTTATATAAATGATATTGTACTTGTTGTATAATTTTGTATTAATAGCCGTGGCCCGCGATGCGCGACCTCCCTTTATTTCTCACGGCGATCGTCGCTGGTGTGTACGAGCTTCCTTGTAACTTCTGAGCCCGTGGGAGACCTGACAGTTGACACATCTACTTACTGCTCAGTTTCCATATCTATCAAACCAAGTGTAGCAGTAGACATAACCTAGCATTTATCTTTGAACTATCAACTAGTAGATTCGGAACCTGAGGGCTTTCTTAATAGGTTAGAGTCTAGACGACTGTCTTTTTATTGCATAAATGAATAGTACTCTTAAAATATATGAGTAATTTCTCAGAAAAAACAGTATACTGAAAATCAATATTTTCATAGGCAAGTCTCGAGAAAACGCTCCATACAAAAGTCGTCTGTCGTACCTACCTGTGACGTAACAATCAGGGAAAGGGTATACTTAAAATATAAGGCCGCAGAGAAAATACTTTACATTGTAAATATCTCCGAAAATTGTGCGTTTGAGTTTATAACTTCCCATAATGAATGTTTTTGTATAATATGATGTAAGTAAACTTATGATGTAAATAGGTTTTATTTACTAATTTAGCAAAAAAATTAAAACATTTTTGTATTTTTTAGATGTTTCTAATTACTAAACTACACATAATATATTATATTTTTTCACGTTTATCAAGTAGCCTATATAGTACATCAATATTTCTCAATATAAAATTAAACTAAATATTATACATGTAGTCGTCTTCCCAATTCTCTTTAAGTGACGCTGTGCACTCATTTACGTCAGAAGGGTATCTAGGTAGGGGTAGGGTCCTTTCAGCCTGTGCGTCGATAAAATAACTGATATTTTAAATGCTTATACTTTGGTGTTTCCCAAAATGTAATTTTCTCTAAAGGTCAAATTGTAGTGACAAAGTTGGAGGCGGTCGAGGAGAATTATTAGTGTTGTTGATTACTGCAAATAATAGAGGTTTCGAATTACAACAGTATATAATTATTATTTTGCAACGCATAACAATACATAAGCTGCGATCACATTCCCATTGTTTTGTTTCCTTTGCGAAAGTGAAATTGAAAATTTTAGCAAAAAAGTATACCAGCTAATAACCTTAAGTGCACCACTATAGCAGAGAAATATTATTTTGCCGATTGTAATTAACTGCGCTCCTTATCTAACAATCAACTTAGGCATCTTTCACACCACCAAAAATTTTACAATTACCTTACTAGTCATAATAATGGTGCTAACGCTGTTCATGATGATAAAACAAAATTTAAAATAGAACTCACGTTCAAGTTTGCTGGTACCGACTTCAAAATTATGAAGATTGAGTAGAGAAATAGTTAAAATTTTAGCCGAATTTAAAATGGCAATTATTTAGAAAATGAATTTTATTTCATACTTTTTTGTGCATAAACTTTGGAAGTAGGTTTTCATTTTTTGTTTCAAAACAATAATTTTTCTCTTTTTAGTTATATTTATCATATTAATAATAACATATTTAAAAAAAGTTATAAATACAAAAAAGCCTCCGCTAGTCTCACTCTCTCGGCAAAACAAACTCAAGCGTTATTTTATTTCCTAAATAAGCATTACATTACAGATCACTGTGGACCTAATAAACAATCACCAGTGATGATAATGATTAGATACATATATTATTAAATAATCTTTATTATGTATTGTAGTAGTCGGCGGAAAAAGGTAGCAGTAAGCATTAAATAAGAATTACTACATAGTATGTCGCTTTTTCTCTCTGTCCCTATGTATGCTTAGATCTTTAAAACTACGCAACGAATTTTGATGCGGGTTTCTTTAATAGATAGAGTGATTCAAGAGGAAGGTTTATATGTATATAACATGCATAATATATTAGAGAAACACTGCTGATTTTAAAGGTTTCTAATTAACGCTGGCTGAACCCTTCGAGATAGATCAAAATAATGTACTATAGTATTGTACACCTTAAAAAGGTCTACAAGTCAACCTCAACGCGGACCCAAACTGTCTGGAGTCAGACAGTTTGGGTCCGAGTTAAGGGTTCACATGCACCGAGTACCAAACCGCAACAATCATCTTGCGATAGATATAAATATGAGAGGGAATCACCGACCGCGCTCCCACAGCCAGGCGCCAGCGCCACGCAATGATCAACACCGTAAAATACTATTGATTCAATTAAATATTTTTCTCTTATTGTTCCCTCAAAGTTATTAAAAGTTAAGTAGTTTCAGTTTTTTGCAAGGAAAGATTTAATTGAATACTGTGTATAAATAAATATATAAATATAAATATAGGTACGACGGAAGCTTTATATAAATGAGTCCTCTGGGTTATAATAATATGGGAGAGACATTACGCGCCGTACGTAGTACGTAATGTATGAACATTTTAATGTTATATACATATTTAAAATCATTTCCTTGTCTCGGTGACAATGTACTACGAGACACATGTAAAAAGTAGATTTAAACACACAATGAACATCGAACAATGCGGAAGAAATGTCTTGATAATGTCCGAGTATGAGGCGCACTATTATTTAATGGTGTCCGAGGGAGTCGTCTTCATTGTGAGTGCCACAATTATGGGCAGCCTTTACCTTTGACCACCTGCTATCAGGCCGTTACCCCAAGCGCGGTTGTGCTTGGCTGGCTTTCCCACACGAGGCTCCTATAAGATTTACAGTCTTAGATTACGGACCGATGTACGAATATAATTTGTTCATTACCAAACATAATTCTAGCAATTGTTTCGTATTCGATGTCTGGGCTAGATAGTGAGGTGTCACCCCTCACTCGGTTAATAAGAGTTATCTTATGCCATTGGTAACTTTTGATTTTGATATTTTTGGTAGTAAACATAGGCAAATTTATATGTAGAGAACGGGAATACAAAATTAATAATGTGTGTAACTTAATGAGGGAGTTTGATATTTTTTCTTCCGTTAGAGAGCAAACCCAACGCACACAAAGCGTCATCTGGTAGCGTAAGTGGTAGCAAAAACGGTCAATAAGAATTTTCGATTATTTTTCTGTCACCAGGCGGCACTTGGTATCCCGACGTTACTTGTCGTTTCAAAAAGCTGTCAGATGTCACGAATTTTAAGACCCTGATTGTATATCCACTTTGGTCGCAGTGACGTCAGGGCTCGGATATGATATGACATACCTTCGATTAAATAAATAAATAAAAAACCTAATAAATAAATAAATTCTTTATTGACACAGAGGAGTTTTACATATCTGAAGTCCCTGACCCCTACACTAGTGTAAACTGTATTGCAGAGGCCTAGTCCTGGCCCATGAAGATACATGTTATGCCAATATAGATTTAAAACAATTTAAAAGAAATAGAAAAGAGAAGAAAAATGACTCATCAATTATTAACATTTGGTAGGTAATTATATGACTAACAACATCTAGGTCTTAGAAGTTCGCTTAATGTAGAATGTAGGTAAAAATAATGATACTAAACAACAATAAAACAATGAACAAAATAGTAATTTGAGTGTGTGATGTGTGAGTTTGTGTATATGTGTATATGGGTATGTGTAAATCTTGGATCGGTCAGTAGGTACAACTTGGGTGTGTTTTGTTATTTAAAGATATATCAGGTAAGAACAATTTTTCTATTTCATCATAAGCATTATCTTTAAGACATTTAATTATTACTTTTTTAAAGGTGTAGTTTGTATCATGTTTATTAATTACTTTTAATTTTAGGACTTTATTATATATAGATTGTGCCAAGACATTATATTGTTGACGCGCGAATGTCGTCCGTGCAAAAGGAACCAGACACCGATCAAGTCTCCTTGATGAAGGAGGTAGGTATGGTATCTCCTAAGCATTTTCAGAACGAATATTTTTCTCACCGACACGATATCCGCTTTGGCGTATACGTCAGTCGTCGAATGTCTGAAGGGCAATTGAAGAAGGACCTTTAAGATTGCTCGCTGGGCTCTTTTAACTTTTATTAGAAGGGTTTAGCATACTCCCCATGCACATACGCATGCCCATGCACATACAGTCGCATAATGCTTGATAAGTTTGTATTAGAATCTATTCATTTACGATTTGTCTTAAATTCTTAAAGATGTATACCATTTTTCTAATTCTAGCGACCAGAGCATAAGTATGAGACATGAGTACGCCAATCCAGTCGCTCGTCTATACAGGATGTCTATCTATACAGGATGATGAAATGTGTTTCAGGGTTATCCATTAATTACCGGACACCTTGTATATATTCCTAAATATTTGATGTACTCGTTCCTCGACAAAACGGCACAAGACCATTTGAGATGATCTAAAGCATTGCAACATGGATATGTGTGAGATGTTAATTTAATACCTTCATCTGGGCTGGTTCTGAAGGATTTATGAAAACATAAGTATTTAGTCTTCGAAGAGTGAGAAGATTGGGATTCGAGCCAATACGTAATACTAGCCATATTAGATTCGTACTGTACTGCCCTGTGAAACTCCAAATGCGCAAGGAAGCTTCCTTCACTTTCCATATCACCCACTCTCACACTCTGAATTCGATTATACAAGTAATCCTGAAACCAGTCCAAAACAGTGCCCCTTATACCAAGATTCTCCAGTCTAGTCAAAATGATGTTATGTGAGACTGTATCAAACGCTTTCTGGAGATCCAGGAAAACACCAATACACCTTTCTCCACTATCCATAGAAGTCGCTAAAGCTGTAGTAAACTTCAAAACAGCATCCTCAATAGACATCCCAGCCCTGATCCCAAAATGGTTAGGATCAATGTAATTGTTCTTCTCCAGGTAAGAGGCAAATCGTTTATTAACTTCTTTTTCAGAACTTTTGCCAAAGTTGTAAGAAAAGAGATGGGTCTGTAATTGATGGGATTATTTTTATTTCCTGACTTATAAATAGGACACACTACTGCCCTTTCCTATCTAAATCCTAGGAAAGACCCCAGTTTGGAGACTTAGGTTACATAGATAAGTCAGAGGATAAACCGCAGAATTAATATTTTGTTTCAGTAAATCGGAAGAGATCTTATCCCATCCAGGCGCACTATGCGACTGCTGGCTGAGCAGTATGGACATTATATCTTGTCTCTATCAGTAGTATCAGTGGGTAAAAAGGCCATGGAGTTAGCTGGTGTTCTTGCTGACTTGGCGGATGCGGCTAGTTCTTGTTCACTTTTGTCCAATTTCATCAGAATATTCTTTGCTAAGTCTTCACCAATAGTTGTGAAATAAGTGAGAACTCAATAAACACAAATTGGGCAAAGGGTTTAGTATCCAGCTCTGGTTAAATAAAAAAATATAAACACAAAGGAAAATAAAAATACGATACAAAGTCATAAATGCACACCAGACGCTCTTAATTTAACGATCGTGTTCGTGTCTTAAAATTATTCGCCATCAAAATCATAGTGCCGTAAAAGCTCTTAACATAAGCCAAAAATTGTGCATCCAAGTTTAGTCCTTATGTCTTCTTCATTGATATTACAATTGCATGTATTTTTTGATGTGAAGAGTTCATCGTATTGTTTATTGTAACAATGGTTTCTTCAGTGGTTTGTAGTACCAAATCTGTAGGGTGAGTCATCAAATTGCAGGTCAAACGTTCACGGTTCACCGGGCTGCTTGGTCCCCAGTTTGTGAGTTATATAAGGTCTAACTGTTGTATGACTAATTCACATTAAAATGAAACAATCTGTTTTTGACTTAACAAGCTGATTTTAATATTTTACAGACAGATATTCTACCTCATATGACATATATATTCAGTATTCCACTTTATATTATTATGATATTTGTTTTCAAACTAGTAAAAACTAGCCTTATCAATCAGTTATTGAATTATTACTAACTATATTATTATTTAGTAACTAAATAACTAATTTATTAGTTAAATCTATAATGCATTCCGTAGAGCCAACATTACCTAAATAATGTATTAAAGGCAGAGGAATCACTCTCTTTAAATATTTTTCTGTAAGGAGCTTTAAATTTTTTATGAAATCAACATACACGCGTATTTTTGATGCGAAGTGCCACAAAATCCCTTTGAAATGATCCAGATCTCAATTCTCACGTCCCCCGCGATACAATAGTAACATTAGCGCGACACACAATACTTTCTCACATCCATTCACAAAACAGACGGCTTTGTCTACTGCACGGTCTGAACCATAAAATTTTACTCAATATTATAATAACTGACGTCTCTACACAACATGACTCTAACAGTATCTTAACTACGATTTAATTTATCCAAATTAATGATTATAACGACTTGACGTAAGGTATAACATTGAATCATGCATTTAATGTTTTTGTTTTTTTTTTTCAAAATAGTGTATCCCTGCTATTTGAAGTAAGAAAGAAATGCACGAGAGAGTAAAAAAGACATCAACGCTAACTCCATCAACCCAATACCGATAAAGAAATAAAATTTAGATAACCGCAGAGCTTTGTACCTGAAATTCCTGAAATACTTGCTAGTATAACTAATGTCTTTATTTAAGCGTGGGCGCAAAATAATAAATATCTTATGGTAATTAGTATATTTTTACACACAATATAAGCTCTACATAGCAAAATAATGAAAGAAACATTTTTCAATTACAAAAAAGGATTTTTTTATGCGGATTCTGAACTAGAATATGATATAACGAATAAAATATAACGTGAAATAGAATATAACGTGATTCTTACTCATCTAGAGGAAACTGTTTAAACATTATAACTGTTTTCGTTATAGGTAATTTTAAACAAATTATTGTATTATATAAGTCGGCGTTTCCGCAGAACTAGGTGGTCCGTAACGGATGTGACTTCAAATTGATGACATAATTTATACCAAACTATTACCATCAGGTGCGTGATACACTTACAATGCCATCAATACTTTCCATGGGAAAGGAAAAAAGAACATAAACACTTACTTACTATATCCATCCCTTAACATAGCCGTAACTGTGTCATTGCCAGCAAGTCGGGTCATTTACTGCCATTAAAAATGAAAACAGTACAAATATGCCGTAAAAGATAAGCTTGAAATATATTTCTTTAATCTATCCTATATATTATACTAATAATATATCCTATATATTGAAGACCTCATGTTTAACTATTGCTTTCCGTAGTAAGAGAATATTGAACTTCTCGATTTTGCCGCTTTGCCATTTGCAACAGATTTATCGTATCAGATTTCTCTATAATTGACAAATCGTCTTTACGCTTGGCGATACATTCTAAGCGTCTTATTGTTTTAGAATAGGTCATTAACAGTATTAATGATCGGCCAGTAACTTGGTCATAAAGCCACTAATTACTAGAGGCAGAAGGGCGTCGGTTCCCACGTGGTTCCCACGACACGGTTCCTTCCGGAGGCGGCGACCCGTGACGCTCCCGTCTTGGCCCCCGCCCCGTCTCCCCACGACTTCTTAACGCCTGGTAATGAATAGCGCCTCACTATCTAATGATTCATTTATTTGGATCTAACGATTTTTAATTTAGACGGCTTAATTTGAAACTGAATATACGACGAGATACAAAAAGCTTGAACCGCCTTAAAAACGTAGAATATCTGAAAAGCCTTAACACAAATTGTTATATTTTTCTATTTTTTTTTAAATAGCCTATGCTGTCCAACTGCTGGGCAAAGGCCTCACCCAAAGTAATCCATTTGTCGCGTTTCGGCGCCACCGTTGGCCAGCCTGGCTGGTATGCATCTAGCTCATCGCGCCATCTTCTCCTGTCTATTCGGGTACCCTTTATTTTGTTAGGTTATTTTTGGCCAGCGGTCAGGATACATTCGGATGATGTGGCCCGCCCAATTCCATTTTTGCTTAGCATCCTTAATGACTATTATTTTCCACATTAAAACATTTTAATTAGACATGCAAAACACAAAACAAGTCTTGGCTTTTAAATTGTAATAAGTTATATCCTTACTATCCTTACTAATATTATAAATGTGAAAGCGTGGATGTTTGTTACGCTTTCACGCAAAAACTACTGAACGGATTTCGATGAAATTCGGTATGGTAGTAGTTTAGACTCTGGATTAAAACATAGGCTACTTTTTATCCCGAAAAAGTAGTGTTCCCGAGGGATACTATACTTACGCGGGCGGAGCCGCGAGCAACAGCTAGTAATTTATATATAACAATCCCTAATCCCTATAAATGTACAAAACTTGTGTAAAAAATGTGTAAGTTTAAATACGTTCTAGACCCACTTAAAGCTGGTTCTTAATATATTACAGTTGGCTTTTTCAATTAATATACACGATAAGAACAGTTATGACATATCAATGGGATATTTTTCCTTTTACTGTTCCGAGAAAAGCCGGTGGGCGGAAATAGCTGAAGCGTCTGCCTCTAGTTAGCGCACGTCGGAATGTTCATAAAAATCAGGATGGAGCCGATTCTATTGATTTTATAGCTAAATAATTAAAGGTATTAGTTTATTTTAAATTGAACAGCAATGCTTTTCCTACGTTATTTCCTGCATTCTGTTTTGCTTCACATTAAAATTGAAGTTTTATAAAGGTAAAATATTAGGTAAGTATGTACATTTTATTTTTCAGTATTAGAACATTGCGAACAACCGTTATATTAGTCGCAGACGGTGCCTTTTTGATAGGGCCAAAAAAATTATTTCATTGCTTTAAGTGAAGGGGTTTATGACACATAAACTATCAATATTTTAAATCACATTTAGCTCATCAATGATCTACCGGACGACGTGTTAATTCTGTATTCATGGCCCAAACGGTGTCACGCAGTTTACGAGCTATGTGTTGCACGATATTAACTTCAAAAACACGTCTACTTTGGTAATAAACACATTAAAGCTACTGTATCGTATATGCATAAATGTATGAGAGCTTTATTAGTTTTTGAGATATGTTTATTTTAGGCGCTGAAACATGAATACATGAATGGTGAACGTGGGTTGCAATTTACCTACAGTATTACTTTAATACGTGAAGCAAAAACTTACAGTACAGTTTTACGAGAATTGTGCAACCGGAGGAGTATGATATTTATGTTAAGGAAGGTGTGCATTTTTTTAAATAATGGTTAGAAATACATAAAGTTAATAAAAACCCACACTACCTCATTATTAACAGTTAACGCGCACTAATAATAGCTCCCGACACTGATTTCGGTGACGGTGGCCGGTTTCATTGAAACCAGGCCAGCTACGCAGGAGTTATTTTATAGTGCCTAAGTGTGTGCGCAGTAGACAAGAGCACTCTCTCTTCTTTAACTCGCGTAACCCAGTGGACTTTCACGGATAACCGATACGACTGGCGAGAGATCAGGCGCAGGATCGACATTTTACATATTGTCCATCGGACGCATGGTCATCTTTCTTAATCAATCAGGTAATCAGCCTACATTGTCCTAACCAAACTTGGAAACAACATTTTTGTTGTACCAACGCGGGAATCGAACCCACAACCACCGAATCGAGAGCCAAGCTCTTAACCACTGGACCACGGAGGCTGGAATACACACTACCGTGCGTTTGATTGGTATTTTTTTGTTTTAAGTTGACGTTTGTCAATCAGCCATTTTTTTATATTTTCTATTACTTATCTGTATTTTCTATCTAAGAGGCAAAAGAATCCTTATTAAATTCAAAACCAAAAATTATATGAATTATTATGGGTGAATTTCGACCACAGTGCGACCTCTAGTAAAATTCTGCAGATAAATTTTGCAGTCCACGTTGATGAAATTTTAAAGGAAATGTCATGACTCATGGCACGATCGGAAATTTTAATTACCCCGGGACCTACAAAACAAACCAATAAGCTTGTCGAGTTCTACAATGTAAGTAGGAGCTAGTAAGCTGTACTCGTACTCGTACTACAGCTACGAGTGCGAGTATAATAATGTAAATATTTCAGTTTTAATAATGTCAACTCTATTTCGAGGATACATTAGCGTTCGAAGCATATTCCCTTGCAGCTGACTATACTATGTTATAACGTCAAGTTTTTAAAATAAAAAAAATAACGTAGCCTGGCCTCTGGGCGGTACCGAAACATTATTAATGCAACAATGTTTTTGCAGATGTTGCCCATTAATGATCGTAAAAATATATACGCAAATGTTGCCAGCCTTCATTGATGTGTAGCCTGCGTAATAATTATAAGTTTACCTATGTAATTAAGTGTTGATATTTAATTGAGAGATAATTATATATTCTAAAATAAATAAAGCATCACTTTATAACTTATTGCTTTAAAAATTAATTGAGATCCCTACAGCTGAAACAGTTTTAAGAAGTAAATTTAATTCACTTTTATGCACTTCTCTCGGTAAAAAATGACTGATATTTACTATTTTTTATAATCTACGATTCAACATTTACGATTCAAACTTTATATTACATATTATTGTGTAAGACAGAAGCTCAAGATGGTATTAAATTAATAAACATGACAAAGAAAGTGCTGTAGCTGTGATAAAATGAGGAATGGTGTGCAATAAAAGAGATTTGAACAAAGCTGCGAACAATGGTCCATTTAATAAACATGAAGCTTGTGGCAATTCGGAGCGCGCCTCTGCCCTCTACATTTATCAAGCGGTGCGTTTTATTACTTTTGTATTGCTTTGATTCTGTTGGACGTGGGTTATAATTGGAACAACATTTACTGTTCTCTTAAATGCAATGCCATATTTAATTATTTAATATGTAGATAACCTACCAAATTCCAAGGTAGAGCCATCCTTCCAACACTACAAACTGTTAGTGAAAAAGTATTTAACAGTCTTTCAGTGATTATACATTATACTTGTGTTTTATGAGGCTCTTTATTTATTACACGGTATTAGAAGATCTGATACTACAAAATGTTTAAAATAATAACTTAAAAAAATAATATAATAAAACTATAAAATGTTTAAATGTTATTTACTCCTAACAATTTGAAATACTTTAGGCGCCGATGCACCCGTACGTGATTTGTGTACAGTTAGGATGAAAGCTTATAAAATATCTTCTATATGTACACGTGCACCTGTTTAAACCCCTTCAAAGAGGTTGGACAACGATTGCTTTAGTTAATGTGTTCAAGGGCTCCTAGCCTACTGCAGCCGTCTCTGTCACACTCATGCCGAGTAAAAGCGAACGAAGACCTATTTCTTTTATGGCTTATTGTAATCAGCGCTTTAGAACCTATAAACTTTGGAACATAAAAGCGTAAGGATCTGGACGTCCTGTTGGTCTAGAGTCTAGACTGTTTGAAATAAATGTTTTTAGTAAAACAGTGAGGTAAATTTAAGTGACAGGGCCATCATTCTGTCAGGGCCAAAAATCCGCATAATGCCCGTTAAAATAATTCCTACCACATTAACGTTACAAAAGGAAGATTACCCAAATCTCCTAATCTCGGGACCGCTTCCTTATTATCAGTGATGGGTATACCAGTATGAGATAAGATATTTTAAACCAATTATACACAACAGTAAGAAGCTTAAAGGCTTAGATAAGAATTTGTTTCAAATGAAGGAGCTTTTGGAAATAATTAAGGACAAAAGTCGAATAATAAAGAATATAGCTCTTAAGTCTTAATAGTTGCTTAATAGTCATTTTGATTTCAAGAAAATAATAAAATGCAAAAAGCTTTAAGCTTTCGTGTAAAAAATGTACAATTGTAAAGCAATTATGACAAACTGCCAACAAGCAATGATCCTGAACAAGTATCGTACACATTACAAAAAGTACACAAATATATTCCTGGTAAAATTTTTCAAAATGCGAAGCACATCGTATGTATACATTGTGGCTATTTATACAGCAACTTTTTATTCACATTCCCCTTAGCTCGTGCCAACAAGTCAGGTTTTTAGCGATATTCGGATTTCTTGGCTTGAGTACCATGAGTGTGCATGGAATTTCATACTTTAATACGATGAAATCTATACGATACGCAAACGAAAATAAACGCTTGTAAATGATCAACAATCTCTTACCAGATAGACATTAGATGAAAGATTTTTGTAGAAATCTTATAGACACCTATATCAGTAAAACGTGTTTGTTGTTTAATCGTTTAGAAAATATGTAGGTACATGGCGATCCAATTTTTTATACAAGCGTGTTATGCTTTGGAATTCAAACGCGTGATTGAAATAAGTTATTGTGTGTTACATATTACATATTTCTTATCATGAACCTACAATTATAAAGTAGGATTTACCTCTATTATTACTTTTACGATAACATCTGCATTTTATTAACAAATAATTTAAATTAGGATATGTTGCACAAACATTATTATAGAATAGTTAATCACTTAACGTAGAATGATATTTCAATTAGCTTTAAATTCGCTCATTATAAACTACATTTTTACTCTTAAAGCATGCTTTGAACTGGTATGGGAATCATTTTATGATTTATGCTCGTAATGAGTTTTGTTCTGTAGGTATACAGTCTATTAATAGGTTCAAGAGTAACTGTGATGACTTTCTACCGAATAGCCTCGGGTGTTTGTTTGCACACTTTCACAGGGAAAAATCATTTTATGTTTTAATAAGACGGATCGTTAGTACGTAGTTCACACAGAAATCTCTTGCATCTGTAGCATTGTTTTATTGAAACTTTGAACTTTCTACAATAATTGTTGCCATTCATTGACTAAAAATCAAACAAATCACAATTTCACCTTTATGTTGATCATGTTCAAGATGTATTTAATAGCACATCTGTTTTTGAAGGAAACATGTTTACACCGCTTTTAGGAATAAGTTTAGTGGTGGAAAATTTCACAAGTTTACACTAGAATTTTGAGCAGTCGTATACTAAAACTGCAATATAAAAGGTAGGTCTACACTCTATGTACATTACTTTGACATTATTTCTTTTGATTGGATAAAATTACATGGGACTCGAAATCATTAAGGTTAAATGTCACTCATAACAAACTTGAACAGGTTTCGGTTTATTAGTGGAGTCGCGTCATCGCCCGACCCGTGTGTCCAAAGCTGGCGTCATCTTCCCCGTACAAAATCAAAACAGCCTTTAGTAATAAACCCATAAGATTGTTTTTTCAAATGACATCATTATGAAGATGAGGTGGAGTAAACGAGCACAAGCCGTTACAAAGCTAAGAATGTCACCAACATGTATTGTGGTCGCTTCGTAGTTCGTATGGGTAGACTTAAATATGTAAATATCTAATACATAATAAAGATGTTGCCCGTTTCAACAATGATACTGAAATAAATTCAGGTGTACATTTAGCATAAACATATTGTAAGCGATCGTGTCATGTAATCGCTCAATTTGGTGCTAATTTATCGATCCATAATAAAATTCAACTCGTCGTCAACATTTCAATATCCAAATTTCCTTGCTAGTTATTTATTGATTCACCAACGGAACAACATTTGGTACAATATAAAAATAATACAACCAATGTTTTTTAAGGTTAAAATGAGTTCTAATGATAGGTGAAATACATCGTGCGTTTGCGACAATGAGATAAAATGAAGTGAAATGTGAAATAAGTGTTGATAATGGTAACAGAATAGGACAAGAAAAAAAAATACTTCTTAAAACTAAAACCTAAATAAAATACAATGCAACAAAGTATAAAAATCATAATGATATTTAACAATAGAGTAAATTTTACAATACGAATATGACGATAGTATTTTTTATTACTTATGCAAGTGTTTTTTTATTTACTATTGATTAACGTATTTTAAATATTCGGTGCTATAGCACAGAATACAATATAATAGTACAAGTAGCTATAGCCTTTAAGCCTGCGACGACGAGAGATTTTCAAAAATCAAAGGACTGGTTATTGGTTTACATAAACTTATTACCTTAGCACTTAGCAGTATAAAGTAACAACACGTTCCCTTGTTTCCTTAGAATTTAGATACAAAGAGAAAAAGGACTTACCTGGACAGCGCTGTTCAAGAAGCAGTTGTTCTGTCCGGGAGCGTTCCACAGGCCCTTCGTGGTGTGGAATATTCCAGAGTCCCTGGAATTTTCACGGGAGTGCTGTGGTCGGATGTCGGTGTCGCGCAAATAACGCTCGTGCGCGGAAGAGGCCATCGCAGCCGCCATCACTCATCCCGCCATTTTGTTTTTTATAAACATCATTTTATTTCACACATCTGTAACAAAAGAAATTATACTTTTTGAAGATTTAAGTAACGCGGTAATTAAAAGTAAGGAAACCGGAAGCCTAATTCTCGTATATATTTGTGATCATAATCCCATTCCGGTCCGCGCGGTGTCGCATCCACACACCCGTCTATCGCGCGTGAGCGAGTGAGACAGCGAGCGGACCGAAACAGGATTATGATCACAAATAGTTACGAGAGTTGGGCGTCAGCTGACAAATGACATCTTAAAGAGCACGTAATTTCAGACAACCAAAGATATCAGGAGCTACAGACTTATCCTTACAAGTAGTAGAGACGCTAGATTTTTTTAGTGATGATGTTTTGGAGATAGCACCACTGACTTTCTCATTCATTAGTTCGCTAAAAATTGTCCAGACAATGATTGATGAAGCCCTAAAACTTTGAAATTAGAAGACCAGCAAGTGTCAAAACATATAAACCTTAATTCAGTGATCGATCATTTGGATGGACTTGGCCTCTTGACCTGTAGTTTTACTCAAATATCGACCTTAATAAACCTCTAACTTTAATCGATTTTTTGCAATAGGCATAGTAAGTAGAAGAAGACGTGGTAGATACTTAATTGATACCTAAACCATTTCCGACTTTAGCAGCAGACATTTACAAAGCAGCCAGATATTTACAAAATCTCTGTAACCTACAAAAGTTTTTCATCTGTTTCAGATTTTACAGGTTTTATTTAGACAATTTTACATTGAAATGTTTATGAAACATTTTGTGTTACGGCACATAATACGTAATAGTGCAAGTAGTTACGGCTTGGTAACTCAAAAGAATTGTGAAAGATAAACATAAAGCATACATTTGGTTTTCCTCTTTCATGAGCTTTATAAATTTCGCATAGCTATTTTGAAAAGCAAGTTTTGTAGTTTCTAAAGAAATAAGATTTAGTAGATACCTCATTAGTATCTACCTTATAAACCAATTATAGCTACACTACGTAATAAACAGTAGGTAAAACATAATGACATACAATATCAATTAGCAATTAATAAAAACACGATATCATGAGATAAAGTCGTAAAATAATGGTAATAAAAATATTTTGATAGCACAACCAAAGAACATTCTTCTAAAAAACCACATACAAACGAAGCAGCTCTCCC
Organism: Phengaris alcon alcon; assembly: GCA_037179445.1. Classification (NCBI taxonomy): domain Eukaryota; kingdom Metazoa; phylum Arthropoda; class Insecta; order Lepidoptera; family Lycaenidae; genus Phengaris; species Phengaris alcon. The sequence continues at coordinate 10,350,481 of JAYRCH010000029.1, forward strand.
ACCACCTTACTACTACTGAGTTGAATTATGTGACACAAAATAAATGTAACGTCAGGAGTACTGAAGTAGTAATAAGTATGTCCCGATCTCATTATCAAGGCCGAACAAATTGTCAAGGTAATTGGAGTGATTTTAGAAAAATGCATGCGGAAGGTAGCTCGGGGTGCTCGTTAGATCCCTGACGCCACCGACTAATGACGGGCGAGACTGGCCGCATTCCGCGCGGGCCTCGGCTCTAATCCTCCATGTGTGAACACGGGGTATGTGACAACGCGGTTAAATAGGATTGACACCGACAGTGGCATGCCGCCCGCTACTGCCCACTGCCTATGTACTGAGTCTGTACCTACAGTGTTCCTACTACAGACTACACAGACAAAATATAGTGTCATCAATCATCATAGATAATAATTGCAAAATAATAATTGCAACTAATAACTAAGCTTAACTGATTTTAATATTTGAATCTAATTTCCTTATCACTCACTTGCAATCAAAAATATTATGATAGATGCAGCTTAGCAAGAAACATCATTCTTTTAGGAATTATTATTTAATTAAATTGTACATAATTATAGTAATTACGAATTATTAGCCTATGTTTAGTATTTTTAGTTCCTAGTACATAATAAATATCCATAGAAATACTAATTTTAATATCAAGACAGCTATTACGTAGTACTTACCTACTGTTTTGTTGTTTATCGTTGTGTATTTTTGGCCTAATTTTCATGAATGCGCGTGCGCCGTGCACATTGTGCATCTTCCTTATAGACGTCGTAAATTATTTTATTACTAACAATAACATGATTTATATTTTAAGCAGAAATGTTTAATTAATTAAATAACAATTTAGGCACAAGACTGTTTTTATGACGTCATGTAAAGTAACCTCATTTTAATAACAAAATAATTAACTTCACCTATTATAAGAAAAAGAAACGGTACGCTGATAATAAATTAGATTAATAGGTATTGCACAATACTCTCTATGTAACATTGCTCAACTTTTTCATAAGAGATGGCGTTATGTACTGACTCCTTCTTATCTGACCAATATTTATCAACACTTACAATGATCGTTGACATCATAATGATTTAATGATGCCCCGAAACATGTATAATTATTGACGCTTCTAAAGTAACTCTTTGCTCAAGTCATAAATTTTTATTTCCTCTGGCGCGTAATAAGTGTTCATTGTATTAGGTCATTACATATGAAATTGGCGTTTTGTAAAGGAGGAACATAAAGTAGATTTTTTTAAACATAATATATTTATTTAATCAAAGTATATACCATTGTTATCTATACACTTTTGCCATCTCATAGGTAGTTCATTGATTCCTTTACTAAAAAAACCATTCGGACAGGAATCAATAAAATCTTTGAAGGCGCTTTGGACTGCCCCATCGGAGTTGAATTTTTTCTCTTGCAAGAAATTATCCAAATTTCGAAAAAAATGGTATTCTGTTGGAGCAAGGTCCGGGGAGTACGGTGGATGTCTTAGACATTCCAATTGAAACTCCTCTAATTTGGTAGCCGTCTGTTGTGCAGTGTGTGGTCTAGCGTTGTCCTGAAGCAGCAGTGGCCTAGAGCGAATGCCAACGTCGGTTGTTTAGCAGCTAGCTTTTCCATCATGATTTGCAGTTGCTGGCAATAGATATCTGCCGTAATCGTCTGGCCAGATTTAAGAAAGCTGTAGTGAACGACATCGGCACTAGTTCACCAAACGCTCACAAGTAACTTTTTTGAGTCAATTTTCGCTTGGGGCAGGCTTTGGCTGGTTCGCCAGGATTCTATCTATCTAAAAATCCAAAACAGTACCTTGTTTCGAAATGATATAAGAATTGTCAGTAAATGTGTTTATACTTGATACAATGCTATTTTAGTTGTACCGCCTCACTTCTGATCGATCGTGCTCCGTGCTCGATAAGTCAACAAAAATTGAGGTTAATTCCTGGATATCACTTGCGCAAACTGATGCTCTAGCTGTGGGGAAATTACGAAAATATTGTGATCACGGAAATAACTGTTTATATAAAAATTCGAAAATAAAATGTCGTAAACCATGATTATATTTTGATATTGATATTGATTATTATTTCAACAGGGAATACGGTAAACGAGAAACTAGTTAGGGTATTTAAGTACCTACAGGTTACCTATTTAGAATTAGGTATATAGTAGGCACACCTTATATATTATTATTTAAAAAGCAATTTAAATAACTATTACTTTGTTACACATTTGTTACCGACAACTGGTTTCACAAGCAGTGTTAATATTTTTTTTAGTATGTGGCAATGCCCAAGACCAGTCACTGTTAAAAAATAGAAGGTATCCCAAGGTAGATGGTAAGTGATCCAGTCGTAATGATTGTAATCAAAAACATTAACGAGCGCTCGCGCCGCATTCCAGCATTAGATACGCCCAAAATTTCCCTTTTTAGCTACCACCAACTAAAACAATTTTATATATATTTAATGATAATGCCGAAGTAATTTCTGGCAGAGGCAACAAATAAGATGTTGCCAGTTCGTTACGTATTGTGACAACGCCCTAATATTTGGTGCACGGTTAGTTTTTTTTATTTTATTATTATTATCAACAAAGGTATGTATACACCTTAAATGCGGAATAATAATGAGCACCTATTTAAGCGCATACTCCTTTGGTTCTTACATTCTCCGGAATTGCGACGTGTCACGTGAATATAACATGAAGCCTGCGCCAGGATTAGCCTTGTGAATGTTAAACAAATTAGATAGGTATTTATTTTTGGATTGAATATTCATTGATTTGTAACTTAGAAGCCCTAACGAATCCTAAGTACAGTAAGTAGGTACATACAGTTCTAACTAAGCAATAGTTCTCATTCCTATTGAAAATGTATTTAGGAATATATTTTACGACTTAACTACAACTACATATCTGTATTAAAAAAAACTCGTAAAATAATATATTAAAATAATATTATACATCATAAGTTGTAATTATAATCCCTTTTTCCTTCGATCATTAACCTTTTTCCCATAAAGTTGAAGCGTTACAACAAAAATGTGTAGAACCACTACTCATAAAGCAATCGATACTAGGAAATAAATAACAAAAACAAAGTAGCTATACAAAAAACTCTACCCCAGTGTCACATTTCTCTGAGAACTATAGCTTTAAGTGTTTCTGAAATTTCTCTCAAAAATTTAAAAAACGTGAAACTCAAGTGGTCCATTTATAATAAATAATTTGAAGCGATAAACTTTAAAAGCTTTCTCCTAACGGTTCGAGGTTATCTGAGTTTTAAGACGATTGTGTATTAAAAGGTTCCTCGTCTGATTATTCTTATAATATTTCAGTGTTAAAAGCCTAATCTTTAGTAGATTAATGTATTAAGTAATGTTTATGACGTTTTGTAAATAATAATAATATGATTATAAAGTTAGTGTATGTACCAAGTTTACTATAGCTCTCTTGTCTGCTTTAAATACAATTTTAATTTAAAAACATCAATTACTTTCAGATACTTTAGCTTAACCGACATTTTTTTTAATTAAACAGGAAACGAGTAGACGGATTGCCCGATGGTTAGCGAGTACCGCCGCTCATGGACACTCGCAACACCAGAGTAGTTACACTTGTAACTCCTTTGGTGCTGCGCACTTGCTTTCCGGGTACTTAAAATCCCCAACCCCCCTTGGGCCTCGGTAAGCGTTATTTCACGTCGATTTTCTGTGAGGCTTTGGCATTCATCCGGTCGAACCGGCCCATTCGTGCCGTGCGTTATCTCAGTTTAATAACTTATTATGTAGAGGCAACATCATCTACATATTGTATTTTATTAAAAATGTTACCTAATTATAACTCAAGAGCAAGCTGACAAGATTTTTGTCACCACAGTTTTTTACCCTTCATCGACTTAAAGTTGACTTCATCCGATTATGTTAATAGTTTTTCAAAATTTATGGAGGTGTTTAAAAGAAAAGACGTGGGCATAAAAGTGTGAAATCGGTATTTGACAACATGTAAAAATTTAGTTTTTTTTAAATAAATTTAAAAAATAATTAGGTATTACAACTTGATAAAAGTAAAACGAATTAGGATTTTATGTCTAGTTTTGTAATTATATGCATTTCGAAGTCACAAAAAAAGTTGAAAGGCCATACATTTCGTAGTAACTTACTAGCCTGTGACGTCACTTACTATATAGTACGACTTTAATATGGCGCGTTTCCACGAGACTCACAAAAGTGCTTCAAACAATGCGCAATGTCTTGATTTTTAGTATACTATTCCCTTTATAATCTGTCTTATTTTTCAGAGCGCTATTCATTTATGTAATAAAAAAATACAGGAAAATACCGTAATGTTCACAGTCCACACAATATATATATTACATAGCTACAAGATAAACTTAAAAAGTTCTTAATAGTTTTTTAGTTTTTACAGTGTAAGATGGCTTAAGAAACAATAATTTATTATTATTCCTTAGCACGACCGAAGATTTATTTTATTATACGTAGAAGAACTGTCTAGTAGAGTATAAAATGTTACGGATTTACGATTCAGAACTAATCCTTAAATCTAGTCTTCTTGAATCTAGGCAACGTCGAAGAATACCAAATCTTATTTTCTTTAGTGATCAGAATAAAACATTTTATTGAAGTTTAAACAACTTTAAAATGGCCATGTGTGCATCGAATTCTTAGTAAAGGTTCTTGCCTCTATGAAGAGTCACGTACCGCGATTGTTATCTGTACGTGATGCTGCTTACCTGCCGTAAAATACGTTTAGCGAATGTGTAAAAATGTGTCGAACTTCTTAATATAACGATAAAAATAAATGCATATAAAGAAGAGATAGCGATAAGAGGCAACGGAGCTGCATGGTAGCTTTGTTATGCTATATTAAGGCTTCAAATATTGTTTAACAACTAATTCTTATGTAATGATAAAAATATATGTTTCTAATTAGTTTGATTCTTACGTTTTAACTTTAAAATGATTATTAAAATGATTAATAAAATTGAAGGTTATTTATTTCTAAAATCATACTTTATTATATAATGAAATCAAAGAAATCAATCTACTTTGCATAAAAAACAAAACTCATTGTTAAAAAATATAAGACATGATAGTCGAATACAAAAGCAACGCACGTATGTTTCGAACAATCCCTGTACCCATCACATCTCCGGCACAGACGCGTTAACAAAATAGGCGGACAAAACCAGAGGCTGTGCGTGCGCCGACCCGCGCACGAGTCAAGCTCTCGCCGATATTATTATCACATTTGTAAGCTCGTTTCTAACAGACTAGTTTTGTATTAAAACGAGCTAGCGTTTTTAAGTGGGTCGCGACTTATTATGTAATTTTTTGAAAGATGAAATACAGATAGACATTGATTGTGTACCTAAATGTATGGAACATCCTATAAATTTCCTAAAAACAGAAAGAATTATACTTACATACCACACCTATTGACTAGTAATAAATATTAAAGCTTTTGTTTATTTAATCTGTGGTTTAGATGATACTCACGATTATAAAGTAACAAGTTAAACAAACATTTTTTATCTAAAACAACTGGTTGGTTTGTGTTTAAAACTCTTTATTATAAGTTATTTAGTAAATTGTGTAAGCTCATTTATAGGCGAGATTTAAAAAAAACTTCTAATAGCTGTGACGAATGTAACAGTGCTCCAAATTTTCTTTTTAATGAGTGAAAACTGAGAATTAATTATTGTTCCAAGACCACCAGGGTGAAAATGGGGCCCATTAATCTCATTTCATACCATGGATCAGTGCTATTGAGCTCTGTAATGAACGTAACCGATCAGCGTGAGCCGTGAAACGAATTATACATACCTGCTTAGATTTAATACGTCTGATATCGTACCAATAAAATTCTAAAGCCAGCTCGATTCTCTCTCGAAAATATTGCGTATGTTTTAGAGATTACTATTTATTTTCTTTGTTAAAAACTTTGCTCTACATTCTAAATTCTGATAGTCCTCTCGGGTATCCTTTATCGATGCAATCACAGATTAGATATCTACTAAATAGTTACTTAATGCAGTTTCCATTTTGGGACGTTTGAAATTATTTTACATTACATAATGTAGGTACATTATATTGTTTTGATTTATATTATGTCTATTAGCAATTTTTTTTACATAACGCATCCTCCCATGAGATAGGTACGAGAAGACGGCCTTTAAATTCATCGATTACTGTTATATGCTCTTAAGAAAGTAAAACACATGGTACGTTATACATACACATACAGACTAGACATCGTGACGCAAGTCGTCCCTCATATCTAGACGAATTCGATCACGATTTTCTTCATGTCACTCCACACGATTTGGTCCTACTTACTCTCGACAAATAAGTTCGCTTTTTTATGACATCTTGAGATTATTTTGAAGTGTCCAATTAAATTCCAATGTTACAATTTTGCATGTCATAGCCCACCGTATTAGTATTGAAAGCAAATTACTCTATAATGCCCAATTGCCCACTAAATATATATAATTCTTGGGCGTATTCGAGATTGTAAATGATAGGTACTTACTTATTTTGACGTCTTCCATAGAATTGGCTCTGAATTATAGTATCGATAAACTTTAGTATAATTTACTTACGGCCGGGTTCAATAACCTATCTACCAATAACTATATTTTGTTAGAAACGCAAACTTGTATCGCAAAACACCGGCAAATGATTGAATGACGACGTTTTTAACAAATAGTTATTGGTAGATAGGTTATTGAAACCGGCCATTAGTCAAATACTAAAAAATAAATACTAAAATAATATAGATCTCTTTCTTTTGAGATCTGGTTTAATAGTTCGTAAATGCATATTTAGGCTCCAGCACAATATTAGGTTACTTTACTCTATTTTGTTTGATAATATTTATTGTCTACCTGGCCAAGGGCCTAAAAATCTTCCTTGATCCCACGATTGGACCTCTTCCCATTTAGTATGTACCAGTGTAGACTTGGGCCACGCAAGCAGTACCTACAAATTGTATGTTATTAAAGAAATTGGTCAATACAGTAGTTAATTAAAATGAAACGTTGCTACGTTAAATCTATCGTAACTGAACCATCACTTACGAGTACGTTAACGGTTTATAATCTACGGCCTGTATTACGTAGGTTCGGCCTGGCCTCGTATTACACCTATGATGATAAACTAGAGCTACTAATTAACTTGCCGAAACTTTGCAAATTGACAGGCAATGTAAAGAAGATGTCGAAAGACGACTGTATTTTGGTATGGAATTTCACCTAAGTGATGAAAGATGGAAAGTAATGAAAAAGTTGCAGATAACTTTGATGAACTATGAATAACCTGTAGTGTATATTATAATAATTCTCAGGAATCTTAGAATGTAGAGTCAGCTTACGTTGTTATGTTATGTATATCAGTATATGTACGTCGCAATAATATAATATAACTCCTACGAGAGTCAGTCGTCTGCCCCTCGCCAACTTAACCGGTTGTCAAATAAAGTAATTCAGTAAATCAGATATTTAATTTGAAGGCCCCAGCCATTGATCACTAAAAACCCATAGATAATTTCAAGTTTAATAATAAATCTTGGTACCTCGTCGTGCAATCAATTCTTAGAATTTAAATAGGGTGTACCTGCTAACAAATTAAATGCATCAATAGACGGGCCAGTCTATCCGCATCTACATAGGTATGAAAAAGTTTTTCCACCTGGCTAAGGCACGTGCTATGTTCAGCTGTTCAGTTCTATGTTAATAAGCCAGCCGCGACTTCCATAAACAGCGTAGCATTTTTTTGCTGACAATAAGCAAATAGCCCGGCTCGTAATAGTACCATACAATTCAGAAACAGGTGAGTTAAATATGGGCTTGCGAGTGGCACATTGACTGACTTGAGGGATTATAGTCGATGTTGCTAGTTCAGTACTACATACACGTAATTACACACGAGAATTATAGTAAGGTGGTGGAATTTACTTACACCTTATAGAGGGGTGCTGTGGACGGGATCCAATGTATTCGGTTCCTATTGCATTAATGGGAGACGACTACATGTAAAATATTTAGTTTAATTTATATACTCAGAAATATTAAAGTATTACTACTTGATCAACATTACCCCTTTATATCATTTATAAACAAATTATTATATTATATATAATCACAGGTATATTATAATATACCTAGTAGTATTAACAGATTGCTATAGGTATTAAAAAAATAATAACAAAAATATTAGTCTGGCTCCGATTACCGGTACCCGAGATACCAATTTGCGAACAACTCAAAAAGTTCTGCCCATACATAGCTGAGTCCACGTAGTTTGACAATTCAAGTGCGAAAAAAAATGAAACCTTAAAATTTTTGGTTTGCCTGGGATAAGTCATAAGATTTTTCACTCGCAAAAACCCTTGCATACTAAATTTAATGGTAATTGTTGAAGCAGCTTCCGAGATTCTGAATATATAGGTATATAAAAAAATTGCTAGTTTAAAGTGTTAGATTTTAAACATTATGAATTAAAAAAAACAATAATGTGGGCGTACGATTCGCAATCTCCAAATGGAAAACTTATTGTGTGCTCTACATAGAGGTGTTTTTTTTTTTCAATTTATGTGCTTTTGTTTTTACTGGCTCAAATCAAATAAGTTGAAAATTTTGTGATGTAGATATTAGAACTGTTATTTATGGAAACTTTTGTTATAATGTTTAGCATCCAACATTTATTAAAATAATTTAAAAAAAACATGTTTGTTTCATTACAGAATCGGCAAAAAAATGAGCAGTGATAATTAAAAAACAAATGATAAAATCTTACCTAAATAAAAATCCTTTTTACAAAGTACACTTCAACTCACTTCAGCTAACACGAAAATCCACTTTATTCTTTAAATTATTCTAAGTATATTTTAATTTTAAAGTGCATAAATTATTAAATTGAACAAACTATAATTTGTATTCTGTTTATAAACTTTTCCCGCCCGTTCAGTTTGAATCTCTATGTAGAGTCAGTACGTGCGTCCGCTAGCGAAGCCGGTTTGACGCTGCAGTTTGTTTTATTTTGAGCCGCGCCGTACAGCGAGCCTCGAACCACGAATACTTAAGATAAAAAAACCAAAGAAAGGTTCCTTCTCAGAGTCCCGACTAGACCACTTCAGCTATAAATGGATTACATTACATTTGAATGCGGTCCTTGTAACGTTCAAACTGATAATACCTACTCTATGTAGAGTAAGTACATAGAGTAGGTACAAGGCATGTTTAGATTTCATTTTCTAGAGTAATTTTGCAATTAAGAACATTTTTGCTGATATTTATTTTTATGCTTGACCCATAACAGGTTAATGATATTTTAAATTGGATAGTGGCTAATACTAATTCATACTTACTAGGTATAACACAAAATCTTACGAGGGCTGCACTAAAAGTATCGGGAATGGAATATTTCCACTGTTCCTGTCATATTAAAATCTTTTTAATTTAAAACTCCTTGGTTTTAAAAATCGAATACCGTTTATTTATCTAAAAACAGATTCTCGGTCTTGTCACAAGGTCTTGTCAAACTTGTTTAGTCGTTGAGAAAATGGAATTGACTCGAGAAAATTCTAGAGCGATGATTTATTATGACTTTCGAAGTGGTTTAACACAAAAACAGTGTGTTGACCGGATGATTTCTGCATTTGGTGATGAAGCCCCATCCAAAACCACAATTTATCGCTGGTTTACTGAATTTCAACGTGGGCGTGTCAAGCTCAGTGATGATCCCCGTCAAGGTCGTCCAAAAACTGCAGTCACCCAAGAAAACGTTGATGCTGTGCGTAAGCTGATTGAGGAAGATCGACATGTGACATACCGCGAAACTCAGGCAACTTTAGACATTGGCATGAGTCAAATACAAATAATCTTGCATGAACAATTAGGTGTAAAAAAGTTGTTTTCCCGATGGATACCGCATTTGCTCTGTGAAGAGCAAAAAGCGGCTCGCGTTACTTGGTGCGTCAGAACTCTCGAAAGATTCCACGCAGGATCCTCAAATGCTGTATACAACATCGTATCAGATGACGAATCCTGGATATACGCGTACGAACCCGAAACAAAAAACCAGTCACGAGTTTGGGTGTTCGAAAATGAGTTAAAGCCAACAAAAATTGTTCGTTCACGGAGTGTTGCAAAAAAAATGGTGGCCACGTTTGTCTCCAAAACCGGCCATGTTGCGACTATTCCTCTTGAGGGACAAAGAACGGTTAATGCAGAATGGTATGCTAACATTTGTTTGCCACAGGTCGTTTCTGAACTCCGTAAAGAGAACTGCAACCGCCGCATCATCCTCCATCACAATGCGAGTTCTCACACCGCGCACAGAACAAAAGAGTTTTTAGAGCAAGAAATCATAGAATTATTAGACCATCCGCCGTACAGCCCTGACCTAAGCCCTAATGATTTCTATACTTTCCCTAAAATAAAGAATAAATTGCGTGGTCAGAGATTTTCATCACCTGAAGAAGCTGTGGACGCCTACAAAACGGCCATTTTGGAGACCCCAACTTCAGAAAGGAATGGTTGCTTCAATGATTGGTTCCATCGTATGGAAAAATGTGTCAAATTTCGCGGAGAATACTTCGAAAAGCAATAAATACATTTTTAAATAGTAATGTTGTGTCACTTCCTTGATTCTCGAAATTTTCAGTGCCGCCCTCGTATATCTCAAAGAAAAGTTATTTCGGTTTACGCGATAAAAAATTATAAGCAAACAATAAATGTTGACATTATTTTACTCCCGAACTATTTTGTCTAAAAAATATATAGCGGACTATCGCAATGACGTCACGTATTAATTCGCTCTCTTTAGTATTGCGATTTTAAATTGATGGTACCTTCGTTCATTTTTTAGATATAGAAATTAGTTATAGATTTTTTATTACCATGATAACATCTAGCTTTCATAAGACAAAAAAGTTTTCGAAGTAAAAATTCTTTGGCAGCTTTTGAGAGTGAAATTTCAACGTCACGACAAGATTTTGGTTACTACGCCACCTGTAGGAAGCTACTCAACTTTCTAAAGTAAGGCTCAATACACAGAAATCTCACTTCTGCCACGCGTACTCTGTACACGTCCTGTTTTTTAACTGGATTCTAAAAAAGGAGGCTGTTATACGTTCGTCTGTATATATTTTTTTTAGTATAATGTTAATTGTAGCCTCTTATCCTGTGTACCAAAGACACATCAAAAATCGATCCAAGCTTATTTTTATTATTACATTATGGTATGTTAAAAATACCTTCTACTTTACTTTACTTTTTTACTTTCAAAACCTCTACGTTTATTACCTATTAAGTTTTATAAACATCAGACAACTCTCAATGAAGTTATAGCTATTTGCCTACATTCGTAAGGCGTGGCGTATAGCCACTCCTAAAACGCTATTATTTACAATAATAAATCGTATTCAGGTTTAAGATTTAAAATTAATTTACGATAATTTGCATAAGTACCTACTTACCCAATTTACGAATTAATACTTTGCCCAACCCCTTAATACTATGACAACAAGGTTCAAAAGTAGCACAGTTCAAGTTTCTGCAACTGTATTTAATACTACTACTAATTTTAACTACACATACAAATACATTACTTTCTACTAAATTAATGCTAGTGTCAAGGATTTGCGTACCTGCAAAATATCTTATAATTTTTCATCTCAATCCTACCTTACATCTTAGAATTCTTGAGAGTCCATCCCATAGGTCAAGGCAAAACCTACGCTCGTGTTTATACCTGATAATAATGTTGTTTTATATATTACCTTGTCTACTGTTTATTTATAATAGGTACTTTGTTACTTCGAAAATTAGGTTTATAACAGCTGCCGCCGTTAGTCGACGCGTCGGTGTCTGCTACCGATATTGGTTGTCAGTATGCAACGTGCCATTGGCTGTTGACTGCTATTGCAACAGCATTGTTGCAGTACGCTCCAAGGATCGCGTCAAACATTGTTGCCAACCAATGTCGGCAGCCCGGTGCACGTGAGAGAGCATTTATTTGGCACGAATAGGCGCTCAACCGGTACAGAAAATTAGCATGGAAAAATATTTATCATATTTATAGACGCTTCCACACCACATCAATCTGGTCCTGCACTAAGAATCCGAAGAACTTGTATTTTGTTTCCAGACAACGGAAATATATTTAATATTGCTATACTATACACATTACACATATTTTAGATTTTTATTATACTATACACTAGGGCAGTCTTTCTTAAGGTGGGCGATAACACCCCCTTGTGGGCGCTGGAGGCCTCGAGGTAAGAGGCCCAGAAAAAATTGGGGGACGCTGATGTGATTTAAGTGGGCGATTTGTAAGTTCAGCTACTATTTAATTTAAAATTCACTGAAATTAAAATCCTCCTTAACATCCATTAATTATTAGTTTATAATTATATCCTATTTTATGGTATAAATATAAACTAAAAATATATTAAATATTGATTATTTTAAGGCGTCACAACGCCTTCATTCCTTATATTCAGTAATAGGTATGAAACACTGAAAAATATTCGTTTTTTCAAATGTCGCATTACACGTATTAAAAATAGGTATATCTATTGTTGCGGCCAAGCTGAGCACTTGCCGAACGAGGGACTTTTTATGTACCTGATCTAGAAAAATTAAATTGAAATTAGAAGGTTCAATTCACGTTTGGCGCTAACAAATATTGTACGATTTATTTGTGCAATCCTGAAACAATGGGGAGCGCTACAAAATAACAGATTTTCAAAGTGGGTGTTAGACGGAATAAGTTTGGGAACCTCTGCATATACACACATTTAATACACATCTAAGACACAGAAAACTTTTTTGTTTCTTCGGCGGGATTCGAACCCACCACCTCCGGCTTAAGCGCCAACGCGCTAACCACTGAGCCACAGGGGTCGTTTATAGAGAATAAAGCGTGCATTGTGCATTGCTGAGTGAATGAATACTCAAAGTACAGGTGGGAGTTTAAAAAACTGGCAAGTTACTTGTAACTGCTCTGATCTTGCAGGTGTTCAAGGTGTCCGGCGGCAAATTAACATCAGACGTTTGTCTATGTTAGCAAAATATGATGTTCTTTCAATCATACCATCAGCATTTCCCAGTTAGATTACTATTATAGTTTACGGTTTACACAATAAATACTAAATGGAGACAATGACATAATTGATTGAGTTAATTTTTTAAAAGCTACTTTTAAAGTTAGAAGTCTTTATTACTTGTTTAATTTTCTGTTTCAATTCTCTCTACATCTTCCACACTAATATCGCCCGAAAGTTGGTCTTCTTCTTTATTAGTAACTATTCCTTTTTTCAAAAATGGTTCATGCAAAGCCTTATAAAGTTTCTTAGCTTTTGTGGCACCAAAGCCCGGACAGTCAGCAAGTCTTCTCTCGGTTGCTTTTATAATATTGTCTAGTGAACCAAATGTTGATATTAAGGTCATTGCATCTGTCTTATTAACTGGTTTTATAGATGATATAGCATTGACAATCTGCAAATATAAAATTATTTTGTATTAGAATAAGCAATAAATAAATTATTATAACATACCGCTTAAATCCATGAAAATAGTAATGTGTAAAAAAAACAATATTGTGGGTAGTATGGTGGACTATCTTGGCCTCATATTGAGAAAATACTTATATTGTATCAGTATATTGAAATATGGAGGCTATATACAATAAACATAAAACAATATAAACATCTGTATTTTAAAATACCAGAAAACAATAATTCATAATATAGCAGCAGCACAGAGTAAATAGCATTTATAAAATATATTTGATAATATTTACATAGAATATATTTTTATTGCCAATGTATAATATTTAATAATGCTTACTAATTATTTTATGATCTCATATATAATCTAAATAATTTAAAATAAAAAAACATGAATGCCAGTTACCTTTTGATGGGGGTCATTTTCAATTTTCTCCATGATTTTATCAGGCGGTTTATTTTCAAATATTTTGTAATTTTCTATGATCCTCCCAGACTCCTCTGGACTCCAAGCCAACATTAATGTTAAGTCAGTTAAAAGACATATTCTTGTCAAATTTTTTAAAACTGCATGAGGATCTTTTAGATCCACCTTTAGAAATTATGAAAATAAAAATATGTATATTTTTGGCACCTTTTAATTAATAGTTTAGATTCATTCAACATTCAACCACTGGGTTGGCAATGCGCGGCCCTCGGGTCGTATACCACCCCAGACTTATCTCTTTGCAGCCCATTTTTGTAAATAAAAGTCTTTAAATACATAATAAATTTTAAAAATAAAAAAAATACACCTAAATTCTATTAACTTAAATTATGCAAATGCAGTTTTTCAAAAGTAGCTGCGAGCATGTGTATATACAATTGATAACTAGGTTGATTAGAGGTATCAGGTGCAAAATGATCTTACAAGTGCCTTTATCAATTTTTTTTTACTATGTGGTCCATGTGAAATAGACAGATTTTATAAGCTATTGAATAATATTCATATTACACTTACATGCAAGCCCAAATGTATTTGCTAATGTAATGGTATCACAATATTTAAGTATAACAAATAAATAAAAACACACCTGTACTAAAAGAACTCTCAATTCATATTTTTTTCCCAACTCCTTTAGTCTATTGTGTATGTAATCAGGATTTAAATTGTGATATCTAACTGATATAAACAAAATGCCAATGGTTTTGCCAATCTCATAATCTGGTACTATATCATCATATTCCCAAGGAACACTGGTAATGAATTTCAACAGAGGGTTTCCACGCTGAAAAATAGTAGTTAATCAGTAATATATAATAGTTCAGTGATTACTCATAATATAGAGCATTAAAGACAGGTTCTTTGCTTACTTGTTTCTGATTTACTAGCACACAATGTCCTTTAGTTGTGCCTGGTTTAGGTTCTGTCTCTGTTCCCTTTTTCTCAGGATCATTTACAGCGTCTAAAAGAAAATTTATTATCAAATGTTTGCTTTAATTTTAAATAAGTTACATTTAAAAATATTTATGTAAATCTATACCAGGCTGAATCGGTTCCAAAACATCTAATCTAGACTTTTTTGCACAAGATGGTTCATTTATGTCCGCTAATAATTCATCCAAACCATCATCCAGGTCCATGTCTTTCGAAAGGTAACAATATCTTTTTTTGTTTGTTATCACTTCACGACTAATTCTATCGGTAATAGCGAATTATACACTTCGTTTTGAACATTCACAAAAATATTTATTTTTGAATTATGTCTCCGTGCCGCGCCGGCCTCATCACAGGACACAGATATAATATTATGTAGCTAGGTCCATAGATGATAAGTAATACTACTGAAGCTAGGTCTCATTGGATCATTAATTTTTTAATTCTAAGTCTTCTTAATTTTTTTTTAGATAATATTTCAAAAAAAGGCGGTAAATTAAAAAGACCGGAAATTTTCATATTAATTTTCAACACCGCGACCGTTCTCAACATCAATCTTCCACATGCCATAATTTTTTATTTTTTTTTATTTATATATGGCATCGGCTTATAGCCATTTGCCAGTGTCAAGTTAAAAAGGCGGGCATTGAACTTTCATTTCAATTTTCAACACCGTATTCCTATATCGTCAAGTCTTAAGTCTAGTCAAAGTCCAAATATATAGTCAGTACAGTCCATGAGGCATGTCAGTCGATTCAGTAAAGTGGTAGAAGTTTTACTGAAAGTTCCTAGGGAGTTTTGGCGGCAAACACAAAATAGCACGTTTTTAGAAGTTGTATCACTTGCCCACACATGTGCACGTAAACGAATATTTAATGGGTAATATTCTACCAATATTACACATTAAGAACCGAGTTATCACAAATTTATGAAATCTTACAAATTTCATAACGTCACCCATTGAACTCCCCGGCAAAACTCTGCCATATTTTATATAATTCTATTTTTCCCGCTTATTCAACTTGACACTGGCGATAGCTATAAGCCGACAGGCAAAAGAAAAGTTTTGCCGGCGACTTCAACGTGTGACGTTGTGGATTTTGTATGGTTTCATTAATTTGTGTTATTTCGGTTCTTAATGTGTAATATTATATTGTAGAATATTAACCATTAAATATTCGATAACGTGCACAAGTGGTACAACTTCTAAAAACGTGCTATTTTGTGTTACCCAAAACTCCCTCGGAACTGAATCGACTGATATAACTGGAATACATGGAATACACTGACTATTTATTTGGGCTTTGACTAGACTTTAGACTTAACGATTTAGGAATACGGTGTTGAAAATTGAAACGAAAGTTCTATTTCCTGCCTTTTTAACTTGACACTGGCAAATGGTTATAACCCGATGCCATATAGGTATTTAAAAAAGTTATAAAAATAAATGCCATTTCTCTTTTGTCAAATCACAAATGTCAAGCAATGTCAAATTGTAAAAACGCGTACGGGCGTAGGGCGGTGTTGCGTGTTTATTTTTTATTTCAAGTATTTATTATTTTGCGTGTACATACTATTTTTAATACTCATTACAATTAATTAAATTTTAGTTCCTGTTTTGACGTTTTTATCAAAGTGCGAATTTCTTTCCATTTCAATTAAAAGATCTAAGAACAGCTGTTTTTAAATATTTGCTTACTGTATGTTTCTATTTATAAATATGAAGAGACTTTTTGTGACTGCTTTATGGATGTGATTCACAATGAATTATCCGAAAAGAACTTCTACAGTTAATGGGAAAGAATTAAACGAAGACGCTTTTGAAGATTCTGCATTATTTGAAAACTTTATCAATTCAACATTCATTGATACAACAAGGCTCAATGAAAGATCTTCAAACAATGATTGCGATAAGAGTGCACTTAATATCAGGTAATGTAATGGAAAATATTAAGTTTTAAAATTCTTATTTTCACTTACACTAAGTATGTTATTATACATAATTTTTGTGTAATTAAGGAATACATATTGGGTATAGGCATTTTGACAACCCCTGTGGCTCAGTGGCTAGCGCGTCGGCGCTTAAGCGGGAGGTCGCAAGTTCGAATCCTGCAGAAGGGAGAAAAAGTTTTTCTGCGTTACTTTGTCTTGGATGTGTATTATACATATTATACTAGCTTTGGCCCGCGGCTTCGGCCGCGTGCAATCGTGTTCTTGGAGAAAAAACCTCTTTAAATTACTCTACTCACTGCAATATACTATTGGATACAATATTGAAAAGGGTTTCCTACCGGCTGGTACCTCCGTGCCGTAACTGCTCTATGTCCCCTGCATTTTAAATCAATATTATAATATCTACTAAAATATTCATTTCAATTACGTGCTATAAAGAGCCATATTGATCTATATTAAATGCACAATGTATTTAAGCTACTTAATTGGTTAAGAATTATTGCTGTATTGCTTAAAATAACTTCATAAATAAGCCATTATTCATTGTTAAAAGTAAAGGACAAAAACTGGTTATTGTGGGTTAACCCTAAGAGATAGACATATACCATTGGCGAATTTTTTGTAGACATTTTTAAGGTGTACAAAAGAATTCAGCCAGCATTTGCAATGTAAGCGCAATTTTTTTTTGTTTATTTACGACATTAGAAACCTCTAAAATTATCAGTGTTTCTCTTCTATATAATGCATTTTAAATACATATAAAACTTCCTCTTGAATCACTCTATCTATTAAAAAAACCTGCATCAAAATCCGTTGCGTAGTTTTAAAGATCTAAGCATACATACAGACAGAAAATGCAACTGTGTTTAATACTATGTAGTGATAACACAGGCCGACAATTATAAACTTTATTTGGTAAGATAAGGTAAGGTAATGTACAATTTAATGCTGTATGTCTCTTCCTCATATCAGCTCTACTATATTCACTACCCTCATTTTGACTTTTTGGTCAGTTTGATGTATAAACAGCCATTTTTTAATAACTGCGATAGGACTTATCTTATTATGGCTTGCATGTCCAGATTTTGTGTTAACTATGTGTAAAGAACTTGATAAATCTGTGAAAAACCATTGCAGACGCGCTTATTCTCTTGTATTTTGCTGAATTTGGCATTGAAATTCTGAGTCAGAGCAGAAGTATATGTGCCCAATAGTGTTTGCAAAAGATGCAACGTTTTCAGTTTGTATGACCAACATGGTGGGAAAAGATACTTATAAACTAAAAAAAATATCATAAATGGAAACACCCAGTGTTCCTTGAGCCCAAATACTCATTGAGAAAATGTCCAAACACCAGTTTTTCAGTAGGTAGTGTAGAACAAAATTTCGCAGATGTTACAAGGCGGATTACCTATAGTTATATTGGGGTATCATGCAAGACAGTTTCGTCCAAAACAAGCTCATAAAATACTATTTTTTGACTTTCCATCCTGAAATAAGTTGATTTTTTGTGTCATAGCCATTTCATATATCTCAGTAACTAGAGCTAATAGAAAAAATCTAATTACATTTTTGATATCACCGTGGAGGACATACTTATCAGGTCTGATATCCTAGGCACCAAAATAAGTTTTGGCCAGTGATAATGTGTATAGTATAATATTAAATATGTTTCTGTTACCTGGTACCTGTGATACAAGTTCTTCGGAGACTACTACTAGTACTACTACTAGAACTAGACATAAAATCTTAATTCTTTTTACTTTTATCAAGTTGTAATACCTAGTTAATTATTATTATAATTTTAGAAAAAAACTAAATTTTGACATGAAGGAAAATACAATTGGATATTTGATAAGAGCTGCACCATGCAGTTATATGCAGTAGTGTTTTTTTTTCGTAGTTAACAAAGTTCAATTTTGAATTTTTGTGGCCTTTATTAGTACACTGCATGACAGACGTAGGTAGGTATATAATAATAATAATATCTATGGACGTTTTGACAACATGTCAATCTGGTCCCCTGATAAGTTCTCGAAGGACTTGTGTTACGGGTACCTGACAACGGAAATATATTTAATACTTTTATACTATACTTATATTTAATATTTTTATTATATATAATACATATAAAAATTTATTACACATCCTTGACCCAAGAACACAGAATAATTTTTGTTCCCTGGCGGGATTCGAACCTGCAACCTCCGGCTTGAGAGCCAACACACTAATCATTGAGCCACAGAGGTCTTTTTGCCCTGATATTTTAGTCTTGCATCTGGCAGCCCTAAATACACAGCTATGACGTCTCTACGTAGTTTGTAATGTTAAGGCTGGGATTATATGATCCGGAATCCGAAAATTCAGAGCACTGAAAATTAAACTCTGCGCTCATACAATAGAGTTGAAATTTGAATTGTCGAATGTTAAGCTATCATATAAGGCATTGACATTTGACTCGACACCTGTGTTTTTTTTATTTTCATCTCTATTATATTAATGCAGAGTTCTATTTTCAGTGTGCTCTGAATTTCCCCAGCTTTATGGATTCCGGACAATATAATCTGACAATTTTTTAATTCAAGAGTTTTACAGTTTAACAGAATACCTTATTATTACTGATATATATATTTTTTTAAACAATTTATTTAACGAGGTTTATGGTTCACTTGGCATTTATGTCAGCCTCATAGTTTTATTTAAATTAATAAAGACATAATAAGGTATTTAAGTGTGACCCTTCACAGATAAAATATAAAATATAATTAACAAACGGGCATCCCGTGATAGAGGCGTTGCCAAAATAATATTAATTTGTTCCCCGAACAAATTCTTCGGAAACATCCAGCTTCTGAGGTCACGATTTCGGCCACAAGCCACCATTAATGATATTATATTAATATGTGAATACGCAAAAACTTTTAATACAGTTTTACTGAAATTGTGCAATCGGAGGAATATCGAAATTTGGCCTGTTTTAAACATTAAAGTTTATATGTGGAGGAATGTGTGGAGAAAGCTAATTTTTTTTTAAATAATAAGTACATATAATTAATAAAATAACAACATTATAGGGCGAATTTCGACCACAGGGAGGTCTATAGTTACATAAAATGTATATTTGTTGATTTGATACCAAAATCTTAAATAATTCAATGTTGTTTCAGTGCTCTATGTTGTGATGAAGAGATCAGTGGGTATGATAAGTTGACAGGACAGAACTGGATCTATCCCACAAACTATCCTGTTAGGGATTATCAGTTCAATATAGTCAAATCTGCCCTCTTTAAAAATACTCTTGTATGTATACTAGTCAATATTTGGATAAAGTAATTGTCTGAAGGGATCTGAATAATTAAATATCATTTATATATATATATATATATATATATATATATATATATATTTGTAATAAGAAACCATAGTATGATGATCTTGCCTAGAAAAGTTATCTAAATGAATATCCATCATTTTTTAACAGGTCAGTCTACCAACTGGATTGGGAAAGACATTCATAGCTGCCGTAGTGATGTATAATTTCTTTCGCTGGTATCCTCTAGGCAAGATAGTGTTTACAGCACCCACCAGACCGCTGGTTGCTCAACAGATTGAAGCATGCTATAATATAGTTGCCATTCCACCTAGGGATACTATTGAAATGACAGGTAAATATATCTGAATTCCTATATTGCCTATTAGATATTTCTTTAACTCTTCGTAAACACATTATAATTAAGTCTAAACTTATGAAAACACACTGTAATTATGTCTTAACTTATGATTTTAGGACACATGCCAGTCGCAACAAGAAAATTGCATTGGCAAACCAAAAGAGTAGTTTTTGCAACACCTCAAGTTATTTACAACGATATCAAGTCAGGTATATGCCCTGGTGAGAAGTTGAGATGTTTAGTAATCGATGAGGCACACAGAGCAAGAGGCAATTATGCATACTGTCAGATAATATCAACATTAACAGATATGGGACATAATACATACAGAGTCCTGGCACTGTCAGCTACACCTGGGAATAAGGTGGAAGATGTTATTGTTGTGAGTAAAAGTAAAAAATAAATTGTATACTGTTAAACTTATTTCTTCTATTCTACAATATTATTATTTTTTAGGTACTAAATAATCTACACATTGCTCACTTGGAGTTACGAACAGATAATTGTATAGATGTACAGAGATATAGCCACTCAAGAAATATTAATATAGAAATTATTCAATTAGGCCCTGACCTGTCGAATTTGCGAAAAGAGTATGTTGAGGTTGGTTAAATTGATTACTCATTTATTCTGTCTCTGGTATAGTTTTACAACAAATAAAATGTTTAATTATTTGGTTGCCCATGTTTTTTTTTTTCAGATTATAGATGGATACACGCGAAGATTAAAACAACTGAATATTTTACCGCAAAACCTGGGCAATTTATCCAAAGGTCGAGTGATCATGCTGTACAAAGAGTTTCAGAACCGAGAACGAAGTGTTAGGTGAGAAAACAATATTATAAAGCTTTTTTCCTAGCCTACTTTTCAATTAAGTAACTCTTTTTACCCAACTACGGCGAAGCCTAAATGAAGGGTAATGATTTTGGCAGTCTATGTATGTTCTACCGTAGCGTCTAAACTACTGATCCGATTTTAATGAATGAGGTGTCAATAGATTCGTAAAAATAGCCCGGGTAACATAGGCTATATAATTTACGTAGTCGGGTTATAGTTTTTTTTATAAAAAATGTAGTTTGTTGACAAATTTACGTCTAAATAAATTTGGTCAAACATAATATGACCCTTTTTTTTCTCCTCTTTTATATCTGCAATAGGCTCAATATATAGGTATAGCCATAATCAGATCCTATCTTCTTAATTTGGATTGATGAATATTGTCCCGACTCCATTACCCCAGGTCCAAGTTTTCAGGTGTGGCCATTAGTATGGCCTATCTTTTGTCAATGTCCAGTATATTTCACTTTTTAAACGTGACTTTTGTGTATTACTACTAGTAATGAGGGCACATGCAAGTAATTTAACGTGTTGCTGTAATCTCTTTTTGTACATTGTACTATGTCTTTTAGCTTCTCCCTTGACAGTTAGGATGTTAAGATGATCATGGATTTCAGTATTGCGTGTGAACCAAGGCGCTTTGGAAATAGTTTTAAGCGCCTTATTTTGGAATATTTGTAGTACTTCAAGGTTCGAATTACTTGCTGAGCCACATAACTCTATTCCGTAGGACCAGATAGGCTTCAAAATACATTTGAACACCAGTATTTTATTGTGTAGTAACTGTGATGACCGCCCTATGAACCAGTTTAGGTTGTTCAGTTGCATGTTCACCTCATTTTTCTTGGCCTTGTTGTTTGCAGACCAGGTAAGTTTCCTGTTCAAGGTATAGCCCAGGTATTTAACGGCTGTCTGTGTGGTAATATCTCTCCAGCTAGCTGGTAACTGGTTTGCAGTCTTCTTTACAAAGAGTGAATGTTACATGGGTGGATTATGCTCTAATGCATCCATGTTTGGATTTTATCCATGTGGCCTTGTAGCATGTCTGAGGCTTTACGTGGACATTTATCACTCGATAGACAGTCGGTGTCATCAGCGTATGTCGCAGTCTCTACGCCATCAGATGCAGGTAAGTTAGCAGTGTAAAGGGAGTATAGGACTGGTCCAAGTACAGAGCCTTGTGGTACGGATGCTTTTACGTTGCTTATTGTGGAGAGCTCATCTTCAAACCTTACTTAGAATTTCCGGTCCTGCATGGAAGATTTCAATATCATGAACAGTGCATTAGTAAGTGGGTTTTTTAATTTAAACAAAAGACCTTTGTGCCATACTTTGTCAAATGCTTGTTGTATGTCTAGGAATACTGCTTAGCAGTGCTCTTTCTTTTCCAGAGTTTGTCTAATTTTTTGTACTACTCTATGTACTTGTTCATTTGTAGAATGTCGAGGTCAGAATCCGAATTGGTGGTCTGGGATTGCGTTATTCTCCTTAAGTTCATATTGGAGTCTAGTTGACTCTTTAAGGTGACAGTTTCCATTTACAGACACCCTCAACACAACCTCATAATGAAGGACTTCACGGTACTCATTTCTCTCTACCATGGACTAGAACTGTTAATCAGACACGGCTCCAGGGTTTTTCTCAACTTCTTCGACGAACACCCGGAGAAATCGTGGATACAAAACGATGATCAACTCACAATGCTGCTGGAGAGATTGAGGGATGATTTGGGAATCAATCCACTGTCGTTCGATAGAAGTGTCCTGCCTGATGGAACTATACCCGAGGTAAAATATAATAGTTGTATACAATCATATACATCAAATACAATTAATGCTCAGTATTATTTAATATCATATAAGTTCATAGAAATGTTATATCTTTTACAGATACCCAAAGATTTGACGTTTGGTCACCCAAAGTTTTATAAGTTAAAGGAAATAATGCAACAACATTTTACCAATGCTCAAAAAAAAGGCGAAGACACAAGAGCTATTGGTACGTTTTTTTTCTAATTTAATCTAAAAGCTAATATAATTAAACAATCACGTTATATAACTGATATATTTTTTCTTTTATTTCCAGTTTTCTGCGAGTACCGCGAGAGTGTGAACTTGGTGCACTGTCTTCTGCTACAGTGCAGACCTCTGATCAGGCCCCAAATATTCGTGGGACAGGGATCTTCAGGTGGGAATGCAGTGTTTTTGGATTGTCACAATTTATTACTTCATTTTAAATTATGTAAACTTATGTATACAAAATAATATGGCCTCAATTTGTTTATATTGAAGACAGTAAATTGTTGATAAGAAACAAATAATAACCCAGACTTGTAGAGAATCCAAATACAACGATTTTAAAATCATTGCCTAGAACACAATAATTCGAGTACCTACAATTTGTACTATAATATAACTGATTTGAAATCACCTGTGCAGGTCGCGAGGGCGGCACCACACAGCGTGCGCAGGCGCGCGCTGTGCGTTCTTTTCGCGCGGGCGGCGCTAACGTGCTAGTGAGCACGTGCGTGGCGGAGGAGGGGCTGGATGTTGGAGCAGTGGATCTCTGTGTGTGCTTCGATGTCGCCACGCGCTCGCCTGTGAGACTCGTGCAGAGGTAACGCGAGATAACTTTAGAAATAACTCTTGTAAATAAATAGAAGGACTAAGACGACTTAATATTTTTATAATCAATTAATTTATGCAGTTGCCTCTCTCTTTATTTAAACAAATTATATGCTTTCCACCTACATTGCTTGAAAAATTGTGAGATAGTCAATGCAACACATCAATGCTTTGGCAGTTTATACTTTATTGTTAAACTGGTTCTCCATCACATCAGACCGTCAATAGTTATGCTGTGATATAAATTATTTCATAAATCTTTTATTTTTTGTTCAGATGCGGTCGTACCGGTCGTGCAAGAGGTGGTCATGTCTATATTCTGGTCACTGAGGGAAAAGAACATCAGGTATAATCAAAAAAATAATATTTTATAGCCTTTTAGAAGAGTAAAGGTATCCGATATATATATTACTCCGTTAATTAAATATAAACAATATTTGCAGACACTTATGGAGAGTATGCGACAACGAGACGGGCTTAACTCAAAGATCTTGCAGTCGAAGGAAGTACAAAATAACCTTTACAAGAACAACCCGCGGTTGTTGCCGCGAGACTTCACGCCTCAGTGCAGGAAAATGTTCATCACAGTCAAACCCGTCAACACTTCTAATGAAAAGACAGATACAGACAAACCAAAAAAGGTATTTTATACCTTTGGACGTCAAAAAGTATCTAATCTTCAATCAACAATAGCAGTATAACTAATATTTTTTAACTTAAATGTTGCCCGCAAAATAATTCCTACAACGCAATTGAGTGACTTTTTAAATATAATTATTTGAATTATACAATAACTAAGCTCTTGCCCGCGGCTCCGCCGCGTAAATACAGCATCCCTCGGGAACACTACTTTTTGGGGATAAAAAGTAGCCTTTGTTTTATACTTAATTTATTTAATACAGAGCTCAAGCTACTACCATACCAAATTTCATCAAAATCCGTTCAGTAGTTTTTGCATGAAAGAATAACAAACATCCATCCTCACAATCTTTCACGTTTACAATATTAGTAGGATATAAGTAACATTTTTAAACGACTTTTAGGGGCAGAAGGATTTAAGAACCATGTTGCTAGGGGCACCTTCAACTGGTAGTTCAAGCACGTCAAGCATTGATTTACCTAGCCATGTCCTAACTAAAGAAGAATTCAACAAACTCTATCCAGAAGGTTATAAGGAAATGGATGTATTAGCTGAACCCACAGAATATTACTCTACGAGTAAAGGTGAGATTATAGAAGCAAAAAGAACATATTTTTTTGTGAAAAAATATTTTTAAAAGATGTATCATTAGCAATCCGGCCCCTAACTAATGCGGCGCCCTGTAACCCGAGAACAGGTTGAAACAAGTATATGCAACCACTATTTGATGCTACAGCTAAAAAAATATAAGTATTTCATAAATTGATTGTTTCATATTATGATTTTTGTTAATTGTTTTTGATTATTTTAGTACGTTGTTTTAAACACTTACGGATTGTGTCGCGGTGCACTTTTCTTTTTCCCGAAGTTTCGGCTATTTTCCAGCAGCCGTGGTCACGGGAGGACTGAGGTGTCAATTGTCCTATTTGTTGAAGTTGTTCAAACTACCCGAAGATTCTTCAATTATTATTTGTGTTCCGATCCACGCAAAACATACTAACAGTATCTTACAGTAGATACTGTTAGTATGTTTGCGTGGATCGGAACACAAATAATAATTGAAGAATCTTCGGGTAGTTTGAACAACTTCAACAAATAGGACAATCAACCAACCCAAAGGACAAACCCTAGGGTTTCGCGATACCTCTGTAGGGGTTCCGCAAGAATTTAGAAAAAAAATCAAAACACCTCTCTCTGGTCGAACTTTTTGACTCCGCCCGCCGCGCCGCCGCCGCGCGTATACTTGTGAGCGCAGTCCCTTTGATAAAAGCCGCCTCTGAATTAGACACTATAGTTGTGAACAAGCTACTTCTGCTCTAACTTCAAAACATAAAGTCGAGATTGTTTACAACGCATTTTTTGTATTTCTATTTCCGCTTTTTGTTTATCAAAGGCGCCGACTCGAGTATTTTTGAGAATGTTCGAGATCTAGTCTAGGACTAATTATAAAAGCGGCGATCGCGCGTTGCGCCTCATCAGTCAGTTGACGATTAGCGTTCTGAGCGATAAGTTCCTACCTACCTGACTAGCGAATTGCGGAGTTTAAACATGATATGTAACTAGTGTTTATTGTTCTACTGCCTGCTGTGTTAATCTGATTGTATCAGATTTGTACATTTCTTTTTTGGACTAAACTTAGTCTCTTATAAGCAGTAACGATTGTGCATTATTTTGACCCCACCATCCTGACGTATAACATTATTAATAAAGAAGAATGGAACGTTGGCTTAAAGGCGTTAAACGTGTTGCAACAACATCTTCTAATGACGCTGAATGTTCAAAAGCAGTACGCGCGGAGAATGCAGCAATTAGCGATCCAGACGATGATGCCACGACGTCAAGCTCCACGGTTTCAAAGACGAAAAAAAGGAAGTATGATGAATCATATATCAGTTTCGGATTTGTGGATTCCAACGGCTCACCTCTCTGCATGCTATGTAGTAAACTGCTTCCTAATAGTTCCATGGCACCTGCCAAATTGCGTCGACATTTAGAAACTGTACACCCCGAGCCTAAAGACAAGAATAAAGAATTTGTTGTTCGCAGAAAAGAACATTTATTGGAAAGTCAAAAAATATGATGCATGTAATACAAACTATCAATGAAAAGGCCACGGGGAATCATATTCAGTTAGCTATCGCATTACACAAGCAGGTGAAGCGCACACTATCGCTGAAAATTTAATAAAGCCATGTGTGTTAGACATAACAAAATGTATGCTCGATGAAAAATCTGCAAAGCATCTTTCTACTGTGCCGCTATCAAACGATACTGTTTCACGGCGAATCCATGATCTGGCAAGCTACGTCAAACAAGAACTAGTTACACGTCTACAAAAAACACGATTCGCCTTGCAAATGGATGAGTCAACTAATGTCGCTGGTCTGGCTATCTTGCTGGTTATCGTGAGATATCCATATGAAAGTTCTTTTGAAGAAGACATGCTTATGTGTTCACCGCTGCCCACAAACACTACCGGGGAAGAAATTTTTAATAAAATAAACATATATTTTGAAGAAAATAATCTCAGTTGGGACGATTGCATTGACATTTGTACAGATGGGGCCAAGGCGATGACAGGTAAAACAGCAGGAGCAGTGTCACGCATAAAAAATAAAGCGCCTAATTCTAGTTCCAGCCATTGTATTCTGCATAGACAAGCACTTGCGATGAAGCAAATGCGTCAAATCTAAAATTAGTTATGGATGAAGCGGAAAAATAATTAATTTTATCAAATCACGACCACTACAATACCGATTGTTCTCATTATTTTGTGAAGATTATGGCAGCAAACATAAAACACTGCTGCTCCATACAGAAGTGCGATAGCTGTCTCGGGGTAAAACTTTAACAAGGCTATTTGAACTTAGAGCGGAGTTACAAATGTTTCTTTCAGCTGCTACTTCTTTTAATTTGAAAGACCGTTTGTATGATAAAACTTGGTTGTTCCGATTGTATTTTATGGCGGATATCTTTCAAAAACTAAACGAATTGAATTTATCATTGCAAGGTAAACAGACAACAGTGTTCCAGGCCTATAACCAAATAACTGCCTTCAAAAGAAAATTAGATTTTTGGATTGTTTGCGTTGATAAGAGAAAAATAGAAAGCTTTACGTCACTCAGTGAGTTTGTTAGCGATAACGACTCAGAAATGTTTCAAGATGATATGTTTGAAGAATTGGTCCAATATCTCACTTCTATGCGCGCATCTTTTGAAAAGTATTTTCCCGAAGAACAGAATACAAAAATAAAACTGAATTCATGGATTCATAATCCTTTTTTACCCAACTTGCAAAAGCCCGAAAGTATGTCAAACGAGATATATGAATCTCTTTTAGAAATGTCATCAGACACAAGTATGGAGTCACTGTTCAAAACGATGCCTCTCAACGATTTTTGGTGCAGAATTCGTAATGAATATCTAATGCTTGGCAAAATGGCTCTGAATATTCTTCTCCCGTTCCCAACATATTTGTGCGAAACAGGATTCTCAACGTATGCAGCCACAAAAACAAAATATCGCAATAGACTGGACGCCGAACCTGATATGAGACTGCAACTGTCTTCTATCAAACCTGACATCAACCAATTAATGAAAAATAAAAAACAGTTTCATACCTCCCTTTAGTTAGATTTTTCTTTTTTAATATCTTGTAATAATGTACTTGCCATGTGGCATGTTAAAGTAAGTAATAATCAGTAACTGTTACATTGTACTTTCATTATGTTTATTAATAAAGAATACACTTTTAAAAAACTATTGTTTTATTGTAGGGTTCCGTCAAGTATTTTGCTTTCCAAAAAGGTTCCGTCACCAAAAAAGTTTGAGAACCGCAGGTATAGATAGACGCCTTAGTTATATTCCTTATTTTGTATTTTAGAAAGGATAAAAGAATTGAGTAAAAGTAATCAGGGCAAGCTCAATCTATGTACGTGGTTAGAATGGCAGAGAACATTACAAACAACTATAAATGTCGGACATTCCGCCGACTCACAAATATTAGCAGACATCTTGCAATACAGCGACGCGAAGAGGTTTAAAGCACTACCATCTACGCAAAGTCGAGGTATGGTTGGCACAAATATGAAAGTGAATATTATTACATTACTGTATTTTTTTATTTGGAGTAAATTAATAATTGTGAATTTTTTTTCTTGTAGATATACCGACATTTCCGGAGACAAATATGAAACCATTAACACCTGTAAAATCAAAAAAAGAGTCAAGTGTAAATCCTTTAACGCCTATAAAATCTAAAACAAACAACAAAAGAAAACAGAGACCGCCTCTGAAATCACCTGGCAAAAAAGACGGCGACATAAGAGCTCTGTTCAGTACCGCAACGAAATCGACGAAAAATTACACAAAACTTATAAATGATTTAGGAATTCAAAACACTGGCGGTCTAACCACTCAACTTATAAGCTTGTTAGTCGATTTGAGCTTAGAGAACACTAATAAGTCAAAAAAATGTTATATTTGTTCTACCATTTGCAACTGTAAAATGATACAAGATATTAGAAACCTTAGAAAGCCTATAAACGTAACGTTACACACAAAAAGTGAACCTAAGTTACCAGACATTAGCTTGATAGATGATTTTGACGCTAATTTAATTGCAATTTGTAATGAAACTATAACAGATATAAGCTACGAAATTAAAGATGAAATGTATGCAACAAAAAAATATATTTATGATCATGATTTTATACAAATCGATGCAAATACTGTAAGAGATACAATTGACACGAAAAATGTATCAAAGGAAAAACCATATGATAATGTGGACAAAAACTTTGACTTAGGTGATATTGACGACATTTTTGCGGCCAGTAGTCCTGAAGAAATTTCTCATCACGATGTAAAAACTAAAGACTTGAATTCAAGTCGTCCAAAGGAAACACTAGGATTTTTCGGTTTGGATAGTATAGATGACATTTTTGCTGATTCTGATGATGATCATCAAGAACTTAAAGCAAAACCAAATCACAATGATAAAATTAAATGTTCTACGCCAGGTGTTACCAAAACTGACGATAAGATGCATAATGTAGAAAAGACTGAGTTAAGTAATTTAGCAATGTCTGTTTGCAGCCCCAGAAGTCCATCACTTTTATCAGGAAGATGTAGGGCGTCACCTTCAGCATCTACTTCACCGATTCTTTGTAGTCAAGTGCGAAAATTTCAACTGAGCACAAAGAGAACAATAGAAAACAAATCTACGTCCTTAGCTGTTAACAGCAGAAGAAAACTGTCGTTAAGTTTTGAAAATATTTCAGCACCATCTAAAAGCAAACTGCTTAGTACATTTGTAGATAAGAAAAACACATCGAAAGAAAAGAGTATGCTTACTATAACACAATTGGTTGAAATGATTAATGATAAAAACGAACATTCAGTATCAAAGCTTTCAAATGTCTCAAAGGGCGCTATCCAAACTAGCCACATAGATAGGAGCCCGTCGCCAATTCTTTTAACACAAAAAGATAAAATGACTTTGAACACTAGTAGTGTTAAAAAAACAGCACCAAAAAGTCTCATTATTTTAGATAGTGACAGTGATTCGAATGAAACTACGCAAGAATACGAACTTAACAATAGTAAAGTAGTAAATAACGTTCATAAAAATCAGAGCCCGCCATTAGATGAAATCGTAAACAACCGAAATAAAAGAAAATTTGACGACGATGATCTTACAACTAACTCGCCGTACTTTGCAAAGAAACCAAAAGTAACAACCTCTTCTGATAAGCCCTTGACGTTGCAAGAGAAAGTTTTAGCTGCTTTAAATTGTAACAAAGTTGAACCTATTCCAAAAGACGAGGATAAAACTGTTAATTTTATGACGTCTCCTATATTATGTTCTCAAAAAGAAAACATAAGTCCTATCGCAAAAAATATTGAAAATAATAAATTTAATGCCAATGACGAAAAATTTATTATAAATCCAAAATTAGAAATATTGCAAATGTTCAAACGTAGTAAATATCTGAATATTAGAAGCCCCAAGTTAGAATTTACAAAGAAGAACATTTGTTTTGATGATAGCGATGACGATTTTATTGATAGTAATAAAACTGACATGATTCCAAAATTAAGACAAACACAACCACAAAAGAGTAATCGTAAAGGAAATGGCATAGTTCACAAGGTAAAAAACTTAATATTATATATAAAAGTTTTTATAAATAATTAATTATAGATACAACTTATAACATCAAAAAACTTCAGGTTAAGAAAACTGCAGCTCAGTTCATAGACGATGAAGCAGATTTGTCTGACGATGGGGATGATAGGAGTGGAGATGAATTGTCAGACGACAGTATAGGCAGCATCATAGACTTTATTTGCGACGACATGCCCAATAAAGACGAAACCGGAATCGACATGCACGCGATCTACATGAAATCTGTTAAGTGAGTATTATATTATAATCTAACGCTTTACCGATATTAATTTGTTTGTTTGTTGTCATAATATTACCATATGTTCTGTACTGTAATACCTTACTCAGTTATATTCTTATCATGAATTTCAGAAGCCCCGTAAAAGGTGTTTTCAAGATTCCCGAATTACCAAAAACATTTAATAATAACGACATACTATCACAATCTGTAGAAGAAGATACATACGTCATGGTAAGCAAAAAATCTTTCCTAATTTAGGCAATAATAATTAAAGTGGAGTCATTTTAATAGGTAACATTTGACAATTCGTCAAAATTCAACAACGTAACCTTGTAACGGCGGGCATAAAATAATATATATTTTCGTTTTGTTAGAACTGCACAATTGCTTAACTTTTTTCAATTACGATTACATATTTATTGTAATAATGACCGATGCGAGTAATTTTACGATTTGCTTTCACTAATAAACCATTCTAAACATAATAAACAATTTCTGATCTAAAAAACTGAACGTCGTTACAATGTTGCGTCAGTTAACCGTTTTTCTTTTTAAACACTAGGGATGTTACTCTAAAAATCGAAAGCTTTTATGTAGAATCGAATGCAATGATTACTTATGAAATATCACCATAAATTAATAACCACGTAGTGATTATAATAAAACATAATTATATTTAATATTCTTTTAACTATTAAAATACAAGAAGAAAATAATTTTACAAGATTTTTAACGAGATGTGAGAATAGACAATATTATTGAAAATTAATTAATAATATCTCTGAGTACTGACAGCAGTGATGAAGATGACAATACTAATAACAGTTCTGATAGTTCAACTGAATAAATGCAATTTTTTTGTTAAATTATGTACTTGTCTTATTTTGTTCCTTAAATTTACGAAAGAAAAAATAATAATGGGACAGGGATTCAACTGATGACTTTAAAATTCACATATGTTTCAAGTCCGTATCGATTCATTCACTTTAATCGATGTTTTAAGCAGGTCACCTCACTATGAAGATAAAAGTGACAGACGTCAAATGTTACGTATTAAAATGACTCCACTGTAATAGGTACCAACTACACTGACACTGGCTATTCCTCAAGGGAGGCAATTTTTAAAGAAGAAGAAGAAGAATAGGTGCCAATAGTTTTGTAACTGTTACAAACCTCTGATTTACAGGATAGTTTCTGTGTTGATTCACACATTGGTCTCACTCAAGATAACGATGTATCAGAATTGGAGATAGCCGAAATGATATTAGAAGAGAAAAAGAAAAGGAGGAAAAAGTGTATTAAAAAACAAGACGAGAGTTGCGACAGCCCACTTATAAGGCGAAAAGTTGTTAAAAGAAAAATCGAAAGTGATTCAGATAGTGATTGAAATTGCTTGTAGCAACATGTATTTGCAACAGATTTATTAACGCAAAAAATGGACTTCTATTGTGATAAATCGCTAGTATAAAATAACTAGAATAATATGAAGGATGAAAAGTGATTCTGTAAGTGCTGGGTGCATATAAATATTTATCTGTGATATTATTATTTATGACTAAAATTAATGTTTCTTTATGCAATCCGAAATAATGGCATAAGCTGAAACATGTATGTTGATTATTAAACGCTTTTGTATTTATTGTAATATAATATATGAAGCTCTTTTCTAAGAAGTGTAATGTTGTTGATGAAAAACCAAAGAGAATTTCGTTGGTCAACTAATCATGATTCTCATTGATATTGTAATATGTAATTACTGTTAAATAAAAATAATATACAGGTTATATATGTACTTTATTCGTTTTATATTTTGAAACATTGAAAATATATAATACATTTATAGGTACACAGCAGGTAACCATAAAAATCGAAATAAGGAAAATGAAACTCATTCTTTTCACCTTTGGTCCAAAACAATCAGATATTCACACGCTTTCAGAATTAACAGAAATAATACATACATACGTGGTAAAGTTGTGTTGCTATTCACTATTCTATTTATCGAAAAAGCATAGGCTTTTATGGACTTTTAAGAACAATTTCTCGTGTTAAAACTATTGTCCTTATTTGAATTTTTAAAATACCCGTCGCTGCTGCAGTCAAAATAAAGTCACTATAGTTCTATAGCCTTTGGTTCTTGCTGTTGCTTTTTGCATATATGTAAGTCTTCTAATTCTCTTTGTAGCTCAGAATATCTCTTCTGGAGCATCTTTTCGCGCTCTGTTTGACGATTTACATCTTCTGTTAATGACTGTAAATAATATAAATACATTTTAGAATTAAGAAAAATACCAAAAAATACATAATGTCAGATGGGGAGGAACATACTTTAATATAATATCTTACTCAGATGTTATTTCATTATTGTGGACTAGTTTTTGCTCGCGGCTTCGCCCGCGTGGAATGTGTTCGTGGAGAAAAAACTTCTTGAGCAAATAACTCGACTCACTGCAATATACTTCTGTATACAATATTGAAAATGTTTTTTAGGGTTTCGTACCCAATGGGTAAAAACGGGACCACCTCGACGCGACGTGCGAGTGCGCTTGATATATATTTTTCGCACTTTAATATAAATCACTTGAGTACTTTTTCGGGATAAAACGTAGCCTGTTTTAATCCAGAGCCTAAACTACTACCATACTAAATTTAACCGAAATCCGTTTAGTAGTTTTTGCATGATAGAGTAACAAACATCCATCCATCCTTACAAACTTTCACATTTATAATAGTAGTAGGATTGTTATTTTCCTCGCTCCGATAAATGCTGCTATCGCTGCTAATCAGTGCTATAGGACGAAGCGCGGTCTTCGACGCAGCCGCTACGTCCCTGCATTTTAAATCAGTAATATCTTCGAAAACATTCATTCAAATTACATGCTGTAAATGGCCGTATTGATCTATATGCACAATTTATTTATGGTACTTAATAGTATAAGGATTAATGCTGTAGGTATTGCTTAAAATTGTTTCGTAAATAAGCCATTATTTCTCGTAAAGGAAAAAATACTTATTGTGGGCTATCCCTAAGAGATAGACATATACCATCGCGGATTTTTTTGTAGACTGTAGTACATTATTTTGATCTATCTTGTAGGGTTCAGCCAGCGTTTGCAATGTACGCGCAAAAAACTCTACGACATTAGAAACCTCTAAAATAAATCTAAAACCGCATCAAAATCAGTTGCGTATTTTTAAAGATCTAAGCATACATAGGGACAGACAGAAAAAGCGACTTTGTTTTATACTATGTAGTGAATAATACTCACTTCTATTCGCCGTGGAATGGCGGCTTTCTCCTGTTCAGCCAAGAACTTAAATGTGGATAACTCAAGATTAGATTGCTCTAGTTGGTCTTGTAACTCTTGAAATTGTTTAACCAGTGAGGCTGTTCGGCTTTGATACCCACCTAAAAATAAAAATATTATTTGAAGAATACTAACATTTATTTATAAATATTAATAAATGGAAAAATCTAATAAAGAATACCTGTAAGTACTCTTAATTTCTTTTCCATTTTCGAACATTTCTTTGCTTCTTTTGCCATGTGATTTCTGTTTTGTTCAAGTCGTTTCTCAGCCGACTCTAATCTGTCTTTTTTACTCGCCAAGTTAGCGCGAGTGTATCGGTTTTGACCGGGTAGAAATAGTACCTAAAACAAGAAATTATTAGTACATTGAGGCAAAACTATCGAAGCTTGTATACAAGGTTAATTTTAAAGTGGGTGTGGGAAGCAACTGAAGTCCAAATGAATGAAAAATAGCTATAATTTTTATAATATATTATACTAGCAGGCCTGACACGATAATATTATTAATAGCTAATATTATTAATAGCCACACCGATTTCAGTAACGGCGGTTGGTTACATTGAAACCAGACCAGCCAGGTTAGAGTTATTTTATAGTGCCCAAATGTGTGCGCAATACACAAGAGCACTCTCTCTTTCTTTGCTCTCGAACCCAGGAACCCAGTAGGACGAATGCCGACATCCGAGGAATCAGGCGCAGGAACGACTTTTTATATGCCCATCTGATGTATGGTTCATCTTTCTTGTCAGAGAATCAGTGGTGATGAGCCTGTATTGTCTTAACCGGACTTAATACGTTATTTTTTTATGTTCCGACGCGGGATCGAACCTACGACCTCCAGAGTCGAGAGCCAAGCTCAATACTACTGGACCATGCCTGGTTATAGACGTAAATGGTACCAACCTGCGCCAGACACTCCTCCCACACCTGCGTGTATGCGTCAATGCCGAGGTCGCCGTGGCCCATGCCCGCTTTAACCACGTCCTGCTCGGCGGTCAACATTGCCCGCGCAGCGTCAAGCTCCTCTCGCGCGAACTGCTCGTACGGGTGACTCTCCAGGTACGCTAAATGACCCGCCTGCACTTGCACCCACCGCTTTTTATCCACACCTATTCAATGAAATTAATAGGTTATTAAAAATATCCAGAACACACGCCTCTTAAAGAATTAAGTAGATAACAAAATTAAAGATAGAATGCGTTTTTCTACAATCTACATGATTTTTTTTTTAATTTTAAACAATATTAGAATTTAGTTTTTGAAAACTATTTTTAACCCACGATAACTTTTATACTTTTTCTGTTTACCTACAAAAATGAATCTTGTTATTATCTGACGCCTAGCAGTTGACATAACTCATAAGAAATATATTTTAACAATATTACCAGGAGGCGGATCATGTAGCGCATCATAGTGCAGCATGGTAAGCATTTCAGCTTTTAGAAGTTCTTCAGCTTTCTGTAACGGCGTCATGGGCCCTCCAGTGCGTACCACGGACGCGTTCACTTCTACCGGCCGCACGCAATTCTTCTGTATAGCTGTTGAACGGAGCGCTAGGGCTGCTAGACCTGAGTTAATGGCAGACAAATAGAAAATAATTTTTCCATTGGGTTTTCTAAAGTAATATGTAGATTGTAGGTGCATAAGGCTAAAGTGATTATGAGTATAGTATGCTTTTTCCAGAAGCAGACAAAATAAATATAATAATTAGATCAGTTGAAATATCTTATACATATTTGTATTGGGCCCTAATATTTAAATAACTGTTTATATTTTTGTAAAATATAAAAAACATGCGAAAAATTCACGAAACTGAATTTAAATGTCATTAATACCAAATCTTCGAGGTCTTAATATGTTGCTGCATTAGAAAAGGCGGTCTAAGTTTTCTATTTTAATGTCCGGCTTTAGCAACACTAACGTCTTTCTTCGGAATCCCGCATGAGCCTGGCATCGGCATCAGCTTGGTCCTCGACGGCAGGCGCCGCGGCCGCCTCGGTCGGCTCCTCCCCTTCTGTGTCAGGTACAACTATCTCGTAGTCGTTGCGCGGCGTCGGCAGTGAGAGTAACGCGGTACGTACTGATGCCTTGAGCTGTAACATAATAAATGTGATCACATGTAACATAGATAAAACAGTACTAATAAAGCTTTTTCTAGAGTGAAATTATAGAGAATTTTAGTTTAGTGTTTACCCATGTGCATATTTATAAATATTGTTAAAGCAATTTATTCTAATACTTGAAAGATAATATTATAATACTTGATAAAATACTTATGTCAAAATTTATTTTAGTATTATATTATGTTAGTACTTAAATTTCAAATAAACATTAGACTATTACAAAAAAAAGTAAAATGTGTTGTATATCATATAATAACTCTTCATACCTGTTTTTGAATGAGGGTATTTTGCTGTGGTGTGTCTCCATTCATTCTGTCTTCAGGATTGATACTCAACTTGTCTCGAAGCCCTGGTGTCTATGAAAAATAACAAAAAAATATGGAATAAACATTTAAAATATGAAACAATTCCAAATCATGAGTATGGAGAGATTTAAATGTCTACTTACCAACATACCACCTTGTGTGTTGGTTTGTCCAGGTGTAGCGAAACTTCCTGGAGTCGACACTTCACTGCGAGAGGATCTATCGAAACATGGTTTACATTAGCTTTAGGCCATATTTGTGTATATGCTACATACAGTACATTGTTATATTTTATAATAATTTACAGTTTAAATATATCTGGAAGATGTTTCTAAAAGTTAATATTTGATAATTGTTACAGATATTAAAGTAAGTAAGTATAAAACAAGAACCTTACCTAAATGGAGTAGCCAACACAGTATTTGGTGTGGCTACAACCATGGACTGTGGTAATGCACCAGAGAAGTCGGACTCATGTAATGGAGTGTTTAAGCCTCCCTTAAGAGGGGTGTCCACGTGAGTCAACGCCATTACATTCTGAGCTTCCATCAGGACTCTGAAAAAGTAAAATATTTTATCATACTGAAAAACCTAGAAAGTGAATTACAGGTTTTTAAACTGTATAATAAGCTATATAATTACGCCGTAATAAATAACAAACAAACTGATCACAATTTAAAAGCCTTGATAATATGCAGCCCTAGTACTGTTTCCCGTTTATTGTGAGACTGTGCTATCACTTATAATATAATTTATTCCCAAAGATTCCTTTGTTAAACTCTCGCTTTTTAAATATAATCACGACGATTTTAAAACTAATCACCTGTCCCTTGCCGCAGGAGTCCTCTGCGGCTGCGGCGTGGCCGGCTCCAGCGCGTAGGTCGCCAACAGAGCATCTGTAGCTCCACCAACCTCTCCCGCACTCTCCCTAGCCACTTCTGAGGCTCTACCCAATTTGACCACTTGTTGCAATTCCTGTGTAAAGAATATAGAACGTTAAGTGGTAGCTAAGAAGAAGAGTGGAAGAGAAGTCATTTAACATATTAGATTTTGAATGACAATAAATAAAATTATAATTAGTAACATAAAAACAAAGCATAAATCTAATGAATAAAATTACTTAGTTAAAAGGCTCTTTCTTTATCAAAAGTCTGTAAGCTGTTTCATTCTTTTAAAATTATTTGATTTGACGCAATATTACCTGTTCTGTAACTTGAGGTTCTGGTAGAACCAATTTACTGCGTTTACGAGCTGGCTGATCACCCATTAACATGGCCTGAGGCACATCATTCTCTTTCCTTTGCTTTAGCTTCTGCTTGTCTTTACGACGGTCCCTCTGAAAAAATAAAACACATTTCAATAGTAATATATTATATAAGGTTTGGTAAAATCAATTACATATATTTTGGGCATATGATCTACTGCTTATGTATAGACGTTTAGGCAGAATAATAATTATTATACTCGTAAAAAAATCTTCCTTTATATGGATGTGTGTGTTGAGCGGAGATTCACCCATTAGGGAATGTACACAGTCACACGAGCAGTGGGGCTTAAATCTTTGTTACGTTGTCGATTTCGCCGAAACAAATTTTACGCTTTTTCTACTTTACCTATATTCGAATATGGCGCGCAGTGGTGAAATTCGCATGGTGGTACAGTGGACCATTTGTCTTGCGTACGACCTCTGCGGATTCTCTCCAGGAGGCCTCATGAGGTTTTGTGTGTTATGGAAGAAAGCGTGAGTGGTTAGATGTCGAGGCCGTCGATGAAGAGGAAATGATCAAGTCTGAAGAAACTCCTGATACTACTGCCCCCGTGATCAATGATGTATCCGATTGATGCTGGGAACGCATTCATTGGAGACGTGTGAGATGGATATTAATGTAATTAAACAGAAAACATGTGTTGTTTTTGTAAATTAAGTTACTGTAGTAATATGTTTTTACATATGTTTTTCTTCTTCATAATATTTAATTTACTAGTCTATTTAATTTACTAGTAAGTCTTATGCAATAAACGCCGTATTCATAAAAACAAATATGAGTCAAATTATTTTCAATTGTTACACTTTCTGCCTGCGAAATGATTAAAAATCATACTTACTTCTCAATACTACGTAAAAACTTTAAGGAGGGGGGGAAGTCTGGCATATACTACGAGTGGTCACCGAGTGGAGGTAGGGGTCAAAAAATCTTAAAAAATGGGTCACGTAGTATGGGGACGTTCCCTTAAGAGATGATTTTTTTATTTTTTATTTTTTTAGTATCACAATTATTTTTCTGCCTAAATGTCTTTACATAAGCAGTAGATCATGTGCCTGAAGTATCCATAATTGATTTTTGGAGACCTTATATCCTCCTGACACCTAGCGTCCTTCACAAAGGAGAAAATAGCTTAAACCATTACGGCCGACTATTTTCGAAGAGTGACTTGAACTATGACCGAACGGTCTTTACAAAGTACAAAATACAGGCCTTTAAATTTGAGTTTCTTTCATTGGATAATTTTGTTTTGACGTCAGCCAATCATAGGAAAATGTAGGCTGTGATTGGTCTATTTTTGAAAAATGACAGTCAATAGGCAATAACTTCACTCATTTTCGAAATGTTCGGTCATTTGTCAACAACAATGGCAGCGCGTGCTTCGCGAGGTAAGTAAAATTTAAAATATTGTTGCTATTTTAACATTTGCCAGTTTACAATGAGTTTCATATTTATGTTAAATACTGCTTTAATAATAACAATTAGTTTTTTGAGCCGGAAGTCATTTCGTTTTTTATGTACAGTAGCTTAAATTATTTTGTTCTGTATAAAGGCCGTTCGGTTGTAGAACATTATTTTTAACTGCGTAATTTGTCCTGCCTAAAGCACATCCGGTCGAAGTGTTCTTTCTTGTTTTTAGTATTAAAAGTCGACGAAATTGCTGATCTCCTCGACGTATCTGAAATTGAAGATGTCAGTGATGATGAAAATCCTTCCTACAAAGAGCCTCACGAAGAGATGTCCCGTTCGCGGTCACATTCACCAGGTGGCGACAGTAGTTCAGCGACAAGTGACGATGAATCTGAGAATGAGGAAGATGAGCCTACTCAGCGTCCGGACGAAGGTCGTAATAAGGTGTGGAGACCAAGATATAGTCGAAGCCGTGGTATTACACGAGGAACTAGGTCTAGAACTCGACGCGGTGTACGCACTCGCGGTGGTGTTCTTAGACCAGTTGGTAGACCAGTTGGTGCTGCTTCTTGGTCTCGTAGACCTTTTGATGTATCATTGCCAGAAGTACAGGAACCGTCATACTTACCTTCAATAATACAAGATAAATCTAATCTATCTGAATACGTGAAAGAATATATTGATGATGATTTGATTGACTTGATTGTTGAGAAAACGAATCAAAGTGCTGTTGCTACTAAAGGCCATTCGTTAAAACTGACTCGCGAAGAATGCAAAGTTTTTCTAGGCATCACGTTTCTGATGGCCTGCATAAACTATCCTCATATCATGTAATGTAATGTATTGGAATAGGAAATACGCCTTCCCCACTATCACTGAAGCTATGTCTCGAGACCGATTTATCCGGCTACGAAATTCACTGAAATTAGTATTCGATCTTGACGTAACCCCTGAAATGAGAGCAGCTGACAGATTGTGGAAGGTTTGCCCTTTGATCGAAAGTGTCCTTCGAGGATGTTTGGCACAAAGGCGACAGCAGAAAATATCTGTCGATGAAATGATTATACCTTTCACCGGTGCTTGCGGAATGAGACAATACTGTCCAGGAAAACATCACCCCACCGGATTGAAAGCTTTTATTTTAGCTAATCCGAATGGATTGGTTTGTGATATGATAATTTACCAGGGCAAGAATACATTTCCTACAGCTTCTGGATTTCAATTGGGAGAGAGCGTAGTTCTAAAGTTGTGCGATCACAAAATGGTTTGACAATAAACCTGTCACCTTGTTATCAAGCATTTATGCTGCGGAAGAAATCAATGAGTGTTCAAGATATGATCGGAGACTTAAACGATTCATACTAGTTCCGAGACCACAAGTTATCAGAGAGTATAACTCAAACATGGGGGGAATGCACCTCACTGATAGGCTTCTGGCTGTCTGCCCAGCAAGAGCTCGCACAAAGAAATGGACGGTTAGGTTCTATTCGCATATGATAGATCTGGCGATTGTGAATTCCTGGATAAAATAAAAAGAAGATAATAAGAAACCAGGGAAGCCTGCTCATCTAATTTTGAAACTAACAGAATTCAAACAAGAGGTTGCTGAAAAAATGATATTAGATAACATTTATCGAGATGAGAACGAGACTGAGCACGATCAGGAGAACGGATATCAGAATAAAAAGAGGAAGGCCAGGTTCAGTACCTCTGTCACGTTCTGCCAAAACGTTTACATTCAGCAAATTACTTGCCTGACATGGGTACCAAGCAGAATAGATGCAGATACTCTGGATGCAGTAAAAAGACCACTGT
Organism: Phengaris alcon alcon; assembly: GCA_037179445.1. Lineage (NCBI taxonomy): Eukaryota > Metazoa > Arthropoda > Insecta > Lepidoptera > Lycaenidae > Phengaris > Phengaris alcon. The sequence continues at coordinate 10,391,816 of JAYRCH010000029.1, forward strand.
AACTTGCATTTACTGCAACTTACCTTTGTGCATAACACCAATAAGAAACTATTTCGTAGAATTTCATAAGAAATAATACTATGACTGAAAGAAATAGCTTTCTTAGACTGTTTGATGATAGTTAGAAGGAGTTAAGCAAAATAATTTAGTTTAGAAATATGGTATAAAGTTTTTTTATGTTTTGTAAGAGTTAATTTTCGAAAGGTTTATATTAGTATACAGTTTTATAAAACTTTTTCCTGAGATTGTAATTAATAATCGAAACTTTAGAAAGTTAATAAAGTAACTTTGGTACTTTATTTTAAAAAAAATTATTGACCATTTGTTTTATAAAAACTTACGGTTTGTCCAAAGAAAGTTTCGTTAATTATGTAGGTATGTTTCCAAAATAAATATGTTTTCTTGGGTATTGGTTATATTGTTTTATTTTTAATAAATGGTATATTATTTATTAATAAATATACCCAAATGGTCCAACTTTTATTCAAACTTATCGCTCCTCAGATATTTGAACTAAAGCCGGAAGTACTTTACAAAGAACAAAAGATAGCCAAATAAAAATGCACACAATGTGTTCTTTAAATCATCCTTAATAAGGTTTGTTCTAACGAAATACCATGAGAAAATATTTTTGTACTTTTTTAGCCAATGAAAAGTCTCGGCCTTGACAGCCCAAACACTTTTGTACTATATGAAGTACATCCGGTTACAATCGAAGTAGCTTAAAATAATACTTCGGTGTCAGGAGGATATACTGGTTTAAAAGTAATAATAATTTATAATATTATAGTCTTAATACCTCCTCTTTTTCAGAATGCAGCTCTCCATCTAAATGTTGTTGCCTAAGTCTGGAGAAATCTGGAGCCATGGGGTCCACAACTTCAGTGGAAGTATCATAAAACCCTGAGGCTGGCTTTTTCTCAAATGGAATTTCTGAGTTGTAGTCTACACCACGCTTTTTTTTACGCCTATAAATTAAAAAAAATATATTAAATAACTTATCATATTATGCACAATATGTCTTCATAGTTAATTTACATTGATTTAATGAATACAATAAATTATTAATTACCTCATTGGCACTGCGATACCAGCAGCACTTAGTTCTCTCCTCTTTTGCAGAGCTGCAAGACGTCTTGCTTCCTCTAACTGCTTTTCACGAGCCTTCCTCTTAGCTTTTTTGCCCTGGGTGTTAGCTAGACGAGCACGAGCTTCTGAGAGCATTTCCAATTCTGAAAAATATTGAAATTAAAAATCAGAATGTTGCCCAATTTCATTTGAAATAGTGAAACAACTATGTAGTCCTACATTTTTAATTACTAGCAATATGAAATAAAATATTAAAATACATAAAATATTTTATACTTTATCATGATTTGTGTAATTTTAGAATCGAATTTGATTTAGATACTGATCCTACATAATACAATGAGAGTACAGAATTTTAACTACATAATAAAACTTTATTACAAGTAAATACAATGTCATATCAGCATAGTATACCATCTTCATCCATGTCTTTAGGGTCAGGACGTGCTGGTTTTGTCTCAGGGTTGGGGTCAATTTCTCCCGGCTTCAATTTCCGGGGGTCATCTCCCATGTCCTCCCCTTCCTCCTTCTTCTGGGCTTGGTCCCTAAACATATGTACCAATTATAAAAAATATTAAGAAAATGTTATAATTATTATTATATTTTTATGGATAAAAAGATTTTAAAGAAAAAAAATTATTTGCAGGGAGATCTAACATATTGAGTATCAATCTCTCATACTTACAGAAGGTATTCGTATCTTTCTAGACATTGAGCTGCTGTACGACCTATAATGGGAGCGATTGTCCTCCATTGTGTTGGCATAAGTTTCGCCAAGTGCAACAGTTTCTCGTCCTCCTCGCGAGACCATTCTGTCTTTTTGATGCTGGGGTCCAACCACTCGTACCATCTCGCCTTGCACTGTTTCGCAGATTTACGGTGCAACAACGAAGCTATACGCGACCATTGGTTTTTACCATATTTCATAACCGCCGCTTTAAGAATTTCATCCTATAAATAAGTAAAATTCCATAAAAAATAAATTAAATTAAACGTTAACTAATATGAAAACAAAAAACCAGTAGTCATACTTCTGTATTGCGCCAAACGCCTCCTTTGATCATTATACGCGGCATGATGAGTGTTTTTGTTTTTCTTATTCACAGAAACGATTCTTTTTATTGCAATTTAATTACTCAATAACATTTAAAATAAAAATCAATTTATCCAATTCCAAAATTCCAACAACGCGTTGTATCGGTATTCCGTTTCGACTTTTGACCAATGACTTAAGAATTTGACATATATTTTTTTTAATTAAATATATGGCGTCGGCTTAAAACATTGATATAAGAAAGAAAGGCTAAGAAATAAGGTCATGTGACCTGAAGCCAAATGTTACTCAAACATGGCGTCGCCCCGCCCACAGAAAATAGTGTTGTTCCTACTTAGTCGACAATATTCATATCGATACAATAACAGAAAATAATTATTTTTGGACACCTTTCTCATAATTTATACTTGTCAAAATATTTCTTGTGCTGGTTACAATTCAAAACAGGCAAATATCCCGATCGTTTACTGGTGGTAATAGCAATGAATGGTTCAAAAGCGCCCGACGCGACGTGCAACGGTTGTGGCAAAGAATACAAAATTTGGTTATGGCGTGGACATGTATGGGAATAGGTTTCAATATTCAGGTATGAGGATCACTCAAGCAATGGAATGAAAAATCCACCACAACCACGAACATTTATAATTTTATACAGGAGGTAGGTAATAGAATACAGCTGCCCTATTAAATACGCAACACTACGATTTTATGTAAACATTCAAATATTCAATTTTCCTAATAAATAGTTGTAATTAGTACTTTGAATGATGGATATTATCGGAAAACGCAATTTGCGTTCCTTATAAAACGTAATTCACATTAAAAATAAACTTGAATATTGGAAAAACCAAGACTAACCTTAAAAATGAAAGCCTTCGTAATTTCTTCGAGAATTTGAATTACATCCTCTGATGCAACACTTTGTCATGTTGGTTTTTGCTCAATTAAATAATCTAATACAACCAAAAGTCACAAAACACACGCACTTCACTGTAAAACTAAAAATAAATTCCGAACAAGAGCTATTTGACAGACGAAGTACCTAATGAAAGTGAAATCATAAAATGGCGTTGTGTTTAAAATGTGCTTCAAGGCGGGGCTTATTGAAAGCACGAAAAACATCAATCAAAAAATTGAATGGAATGACGAATACCTTATATCCTTTACTTATGTAACTAATGACATGTTAAAACGAGACAGATATGTTTTTGTTACCGAGGTACATATTTGTATCATATTTGTATCATATTTGTATAACAAATGATGCAATAAATAAGCAAATTCCTAAAAAAAATCTCGGTTAGCAAAGCAAAATCCTAATTTTTTTTTTTTAATTTATTCATGACCATGGATACAAAGTCCTTCAGTCGGATACATTCTGAGGCAAAATCCTAAAAAAGTTAAGTGTTGCCACTGAATTGTACAAGATCCTAATGTTAATATTTAAAAGTAGTCATTTATAAAAACTTCTATTTCATATTAGTTCTTTTTATTACTATTTCAAAATGTATAAACATAACTAATTAATTTGTATACTATTTACAATTTTCTTCTTAATAAGTTAGTAAACATATTAAAAATTTGCAAATTATTAAAAAATAATTATTCAATTATATTACATATAAAACTTTTGTTTAAATTCGTTATTCTGTATTAAAATAAAATATGTGTGGATAAACTTATCCTGAAATAATGTATTTTTAATTTTTAGACAAGCCACACTTCAGAAAAATGACGGCTGTGTCAGCACAAAAAATATCGATATCGACCCTAACAGTATGTTTTTCTGACTATTAAAATTTTCAGATTTCCTGGATACAATAATTCGGAATGTCTGGATTCGAGGTTGTGCAAATCATGATTTATGGACTGAACGTACGAGAACAATTTGCTTACAGCATTTTGAAGCTTCATGTTTTACTGTAGAAGCGGATAACAAGAGGATATACTTTAATATGTATTTACTATAGCATACAATATAAGCGAAATTGTAAATTAAATATTGTAGTAAAACAAAAATCGGTTTAAATTATTTGTCTCAAAAGAGAACTCGTGTTTCCAAACTCATTATTTTTGTACATCATTTTTATAAATACATTTTAAATAAAGATTTTAAGATGTTTTTTTATCTATGTGCAGCTGGCACATAATTTTTTTCTGCAGTCTAAAGGACGTCACAGGCGTCGAACATAATATTATTATGGTTCCGTTTGACGTCCAAAATCCTATAAGAGGGTACATCGTCTTCTTACCGCATTACAGCCGCTAGATGTCGTTTACCCTACAGCCATCAGCTATCAGCTCCCTGCGCCCCCTTCTGGTAAGTCTGTGAAAGGCCACAAGCCGCCATATTTGATATAACTGATCATTGTTGCGTCGTTATTGCAAAGCTAAGAACAGACATAAATAAGTTCAAATTTTATCTTAAATTTTAATTTTAGAAATATTTTTTTTATTTCTTTTTGAGTCTTATAAAGTCGTAACACCGTCCATTTCGCCATTAGAGTTCATTTATAGTTTTTTATCGCGGTCGTAGTATCGGGTAGACGAAAATCACGCGATCGGGTAAAAAGTTTTTCGTTTAAGCTCGTTGTCGGTGGATTTAGTTCAGAAGATGGAGCAGAATTATAGAGGTTGCAAAATCCCTTTTTTTTCAAATCCAGATTTTCGGTTTTTTTCGCACAAAAGTCCGGATTATCCGGATAATAAACTGATTGTTCAAAAACTGTCTATGTGATTCTCTTGACGGGCATTAATATTTTCTTCTCCAGCTTTCAATCATAATTTTCTTATTTTATCACTTTTCGGAAACCTTTAAAACATAAGTATCATTTTTATTATCATTTGTCAAATAATTTTGGTTAGAACACTAATTATTAAAAGTTGTAATCTTATTTTAAACCCACATAAAACACATTCAGAATGCCTTTTATCTTCAAAGATTACATGACATCACGCCAATGTAATGATTTTAATTCATTACATTGGCGTCGATCGATGTTCTGTACACATAATGCAACTCTAGCACGGCAGCCATTTTATGTTCACAATCAGCTGATAAATTGGACACTTTTTTGTCATAGCTAGGGCAAGTCCATTATATTCTTTGATCATTGCTTGTTTCCTCTGTGTTTGTACATGTGTGCGCATAATTTATGTTTGCGTTTGACAATATTTTCATATGCGTCATGCGTGCGTTACGACGTGATTGAAAATGTTTGTTTACGATCCTCGTCCCCCGCAGAAAGTAGCTGACTTTTTCGCATAGAAATTAGCTGTCATTTCGTCTCCGTTTGGTTTGATGTTCTAAGATTATAATGCAAATAAATATATTACCCATCTCTTTCTCGCTTAACGATTTGTTATGTCACAAGTTGCTACCGAGAACCGCCATATATTTTTAAATGACAAAGGTATGGCGGCAGCAACTTGTGACGTCACAGGCGTATCTATCCAACACTTTCTTTCTTTCTTATTCTTATTGTAAATTTAATTTGTTTGTATCTTGGTTATTAGTGAAGATTCACAAAAATGTGTTTTAGGTTGTTTATTAAGATGTTGTCTCACATAGAAAAGACGAAAAATTTTTTTTTGGCCAATATGCCTATTTGAAAAGTTGGTACCTATGAGAAGAGTTTGGCGAGGATGTGAAGTGTGACGTTCTTAAATCTTAATGTTTAATATTAGTAGAATATTATCCACTAAATATTCGAAAGCGTGCAAAAAGCGATTACCATTTTACTGAATTTACTAATTTGAGTCATTGACTGCATTGATGATTTATTTGGACTTTGGACATCATGATTTTGATTAACGGAAATAAAACTACGTAGGTAAGTATATATTTTTACACTTAAATTCTTTTTACTGCCTTTTAATCTTGACACTGGCAATGGAATACCCTTTTTACTAGTTCCATGGCAATACTATACCCATATTAAAAAAAATGCTGTCCAGTGTCAATTCACAATTCAACATTAATTGTCAAAAAGCAAAAGACACTCCCTGATTCCAAATTTATTTTACGAATAACAAAGTGATAAGCAAACTAATTGGTCTAATTGTTTGTTTTACAGCTTCTTTATTTAATTTACATAAATGCTAATATGAAATAACAACGGGCTTATTGTGTAAAGTGAACGACAGGTAGGTACAGTGTTTTGATGCCATTAAATTTTTTAATTTTTACATCCTTTTCCCACAAGCCACAACTCTATACGCATGTTTATATTTTGTATAACAGTTCATTTATTTATAATTTTTAATATATATCATATACATAATAATAAATCTTGATTTCTTCTTCTTCTCTCTCAAGAAGAAGATCTTCAATCATTCAAATCAAGATTCTTCTCCAACAAAATGTGAATGTTATATCAGCAGCATGATAATAATAAATGTTTTGTTACAGAATGTCTACAATGTCCAGAGCTGTTCACATCAGCCAGCAAAAGCTGGCTGAAAAGTTAATAATTTTAAATGATAGAGGAATTGGAATGTTGACAAGAATATACAACATAAAAAAAGCATGTGGTGATGCCAAATCAAAACCAGCGTTTCTCTCTGATAAAACTCTTGAATCATCTATTAAACACATTGTAAGAAGATTTCCAAGTATTGATGTCAAAAGTCTTCAAGCCATAACAGGCATCAGAAACGAAATTATCAAATCTCTTTCATTGTATTACTACACATTTGTAGATCTATTGGATTTTAAAGATAATGTCTGTGAGCTGTTAAATATAGCTGATGCCTGCCAAATAACACTAGACTTAACTTTAAATTTTGAATTGACAAAAAACTATTTAGATCTTGTCACTACTTATGTGTCCCTTATGATATTGTTATCAAGAGTGGAGGACAGGAAGGCTGTGCTAGGATTGTTTAATGTCGCCCATGAGATGGTAAATAACCAGATTGACTCGAGCTTTCCTCGTTTAGGCCAAATGATAGTAGACTATGATGCACCATTTAAAAAACTTTCAGAAGAGTTTCAACCCCACCAAAAGGTATTGTCTAGTGCTTTAAATTCTCTGTGGCATGTATATCCAGCAAGAAATTTAACAGCAGAATACTGGAGGTCTGAACAGAAGCTAAGTTTAGTGAGCAATCCAACTCAGCTACTAAAACCCTCTGAAACAAATACAATGTCTTGTGAATATGTATCTTTGGAGAGTCTAGAGAGATGGGTTATATTTGGGTTTGCTCTCTGTCATCAGATGCTACAACAAGACCATGCAAATAAAATGTGGGTAAGTGCTTTAGAATCTGGATGGGTTGTTGCATTATTCAGAGATGAAGTTATTTACATCCATACATACATTCAAAGCTATTTTGATGGAATCAAGGGATATGGTAAAAGAATCTCTGAGGTAAAGGATTGCTATCATCACGCAGTGCAAAAAGCAGGGTACAAACATAGAGAACGCAGAAAGTTCCTAAGAACTGCTTTGAAGGAACTTGGACTTATTTTAACTGACCAGCCTGGATTATTAGGGCCTAAGGCTTTACTGATATTCATTGGACTTTGCTATGCTAGAGACGAAGTTTTCTGGCTATTACGTCACAATGACAATCCACCACAAAAGGTAAAAGGAAAGTCTACAGAAGATTTAGTGGATCGTCAGCTTCCTGAACTACTTTTCCATATGGAGGAATTAAGGGCTTTAGTGCGCAAGTATAGCCAAGTTATGCAAAGATATTATGTTCAATACCTGTCTGGATTTGATGCTGTTGCTTTAAATCTAATGATTCAAAATTTACAAGTATGTCCGGAAGATGAAAGTATTATTCTTTCATCTCTCTGTAATACTGCAACAAACTTAAGTGTTAAGCAAGTTGAGACTAATGAGCTGTTTGACTTTAGAGCTTTTCGCCTCGACTGGTTTAGATTACAAACTTACACGTCTGTACCCAAGACCCCTCTGAATTTAGTAGATCAAAGAGAGTTGGCACAATTTATTGACAAAATGGTATTTCACACTAAAATGGTGGATAATCTTGATGAGATTATGGTTGAAACATCAGACTTGTCTCTGTTTTGTTTCTACAGTAAAATTTTTGAAAGCCAATTCCATATGTGCCTAGAGTTTCCAGCTCAGAATAGGTACATTATTGCATTTCCACTTATCTGTAGTCACTTCCAAAATTGTACTCATGAGCTCTGTCCAGAAGAGAGACATCACATCAGAGAAAGGAGTTTGTCAGTTGTTAATTTATACTTAGATGAAATGGCAAAAGAGGCTAAGAATATTATAACTACCATATGTGATGAGCAGTGCACAATGAGTGATAAATTGTTACCTAAGCATTGTGCCCAAACTATAGCACATTTGGCCAACAGGAAGAAAAAAGATAAAAATAAGAAAAATCCAATTGAAATTGTTAAGCCTGGAGCTGAAAGTTACAGGAAAACTAGAGAAGAATTAACCACAATGGACAAGTTACATATGGCTCTAACAGAATTGTGCTATGCTATTAATTATTGTTCAACTGTTAATGTTTGGGAGTACACATTTGCTCCGCGCGAATATTTACACCAACATTTAGAGACAAGATTCTCTAAAGCATTAGTTGGAATGGTGATGTTTAATCAGGACACAAGTGAAATTGCCAAGCCATCCGAATTACTAGTGAGTGTGAGAGCATACATGAATGTTTTACAAACTGTTGAAAATTATGTCCACATCGATATTACTCGCGTATTTAATAACTGCCTACTGCAACAAACTCAGAATTTAGACAGCCATGGGGAAAAAACAATTGCCTCCTTGTATACCCAATGGTATTCAGAAATTTTGTTGAGACGTGTGAGTGCTGGAAGTATATGCTTTTCAATGAATCAAAAGGCATTTGTTAGTCTATCTGCCGAGGGCGCTATCCCTTTTAACGCCGAAGAGTATTCAGACATCAATGAGCTAAGAGCCTTGGCTGAATTGATTGGCCCATATGGTATGAAGTTTTTGAGTGAAACCCTCATGTGGCATATTTCCAGCCAAGTACAAGAGCTAAAGAAATTGGTGGTACAAAATAAGGAAGTTTTGCAAATGTTGAGAACTAATTTTGATAAGCCTGAAATTATGCGAGAACAATTCAAGAGATTGCAACATGTCGACAATGTTTTACAGAGAATGACGATCATAGGAGTAATTTTGAGTTTCCGCCAAATTGCGCAAGAATCTCTGTTGGATGTTTTGGAACGGCGAATACCGTTTTTGATCAGTTCTATCAAAGATTTTCAGCAGCAATTGCCAAGCGGAGATCCGACCCGCGTGATATCTGAAATGTGCTCGGCTGCAGGTCTTTCGTGCAAAGTGGATCCTACATTAGCTTCTGCTTTGAGGCAACACAAAGCTGAGCTAGAAGAGGAAGAACATTTAATTGTTTGTTTGTTAATGGTGTTCGTAGCCGTTTCCTTGCCAAGGCTCGCCCGAAATGAGGGATCCTTTTATCGACCTTCCTTAGAGGGTCACGCCAACAACATCCATTGTATGGCTCCCGCGATAAACCATATCTTCGGGGCTTTGTTTACGATTTGTGGCCAAGGAGATATTGAGGACAGAATGAAGGAGTTCTTAGCTTTAGCATCATCGTCTTTATTACGTCTCGGCCAAGAAACCGATAAAGAAGCGATAAAAAATCGTGAATCGGTTTATTTACTTCTCGATCTAATTGTACAAGAGTCTCCATTCCTAACGATGGATTTACTGGAATCGTGCTTCCCTTATGTGTTGATACGTAATGCTTATCACGAAGTGTACAAACAGGAACAACTATTGCTACACTCGTAATAGCTAAATACAGTAAAAATATCGTCATATTTTATACTCGTGATGATATCACGCTATTTGAAATGATTCATGTTTTTCGTCGCTAAGCAATGAATAGACTTTAAATTGTAGTTTATAAGAAGTTGACACAAATTTTATATTATTATAAACGACTTGGCTTTAACAAGACTGTTAAATTATTACTTTCAAATAAGTTTTATTCTACATAATTAGTAATTAGGTAAATTACCTTGCCTAACCATAATCATGATTCTCTTTCACGAAGCAACTACAATATAGCTACCATAAAAAGGTTTTTTTACCTAGAATTACGATAAACATTTATGATATAGACGTATGCTTAGGCCATCATAGTTCGTTTTAGTGGATTGTTAATATATAAACTAATAATATAGCTTTTTAGCATAGACATACACAAGAAGGTAGATTACAAATAATATCGTTAATTCCGAATATTTTGTATGTGCCCTAGGAAATGTTCTTCATATTTATCCCGTTTATACATTTTACAAAAATGAATCAATATCTTATCATCAGAATACTTTTGTTATTGTGTATGTTAAATTCTGATTATAAATGTTTACTTTATTGAATAGTAATGCTTATAGTAATTAGGTTCTATAGTAGGTTAGGATTTAGGTTTTAATAATTAAGTTTTAATTTTTATAAACTATCTATACTTATAATTAGGTAAATCGTTCTAATTAGGAGTCAAATCATAATCTGCAATACTTAGGGCATAGCTTATTTCACATTGAGATTCAAATTTACCCCAATTCCTTAGGTATTTTACATACCTACTTATTGTCAAAGAATCAATCAAATCAGAAAATCATTCTTATTTTACAGTTATGATAAACGTCTTTCCATTGCATATACTTTATAATGATTGTCCCATACTATCTGTTGCCATATAGAGCATTGACGCAAACTGATTGTAAAAACGTGAAGTCTGTCCACATTCCATGCGTACCTATCACCATACAGTTAGTATTTTCTACATTACCTACCTAGTTTAACTGGTATAGAAACACCAATCCATCGTCTATAATGTTCTTTCTATTCCTGCACTCTCATATTATATCTAGTCTGAGTAACTTTATGTTACAAGGCGCTTATGTTTGTCGTCAGTAAATTGTCGTGTCTTTAAACTCCCACCTTTTATGTATTTACTATTATTTACGTAGCGAACATTCCTGAAGGACATTATTGTACTCACCAACTAAATAAATAGAAAATCAAAAGGCATTTTCCTATTATAACTGTATTTAACAGTAAGACACTTTTGTAACTTGGATAAATAAATATATTCACATAAGAATGTGTTTCAGTCTTGTTAATATAATATCTTAATAATATAATATAAACCTTTTTGTAGAAGAAGAGTAAACGATTGCCTCTTTATAAATACCGACTTTAATTGCTAGTGAAATTAATTCACATCATCCTCGTTGCCAGAAGAGTAGGAACCCTTCAACCCCTCAAACCGGCAATAATCACGTGATCCACGTGTGTGCGTAGCTTTTGAAATAAAGAGTAAGGCTTTAGACAGTTTGGTTTGAAATTTGTATCTCTACTTGAGGCTCGAAGATCAACTTAAAAATATTGGAAAGAGAAAATAAAAGTGACAAAAGTTTATGTAAAATTTATTGTATTTTTTTGTTATTTTGAAATCGCAATGTTGTAACATTCATTTTGTTAATTAAAAATATTCACATTGTCATTTAAATATTCTATTGTAGGTAAACTAGCTTATAATTAGGAGAAATAATACCAATTACTACTGGTCACACGCGACTACACGATTGGTCGAGTCGCCTACGCGGAAACATACCTTACATACAAATATACAATGTTATAGTACAGTTACGAACTCGCGACACGCAGTCGCGCTCAAATGGCATTACATGGTATACTATACGACTGACTCTTAACATTAATTACATAGAAATAATAAAACACATCATGCTCTTTGGCTTGCACGACGAAGCTATACTACGATACGATCCAACGAAAATCTATCAGAGATCATTAACAGAACCTTGCGGGCTGCGCGGCCCGACGAGCGATGCGTATTGAGCAATGCCACCAACAAATCATACTACATTTGAGCCGTGGCGCAAACGCGCGGAATAAATTATAAAATGCAATTTCTTTTTAAGTTTCAGTCTAATAATATTTGATCATTTGGCAATACCGATAACTTTAAATTACACCTACATACGAAAACTCACTCGCGTCGCGTCGCGTCGCTCGCCACAGGAAGACTCGCTCGCATTCGAACGTAATTTTGTAACAGTTGCGGCTACCTTTATAATATTAAAATTCTACTATCCGACAGCGGAACCGACGGATCGCTAAGTTTGGAATTAATTTAGATTTTAAAACATTTATTCATACATATTAATTCATTTATACTAATTGGAAAAATAACTACGTTTGAGCCTAATTCCTTTGAAAATTTGAGACAATCAAGATCACGAAAGGTGGTATAAAAATAATAAAAACAATGGCACCTCAACATTTCTGCTTATGTTCTTAAATACATCATATAAAAATTACAATAATGGAGATTCAGTAAAACATTGCAGCTACGATAATATTTAAAATCTATTTATGTACGATTATTATTATTTGCATGATAAATTACATTGTAGCTTTGTATACTTGCGGTTTATATACAAAAATATACATAATACATACCCGGTCGCGGAGGTATCTATCGAGTCAACTATCCATTCTTATTTAAATGTACTTAGAAAAATAACAAGTTCATTTCGTCACGATTCGACTTCGACGGTTTTCATTCGATGTCGATTCGTCTACTAATAGTTCGACATCCCTGCTCGGCCCACAAGCAATGAGTATTAAATATCGTTTGAGTAATGTCACCGTAGTAAAATATTGTATTTACGTACCGATAAAAAGCCTAGAACAGAAATATCGAACCAACCATGTTTAAACTCTTCCAAACTTTCTCATACATATTTCATTAACTTTTGTTATTCGTGGCAGTGTCAGGCATTTATAAATAAATATCAAAAACATAAGTAACTTTCAAATAAACTAGTTAGCATTAATTGCCAGTCATGAACACAAAGAAAGTGAACATAACTATGGAATCCGAGACGATGAATCTTTAAAACGTTAATACTAAGACTTCACAGCCTTGAAGGTTAATGTTGGACTGTATGAATGAGCCAAAAGACAATAATGAACAATATATTTATATATATAATTCTATTGTACGTGTGTATGTCACTGAACTCCTCCTAAACGGCTGGACCGATTTGAATGAATTTTATTGTATGCGTTTGGGTGGCGCCCTGCATGGTTTAGATTCCGTCTGTCGGGTCCGCTCGTAATATATAGATATTTTATCTTTGAGTGAGTAAAATGACATGAGAATATTTTATTAATTGTATCACGTATGTACATGGATTTGGGAAAAAATAATGAGCACAAAGCTACATTTTCGTAGGACATAAAATAAAAAACAATATCAGCTTCAGATTCAATCAGAAATATAGAAAAAAATATAAATATATAGGTATAGAACAGCAATATGTAGGAAGGGGGTAAACATTATCATACTCAATAAAATATAATATTTATACAAATGATGTCTACAAACAATGATATAAGTTTTTGATATTCAGTATAAATTGCTTTAAAATTACATTGGTTTTACTAGCACGGTCTAAACAGGATATGACACTAGTAGGTATATGTACACATTGTAGGTTGTGATTTATCAATATTTTGTTATAAACGCTCAAGATTAAATCAAGTTCGAACTCGTTATGAAAGAAAGTATAGTTTGCTTTAGTTGCATAAATGTATTTTGTGCCCCACTATACTTCACAACTGCAAAATTTTTGTTAAGGTGAAAGAGATGAATGAGTTCGAAGAAAAATTAATAAGGTATAAAGTGTATATCTGCCAGCACACCAAAAGGAAGAAAAAAAAAACAGTTATAATGTTACTATTAGCGAGTGGCTGAAAAACTTACAAGGTGCCTATTAATTTGCATGCAATGACGTATTGCAGTTGGTAGCATAGTCGGCCCACACATGATATTGTCTCGCGTGTATCGTTCATACACTATCAGATAACTGTGTCCAAAGTTCGATACTCGCTAGCTCAGCATTACGGCATGCAGTTTAAAACACTGCAAGCGTTATAGTCCGTTCAGAGTAATACGACCTCAGAGTTTCTATGAAAGTGATCCTTATGTCGTGGACGTAAAGGTCCTGTCAGGAGGTAAAATAACTCTGAACGGACTGTAAGTAGTATGTATCGAACCGCGTCAGTGCGGTTAATTTGTGACTTAACGCGGGCGCGTGACCGCCAGCGCGTCCGGCGAGTGGAGTGTAATGGTGGTTTGCGACGCGACCGTCACCTTGTCAGCGGGCGCGGGGGGTGCGGCGGCCCCGGGCGGGCATACGTACCTATAAACACAAAATGAATTATTTATTAGCGTAAGATCTAAAAAATAATATTTTTTCGATCGATTTCTTAAAACATATTGTCGGTAATTATTATTAATGTATTATGTAATGTAATTCTAAAAGTAATACAAAAGAGTAGTTCTTTGATAAACAACTCTTCGAAAGTGAATCCCCACGATGTAAGGGAAATCCCAAAATTTTAATATAACGCATTTTTATACAAAATATTACACTGTCCTATTGTTCTTCTTCTTGATTTTCTGTTTTTTTTTTTATTTATATATGGCATCGGCTTATAACCATTTGCCAATGTCAAGTTAAAAAGGCGGGAAATAGAACTTTCGTTTCAATTTTCAACACCGTATTCCTATATCTTCAAGTCAAAATCCAAATAAATAGTCAGTACAGTCCACGAGTCATGTCAGTCGATTCAGTAAAGTGGTAGAAGCTTTACTGAAAGTTCCCAGGGAGTTTTGGCGGAACACAAAATTTCACGTTTTTAAAAGTTATACCACTTGCCCACACTTGTGCACGTTAACGAATATTTAATGGTTAATATTCTACTAATATTACACATTAAGAACCGAAATAACACAAGTTTATGAAAAAATACAAAAACCACAACATCACCCATTGAACTCCCCGGCAAAACTCCTTTGCCATTGTCGGTGGAGATTCCGCCATTTCTCTTTTTATGTTTCTTTCCATTGTATTGCAAAAAAGTTATGGACGTAGATTGTTATATAGTAAAACTAGCTTTTGCCCGCGGAATCGCCCGCGTGGAATAGTGTTCTTGGAGAAAAAACTTCTTCAGCAAATAACTCTACTCACTACAATATACTTCTGTATACAATATTGAAAATGTTTTTAAGGTATCGTACCCAATGGGTAAAAATAAGACGCGAGGTGCGAGACCGCTTGATATATTATATATTTCGCGCTTGAATATAAATTTTACAATATTTATCTTCTAAATATAAGATATTAATTTAAACTTTATGGTTTAAACTATAATGTGTATAAAATCATTAAAGTGAGTAACGTATTTAATTTGATAAGGATCATACTGTGTACGCCACCGGCCCCCCGGCCGATCCAACCGCAATGTCCCTGCATTTTAAATCTGTAACATCTTCGAAAATATTAATTTATATTCCATGCTGTAAAGGGCCATATTGATCTACAAAATGTATTTAAGGTACTTAATTGGATAAGGATTAATGCTGTATTGCTTAAAATAGCTTCGTAAATAAACTATTATTATAACAAGTAAAGGATAAAAAATGGTTATTGTGGATTATCCCTAAGAGATAGACCATAGCGCTTTTTTGTGGACCTTTTTAGGGTGTACAATACTGTAGTACATTATTTTGATCTATCTCGTAGGGTTCAGCCAACGTTTGCAATGTAAACGCAAAAAAGGGTTTATTTACGACATTAGAAACCTCTAAAATTATCGGTGTTTCTCTTCTATATAATGCATTTTATATACATATAAACCTTCCTCTTGAATCACTCTATCTATTTAAAAAACCCCGCATCAAAATCCCTTGCGTAGTTTTAAAAATCTAACCATACATAAGGAGATACAGAAAAAGCTATTTTGTTTTATACTATGTAGTGATAAAGATCATATTTGTTACATTTAATAATTAATTTAACCTATTCGTTATAAACTGGTTTTACATTAATTATTATCATTGGTTAACTATCAGCATTTTATTACCTGACTGCCAATGAAGGCAGGATAGGATTATGTTGCTTGTTACTATTAAATTAGGTTATACGTTAATTAAGTTACTTGAAAATACACAAAAACCTTTATAATAAACACACCGGCATATTTAGCGGAATACAAAAAAAAGGCCCATAATTAAAAAAATATGGTTTTATTTTAAAATTTACTTACTACACTTCTTTTGTTATTTAAAGTTTCATTTGTTTTACTTAAAATTAGATCACATTAAGAACAGGTTTTGCGAGTAAAGGTTATTTGTGAAAAATGGTACATTTTTGAACTTTTCATGTAACCGGGAAAAGTGAAAATTAATATTAAAATAACAATTAATTAAATTAGAATAATGGTGATTAATATCGCGTATTTCCTCCACGTGCTCTTATTCAAGTTTCTACCCGTCTAGGCATACTGAGAATGATGTTATCGATGGTCTCCTGGGATAGTCTCCACCATTCCTCAACTACGGCGATTCGCAGTTCACCCACGTTGGCAGGAGCTGGAATTCTGGACTTAACTTTTCTTTTCAGCAAGTCCCAAACGTGCTCTGTTGGGTTCATATCCGGTGATCTCGCCGGCCACTCCATAACAGTGATATTCATATCATTAAGATAAGCTTGAGTTACCCGAGCGGTATGCGGCCGAGCATTATCCTGCGTAAAAACAAAATCGTCACCGATATATGGGGCAAACGGTACGACATTTTCTTCTAAAACTTCTCTGATATAGCGGTCTGCAGTCAGACTCCCTCTGTCAATCACTACCAAGTCTGTGCGAGCTCCCAAACAAATGCCCGCCCAAACCATTATTGATCCACCACCATATGCAACTGTAGTTTCAAAATTTGTCTGAATGCATCGTTCTCCTTTGCGTCTGTATATTCTTTGCCTGCCGTCAATTTGATTTAAGAGAATGCTGCACTCATCACTAAACAATACCTTACTCCATTGGTCCGCGTTCCAAAGTCGATGTTCCTGAGCAAAAGTTAACCTGTTTCTACGATGATTTACCTCGAGCCTTGGAGCCTTGGCGGGCACAAATGAACCCAAACCAGCTTCTTCGAACCTTCTTCGTACCATACACTCACTTACGGTTACACCCCGCACTGCTTCTATCTCATGTCGGGCTTGGACGGCCGTCAAACGGGGGTTCCTACGTACACGAAGCCGAATGAAACGATCATCCCTACTCGAAGTGCGTCTTTTTCTGCCTTGTCCTGCTCTTCTCACATAAGTACCGGTCTCCCTGAACTGCGATACTGCGATATGCGGATACTGCGATGGTTCGTTGAAACTGGTCGACGAAGATCTCTGGATATCACTCTGTAGGTTTGACCATTTCTTCGCATTTCGAGTGCCCTGGCAATCTCCGTTGGGGCTAAGTCAGGCATAATTCAGTCCTCAACTCCAAAAAGATAAGCGATTTAAAAAAAACGAACAAAAAACAGTATTTCAATGAAATTTTAAATTAAACTCAGAAGGAAGAAATACTCGAAGTTCGCTCCAGATAAGGTGTATTTGAATAAAATTAAAACAATTGCATAAAATGTGATGTTCAGTTGTTTTCTTAATTTGAAAATATTTCTTTTTAAATTAAATGACGTATAAACCAGCCAGCACCCTTATATGATACTGATATCAAACCTTTATTTTATGTTCCGCTAAATATGCCGGTGTGTGTATGTTGCAGTCGGATAATTAGCCGTTATTAACTGCATTTCATAGGTAGGTATACAAAAATGTGGTTAAATACACGTACCCCAGCAGCAGCGGGCCGGCCGGTGCCAGCGCCACGAGCTCGAGCTCGGCGTACTGTCAGACCTTCTGCGTACGCATCTCGTACGCCTGCGGGTACGCCGGTGCGTACGGCTCGCCGCGCCGCCCACTGGGGCCTGCGCCGGACGCTAGAATATTTACATTATCATTATTATTGACGCATCCACATTATTGTCGTTTCGATTTGTGAAGTTGTACGAGGTAATATTCCATAAATGCATCGTCACATTTTGCTATGTGGATGCACTAAAATAGTTTATAGAGTTCATGTGTTGATCTTTGAATATCGAGTTTGTACTTAGAATACATAAAATATATATGTTACGGCTAAAACCCGAAGTGCCCGTTTAGTTTTAGCCGGTTAGAAGGCATGATATTGGCTAAACCTAGTGTCAGCCACTAGGGTTTGGTTGGACCTAGTAGTATCCGGGATGATATCAGCTAGAACTGGTTTTACCCGAAAACAATCGGCTTATACTAGATTTAACAAAGAGTAAATGGTTACACCTAGTTCTAACCGGCTAAAACTAGATGTAGTCGCACTTCGGGTTAACATATAAACTAAAACAGACGTATTATAGTCCGTTCAAAATTTTTAAGTTTATTATATTTATAGAATGTTCATGATATTGCCACAAACAGTCATACCCAAGTCCCTGGGCGCGTACGCTAGCGGCGGCGCATATCCCTTGTGCGCACGTGGGCGGCGGGCGCCGGGGCGCGGGGCGCCGGCACGAGGCCGCGGTTCGGCGCCGCGCATACGTCGCAGCGTGTTCATCGGCCCGCGCAGCGTCTCCGATATCCGCCTGGAAACACACACACATTATTGAAGTATACAATAGCTTACCGAGGCGATTATCTTGCGATTTTGCTAACATCGTGGTATGAGATAAGATACATGATAGCGTCTTATTAAATAAAGTTAAAAATTAGCATAGGATAGGTTTATAAATTTGAATATTTGATTAAATAATTTGTTTCAACAAATAATTATTGTAATTAAAGTAAAATGTGTAATTTATTTAAATCAATTTTATAAATACTTAATCATAATTATTTAGCTAGATTAGTTTATTCGATTGTAATATAAGTCGATCAAAATACTACGCGCCCCTACCTCCCTACCTATCTACCATACCCTGCCCTATCCCCTCCGGTAACTTGTTTTGATCGCCTTATAAAAACTATGGCTGCCTGCAGTTGGATTGATTCGTGTTCGAACTCTAGTGGAATAAACATCTCTTGTAAAGTGTTCCGTCGTATTTACTCATGGATCGTCACCACGCTCCAACATCAGAAGAAGCGGATGGACACGCCCCTAAACCGGATCCAGGCAGCAGCTCTCCGATTTTACCACGTGATGGTGCCCAAATACCAACATACTCCTCGGGTAATATCCGCAACTTCAACAATAAAGAATCTAACGAGCTTTCACTTCTGCGACTTCTAGTTCAATTATTACAACAACTTCTTGGCCAAAATAGGCCGTCATTCACCGCAAGCCAGAAATTGACCCAAATCTACTTACCTGATTTCGACCCCGATAATTGTCAGCTGACAGTAGAGGAATGGTGCAAGCAAGTTGATTCCTTGATCAATCTTAGAGGATTTTCAACTACAACTGCAATGATGAAAGAATTGTCATGCCTTCGAGGGCGAGCGAAGCTTTGGGCTGATGCCAACGCTCACAAATACGCTACGTGGGCTGAAATAAAGAACGAATTACATACCCAGTTTATGGCGGAATCTCGTTATATCCATTTCGTCAGTAAATTTCGTGAATATACATCTAATGACGAAAAAAATTATGCCGAGTACGTGAGCGAAGCTTGGCGTCTCTTTTCAAGAATTTCCCCAAATGCTTCAGAAGATTTAATGGTTGAAGCCGTCATATCAGGAATCCGTCCGAAATTTATTCAATCAGAACTGCTGCGATCAGCTCCAAAGTCACAAGCCGAACTGATTGCTAATCTACGCAACTATAGAAAACGGCCTGCCGAGTTTTCATCAATTAATGAACCTTATGCGAAACATCCAAGAACCGACTTTACGTGTATGAATGTGGAAAACCAGGTCATCGAGCACGAGACTGCAAATCAATATTTTGTGAGTTCTGCAAGAGAGCGGGTCATCTAACGAAGGACTGTATCTCCAAACCAGCAGGCCCGAAGGTGGGAAGTAAAGGAGAATCCCAAGCTAACCTGGTTCAGCGCAACACACCTGGCAGTACGGAGATCAACATTGGTAATGTAACTCTTTCTTGTTTAATTGACACTGGTGCTGAATGTTCTCTTATTTCACAAAAGGCAGCTGGATCTGTCCCTGGTAAACGTACTGAAGTGCTTAAGTTGCATAGTATCACAAATCAACCATTGTTATCTAACGAGGTTATTTATACTATAGCTAGTTTAAACGGAGTATCATTTGACGTCAGCTTACACGTTGTAGAAAAATTACCGTATTCTGTGATCCTCGGTATAGACACCTTAAAAACACCCGGTCTTAAAATTACAATTACGACAAAAGGAATAGCCGTTGACAGGGAACTAAACATATGTTATTTTTCCTCTCATAATTCTTTTGATTCTATTGACTCTGACCTAACTGACAATTACCGGACTCAACTCAATGAGATAATTTATAAGCACAAAGCAGTGGCGTGCACAGGATTATGACACAGGGTATGCGGCGAAGTACTCGGTCACAAAAACTTTTTCGTTTATAGATTTTTAGCATAGCTACAGCCAAGCGACGGATCTCTAAGTCGAAACCATGCCAACAGAGCAAGTCTTAGATGTACTACTATTCATGTACATCTTCTACGGCAACGCAGACAAAACAGCGATCGATCGTCGCGGCGGAAGAAATTCGAATAAGTAAAATAATAAGCATATTTTAAAATATTATAACTACTCACCAGTCAGTCAGCTTCAATTTTCACATATTCAAGGTTCCGGTTACTTGAGATTACTATATCCCGATGTAAATTACTAAATAATATGCAAGGAAAACAATATAATTTAATCGTGTGTACACAGCCACACAGGCAGTTATACGTTTCATAACTTTTAACATGAAATTTTCGAGTTACATTATTTTTTTGCTGGTTTAATTGTTGTAACTCGGGTACACACCTACCTTTAGACAGAATTTGAATATTTTAACTGAATGACAATTGTGAGAACTTGTTATTTTTAATTTTTAATAAACACACATTTTCAACACAAACCTCACAGTCAAATAACATTTTAAAAAATTCAACTAACTCACTAGTAAAAGCAAATCACTACAATTATTATAGAAACTCAGTAATAAACTGTTAAATGTACACACTTTCAAATGTTAAAATGAAAAATCTTTTAAGAAAACTATAAATAAACTGGAGCGATTAAATTGTAAACAATGCTTATCACATGAAATATGCAATATGGCCCCCGCGAAACACAAAACGTTTCTTCTATTTAAACAAATAAAACCGTACTAAAAAAAAGCGTAATGTGTGCATACATGATTCATTAGATTCGCGTCGTATTGTTTTTACTCGGATTATAGGCATCGAATAATTTCCGACAAGCCAGTTCGGCGGTTTTCGGAAGCGATCGGATAGCCGAACCGAAGCTCTCGGCTCGGCTCTCGGTTCGGCCATCTCCAGCCGCATGACTTTCGCTATTTTATCATGTCGATATTCATGGGTGTGTGCGTTTGCGAAGTATGAAAATTACACATAGATGCGATGATTTGTCCTGCAGTACTTATCGGCATTAGTTGCTATATATAAAATATTAGGCGTTTTTAAGTTATTATATTTTTTTAATTAATTTATTTACTATTAATTAATTATTAAAGTCATCTAAAACGTACGAACGTTTTATTAAAATATCTGTGAATGACAAGTAAAGCACTGCATTTCTGCCTATATGGAGCGCACGCCCCTGGCACAAAGATAGTTTTGGTATGAGTACCTATATATATATATATATATATATATATATATATATATATATATATATATATATATATATATATATATATATATATATATATATTCGCAAAATAACAACTGGAATTTTGTCAATCCGATTGAAAGACCCCAATCGCATAGTTCAAAGACGACCTTATAGATTAGCTCCCGTCGAACGAAAAAAGGTCAAAGAAATTATTAAAGACCTAAAAAATAAAGGTATCGTTAGAGATAGCTGTTCTCCATATTCTAGCCCCATTCTTCTAGTAAAAAAGAAAAATGGTACCGATCTTCTTTGTGTTGATTATAGAGAGTTGAACATGAACACCGTAAGAGACAATTACCCCCTACCTTTGATCCAGGATCAAATTGATAAGTTAGGAAAAGCTAAATATTTTACAAGCCTACATATGGAATCCGGCTTTCACCAAATTCCCATTGAAGAACAATCAATAGAAAAAACAGCTTTCGTGACACCCGATGGTCAATTTGAATATTTAACAATGCCTTTTGGATTATGCAATGCTCCTTCCGTGAACCAGCGAGCTATCAATAAAGCTCTTGGAGACTATAAAGACTCAATCGCTCTTGTTTATATGGATGATGTCCTTATCCCTTCAGAAACTGTAGAAGAAGGCCTGAATCATTTAGAGTTAAGTTCTCGAACGATTGTCTGCCGCAGGTTTCTCATTAAACATTTCCAAATGCAAATTTTTGAAAAACTCCGTTGAATATTTAGGAAACATTATTTCTAATGGTGAGGTTATGCCTAGCCCTAATAAAATTAACGTTCTGGTTAACTCTCAACCTCCAACATGCGTTAAACAGTTGCGACAATTTAATGGACTCGCTAGTTATTTCCGTCGTTTCATTCCCAATTTCTCTCATAAAATGTGACCCCTCTATAAATTAACAAAAAAAGATAGCACCTGGAATTGGACCAAAGCACACGAAAATATAAGACAAGAGAAAATCACCTACTTAACATCAGACCCAATACTGTCCATATTTAATGACGAACTACCTATTGAAGTTCACACTGATGCCAGTTCCCTCGGTTTCGGAGCAATGCTAATTCAAATTGAAAATTCCCGCCGCAAAGTTATTTCTTATTACAGTGTGCGTACAACCGAACCAGAATCCAAATATCACTCTTACGAACTAGAAACTCTCGCAGTTGTAAAAGCTTTAAAACATTTTAGGAATTTTCTGTTTGGTAGACAATTCACGGTGGTCACTGACTGTAACGCCCTTAAGGCAAGTCGAACAAAAAAGGAACTGACACCAGGAGTGCATAGATGGTGGTCCTTCTTACAAAGTTTTGAATTCGACATTAAATACAGAAAAGGTGAAGAAATGTCACATGTAGATTTTTTGAGTAGAAATCCTCTTGTTAATATGCTTTCTAAAGATTCTTCTTGGATTGTCGTAGAACAGAAAAGAGACTTCGATTTAAATAAAATAAGAGAGTCAATAATTAACAAAGAAGACCATGACAAAAAATACTCAATGAAAAATGATATCTTATACATAAAAATTTAAAATGATAAAGGAAACTCATGCAGTAGAATAATTATATCAAACGCTCTAGTACGTAATCTTATAAATGAAACCACCACACCCTTTTACACGCTGGTTGGGAACGAACTTTACATAAAATCAGAGAACACTTTTGGTTCAAGAATATGTCTAAAAGAGTCCGACAATTTTGCGATAATTGTTTAAACTGTAAAGTCGGTAAAGAAGCATCAGGTAAAAAGCAAATAAATCTTCACCCGATCGACAAAATTAATGGCCCTTTTCACACAATTCACGTTGATTTGATTGGAAATTTAACAGGAGGCACGCAAAAAGCTTACGCATTTGTTGCGATCGATGCTTATACTAAATTTGTTATCATCCACCCACTTAAAGATAAGACCTCAAGTCTCATTCTTAAATCTATCCAAGAGGTGATCAATCTCTTTGGTACCCCCAAAACGCATTATTTCAGATAGGGAACCAGCTATAATGGGTAAGGAAATTCAGGAACTTTTTACATCTGGGGGCATTGAACATCATGCTATCGCCAAAGGGGTACCACGAGCAAATGGTCAAGTTGAACGTTTAATGCGCACTATTAAAGATCACCTTAGTGCCACAGCTCATCTCAAAAAAGGTCTTGGGTTACAAAGTTAGGCGAGCTTCAACTCTCGATTAATTGCACAAAATCTAAGGCAACTGGACATTCCCCTTTAGAATTATTAATAGGTAAAATTTGCGCTCCACCTTCTATCGCACAATTTACACAATGTCTTGAAACAAATACTAACCGTGATGAAATCTGCAAGAGTGACCGAACAGTCCCACAAATATAGAAATCGTTTTAACAAAAAAATGTGCGACAGTTGTTTCTTTCAAATTAAACGACTATGTTCTTCCAGTTTCAACCCCTAATTTAGATAACCGTGATAGCGTTTCCGAATCAGACGATGAAAATTAATAAGCCACTTGTCTGTACGGATCACGATTGTGGTTTAGTCTGACAACTGGGCAGTATAATGAATGCCACTTGTCTGAACGGATCACGTCAATAAGTGATTTAGTCTGACAACTGGGCCAAATAATATTAAATTTGTCACTTGCCTCTACGGATCACGTGAGTGATTTAGTCTGGCAACTGGACAGAATAATTGTATATTTTATGCGCCACTTATCCGTACGAATCACTTAGGTGATTTAGTCTGATAACTGGGCGATCGAAAAATTTCATTGATTGAGTGACGATATATTATGAATTGATTTATAATTTGGTTTTAAAACAATAAGAATTATTCTGCACTCTTGTTCCCAGATTGAATATGTCTCCGCTCAGAGCACGAGCTTTTAATCAGAACGGCCGTGATAGCGTCTTATTAAATAAAGTTAAAAATTTGCATAGGATAGGTTTATAAATTTGAATATTTGATTAAATAATTTGTTTCAACAAATAATTATTGTAATTAAAGTAAAATGTGTAATTTATTTAAATCAATTTTATAAATACTTAATCATAATTATTTAGCTAGATTAGTTTATTCGATTGTAATATAAGTCGATCAAAATACTACGCGCCCCTACCTCCCTACCTATCTACCATACCCTGCCCTATCCCCTCCGGTAACTTGTTTTGATCGCCTTATAAAAACTATGTCTGCCTGCAGTTGGATTGATTCGTGTTCGAACTCTAGTGGAATAAACATCTCTTGTAAAGTGTTCCGTCGTATTTATTCATGGATCGTCACCACGCTCCAACATACATATATTTCATCAACTTTCGATAAATGTACCATAAATTAAGAAAGTGATATAACTTGTAAATAAGCTTTTCAAAGGTAGAATATAGTAGGTATGGCCTCGTAGCGTACCTGGCAGGCGGGCGCTTCGGGTTAGACGAGGGCGTGTGCACCGCGCAGCACTTGACGAAGGCGCCCATGCACACTATGAGTGCCACGCTACCCAACAATACCTGAAACACAATTTACAACTCACTTTATTGAGTAGGAGTTTATGAAATGAAAAATAATTTTAACGATATTATGTATTAGCTGATCCGACAGACGTTTTTCTGTCTTAACTATGAACTGGAATAAATAAATAACCAAACGGTAAACTGAACGCATCTATATATTATACCAGTCAAGTGACAGATTGAACACAGTGAATAGTTAGTATGGGAAAATTCAATCGTCGTTTTAGTATCTTTTGCACAATTGTTCCAATATCTCTCACCGTTTAAACCTCCCTTTCAAGACCAAAATTAGCCAAATCGGTACAGCCATTTTCGAGTTTTAGCGGGACATTGGAGTTGCAATCCATTTTTATAAAATATAAGAAGGAGATATCCTTTTTCATTGAAATTAGAATTAAACAACAAGTAAAAAGATATGTAAGTGGTGCGTGTACATACCGCCCACCACTGCTCGGTGACCCAGGCGGCGACGGTCTGCAGCGTGGCGCGGTTGAGCAGCAGGTTCTTGAGCCGTGCCAGCGGGCCCTCCGCGTCCACAGCGCGACACTTGAGGAACACGTCGCAGTAGCCCTGTAACAGACATCATAGTTTTACTTCGCTTATGCTTCCAGTTTTACCACAATCACGGCTGGAACTAAGGGTCACTTCACACCTAAACGCAAATTGCAAGAGTTCGAATTGCGAGCTGCGCAGCAAGAAAGAAAGAAAGAGCGGTGTCTTGCAATGAAACGTGTATATTTTTGTGTAGCAAATACAGTTCAATTTTGTATCACTATCTCAAAATATGCACGCCGCGCTGTATGTCGGTGTGAACTGATTCTAGTAAATAGCGTCTATCGAGATGCAAAATTGCATGAGAATGACATTTTAATGACCGTTTAATCTATACCTGGAAGTTATCACACGGCGATCCGGGTCGGAGGCTGATGCCCCCCTTGGGCAGGCCAACTAGGTCGGCGAAGTCCGCGGTGCTGCGGCACGTGTGCGCGTCATTGCCTGTCTGGCACGCAAGCTGGCACAGAGCGCGCCGATTGACAGCGGTCACGCCGTCTGCGCCCACCGACCGTGGCGTCGACGACAGGAAACACTCCGTCATATTCCACGCCAGACATATCGAGCCGCTACAATCGCCTTTTAAGCATAGCTGCGTTTCTGTAGGACAAAATAACTGCGACTTAAAAAATTTGACTACGTTGTTTGCAATATCATTAGTTAATATAGTTCAACAATATGTAGAAAGACAAAATGTACTGTTCGCAACGATCTCAGAACAGTAGGTAGAAGTAAAAATAATGGCTGATATAAATGGTCTTTGTGCATGTATTTCTATGACATGACGGAACTGACCGTTGTTGCACTTGGTGTGGTCAGGCAGCGCGCTGGGATCGGGGCACTCGGCGGAGCGGCCGCTGCACACGGACGCGTGGCTGCACTCGGTCGCCTCGCGACACGTCTGATTCCGATACGCCGATACAAACTGGCACGATTGTGCGTGACAGCACGGCCCTTGGGACGGACTGGAACGATCGACATATTATTAGGATCCGCCTAGCAAACTGTCTATCATTTACCTTGATTTTTAATATCTAACTGACAAATAGAGAGTATAACTAAAGTAATAATATGTAGTGAATATAATTATCATTTTACTGGAATTATGTTTTATTGTTATTGATCATAATTTACCTCTTATTTTTATTTCAAGTATTTTTCAAAGACTATTATGTAACATGTTGATCAAAGAAGAAATAACATTACCGAGAATATAGTAATATTATGTATATATCGTACCTGCATTGGGTGTGGGCACGCCTTTGGCAACCTTTGGCCGAAATGTTTCTTTCCAGGTCATAGGGGCTCACTTGTCGAGGATAGCAGCAACGGTCCTTGCATTCGATTTCATCATAACCTGAAAAAATTTACCACTTTAAATTAATTTTTAATTTTCTATTCCAGAAGTGCTGTTGGTTCTGGAATATAATAGGTATATATAAGAGACCTAGTCCCAATTTCACCAACAACTGATAAGTGTTAACCGTTTGTCTAAATATTAAGTATGTCTTCTCTTTAATTAATACGAAGAACGATAGAGCTAACGTGATATTTAATTAACTTTAACAGGCAACGCCAGTGAAATTGGCACTAAATCGTCTACAATAGAAAAGTGAATGTGTGACACAATATAACGCTAGGTCCTGCTACTTTTTTGTTGCGGGTAGCCGTCGGCGGAAATAGGTTTCAATCAATTTCTTGTATAGCTCCTGTACTATCTATAGAATAAACTCACCACAATCGCACTCCTCCCCCACTTCCACGATCTTGTTACCGCAGAAGGCTCCCGCATTTTCCTTGAGACAGTCACGTTTGCGTCCGTCGCGCACCGCGTCCAACACCGCGCTGATGTTGCCGACGGAGCAGTTGGAGAAGCGACTGTTGTTGGGCCGGTCGCCGGAGGTCGCCGAGGCGAACATTATGTAGTTGCCCTGCTGCCCGCCCGGCCGGCAGGTGGTTGGGTAGTCGTGCTGAAATACATAAGTTGCATTTTACAATCTTCGGAACTTGTACTTTTAAGCAACAGTACGTTTGACACTAATAAGAGCAGTCGTACGCGTCATATCTGCAAAACTACAACTTGTGATATTGTGTCATAATAGCCTGTACACGAGTATCGTGTAACTAACACAGGATGTCGTGAGCATTTTCATTAAAAGTTTTTCACACAAGAATAGCTCGATGTGGATGTTTTTTTTTGCTCAATGAACCTTGTCTTCAGACCTGATTTTATACGAATACACAATAACCAATATATGAAAAATAGCTAACTTCTGCCATATTATATAAATTATCACACAGGGGTATAAAAAATTGTTTAAGACATATTCTCAGACCTAGCACACAAGACACAAACGATTTCATAAAAATCTGATCAAGCCTTTTCAGAGGAGTTTGGTTACAAAAACTGTGAAACGAGAATTTTATGCCTTAGATTTTTAGCACTCACAGGTGATCCGAAGTTGTGTCCAATCTCGTGGGCCAGGGTGAGCTGGCTAACTTTGGGCGGCACGCGGCTGTTGTAGTTGACGAACGTTATGATGCCGGTGTTGAGCGAGCGCTTGGTGCTCTGGTACATGCCGCCAGTCGTCTCCGTGTAGGTCTTGTACTTCTCGCAAATGCCGCCAGAGGCGCCACTCGCGCTGGCAACCCATGCCAGACCTGAGAAAGTTTTAATTAAGCTTATAATATATATATATATATATATATATATATAGCTAAGTAGTAAGTATGTCTTGCCCAAAGCCCAAACCATTGACCAGATTGCGCTGAAAGAACTAAGGAGGTTCTATCTTCTAAATGGATGGAAGGAGTTCAATTCATCAATTTATTGCGTTTGTTCAACTCACCTAGCGTGCCTCCGGTGAAGTCTCTGTAGGTGAAGACGTACGCCAGACAGAAGTCCTCGTGGTTGCCGAGCGAGTGCAGGTTGAGGAAGTTGGACACGTCGATGTTCTCCAGGCAGAACTGGTTCGTCTCTGCCGCGAATGGGTGCGACTTGCAGGCGGAGTCGTCGTCGATCTATACAGCAAATACAAGATTAAAATAATAATATATTTCTTACTTACTTATGTGTTTTTTTTAACATCTTCAATTTAACAAAATCCGTTAGATTTTAAACAATTTCTGGTACTGAAATGTAGCCGCAATGTCGGCAAAAAGCAAAGTGCACCGCGACACAATCCGTAAGTGATTAAAGCAATGAATGATATTCGCGTAAATATAAGGTAAGATACCTTATGTATCTAGATTTTAATAAATATGAGGATTGAAATAATAGGACTTTTATTCCACAGCTGTGTTTCTACTGTCATTCTAATTTAATGAATGACAGTAGAAATACAACATTCCAGAGTAGACTAGACTATACTTACTTACCAATGTAAAACGTAACCCCTATTAACACTGCACATAAGTTGTGGGAAATTGGAAACACTCCCTAACTCTTCTTACGCTTTCGTCAGACTTTTGCGGCGGGTCCGAGACGACACAACTTGAGCTCATTATCATAATATTATTATCGATTAATAATAATCGATAGAAGATCCTTCAAAGGCCGGGGAAAATGTAACGTGAAGGAGCAACATTCAACATACCTTGATCCGCTGCACCTCGAACTGTATATTGCGGTGCTCCTTGCGGCCGTCGAACTTGGTGTCGCGGTAGATGTAGTTGACGGCGGTCACGTGGTGCGAGATCAGAGACAGGATCTCCTCGCGTGTCTTCATGTCCACTTCGTTGCGCTTGCTTTCGTCGCGGTGCTGAACATGACAAATATTAGGTTAGGTTAAACTATATGCTGCTCGCAACTTCGTGCGAGTAAAAAGAAATATCTCGAGGGAACCGTACATTTTATCGCGATTAAAAGTTGCCTATGCCCCCGTGGTCAAATCTATATCTGTGCCAAATTCAATCAAAGTCGGTCCAATAGATTCGGACCCTATTCAATGCAAACAAACAAACAAATATTTCCTCTTTATAATATTAGTGTATAAATCATCAATACTGACGAATACCCAAATAAGATGCAATCATTTTAACGCGTTTGAAAAAGATTGGTCCATCGTCACGAAATATGGGGACAAAGAAGGAATACATTTGCCCAACAGGAAGATACAAACGGCGGACATTTTGTGCAGTGTGCACTGTGCGTCCAGGGCACGTTACATTAGGCACAACAAAGTTTTAACAAATTCGAACAAGTCCATAGAATTTTGAAAGCAAAAAATTGAAGCATCGTACATGCTTTGTTGCAAACACAAAAAATCTTACATCCGGGAAGCCCTCCCGCACGTGTCTCCATATCAGCGGGTCCGTCTGTATGAAGAGCGAGCACGTGTTCTTGATCTTGCTCTCCAGCGCGGCGCGCTTCATGCGAGAGTGCTCCATGTTGGCTGCTCGGGAATACTTGTTGTGATGATGCTCCCAGTGCCTGGACAAGCATTGTGGGTTAATGTCAATGTAGCTAGATTGTTGTTATTATAAACTGGTATATATATCCGCTCCATCCCCTCTGGTAAGGCTAGCTGGGTTAGCAAGACCACCGGTAGAATACAACGACCTAGTCTGTACCCTATCTGAGGGACTTGCCTAGGCGGATCGTCGCGCAAGCTGTTGGGGTGCGGCACGGGCGAGGGGGAGTAGTGGTGCGCGGGGGACGGCGGCGGCGCGGCGGTGACGTCCTCGTCCACGCCCGAGTTCTGGATGCGCTCCATCCACTCTATCACCTCGTCGGTCACACCGCAGCCGCCCACGTGACCTGGAAAAATAATAAGCGCTTTATTAGCTGGTAATGTTTAGGGCCTAGTTCACAATCTTCTAATAAGCGTCAGATAGCTTAACTGCATGTTTTGTCTCTGTGGCTCGATATAAAGAAAGCAGCGCCAAAACTGCCGGATAAGCCATTCGACACTTATTAGAAGATTGTGAAACAGGCCCTTAAGAGTCGCAAAGTCCAACTTAATTTTAACTTATGAAAAAACATAATATAATGTACTACACATAGGTAAAAAGCTATTTTTCATCCGTGGTTAAGTGTTCTCGAGTCAAAAACTCTTAGTAGGTATGTAGTTCATCTATTCAAGAGAATTTTTTTTTTTCTTTTGAGGAAATGTTAGAACATTCTTTAAATTTGCTGGTATTCTTTGTAAGTTTCCCAACTCACAATTGGATATTGTATGTTCTCAACGTTCCGAGCTCTATATCAAAAATTATCTACAAAGGTCCGGACATTTCTAGGAAGCGGTGGTGGAGAAATATTGTACGGTACGTGTCTACGTCCAATATTTCGTGAGCGTTTTCAAGTGGTGGTTAAAATTGCATAATGATTTTAAATTATACCACTCATAAAATATTGAATTTTAGATGTTATAAGATAATATTAATATTTTTTTTTTTTGGTTTTATAGAACATTTTATGTACAAACATGTTATTAACTCTGTAATGAATTTATTCGACCGAAACGTACACTATTTTCTTTTCGTACTGAGTTTACAATAAACTGAGCCTATTTTTAAACTCATAATTATACTGGTACATAAATTTACACATATTTTGTCTTCATGAAGTATAAACCGCACTACTCACAAACTAGGGTCTCAAAGTTTTAATTAAAATACCACATCGGTTAGGTATAATATAACTTTAGGGCTTTGAGAATGTTATAAATTTAGGATTAAGGATCCTATTACTTCTTTCTGTATTACGATGATTTATAGTAATAAGTTTAATTCAAGGTCCCTAAATTCGAAGTTAAGGTGATTATTAGGGCATATATTATATTATCTCGTTTACGAGACAGATACAGTCCCTTCTTTTAATATTAATAAGCATTTTAAGCTGCTTTTTATAGATGCGCGATGTGTAGTAAAATCGTCAGTCTTTAAAAACATTATAAATACACAGATTACCTACTTTCTAAGTACCAATCAGTATGTATCAGTTTTATAAATTTTATAAATAAACATATGGAATATCATAAAAAAAAACATCTACAAAAAGCCCATAGCATATTACAGATCGATGACAGCTCTCCAAAAAGTTAGGGGCAGCATTGCCAACTCGTGTGAGGGTACTCTATAGAACAACATGTCTAGACGCCGTTAGTCGCGCCGTTCACCACATAATCTATTGAAAACTCTCATGTACCTATTGGACATTTTGCGACGTACCTACATAGACAATATAGATCGGAGCAAAAGGACTGGTAGAATACACTGTAAGATACAATATACAGATTCGCTTTTGAAAAGTATGTAAGTACTTATTAAAAATGTAGTAAAATGGTGATTAATTTCATTGCTCATTTCAAATAGGACTCGCGATATGTTGGTCACACTTATAGAGCACGAAATAAATATGCTTACTTTTGTAATCTATACTAATACTATAAAAAAGATTTGATTTTTTGCATTGAATAGGATCCGAAACTACTGGACTGATTTTTATTAAATTTGGCACAGATACAGTAGACCACGGGGAAGGAGTAAGGAAAATAAGACATATGCTACTTTTTATCGCGTTAAAATGTAAGGTTTATGCGCTTTTTCTAATTTTCTATAGCGCGCACGAAGCCACAACATAAATGTGTTGAAAGTTACCTCTACATTCAATACTTTTTGTCGGAATCCTTCATATTTTAAAAACATTACCATTTCTTTTGGCAGATACTTTTTGAATTTAGTGCTTTGAACATTAAAAATACAAACATTATAAAGTACTTCTAAAAGATACAAAGTTTATACATTTATATTGCAAAATTGAAATATTGGACTGAACAACTACAAAAAGTACAAAAAGGGAATTCCTTATTCAATAATGAAATATAGGGGAGGTTATTTTTAAATTATTCATGAATAAATCCGAGTTTGTGTCATGTTGGCGAGGTGATTGGGGGGAGAGTTGTAAGAGTGTCGTCGTATCGACGCGCGTCGGTGCTTCTGCATCATTTGGAATGCAACGAGTTCGAACATTACAAAACTTTTCAATGTTTTGCTTTATTTCACAACACTACAGCGGGGTAAGTTTGTACGAGCTTTCAGCTTGATTGAAACAACTACGGCAAATGTTCGCCGATCGAGTTAGTTCGGAGCGAGGACTCGATTCCATCTTAGTTTGATTATACCAGTGTAAAGTGTTGTATTCGATTTGTCCTTAGGGAGATCTTTATACGTTACATAATATTATGGCTCTGAGAAAAATGAATTTTATAAATCAGAATCTGATCGAAGTTAAAAACTCGTATTTTTCTTGTTCTACAATACACTACCTGAGTTACTATTCGTAAAGAAATAGCGTGCTATTTAACAAACAGACATGTGAGTATGGTCGTTAACTTTTTAAATGCTATAAATGATATTCGATACCTACTATAAACTATACTTAACCACAAAACGAAGAACTAGATTGCCAACCAGTTGCTTTTACGCTTACCTTACAGCCACAAGTGAAATGAGCAATGGTATCATATCATTTGGAATAAGTACACAATTAATTGTACTGCGGGCATGACCTAACCTAAAAAGGAGCGCTGTAGGAAGTCTAAAAACAAACCCACGCCGTATGCCGATCCATTGTATAATAATATAGCCGCCATAGAATTGCAAAGTGAAAGTAGTTTAAGAGTAACATATATATAGTCTGTGCTCCGTACGTACCGTAATTTAAATATGTCCATGTATATTGAGTAATAACAGCGGATAAAATACAGTTTAGTTTACTGTTACGATCGACTTTTTTGAATTTCTTAGTTTCAAATTCGCTTGAACACCAGTTATCTTCGTATTGAATAGTAAATGATTTATAGAAAATATAGATATTCCAGAACATAGATTTTAGAATCTAAATAACTGCTGGTTATAGATTAAGGACTTGAACATAGAAAAATTCTACAGGTATCTTTAGTATTAGATATCTACATATTATTTTATTCATTTATTGTTGCATAAGCAAGAAGTGTTATTGTTCGTGTCGTGTCTAATTCCTACATTAACAAGGGATTAAATAGTAAACCACTCTATAGTCGATCATCCTTATTTTTAGTACTTATTACATTAACAGAGATTATATTAAAACTGGTTAAAAATGACCTTTATTACTTTCTAAACGTTCTACTAACAAGACAGCTGGTAATGATTAGTGATGCGAAATTTTTAATTTAGCAAACCTACTTCACAAACACGACTTCAAACAAACAACACGAATCACAAAAACTTTACTGGCCATGCAACAAATAATGTACGAAAAAAAACTAAATCGTGTTTTAACTTTCTCAGTTTTTGTTTCCTCGCCGCATGAATCACATTCAACCTTCAATTTCATTTACAGTCATTATTCTAAGTATTTAGGTAATAAACAAAGCCAATATTGTTTATCATGCATGAGCTAAAAATTCTTAATACGTTATCTTAAGAAACATTGAATCGGGAAAATTCGTATCAACATGATCAGTGCTTTAAATATAACAAAATATTTTGAATGATCATCATTAAAAAAAGTTTTTGTTTTGTATTCACGTATTCAAGACCATTCGAGTAAAGGAAAAAATAAACGATAGTAATATAATTAATTGGAAACCCCCATAGCAAAGCACTGTGGTCGTAAACTGTAAGGAAAATTGTGAATAGAGCCCGCGCATGTAGGAACCCCATCGACTTCCCGTTTCCACTTTCAAGTAATTTCCGCTATCTGCCTGCCGCCCATACCAGATTCGTTAAGGTCTTAAACGCACATCATGCAATTTATTTCTCGTAAATACTTAGGTCTGGCCATAAATACTGTTACAATTAAAAATAAACAAAATATTACATTTGAATTTGGAATCTGTCATTTTTATATGATTGTTCATTGTGTTTTCTCATTTTGGCGCCAATACATTGTACAATATCTTGCGATATTAAAATGGAGTGGGGTGATAAAGAGAACCGAATCGCTGTGATTGCATTACACAAAGTAGTATGGAGCCAAATGCGATTTTTAAAACTCTCCATACGCTTGATATTAGTAAAATGTTTGTGTACCGGGTTATTAAAAGGTACAATGAGACCTCGTCTGTTTATGACAGAAAAAGATCTGGCCGTCCACGTTGTGTTCGAAAAAAGGTGGTCAAAGCAGTAAGGGAAATAATTCGAAGAAATCCTGTCTGAAAGCAAAAGATTTTATCTCGGGAGATGAAGATAGCACCTAGAACCATGTCGCGTATTTTAAAAGATGACTTAGGACTTGTAGCTTATAAGAGACGTACTGGTAATTTCTTAACTTATAATTTAAAAAGAATAGGGTGGTAAAATCAAAACAACTACTGAATCGGTACGCAAAGTTTTCTGTGACCTCCCACAGAAAATTTTTGTTTACGAATGAGAAATTGTTTACATTAGAGCAACATTTTAACAAACAAAATGACCGTATTTATGCTCAAAGCTCTAAGGAAGCTTCCCAATTAGTCGACAGAGTGCAACGTGGGCACTATCCGACTTCAGTGATGGTTTGGTGGGGTATTAGCTATGAAGGAGTGACTGAGCCATACTTTTGTGAAAAAGGTATCAAAACATCGGCACAAGTGTATCAAGATACCATTCTTGAGAAGGTAGTGAAGCCCCTTAACAACACCATGGTCAATAACCAAAAATGGTCCTTCCAGCAAGACTCGGCGCCGGGTCATAAAGCTAATAAACTACTACTAAAAAAGAAAATAAACGTTTCGGACTTCATCAGAGCAGACTGGCCGTCGTCTAGTCCCGATCTTAATCTGCTGGATTATGATTTAATGTCAGTTTTAGAGAGTAAGGCTTGCTCTAAACGCCATGATAATTTGGAGTCCCTAAACAATCCGTACGATTGGCAGTGAAGAATTTTCCCATGGAAAGAGTGCGTGCTTCTATTGATAACTGGCCTCACCGTTTAAAGGACTGTATTGCAGCCAATGAAGACCACTTCGAATAAGCTTTTTATATTTTAAATTGTTTTATATTTATGAATTATACTAACACACTGTAAAAGTAATAAATGTTATTTGCAGTAGATTTTTTTTTCTTTGTTTCAGTATTTATGGCAAGACTAGGTATATCTAGTGGTAGATAGCAGTTGCCTTCGAGAAAAGCACTTAGGCGTCAAAACGTAATAAACAAACAAAATATTCACTTTCACATTTACACGTGGTGTACGACCAACTTATGTAGAGCC
Organism: Phengaris alcon alcon; assembly: GCA_037179445.1. NCBI lineage: Eukaryota > Metazoa > Arthropoda > Insecta > Lepidoptera > Lycaenidae > Phengaris > Phengaris alcon. The sequence goes on from JAYRCH010000029.1 coordinate 10,427,893, forward strand.
ATGTAGAGTACCTTTAAATATATTTAAAGATAGAGCTGAAGCTCCAAAAGCTCATAAAGCTGAAGGTTACAAAGGTTACTTTGATTAAAAAAACCCTGTGAATGGTTTTCAAATCACGCATAAAAATAACCATAACCCTATCAATTATTATCGAGTATTTATTGAGATTTTACATTTAATTAGTCTTTACAGTCCGTGTGTTATACGCTTAAGACCGGTCCGGATGAAAAACGCCGAAGCGAGCAAACACAACGTACGGGGCATAAAAAATACGTCGTCTATTCAGTGGTTTTTAATTTTAAATCTCTCCAGCGTTTGTTTTGTATTATTTTCCCGCTGCTAACGGTTTCCGGTCGTGACATGTAGCTTATATGTCGTGATATATAGCTTATCGTTAGCTATGTCCTTTGATAAAAATATCGTTCGTTTTATGTACTCTACATACATATTATATACTGCTTTGTTACAAAAATAATAATAACCTCCCATAAAAGTGGGAAGACGCAGCTGGTCTAGATGTAATTAATGAACGCAACGAGAAATAATGTCACGACCACGGCGGCAAAGTCAATTGTTTCCAATTAACTGTCTATAGCTACGTAACTAAATAATATAACAGCCGCCCGAGTTAGCAGCATGCTCCACTTCGTACGCGATTTTCATCCCGCGAAGAGCTTTTGACTTTTTTTTTTGTAATCTACAATATTGTCTACAATTTACATGAAAACTTTATTACTGTGATTGTCTCTAGGGAGTTTTCCGCGTCTTATTTAGAGCAGCTCTAATGAACGCGAAATGATAAGACGCGAAAAAATTCTAAATGTCAACACTAATGCTGTTAAAAGTCAAAATATTAAACAAAAATTAGTTCTTCGCAAAGCCATCCATCAAAATTTATTTACCAGACATTTTCTATTCAGATTCTAAAAAGATGTAACGAATATCGGGTCTGATAAAAAGTTTAACTAAATTGTTGTAAAACATTATTTTTAGAGAACCCTTCAGACAACCTTGTCTAATACCCATTAAAGTCCGGACCAAAAGCACGAGAAAATACGATGAAATGGGGTTCATTTTATTATTGATAAATTTAGAATCGTTCACGTTATTTTGTTTAATGTTTAATGATGAAGGATCACTCGATCCGAGTGACATATATATTATGTACAGTCGCCGACAGACCGGGTGTACCGTTTCGTGTGACATTTCGATCTTATTACTATGGCAATATGATCCAAAAGTGATACACCGATTTTATCACCACCATGGATTTTATGTACCATTTCTTTTCAGTCCGTATATAAAAATTGATGAAAAACGGTATAAGAGTTTTTCATAAAGACAAAAGGTAATAAACGAAGAGATGTTTATTGCCTTTTAGCTTAAACCATTACTGAACTCGGCTGTTGCCAAGACTGCTATTAAGCCTCTCTTTCATAGTAATTATTCGTAATTTATCCCGCACGAGATTTATCGCAATACACTCGAAAGCAAATATAATATTACGCTTTAGTTTTCCGTCTTTCATATCTAATGGCGACCTTATATAATACCTAAATTATTGTTTCGCGGGATATTACATTCTGCAATATTACGTGTCTACAATTTTATTACAACGACGGACGGGTCAACCAGCAAGCATTTAATTACTTTACCGTGTCATACAAAAACATACAGTACCTACCTACAAAATATAATAAATAAGTCGAGGTCGCTCTGTGGTCGAAACTCGCCCATAATAATCCATATAATTCGTAAGTTTGAAATTTATTTGCCTCTTATATAGAAAAATAAAAACTGTAATGTTGTAACAGATTGACAAACGGTAGTGTGTTGTTGCTTTTTTTAGTAATTTTATGTATTTATAAGCATTATTTTAAAAATATAAGCTTTCTGCACACCTTCCTCCTCATCAACTTTAATTTGCCGCCAAATTTCATACTCCTCCTGTAGCAAAATTCTCGTAAAACTGTACTCTAAGGTTTTGCTTCACGTATTAATATATAATATGATTATTATTATTAGGTCCTTAGACATGAAATTTACGTTTTGTCGTACTGGCCAGTCACACACATAGTACACTTTGATCTCAAATATATCTTCTTTGGTTAGGAATTCCAATTTCAAATTTATACCGCTATTTACTCATGCATTTGTGTTTCGAAAACAGTAATTCATTTATTTTTTCCTTTTGGGTTTTTCTTTGCGTCACTCTGTTTACAAAAGGGAAAACTTGAAATATCGTATTATTTTCGAGTACGAGTTCCACCGGGGCACCAGTGCTGCAGAAACGGCTCGAAGGATTAATGATGTGTATGGCGGCGGTGTAGCAAAAGAAAACACAGTGCGTTTTTGGTTCCAACGTTTTCTTTCTGGAAATTTCGACCTGCAGAACAAGCCCCGTGGACGGCCGGAGACCAAAGTTGATAATGAAGAATTGAAGGTTTTGTGGAAGCGAATCCATCGCAAACCACGTCCGAGTTAGCTGCAGGCTGCGGTGTTAGTGATAAAATTGTTTTAATCCACTTGAAGCAAATTGGGAAAGTTAAAAAGCTTGAAAGGTGGGTACCTCATGAATTGAGTGCAGCAAACCGACAAACGCGCGTCGACTGCTGCGTTACATTACTCAATTGACACAATAATGAAGGGATTTTAAATCGAATCAATACCTGTGATGAAAAGTGGATCCTGTACGATAATCGGAAACGCTCATCGCAATAGCTGAACCCTGGCAAACCAGCCAAAGCTTTCCCCAAGCGAAAATTGACTCAAAAAAGTTATTTGTGAGCGTTTGGTGGACTAGTGCCCAAGGCGTTCACTACAGTTTTCTTAAATCTGGCCAGACAAACGGAACGCTAACAGAAAAGTTAGCTGCTAAACAACCGAGGTTGGTTATTCGCTGTAGGCCACTGCTGCTACAGGACAACGTTAGACCACACACTGCACAACAGACGGCTACCAAATTAAAGGAGCTTCAATTGGAATGTCTAAGACATTCACCTTACTCCCCGGACCTTAATCCAAGATATTACCATTTTTTAGAAATTTGGATAACTTCTTGCAAGGGAAAAAATTCCAACTCCGATGGGGCAGTTCAAAGATTTTATTGATTCCTCTCCGAATGGTTTTTTTAGTAAAGGAATCTACGAAAGAAGGAAAGGTATAAGGAAACTACCTATGAGATGGCAAAAGTGCATAGATAGCATTACTTTGATTAAATAAATATATATTGTTTAAAAAAATCGACTTTATGTTCCTCTTTTACAAAACGCCAATTTCATATGTAATGACCTAATATTATTAAAAAGGCAATCCTCCATAGTTAATTCAAGAGATCTAAAGATATAATAGTGAGTATGATTTCTAGGTAATAATATCAATGTGGTAAGTAAACATCAAGCTACAAACTCAACGTAGGTAATGTAGGTAAAGTAAGGAATAATATAATCACATTATGTACAGGTACGATACGACTTTGCCGTAATATATTTCATACAATTTCCATTCTTTGAAATATTCCGTTTAAGTAAACGATTTTTCAGAGCAATAGTTCGAATCTCGAGACTTGTTATCCGAGAATATGTGGAGAATTCTCAACGGGAGCAGGGAGGGAACGCAATATAAGGACGTCGGTGCGGAGTTTATTCTTTATCCAATGCTATGCAAGAGGTAAATTGTCACTTAGCGGTAAGTGACAATCAATAAAATTTGCTTGCGTTATCTTTTACATTTCCTCTGTAAATAATTTTACCAACGTCAAAGTGTTGAAGATTGGTCTCTACAAAACCTTATACGAATACTCTACGGACTACTATAGGGTATATTAGATCATTACATATCAAATTGGCGTTTTGTAAAGGAGGAACATAAAGTCGATTTTTTTAAAATAATATATTTATTTAATCAAAGTATATACCATTGCTATCTATGCACTTTTGCCATCTCATAGGTAGTTAATTGATTCCTTTACTAAAAAAACCATTCGGACAGGAATCAATAAAATCTTTGAAGGCGCTTTGGACTGCCCCATTGGAGTTGAATTTTTTCCCTTGCAAAAAGTTATCCAAATTTCGAAAAAAATGGTAATCTGTTGGAGCAAGGTCCGGGGAGTACGGTGGATATCTTAGACATTCCAATTGAAGCTCCTCTAATTTGGTAGTCGTCTGTTGTGCAGTGTGTGGTCTAGCGTTGTCCTGAAGCAGCAGTGGCCTAGAGCGAATGACCAACCTGTTTAGCAGCTAGCTTTTCCATCATGATTTACAGTTGCTGGCAATAGACATCTGCCGTAATCTTCTGGCCAGATTTAAAAAAGCTGTAATGAACAACACCGACACTAGTCCACCAAACGCTCAGAAGTAACTTTTTTTGACTCAATTTTTGCTTGGGGCAGGCTTTGGCTGGTTCGCCAGGGTTTAGCCATTGCGATGAGCATTTCCGACTATCGTACAGGAGCCACTTTTCATCACAGGTAATGATTCGATTTAAAATCCCTTCATTATTATGCCGGTTGCGTAATGTAACGCAGCAGTCGACGCGCGTTTGTCGGTTTGCTGCACTCAATGCATGAGGTACCCACCTTTCAAGCTTTTTCACTTTACCAATTTGCATCGAGTGGATTTAAACAGTTTTATCACTAACATCGCAGCCTGCAGCTAACTCGGACGTGGTTTGCGATGGATCCGCTTCCACAAATTTTTCATTATCAACTTTGGTCTCCGGCCGTTCACGGGGCTTGTTCTGCAAGGCAAGGCAATTCTGCAAGTTCTGGTCGAAATTTCCAGAACGAAAACGTTGGAACCAAAAACGCACTGTATTTTCTTTTGCGACACCGCCGCCATACACATAATTAATCCTTCGAGCCGTTTCAGCAGCACTGGTTCCACGGTGGAACTCGTACTCGAAAATAATACGAGATTTCAAGTTTTCCATTTAGTAAACAGAGTGACGCAAAGAAAAAACCAAAAGAGGAAAAAACAAATAAATTACGGTTTTCGAAACACAAATGCATGAGTAAATAGCGGTATAAATTTGAAATTGGAATTCCTAACCAAAGAAGATATATTTGAGATCAAAGTGGCCAGTACGACAAAACACCAATTTCATATGTAAGGACCTAATATTAACATTCTCCAATTTTTATTTTATTAGTTTTCTTTAAAAGTATGTCAATCGTTGCTTATGCTAATTTTGGATGGTGCCCTACAGTAATTACCTATCATGATATTAGACGTTTTAAATATAGATACTATACAAAAAAATGTCAGTTTACTTTAATGGCAGTAACTGCCGATAGAAGTGAAAAATAAAAATTATAAAAGAAATAAAAAGAATAAAAATATTTCGTCTGACCGAGATTCGAACCCGAGACCAGACCTACGTAACTGCGTTACACGTATCTGACATGAGAATTCGAAATTACTCGTCTCTTATTTGTATTACACGACGAAAGAAAAACTGACAAACTAGGATCCTCATGTCGTCGGCATAAAGGTCAAGTCGGAGATAAAATAATGTTGAACGGACTTTCAATAAGTCAGTCATGAGCATGTCGGTGACGCGAACCCATAAGATTTTCCCCTACCAAAAAGTGCCCAACGCGGCTATACAAGTTTTCACTTCAAAAAAGTTTTTCCACACGAAGGGGATCAGTTTCGTAAAGCGTTTCCTTGCGACCTTACTAATAAGCTAAAAGTTAAATAGAGGTAAATGTGAGTTCGATGTTATGAAACGTGAGAGCTCAGACATAATACCCGTTAAGCCTAGCGCACAATTTGTTAGAAAACTTTCAGCGTTGCGAGCAGAGACTTAACAACGTAAGCTGCCAATTCGGTCAACACTCAAACCTCCAATCTACCGTATGTTTTTATTGTAAAGTTATTTTTAACTTTGTATTTAACTCTGCAATTATCTCCGCCTTAGGTTTATTATGTTATTGAGAAATTATGTGAATTTGAGGGAAAACTAGTTCTCACAAAATCACATTTTTAAACATGTTGGCAGACACGTTTCAAGCTCGGCACGAAATTGTGCCTACTAAGTTGACAAAAATGCAAACCACGAGTCTAGTGCGGTGTTGTCGCAAAATTACCATTTCAGCGCTGCCTAGAGCCCACGTACCAATGAATATGTATCGTGTACCCGGGCCGGCCCGCCCTCTTGACAATATCGCAAAGTGACTCCAAACACTATTTACACATTCCAATTATTTACGGACACATTGTGACACATACTTTTACCAAAAACCTTATTTGTACCAAAATGTAGAGTAAAGAATTATTCTATCAGAGTAAAAGTTTGGTGACTTTTTTAACACAAATATGTTAATGATGTTTTATATGTAAATAAAATAATTAAAAAAAAACATACAATTCCTTTGAGACTATGTAAACATTATGCCGATTGCGACGACGTGAACGAACGAGTGACGACTGAGATGGAAAGACATGCGATAATATTGTACAGCGTGTCACTCTCTTCGATTCGAAGACATGCAGATGTTTAACTACACGATCAGATTCCCAACATGCTATTATTAGCTTCTGCAATAAAATAATGTTTAAAAAAGAAAACTCCAATTCACGTGTGTTATTCCAAAATGCTTGTCACATTAGTGAGGTATTTTGCGTTTACGGGTCGTAAGACTTTGACAATAGTGACAATTCGAACACTTGAGAGTTGTCAATTTCAATTATTTGGAAACTGAAGTTCTGACAACACTTTCCAATAAGGAGTTGATTGATCTGGATATTGTGTATTAACTTTAAACCAGCCGCGTTAGTCACCGGACTGACTGACGAAAGTGGGCCGCATGACTCATGAATCATGACCATTATTAATTCGATCATCCTTCTTTAGGTTCATATTTTTTAAAGCAGGTTGTGTTCTTAACTCCTAATACTTTTGTACCTAATATTTACGCCTCATTTATCCTTTTCTCTGCCCTCCAGCAGACGACCGCTATTAAATGCATAATGAGGAATTATTAAAGGCTGAATTTTATAATCATAATATTTTATAGTGTATTCATGGCGCTACAATAATTAGGTAATAAAACGTCCGATTGGCACGTGCCACAAAAAATGAAAGCTACGGTTACAGTAGATGGATTTATGGCACGCGATAACCAATAAAATGTCACACCCCCGTAATAAATTAGTGCAAATTTTCCGATGCAAGCGGTGGAGCAATCAGCCGGCGACAGCGGCGGGCAAATGGGATTAAACTTTGTTAAACGACCTTGCGTTGCAATCCATTTGCCGCGCAACACGGTGTGGCGAAACTTGCGCGAACTGCATCCACGGAACACGGGCGCATCCACTACAGCCCGTTACAAATTTCTACTGTTAATATAGTTCAGCTACAAAGGTAAACCCGCTTCGTGAACTAATGAGGTTAATGCGGTGGATTTGAATGTCGTAAACTGTACGGCTCCCGGCCCCCGGGTGATGTACGCCCGAACGCGGCGATATAATTATTGTTGTCTCGCTTAGAAATTCATAAGGCATAATCTGGTAAGCGCTAACTGCCGGTGAATGCTCTAACTTGAAATTCAACATTTACATGCCGAGTTATGTATTCAGAAGCTGTGTATTGGCGGAATGGATCTTGATTTTATTGAGCACTATACTTTGCTATCGTTAAGCTAGGATAGTGTGGTAGAGTCCGGCCATGCCGTGGCACAATAGGCGTATACTTTATTTTTCCTTCTGGGTATCATCATACTTCTTGCATGGCACTGGCAATGGGACCATCTTGCTCGCATACAGCGGCCAGAGTAGGTACATGAAAATCTATTAAAATTTAAAATTTGCTACCTTTCTACCACTCGATCCGTAATATTAAAAATAACAATATTTAGGCAATATCTCTTTACATTTTACGATAAAAATATGTTTTACATACAATTCTGTACAATTTATGCTTTAATCATTTATGTCAAATTGATAGTTTTAGCGCTGCAAAATCTTAAATCTTAACGTTTGCCCCTGCACAGTTTAAATATCTGTCGGTTAAGTTGTGCAACATAAACGCTCCGGTTTACCTGTACATGCAAACCTGTCAGGTATATGGGTAGCATTAGAGGGACATTTTAATTGTGTTATTGATATTTTTATAATCAACTATTTTCTACTTTCGATGTCGACATTTATTTACGATAGCATGCTCTCACCATGTCGCTCTAGCATTAGAGGGTCATTTTAGTTGTGTTATTTATATTTTTATAAGTTATATTCTACTTTTCGAGCCCTTTGATGTTGACATTTACATACGCCAGCATGCAACTCACCATGTCGCTGATGCGCGTAAGGGTCAACGACGTCGCCTTCGCGGTATATGACAGAGTGGACCCTCGTCCTGGTGCCGTTGGGCGGGAAGTACCGGCGCGCGTGCTCCACGTAGTACGTGCCGTCGTTCAGGATGATCTTCCCCTCGAACACGCCGTCCGTCACCGAACCGAACACCGTTGAATGTGGTTCATCTGTCGAACAATTGAGTTTTCATTAAAGAAATGCGATTTAAAACAATTAGCCGTGGCGGGACGACTAGCAGGTGTAGAACATCAAAATATTTATAGACTAGCTTTTGCTCGCGGCTCCGCCCCGCGTAAATACAGTATCCCACGGGATTACTGTACTTTTTCGGGATAAAAAGTAACCTGTTTTAATCCAGACCCTAAACTACTACATTCCAAATTTCATCGAAATTAGTTTAGAAGTTTTAGCGTGAAACAGTAACAAACATCCATCCATCCTCACAAACTTATACATTTATAATAGTAGTAGACCTTGGTGGCAATTTTTCGTTTCATATTACAGGGTGTTTGGTTATCCGAATGAAATATTTAACATTAGGCCACAATATCACATAATTACTTATGTAATATTGTGTGCAGTTCGCATAACTAGAAATGTTCATGATTTACAGAAAAATAACTAATATTTCCTGATAACTCAAACTTCGCATGGACCATCACACTGCCGTACAGCGCAGCCGGCTTCAAGGTCATGCGCTCGTCGAGTAGTACGGACGCGCGGTTATGAATATCTTATAGGATAATCTGGTTAAAATTTAAGGTCACATGTTATATATATATATTTTTGGAACGAGAATCGAACACTGATTACGCTCCTTGAATATCTATTTTTGTTAAGCAACACCCTGTAATAGGAACCTACTCTACATTTGTCATTTACACACTATGTAATTTGAGGCGATTATGAAAACATTAATTTTGTCTTCGTGCACAATATGTTAAGAGTTAATGGAGAGATTTTTAAGAAGATATATTTTATAATTCGTCACTTTTTAAAATATGTTTAAATTTTTTAACCGGCTTCCAAAAAAGGAGGCGGTTATATAAACATGCGATCATACAGCAACATATTAGCGTAATGTGTACGATAGTGTACAGTCACGTACAGTAGGGTACAAATTGACTGTACCCGAGATAGCCGTGACTCATATTTTCAAGGCTGAACTAGTCACCTGGACAGGGGGAACGCGGAACACGACACATAAAGTACCTACTTACGTGCGCGTACACGATACAAACCACTTGATATAGTTCAAGAGTATTTTTCCGCACACTTTAACGAAAGCTCGCCTCTTTATAACGTGCAGAAATTAAAATAAATTCAAAACGAATCTAGTCACAAACGTTGACATTACAAATTAGGTATAGTTACTGACTACTGATGTCTGATGGCTAGTCAGATAGCTTATTTGCATGATTTGTCTCTGTTGCTCGATATAAAATAAGCAGAGACAAAACTTCCGAATAAGCTACCCATCACTTCTTAGAAGATTGTAAAACAGGCCCTTAGTACCTATGCCAAATTGGGATTTTTTTAAATGTATCATTTTAAATATATTATATATTTCTTACTCTCAATATCAACACTCTCAGATACCTATATACTTAGGTATTCTTGGGTGCGTTATTACTTTTAGATTTTCGTATTAGCAATATAAAGTGGATTTGAGCTGAATATTAACATACACTGGGGAGTCGAGACGAGTTGGTTAAACTTCGATTTAGTGCCGTTGAACCTGTCTGCAGGGGTGAAGCGCACTAAAAAGCTGCGAAATATCCCAAATAATCACACCAGGACAAACAAGATGCAGCTAATGTTTTGCTTGAATTATACCTTTATTTAATCTCAAATTTAAATGAAGTTAAACTTTAAATATATACTTTCGAGTAGGTATTAAACATATATCCCTAAGATAGAAGTGCTTTATGTGATAAGAGAAACAATAAATAAGGAAAAATCTAAAAATTTTAACAACACCAACCAACATATATGTTTAGTCGTATAAGCGAATATTGCGTAATGCGTTACAATACAATAAAACAAATTAGGTAGATAGAATGTTCTACCTCGTGTCTAAGACAAAATGTGTAACACAATACATATTGTACGGCTTCGTACAGTTTGAAGAGACCACTAAAACTCATTGTCATTACGATACAGTTAAGTTATATTAATAATCAGGGTAACAACAAAACGTGTCATTGGTTCTCATATATGTTTTGGATATCAAAATCTAAAGGTGTCGCTCACACGGTCATTTTAATTTTTACAGCCTCCGTAGTCCAGTGGTTTAGAGCTTGGCTCGCAGTTCGGAGGTCGTGGGTTCGATCCCGCGTTGGAACAATATAAAAGTGTTATTACCAAGTTTGGTTAGGACAATGCAGGCTGATCACCTGGTTGTCTGACAACTGACAAGAACCAGACCATCTGGTCCATGCATCGGATGGGCAATGGGCATGCAAAAAGTCGGTCCTGCGCCTGATCTCACGCCAGTCGTGTCGGTTATCCGTCCCGGTAACGATAATCGGTGTTCTCGTTAACGGGATCTCGGGACCGGGATAGAAATCGGGGGGATCTATTCATTTCAATGAATATTTCTATGTAAGTTTTAACTTCAGATAAAGCTATAAATGACGTTCGCGTAATGGCGAGTTGAATATGTACATTTGGATTTAGGAACCCTAAAGAATTTCATTGTCTACGGGCCTTATCCGTTTGAGAGTTATTACTGCCTCCTAAGGATAAAATCCAATGCTCGTGAATACATTCGAGAGCGTATCTAACGTTGCGAACTAAGCGTATTATCTGGTCTTTATTTGTTATATTTATTTGTTTATTTTATTCGTTTTAAAGTTTAAACCTATTGAATCCTCTATTACCAACAAAACTATTAATTTACTACTCTTATTCTAAACTAAAACATAGGTACGCTATAACAGGAATACATATAACTTTCTCGAAATATCTCTCATATTATAAACCGATATTATCTGGAAAACCTATATCCCAGAAGGTAGATGCTCTAATGAGCAATGCTGTAGCCAGGTAGAAATGACATCATCCGAAGTAATTCCGTTATTTCGGTTCCGTGATTTTATTTATTAGCTTCAGGAAGCAAGCGACATGTGTAAAAGGGGACGACCATTTACTCTCTGTGTCTATTTTACAGTTGGTATAAAAACAGGATGTAAGCATTCGGCTTAGCTAAAACTCCATGTAGATTCAGTTTTTCTACAATGTTTTATGGTGTTTTTGGGGTTCTGTAGTGCCAACTACGAGGAACCCTTATAATTTCGCTCTGTCCGTCCGTCCGCCCTTCCAGTCTGTAATTATGAATATAAAAGGATGAAATTTGGTACAGTTATATATTGCGTATAGGTTTTGTTTTTGGCGTCATAAAATGATATACATTTTATATTTTAGAAGTGGGGGTGATTTTTTTTTCATTCGACTCCATCGTGTGAGGTATCGGTGAGGTTTCATACATGACTTTTTTAACAAAGTAACCCATTTTCGAGTAATCGGCCGTCAAAGTGGTTTATAAGCCCCCCCCCCCCCCCCCCCCCCGGAATTTCTTAATTGATATGATCATGCTAAATCTTATGAAAAAACAATTTGATTAATTGAAATCGGGCAATAACTGTTGAAGTACCTAATTTGAAAAAAAAACCATTTGCGCGTTGATACATACTTATGATAGCCATAAACGTAACGGTATACCGGACAGGTTTGCTTGCACATAAAATTCATGTTCTTTATAATACTTAGGTAAACCTTAGTTTCGTTCTTGAGTCACCTACATTTGTCCCTGGCTTAGCTTTTAATATAATTGTAAGTTGTAACATTTCTAACAACAATTAATTTTGATTATAGAGTAGATACGCTACCCTCGCCAGCCTTATGCCCGCTACACACCACAGCTGTGGTCTGTGGCGGGGATTATAATTTCAAAAATTATTCAAAGCATTAAATGATTTACGACTAGATAATTTTAATGTACAAGTCGGCAGACGGTACACACAAAAACGTACAAATAGAGAATTGTAAATTGAAAAGAGATATTTGTCATGGACCGCAGGACACCAAAATTTCCTTCAGTAAAATATAAAAGAGCGTCGGCATAAAAATGTGCGTTCATTTTCATAAGTCGCGAGGCCCGGCTGCAGGCTGTTTTATTTTTTTATCATCTCGTTAATTTTCGACTAGCGAGCTCTAGTGAACTTTAATTACATTTAAGTACTATACAGCAGGTAAAAATATAGCTTCCCCTGGTACTTACACATAGTATAAAAGGATTAAAATATACAAGTGCATTCATGCTACAACTTTTTAAGTTTTATAGCGAACACTAAAGTACTATTTGTATGCTGATAAGACCCCTCCTTTAATAAGTTTTAGATTATATTTTTCTGGAGCTTTCACACTAGCTATTGGAGCGACTATCAAACATGCTGATGTGGCCTCTTGTGCATGAGCTCATGAATTATTTGATTTAGAAATATAAGATCAAATTTTTCGCAATATGACTAACAAGTTAAGGATTTATACATGCTAACTTTGTAGTTTTCGAAACATTGTCAATGAATCTAAGTCATAAAATATTTTAAATCATTATTCATTACAATTTTTTTTTTAATAACAGTGCGGTTAATGTATGACGAGCTACAAATTTATCATACCTTTCATAACATATTGAAGAAGCAATTAAGCGCTTGAGCGAGATATTTATCGATGAAGCTTCATGAAACAAATGACACATGACTGAGAGCGCAGTATAATTTTAGCATGTCAACGAAAGCGACAATTAGTATCGAAGCATTATCGCTTTACTTTTAAACGCTCGTAAAGATGTCTGCTGTATAAACACAAATAAATGACGCTTTATGATGTAAAATTCTACATTTTGGCACCATTATTTTAAATCACCATGTAACAGTAGTACCTAACAATGTTACAATATTAAATTACATATTGTTCGAGGCATGTTCAAGTACCTACTTAGATATTATGTGTAATATATTACGCAAACCATACACCATACTTTCTATCGTTAAATCGGCATGACGCTAGAGGGTTTATCCAATCTGCAATTCGTCCATATACACCACACAGTTCTGACTGATACAACCGCTGACGCTGCCGATTGGATGTATGGTGGCTTGCATTATATGGAGATAATATTTTTTGTATTACAATAGGGGAAAGACTACATCTAAAATATTAAGTTTCATTTATATACCCTGAAATATGCCTCAGGCATTACTACTTGGTAAATGTAAAAAAATATAATATTTTATGTGTAGTTTATTAATTAGATACATCTAAAAAGTAGAAAAAAGTTTTATTTTGCTAAATTAGTAAACAAAACCTACATCATTAGTTTACTTACATCATATACAAAAACATTCATTAACCCAGGTATGAACTTAAACCAAATATCGGATATATTTACAAATATGTTCTTGCGGCCTTATACTTCATACACTTTAACATAGGCGTGACGTCACAGCTAGGTACGGCTTTAGTATGGAATGTTTTTACGAGACGTTTTTTGAAATTTTGTACTGTTTCTTCTGAGAAGTTACTCATATTTAAGAGTACTATTATTTATATATATATATATATATATATATATATGCAATAAAAAATATTCACTCATCTAGCTTACATGAGTACCTACAGTACTTTAATTATTTTCACATTTAAAGTGTAGGTAATAGCAATAAAGCTGAAGTGTTTTAACAAAATACTTAATCATTTACAGTAGGCTGTTAGGCACTCAACATTTGGATATTATACGAATGTAATAAATGTAATTTATTTAATGAATTTCAGTTCTTTATTTTTTTTAAACAAAACCAATTTAAAAGAAATTAGACTATAAAAGCGCTAAAAATAATGTTGCCCTGAATATTGATTACTTAAGTATTAATTAATAAAAATCCGCGTCAAACTTTATGGAATCTAAATCTGTTGCTGACAGACCTTTTTTAATAGAACTTTTATTATTTAAAGTAGTATAATTATTAGAAAATTTCTACAATAAAAAGTAGATAAACCTAACTCTCGTAGCTACTAAAAATGTAGGTTAGCCCCTCGAAAAGTAACGCTTATTACACAAATAATTATGTATGGAGACAAGCGACGAGCGATCTCATGAAACGACGACCCCTTTCAAATTGACCGACATCATAGGTAAGGTCAGGTTAAGTACGTCACACTTAAGAGAAAAATTTAAAAGATGACAACCTATACAAAAAACTTTTAATAGTGATACTTAAAATAATATATTATGTTAAAACAAAATGAATATTGATTATTATTAAGTAATTATAAAAATGATTAAATTTTGACATATTTTGGAACATAATGTCAATAATCTACAGCTGTGCTATGGGTGGGTAGCTGTACTCAATCAAATATGAACATTTATTGACACAAATATGAACATGTATTCACACTAATATGAACATGTATTCACACAAATATGAACATGTATTCACACAAATATGAACATGTATTCACACAAATATGAACATGTATTCACACAAATATGAACATGTATTCACACAAATATGAACATGTATTTACACAAATATGAACATGTATTCACACAAATATGAACATTTATTCACACAAATATGAACACGTATTTACACAAATATGAACATGTATTCGCACAAATATGAACATGTATTCACACAAATATGAACATGTATTCACACAAATATGAACATGTATTACAATTCCAGTTTTTTTATTTTATTTTACAGCTACAGCATTACAGAATTTTTATTTTTAGCTACACGAATAAGGCATGTTTACAGTGATTTATTCTTATTACTCAAGTATTTTTTAGTCTAGTTTAATAGGCCACGTGAATGAATTAAGATAATTGGTGGGCATAATGGCAAACTCGGTGAGTGCATCACAACAGTAAGTAGGGCGACGAACTGCGATCGATGCCGCAGCCCTCACAACTTATCCGCTTACACCGGCCGGGGCCGCCCGCCCGCGCCACGCCGCGCTGTACCAAAACCTCCACACAATCATTGTATTTCATCAACATTCAACATCGTATACTATTCATTTAGATAAAGACAGGGTCTGAGACAAATTACTACATTGTGAAACTCGATTTTTCATTGAGGCAGTCACCATTTCTCTCAGTCCCTGTCTTTATTTCAAAGGTATGAAATGAGCATTACATTTACATCTGAACGATTGACACTTAAAAATGTTAAATGTGTGCAGTTGACACGAAACCGATACCCTGATAAATATGCCCTCTATGTCAATGTTTTCCACTTACCGGCCCGGCATCGTAGCGGTACGTGACATATTGTGTGTGTAAGTAAAATGACCGCCTCCGTTTTTGGAGGTCGGTTAAAACATGCCATTATATTATAATATGCCTATTCGTACATTTTTGCCCTCGTTTTTTTTTAACCTAGATACAATGAACGTAGTAAAATGGTATAAAATAGAGACAGTAGCAACTAGCATCTACGACGCCACGAGTGTTACGTCGAACTACGAGACAAAATCTATGTTATTTGTTTTCAATGTGTAGATATAAATATTTATTTTAATCAAAATTTTAATATTATTTGTAAAGTTTAAAGTAGGTAGCATTGTTTTTATAGATGTAGTATTTATGCTTACCTGTCTCGTATTATATAACTAGAATCTGACCGCAACACACACACAGTAGATTATAAATGACAAGTCTAGTAGCTAACGTAAACTTTAAATTTTCTGGGATAAGAGGCCACGTAGAGATTATGAAAAGGAAACTCATCTAAAAGTAATAAAGCTTTAAAAATAATGTATTACTTCGTCGTTATCGGTGCGCCGCTAGGTTTGCACGTGCGCGTATTAAATCGTCTACGTGTTTATTTAGTGAGTACCTATCGAGCGAACTGCGCCCGCGCTCGCGCGAGGCGGTGTGAGTGTTGTTGACAATAGACCCTTCCGTCGTTTCTGACTACAGGGACGATGGAATCTCAACCGAGCTACTCGTCTGTTACCCAAACTGTCGCATTCCCCACCAAAGAACAAGCCGTTATCATAGATGCAGTTGACGACACCCCGATTAAAGAATACGCGTATGCGTTTGCAAAAATAATTGATTCCACCCAAATAAGATTCCTGAGTCGAATGTCAAATAATAGAATTTGCGTTTTTGTGTCTTCCAAAGATATTGCCGATGAATTAGTAGATAAACATCAGTGCATTATAATAAACAACAAGAAATTACCTATTCGGCCCCTAATTACTAGAAACAAACGTATTATCTTCTCCAACGTCTGTCCAATTATTCCACACACCATACTGGAGAATAAATTGGCCGAATTGGATATAAAATTAATATCTCCAGTAAGTTTTATTAAGGCTGGCTTAAGTGATCCCGGCTTTAGTCATATTTTAAGTTTTCGACGACAAACGTACATATCCCCAGAGGACCTGAAAAAAATACCTGACCGTATTCAAATAGACTTCGATGGCAGCACATACTGGATATACACCTCTTCGGATTCCATGACCTGCTTTATTTGTAAAAAAGAGGGACATGTAGCAAGCAAATGTCCTGATAATGTAAACACCGCAAATAAAATTATACCTACGGAAATAAGGGACACAGCAAATATTGTTACCGCAGATTTTCAACCACTGGACTCCTTCAAAAGACCACACCCACCCACATCTGAGTCGTCCCTCACTATTGATAACCCGCAACTCCAATGTACTGAAACTTTAGATTCTGAACAAATTTCAATGAGCGATACAGATTCAGAGAATATGTCTGAGGACACTACTTACTTAAAAGACACGCTGTCATCAAAAGATTTGGCCAAGAATCCACGTAAGAAGAAAAGAACCTCCTCATCTACTAGTGACTTGGTGTTAGCTGATTGGGAAAAGATAAATACAATTATCTCTTCGTCGTCTCACAACTACCCGATGGATCAACTACAGTTCAAGAGTTTTCTAGAAAACACCCGTGGAGCTCAAGACATAAGTGTTATTTGTGATCAGTATTCCAAAGACCCTTCTACTATATTTAAAATGTTAACGGATCTGTATCCTCATTTCAATAACAGGAGTATTAAAAGTCGTATAACTCGTCTACAACGAAAGCTTAAATTATTATATAAAAACAAAAATGTCTAGGTTAGATATACTTCAATGGAATGTCAACGGCTTTTATCAACGTAAACAAAGATTAAAAATTTTAATATCAGAATGGAACCCTAGTTGTATTTGCCTACAAGAATCTAACTTTAAAAATAATTATTGTCATCAATTTTCAGGATATACTGCTATATTTAAAAATAGAAATAATATTTCCCATGCAAGTGGTGGTGTAGTGTCTTATATTAGGTCTAATATTTTTATATCAGAAGTCAACCTTAATACAAATTTAGAAGCCGTTGCTTGTATTATAAATTTTCCTACTAAAATAACTGTATGTAATATTTATTTACCGAACAGTATTGCTTTAATTGAGCAAGATTTGATTGATTTAATTAATCAACTTCCGAAGCCATTTCTTTTGATTGGTGATTTTAATAGCCATAGTTTATCATGGGGGAGTTATAAAACGGACTCTCGTGGCAAAATTGTCCATAATATCTTAGATACACACAATGATATAACTATATTAAATGAAAATCGTTCCACTCATTTAAATGTCGCCAATGCTACAACTAGCGCGATTGATTTAGCGTTATCATCGTGTTCGATCGCTCCATTGTTTCAGTGGAATGTGTTAGATAACCCCCATGATAGTGACCACTATCCGATTATATTAAGTCATTCGTCTTCTTCGGAAGAAAATAATTCTAACGTTCCCAAATGGATTTTTCAAAAAGCAAATTGGGATTTATATGAATCGCTTATAGATAAGGGGATTGGAGAATTATATGATATTAATTTAATTAATGAAACTACAATTGATTTATGTTTATCTAAATTTAGTAATTTAATAATTGATTCCGCAAATCAAGCCATTCCAAAGTCGCTTGGTAATAAAAAACATCAAAAAAAATTGCCTTGGCTTACAAATGATTGTATAACCGCGATAAAAGATTACAAAAGGGCACATAGAAAATATTTAAAATTTAAGTCAATCGAATATTTGATTAATTATAAAAAAAACAAGATCTTTTGCTAGAAGACTCTTGAAAGAAACTGAGCTTAAATCCTGGCATGCTTACACTTCTTCAATAACTCCTCAAACTCCGTCTTCAGAAATCTGGAATAAAATAAACAGGTTAAAAAATTGTAATAAAAACACACTTTCCCCTTTCTTACTTGATGATGATTTGAATAAAATTACAAACAGTGTTGATAAATGTAACATTTTAGCAAAAAACTTTGCAAAAAATTCGTCAAACTCTAATTATAGTAATGAATTCATCTTACATTCCTCAAATATTCGCTTAGAATTATCTACTAGTATAGCTAATACCACGATTTTAGAAGATGAAAACACAATAAACAGTTTACTTACCATTGAGGAGCTTCATTTCGTTTTAGGGAACTGTAAAAATTCTTCTCCTGGCCCAGATGGTATACCTAATTGCTTAATTAAACATCTGCCAAAAAGTGGTATTTCATATCTCTTAAAGTTATACAATAAAATTTGGCAAAATAATTTATTTCCAGAGATATGGCGTACATCCGTCATTGTCCCTATTCCAAAACCAGGCAAGGATCATACCCTTCCTAAAAATTACAGGCCCATTGCTTTGACTTGTAATCTTTGCAAAATTTTGGAAAAAATTATTGCTAATCGCATTCGTTGGAAATTAGAACATGAACAACTTATATCACCATTCCAAAGTGGCTTTCGTAAATTTCGTTCGACAAATGACCATTTAGTATTACTAGATTCAGCTATTTGTGATGCCTTAGCTCTAAAAGGTCACCTATTAGCAGTATCAATGGACATTGAGAAGGCTTACGAAATGGTTTCAAAAAAGGTGGTACTTCATGCCTTAAAACGTCTCAAATTCACAAGAAATGTTATTATGTTTGTAAATAATTTTCTGTCCAATAGAAAAATTAAAGTAAAAATAAATAATACATGTTCTGATCCTATTGAAATCGATAATGGTCTTCCTCAGGGTTCTGTAGTCAGTGTAATCCTATTTATCTTAGCTATTAATGATGTCCTTACCGTGATAAAGTCTCCAGTCAAGGGTTTGCTTTTTGCTGATGATTTGACTGTGTATTGCGTTGGTAAAAATATTGATACATCTGTACAAATGGTTCAAAATGCTCTCAATTCAATACAGAAATGGTCCCACGAAAATGGCTTTAAGTTTTCTAAATCTAAGACAGAGTTCATTATATTTTCTAGACAAAATAATCCTTTCAATAATGTAATACTACATCTTGATGGCCATCCGCTTACGAGAACTTACTGTATTAAAATACTCGGTATGTTATTTGACAGTAAACATACGTGGAAAGTCCACATTAAAAAGTTAAAAGCCGACTGTTTGAAACATTTAAATATTATTAAAGTTTTGTCGTCTATTACGTGGGGTTCTAATAAAGATTGTTTATTGAATGTTTATCGTGCTATAATAAGATCTAAGCTTGATTATGGATCAATAATTTATGATTCATCCAATAAAAATTTATTAAACAGTTTAAATTCAATTCAAAATACCGCCCTAAGGTTATGTTTAGGGGCATTCAGAACTAGTCCCTCTCACAGTTTAATTGTAGAATCAGGTGAACTTCCTTTGTGGCTTCGAAGAATCAAGCTTTGTCTTTCTTATACGTATAATGTTACATCAACTCCGTTAAATCCTGTTAATGATATTATTTCGGTCGATCATCTACATAATATATTCCAGACAGAAGTAAGACTGCCGGTTCCACTAAGATTACGTCTAAAAAAATACTTGGAAACTTTAAATATTTCTCTTCCTAAATTATTTGCTCGACATATTCATCCTATTCCCCCATGGATAAAAATCAATGTTAGAGTGGATTTATCCCTCTGCAATCATAGTAAAGAATCTACGGATGCTTTAGTTTATCGTCAACTTTATTTAGAACTACTTGAAAATTACCGTGACTATAAAATAATATACACAGACGGATCTGTAACTGATAACGGAACCGGCTGCTCCATTATTCTGATTCCACCGCAATCAGTTTACCTAAACAATATTCTATATTTATCTGTGAAGCCTATGCAATTTACTGTGCCGTAAAAATGATTTTAACAAACCCTGTAAGCTCAAAATACGCCATTATTACTGATTCGAAGTCTTCCCTTTTAGCTGCTCAAAACTGCTTTTCTGAAAACCCTCTTATACAATTGATACACTCTGTCGTTTTTCAGTTGAAAGAACTATCAGTTGATGTAATAATTATATGGTTACCCTCTCACCAGGGAATAGACGGTAATGAAAAAGCAGACAAAGTGGCTAGGGAAGCTAGTTCGATGCCCTACACTAGTAACGATATACCTATCATACTTCTCGACGCCAAACGAGACATATACAATGTAATAAATCTTACGTGGAACCAAAATTGGAATGCTGAAACTTCTAAATTACACTATTTCAGGCGAGATGTTTTGAAAGGTGAAACCAAATATACTATAAAACTTAATAGAAAAGACCAATGTATATTAACGCGTCTGAGAATAGGCCATACCAACGCATCTCATGTACATTATATCACGAAAAGCACTCCTAAGACTTGCCTTAGATGTAGCTCACTATTCTCAGTCAAACATGTTTTATTCGATTGTGTAAATTATATTTCTGAACGACAAATGTTTAACCTGTGTAGTGATAGTTATCTTATATTAAGTGATCCTGATATGTGTTGTAATATTCTGCGATTCCTCAAATTTTGTAATCTTTATAGTTTGATATAATTTATTGTAATTGTGCTTGTGGTCGCTGATAACCTTGTTGTTCTAAGCGACCTTAAATAAACGAATAAAAAAAAAAAAAAATGTATTACTTACAATACTTTTTAGTATTAGGTCCTTACATATGAAATTGGTGTTTTGTCGTACTGGCCACTTTGATCTCAAATATATCTTCTTTGGTTAGAAATTCCAATTTCAAATTTATACCGCTATTTACTCATCATTATTTTACTCATGCATTTGTGTTTCGAAAACAGTAATTCATTTGAAATATCGGATTATTTTCGAGTACGAGTTCCACCGTGGCACCAGTGCTGCAAAAAAGGCTCGAAGTATTAATGATGTGTATGGCAGCGGTGTCGCAAAAGAAAACACAGTGCGTTTTTGGTTCCAACGTTTCCGTTCTGGAAATTTCGACCTGCAGATCAAGCCCCGTGGACGGCCGGAGACCAAAGTTGATAATGAAGAATTGAAGGCTATTGTGGAAGCGGATCCATCGCAAACCACGTCCGAGTTAGCTGCAGGCTGCGGTGTTATAAAACTATTTTAATCTACTTGAAGCAAATTGGGCAGGTAAAAAAGCTTGAAAGGTAAGGTACGTTAAGGGTACCTCATGAATTGAGTGCCGCAAACCGACAAACGCGCGTCGACTCCTGCGTTACATTACTCAACCGGCACAATAATGAAAGGATTTTAAATCGAATTATTACTTGTGATGAAAAGTGGATCCTGTGCGATAATCGGAAACGCTCATCGCAATGGCTAACCTGGCGAACCAGCCAAAGCCTGCCCCAAGCGAATATTGACTCAAAAAAAGGTTACTTGTAAGCGTTTGGTGGACTAGTGCCGGTGTTGTTCACTACAGCTTTCTTAAATCTGGCCAGACGATTACGGCAGATGTCTATTGCCAGCAACTGCAAATCATGATGGAAAAGCTAGCTGCTAAACAACCGAGGTTGGTCATTCGCTCTAGGCCACTGCTGCTTCAGCACAACGCTAGACCACACACTGCACAACAGACGGCTACCAAATTAGAGGAGCTTCAATTGGAATGTCTAAGACATCCACCGTACTCCCCGGACCTTGCTCCAACAGATTATCATTTTCTTCGAAGTTTGGATAACTTCTTGCAAGGGAAAAAATTCAACTCCGATGGGGCAGTACAAAGCGCCTTCAAAGATTTTATTGATTCCTATCCGAATGGTTTTATTTAGTAAAGGAATCAATGAACTACCTATGAGATGGAAAAAGTGCATAGATAGCAATGGTATATACTTTGATTAAATAAACATATTATGTTTAAAAAAAATCGACTTTATGTTCCTCCTTTACAAAACGCCAATTTCATAGGTAATGACCTAATATATTATTGCATGTGATAAGATTTGAGGGGAAACATCGAACGGGACGGGTGAGACTGTCTTCTGGCATGGCGAATTCGTTGGCATGGCAACAGATTCGTTCAACCTCTGCCACATCATCGTAAATACCTATTAGCAGTTTTCAACATTTTTGAAAGTTACATTCATTTTCATTGCGTGTTTTGTCAAATTTTGTTAGGCAAGTCATCATCATACTATCATCACTACATAGTATAAAACAAAGTCGCTTTTGCTGTCTGTCCCTATGTATGCTTAGATCTTTAAAAATTAAGCAACGGATTTTGATGCGGGTTTTTGAATAGATAGGTGATTAATTTAATGATTTTTTATTATAATTCAAGAGTAAGGTTTATATGTATATAACATGCACAATATAGTAGAGAAACACTGATAATTTTAGAGGTTTCTAATGTCGTAAATAAACTCTTTTTTTTTCGCTTACATTGCAAACGCTGGCTGAACCCTACGAGATAGATCAAAATAATGTACTACAGTATTGTACACCTTAAAAAGGTCTACAAAAACGTCCGCGAGGTATACATAATTTCATAGGGATGGCCCACAATAACCATTTTTTATCCTTTACTTTTTACGAGAAATAATGGCTTCTTTACGAAGCGATTTTAAGCAATACAGCATTAATCCTTATCCAATATCCAATAATTAATCCTTAAATACATTGTGCATTGAATATATATCAATATGGCCCTGTACAGTGTACAGCATGGAATTTAAATGCATATTTTTGAAGATATTACAGATTAAAAATGGAGGGACATAGCGGTTGGACCGGCCGGGGGGCCGGTGTCGTACACAGTTTGATCCTTATCATATAAAAATACGTTACTCACTTTAGCCAGTTTATACACATTATAGTAGCCCTTTAATCCATACAGTATATCCATAAATTAATATCTTATATTTAGAAGATATTGTAAAATTTAAATTCAAGCGCGAAAAATATAATATACATCAAGCGGTCTCGCACGTCGCGTCGAGGTGATAGGGTCCCGTTTTTACCCATTGAGTACGAAACCCTAAAATCATTTTCAATGTTGTATACAGAAGTATATTGCAGTGAGAAGAGGTATTTGCTGAAGAAGGTTTTTCTCTAAGAACACGATTCCACGAGGGCGAAGCCGCGGGCAAAAGCTAGCATATATTATACTAGCTTTTATCCCCGGCTTCACCCGCGTGGAATGGTGTAAAACGTGAAGCAAAAACTTTAAACTACAGTATGCGAACGGAGGAGTATGAAATTTGGCACAGTTTAAGATAATATGGAGGAAGGTGAGCACAAAACTAATAAGTTTTTAATAATGCTTAGAAACGTATAAAATTAATAAAAATAAAGTTGCACACACTACTTCAATAACACTACGGTGTTAGTGGGTACACTTCACAATCAATATTTATTTCACATGCTATAATCAACATTTACCTACATATTTCATTGCGTATCTCTCTAATAACGTAATATAGAAGAAGATAAAATAAATGCGACCTCCAGTATATAAATACGTGAAGCTAAAAATGTTCACTTCTAATATTGGGCACAGTTAAAGTTTGTGTGGAGGACCGAGGAAGGTATGCAGAAAGCCAATATTTTTTTAAATAATGCTTAGAAATTTATAATAAAATTAATAAAAATAACAACACACTACCTCAGATTATTCACACACCTATCGTGCGTTTGATAGAAACAATTTTGTTACCTACGCGTTGACGTTTGTCAATCTGTCACAACATATTATTTTTATTTTTCCAAGAGGCAAAAGAAAATTACATGAATAAATATGGACGAATTTCGACCACAGGGGGCTACCTCTACTTATATGAAATAGCCGCAATGGAATTTTTTCGCTCTACAGGTACGTTGGCTTAAAACAAATAAAACATAATTCTCATCTCTCTGCCAGGGAAGGGGCTGAATTGGATCGTTTAATTAGTTTAATTATAAACAGAGCGTTTAAATCAAGATAGTTCTTACAGGGATTACATCCTTATCAGTGACATGAAGATAGCGTCCCGTTTTCAGGGCGAAGTACAACAGAGCAAGTTGAAGGGCGACATGTCAACCGCAAAACTTTGATTTGGTGAGATTCGGCTGGACCCCTCCCCTCCCCCTAAATATCTTACGTAATTTATGGACACTCCCTTACTTGTAAGTTGGTACAGTTCAAAAATTGTCATGTAGATAGGTAAACAAACTATGAATTTCTCTAAAATGTTTTATATGATTGATGAATTTAGAGCTAAGTTCTGCGTAAATTTCTAACATTGGTTTACAACCGCGAACTTCTTAAAACGTTATTTATAAAGCTAAAAGTACTAAGGGCTAATGAATGCATTTACTTACCAACCATCTCCCCTTTGTATATGTGTGATGTGTCGACATCGTGGAGCTGGCCCTGGGAGCCTTCGATCTGAAAACAAATTGAACAGTGACCATAGTAAACTAGCTTACTTTCATCGTACCATGGGCGTACCCAGGTGGGGGGGGGAGCTGCTCCCCCCCTGGAAGGTAAAATAAATGTCAATTTTCCAATTTTCAATATACCAGACCGACCATCTTCTCGAAACAGGTATGAGCTGCCCCCCCCCCCCCCCCCCCCCCTCTAGCTGAAATCCTGGGTACGCCCTTGCATCGTACCTATATATATGAATTCTGAAGCAGTTAAAGAACATTTATGTGTTTAGTTTTTAAACAGACGTTAGGGCTAAAGACCAAAGCACGACTGCTTCTGAAGTTGATATGTTGAATTTGCTTCAAAGTGTTAACTTTAACTTCAACATGGTTTTTTTTTCCTATAAGTATACCTAATATCGAAAACATTGGATTGATGTCCAAAAAAATGTATTTATGTTTTCACGCTTACTGTACAAACTATAAACCCATATTTACATCTCATTAAAGGAACATACTCTTTCATATAATTTATATCCCCTCAATAATTTACTCAGAATTTTTTATAACCTGCAGATTACAAAATTCTGTTAAATCTGTTTTAAACATGGAACATATCTATTTTAAGGCTATTCTTTGTAAAGAGTTATGGGATCAGAGAACGGCAAAAAACCCACAATTATGTGTGCTCAGCACATGTTAGCTTCGTTTGATAAAAACGTATGTTCGAGCGGTATGCATAGCGTTTGTTTTTCATACAAATGCCGCATTTTTGCTTTTAATTATGTCTGGTAAATTTTTGTTCTGTTGAGTTTTCTGATGGCATGTCAGTCTACTTGAAAACACAAACAAAAGCAATATTGCGCTGTTATAACTAATACAGACCCCGGTAGTAGTAACTATTTCATATATTTCTTTAAACATTAAAGAAGGAAGGCATGTGAAACATTAATTAATCTCATAATACAAAAGATAAATCAGGTAAGAATACCAGAGGCCTACTCCGGCAATGTCTTTGTAGCTCTTGTTGTGCTTCGCGCGTTTATCAGGCAATGCGTCTACATCTTTTTCTGTTTTGTACCGCAGAACTACCCACCCGCAAAACTTACGACGACCGTAGTCGGTTAGAGGTTTTGCGGGTGGGTTAAGTTAGTGTATGAGTACGCTCCAGCGGCTTATTGTTCTGTAACAATACCTACCCGAAATCTCATCCCGAAGGCAGACAGATCTCGTCGCAGCCGCAGGTCGGCGGGTTCGACGAAGCGGCGCGCGCGCAAGTGCTGCGTGTGCCGTGTCGTACTCCAGCGGCATATAGTAGTGAAGCTACCCGGAATCCCTCCCAGAAGGCAGACAGATCTCGTCGCAGCCGCAACCGGAACCGGCGGCCGTGCGCGCTGAAGTCGAGCCGCAGGTCGGCGGGATCGACGGAGCGACACGCGCGCAGGTGCTGCGTGTGCACCGCCGTCGTGTCGTACTCTAGCGGCTTATAGTAGTATAACACCTACCCGGAATCCCTCCCCGAAGGCAGACAGATCTCGTCGCAGCCGCAGCCGGAATCGGCGGCCGTGCGCGCTGAAGTCGAGCCGCAGGTCAGCAGGATCGACGGAACGGCGCGCGCGAAGGTGCTGCGTGTGCACCGCCGCCGTGTCGTACTCAAGCGGCTCATAGTGTTCCACGTACTCGCTCAGGCGGCGAGACGCTGCAAGAAATAAAAGTGTTCATTAAAATTTTAAAATAAAAACATAATGGTATTCGAGGAATTAAGTTTAATCTGGGTAGGCATAACTTACATGACTATGTTATGTGTTATGCAGGGTTAGTCTGTTCCAGATTTCAAAATGGGCTGGCTGCAAGCCGTTACTCGTGAGCCGTGACATAATTTGCAAGGTGTTAGAGACTAGTCTCTCAATGGTTTAGGTTGAAAATGCGTATACCGGCGTAATAAGGTCAATGTCAAGGAATGAAGAGACAAAATGTCAGATTGATAAAGGCAATCTGTAATTTTGTTCTTTCAATCTGTCAGTATTTCTATTCGATGTGTAGACAAACGCATTACTACGGTGGTCATGCTACAAGTGCTAGAAATATAGTATGATGTCTCTCATATTTGTCCTTTTTTAACCGGAGGAACTTCACAACGTTATGGAAGCCAGGTTACATAAGTAACTCAAGTTTCTAGAGGACGGTGAAAAACCTGTCGAGTAAGTATTTTCGGCAGAAGGGAAGTAAGTTTTGTTTACATAATACAGTTGCATTGATCTAGAACGGTCTACAGCTGTGACGATTCAGTTGCCATCTGCTACCAAGACATAAACGAAGTACAACCGTACAATCACTAGGCAACGGTGTATTTTTGACAAAATTATTAACTACTAGCATTTTCCCGCGGCTCCGCCCGCGTTAATATAATATCGGGTATCCCACTGACTACCGACGGGAATACTTGGCTTTTATGGGATAAAAAGTAGCCTATGTTTTAATTCAGAGCCTAAACTACTAGCACACCAAATGTCATCAAAATCCGTTGATTAGTTTTTGTGTGAAAGAGTAACAAACATCCATCCATCCATCCATCCACCCATCCATACATCCATTCATCCTCACAAACTTTGTTGTTTTCTTTCTTTTTTTTTCTGTGTTTTCTGTGTTCCTGGGTCATGGATTTGTATTAAATCTTATACTTTAGACGAGCTAATCTATACCTAATAATATTATAAAGAGGTAAAGGTTGTGAGGTTGTAGGGGTAATCTCTGGATCTACTGAACCGATTGGAAAATTCTTTTACCAATATAAGGCTACATTATTTGTGAGTGACATAGGATATATTATTAACCAGAAAAATTAAAAGACTTTTTCGTGGTAGCCGGATTTGCAAAGTAAGTCGGAGAAAAAACGAAAACGTTTCTTACGAACGCTGCCTTACCGATGGGAGATATATGATTAAGTCCTAGAGAAAAGTTGTAGAGCTTGATAATGCCTACAAAAACGTCAGAGACAGCATATTGGACTTTTATATATAAGTCTAAAAAGTAGTTTTTTATATTAAAAAAATAATTAAAATCGTAAGGTCATGTTTATTAATCTTTACTAATAGTTTACTATAGATTGTGAGGTTGTAGGGGGTTATGTAATCTCTGGATCTATTGAACCGATTTTGAAAATTCTTTTACCAATATTAGGCTACAGGAAATAAACCTATTAACCGAGGCTCAATCATAATTTCATTACAAGTAAAAATGTTTATCGCCCAACGAAGTGGGCACGGGTCAGCTAGTCTTGTAAATATATAATCGGGATCTCGGCAACGGCTGCAAGTATTACCATGAAATTTAGTATACAAAGAGTTTTTGGGGAGAAAAATCGATCTAGATAGGTCTTACCCCTTGGAAACTGCGCATTTTTAAGATATATGTTTCTTTCTTTCGTCGTGCATAATACGAGTACCTGTATAGTTAATTTCGACTCTTTTATGTCAGTCTGATTGGCAGCAAGCTGCCAATTTTTGCGTTGTTAGGAAATTTGGAATGTGGTGGGTACAAGTCGCGGTCAGATAAATATTTTTGTGATTCTTATTATTTTTTGACATTGGAAATGTCTTTTATATTATATTTGTCTAGGCCCCGATTTCACGAAAAAGTGCGATCCCCTTATATCTCGGAGAGTTTTGAAGATATGATATTCAAAATAGGCTCAAAAGACGCGCATTTACGAGACCTGTAAGTGCCAAAATAATTATTCAAGAATGTCAAAAACTAAAAAGCTATGGCCGAAATAGTGATAAATATTGTTTTCGAATTTTTGACTTTGGTGCTCGATATTTTGGAAACGAAGAATGATATAAAAATTTTGAGAAAATTTCCTCTGGACAATTTAGTCAGCCACTATTTGAGCCTAAAACAAAGACAATGGGTTAAGGGTTTGCCCTGTATCCTAACCTTTTTTGAAAAAAAAATGAAATGTCTTATACTTTAAACGAGACAATCTTGTTTATATATAACTAGCTTTTTCCCGCGGCTTCACCCGCGTTAATACAGTATCCCACGGGAACACTGTATTTTTTTCGGGATAAAAAGTAGCCTATGTTTCAATCCAGAGCCTAAACTACTACCATACCAAATTTCATCGAAATCTGTTTAGTAGTTTTTGCATGAAAGAGTAATAAACATCCATGCATCCTCACAAACTTTCACATTTATAATAGTAGTAGGATTGAAATCTCGGCAACGGCTACTATAATTATTATCATGAAATTTAGTATGCAGCACTGGCGTGGGGTTCCCATAACTCCATTCCTATTGGCTTCACTAACCACTTACCTTTTGTAGACCCTCATCCAAATCCCTCACTATTTACAGACTAGGGCTCCCTATTAAGGAGAACCAGCCTTCGACACTGGTATGCAGGGAATTTTGGAGGAGAAAAATCTATCTAGTTAGGTCTTATGACTTAGAAACTGAGCATTTTTAAGCCATATTTATTTTTTTCTTTCGTCGTGCAACAATATATCAATAATTTCGACTCTCTTACGTCAGTCTGATTGGCAGCTTGGTATGCGTACCTATGTATAATTTTTGCGTTGCAGTTGTTTGGAAATTTGGAATGTGGTGGGTTCGAATCCCGGTCAGATAAATATATTTGTGATTCTTATTATTTCCTTTCCTTTTATATTTTTTACATTTATTTTTAATTATTTTATCATTCTCTAATTCAAAAAATTAAAACTCTTATTCAATATTTTCTAAAATTTGATCTATTCATTGGTAAAAAGGGGTATTAAACTTTGTATGGGGAAAAATATTAAATGAGCATTTCGGCTTGCAACTTTGTAAATGTAAGATTTTTCGATATTCAACCCCTAAAGGGGTGAACAGGGGAAATATATGAATGTATTTTTTTTAGAGTCAGACGCATGCTTGACCATTTTACTTTTATTTGTTGTATTTTTTTGGAATGTTATCTTTAAGCTCTTTATTTTGATACCGGTAGTACCCAGAGCCACACGAGCGGATGAGGTAAAGCCGTGTGTAAAGTCATCATACATGTGGAGTCACATACAAAAGCTCGTTTTAACAAAAAAACATAGGAGTCCATTTGAGAGGTGAACAGTTTTATGAGTTGTTGCTTAAAATAGGAAACGGCGATTACCGTACAATTGATGGTAAAATTACTATTCCGCATTGTTTGGCAACAGTGGTGACATCACTTACAGAAATCACTAACGCAGTTTAACCTGATGTCACAAATCTGTAAATGAAAACGCAGCAACAATAAATAAACTTTTACTCAAGCCATTTGAAGCAGATGAAGTACAATATGTCAGTGAGTGAGTAATGTGAGTGAGTGAGTAACTGCATCATCAGTTTGTACTACTGAATCCACTGAGGATTCAGTAGTACAAACTGATGATGCAGTAAACTATCCTGTGGAGTTCCTTAATATTTTAAACCCAACAGGTTTTCCACCACATAATCTCCGTTTGAATATTGGAGCACCAGTCATGTTATTAAAAAATATTAAGCCTCCAAAATAAGCAACCATACTCCAGATAAAAGTTCTCCATTGCAAAATTGTTGAGTCTACTGTACACACTAGATGTGCTCAAGGCTAAACTATTCATACCTAAAATACCATTGATCCCATCAGAGTATCCATTTGTATTTAAAAGTTCCAGTTTCCCCTAAAAGTATTCTTCGCAATGACCATCAATAAAGCTCAGGGGCAGCCATTGAAAGTGGCTGGGATAGACTTAGGTCTAAAGTCTGACGTGAAAGTCTAAGTCGATGTTGCGTCTTCCAGAGTAAGTTCGGCTAGCAGTCTGGTGATCCTTGCTCCGCACGGCAATACAGTTAATGTTGTATATAAAGAGGTCCTTCAATAGTATAATACACTCTAATAATAAAAGAATCCTAAATCATTTATCATTTAATTTATTTTTAGCATAAGTAAAGTATCTTTCTAAAAATAATAGGAAATTAATGACCTCAACATTTTTTTATCTTTATCCCTAAGAGATATACAAATACCATCGCGGACTATTTTGTAGAACTTTTTAATATGTACAATACTGTAGTACATTATTCAATGTTGTAGTTTAATTTTGTAACTTTTCCTTAACCCGACTTTCTCGTCGCTCAGCGACAATATTTTTTCGAATTCCGTAGATTCATTTCCAATGTGCTCGATAGTCGTGTGAGGCACGAAATCTGTGAATTTTAAATATACTAGTAAGCTCGGTTACCCCTGGTACTATGTGTATTAAGTAATAAAATCTTAAATAAATAAATAAATCTTAAATAAATAGATGTTTAGTTAACAGTATAAAAGTATTAAATATATTTCCGTTGTCTGGTCCCCGTAACACAAGTTCTTCGAGAAGTTACCACGGGACCAAATTGACGTGGTGTAAAAGCGTCCATAGATATTATTATTATTATTATTAAAACGAATAACAAATATTTCCATTGTCCATTTTATTACTTGAAAAGTTTTAATGAGAGAGATGTTAAACATTTTGCGGACTAAAAAATGTTTATTTAAATACTTTTATTTAACACGTTATTACGTTCTCTACAATGTCAATAAAAACGTTCGCTTTACTGAATATTGTAAAAGTTGACGAATTAATGCAGGTCGTTCCGAAATAAATTTAATACCTACATGATATAAAATGCATAGAATATGCAATCATGCATATTTTAAATTCCCACCATGGCTCGTTGCGATAAAATGTATACAAAAGTCAATCTCGTCGACCTATATTTGGAATAGTATTTATTTTGTCGAGCAGTGAGTCGGGTCGAAATCTAATTTTTGGTGAAGTGTCCCAATTTAGGGACCACTAAATCTTAATTCGACTCGGGCGGAGTGGATAGCTTCTGCACTATTTCCCAATTACCTACCTACCTGCGGCAAACTCACAATAGCTGATCTTTCTTTATTTTTGTATCTAAAAATATAATTATCTTCGAATGTTTTAAAATTATTGTTTAAAAAAAAACAAGGGAATTTTAGTATGGATCCCGTCCCCACAACTGTTATAAGCACTACAAGACATAATTTTCATATATCAAAGAGATTGAAAAGTGTGTAATTTTTTTTGTATGACTAAAATCTCTAAACCATGGGAGAAAAAAGTTAATGAGGGCTAAGGCTTAAAACTAAGTATAAATTGCATAAATGAATAGTACCCACTCTTAATAATATGCGTCACTTCTCAGAAGAAACAGTATATCGAGTCTATATTTTCATATTACAGCGATCTGCATACAAAATTTCGCAAGTCTCGTGAAAACGCTCCATACTAAAGTCGTACCTAGCTGTGACGTCACGCCTAGGTTAAAGTGTATGAAGTACGAGGGCGGCACTGAAAATTTCGGGAATCAAGGAAGTGACACAACATTACTATTTAAAAATGTATTTATTGCTTTTCGAAGTATTCTCCGCGAAATTTGACACATTTTTCCATACGATGGAACCAATCATTGAAGCAACCATTCCATTCGGAAGTTGGGGTCTCCAAAATGGCCGTTTTGTAGGCGTCCACAGCTTCTTCAGGTGATGAAAATCTCTGACCACGCAATTTATTCTTTATTTTAGGGAAAGTATAGAAATCATTAGGGCTTAGGTCGGGGCTGTACGGCGGATAGTCTAATAATTCTATGATTTCTTGCTCTAAAAACTCTTTTGTTCTGTGCGCGGTGTGAGAACTCGCATTGTCGTGATGGAGGATGATGCGGCGGTTGCAGTTCTCTTTACGGAGTTCAGAAACGACCTGTGGCAAACAAATGTTAGCATACCATTCTGCATTAACCGTTCTTTGTCCCTCAAGAGGAATAGTCGCAACATGGCCGGTTTTGGAGACAAAAGTGGCCACCATTTTTTTGCAACACTCCGTGAACGAACAATTTTTGTTGGCTTTAACTCATTTTCGAACACCCAAACTCGTGACTGGTTTTTTGTTTCGGGTTCGTACGCGTATATCCAGGATTCGTCACCTGATACGATGTTGTATACAGCATTTGAGGATCCTGCGTGGAATCTTTCGAGAGTTCTGACGCACCAAGTAACGCGAGCCGCTTTTTGCTCTTCACAGAGCAAATGCGGTATCCATCGGAAAACAACTTTTTTACACCTAATTGTTCATGCAAGATTATTTGTATTTGACTCATGCCAATGTCTAAAGTTGCCTGAATTTCGCGGTATGTCACATGTCGATCTTCCTCAATCAGCTTACGCACAGCATCAACGTTTTCTTGGGTGACTGCAGTTTTTGGACGACCTTGACGGGGATCATCACTGAGCTTGACACGTCCACGTTGAAATTCAGCAAACCAGCGATAAATTGTGGTTTTGGATGGGGCTTCATCACCAAATGCAGAAATCATCCGGTCAACACACTGTTTTTGTGTTAAACCACTTCGAAAGTCATAATAAATCATCGCTCTAGAATTTTCTCGAGTCAATTCCATTTTCTCAACGACTAAACAAGTTTGACAAGACCTTGTGACAAGACCGAGAATCTTTTTTTAAATAAATAAACGGTATTCGATTTTTAAAACCAAGGAGTTTTAAATTAAAAAGATTTTAATATGACAGGAACAGTGGAAATATTCCATTCCCGATACTTTTAGTGCAGCCCGCGTATACGGCCGCAGGAACATATTTGTAAATATATCCGACATTTGTGCGCTTAAGTTCATACTTACCATAATAAATGTTTTTGTATATGATGTAAGTAAACTAATGAAGTAGGCTTTGTTTAATAATTTAGCAAAAAAAAAATACTTTTTTGTACTTTTTAGACGTATCTAAACTACACGTAAAATATTTTTTTTTACATTTACCAAGTAGTAATCAAAAATCATCGCTCTAGAATTTTCTCGAGTCAATTCCATTTTCTCAACGACTAAACAAGTTTGACAAGACCTTGTGACAAGACCGAGAATCTTTTTTTAAATAAATAAACGGTATTCGATTTTTAAAACCAAGGAGTTTTAAATTAAAAAAAATTTAATATGACAGGAACAGTGGAAATATTCCATTCCCGATACTTTTAGTGCAGCCCTCGTATACGGCCGCAGGAACATATTTGTAAATATATCCGACATTTGTGCGCTTAAGTTCATACTTACCATAGTAAATGTTTTTGTATATGATGTAAGTAAACTAATGAAGTAGGCTTTGTTTAATAATTTAGTAAAAAAAAATACTTTTTTGTACTTTTTAGACGTATCTAAACTACACGTAAAATATTTTTTTTTACATTTACCAAGTAGTAATGCCTCAATATATGAGTATATTAATGAAACTAAATAGTTTAGATGTAGTCATCATCCCTATTTCCATTAAATGCCTCATATTTTAAAGAAATCTATAGGAAAATAATAAAATGC
Organism: Phengaris alcon alcon; assembly: GCA_037179445.1. Taxonomy (NCBI): domain Eukaryota; kingdom Metazoa; phylum Arthropoda; class Insecta; order Lepidoptera; family Lycaenidae; genus Phengaris; species Phengaris alcon. The sequence continues at coordinate 10,462,297 of JAYRCH010000029.1, forward strand.
TAAAAAATAGCCCCTTCCTCAACTTCTTGGCACACAACTACTTTTCAGAAAATGTTTCCTACTAGCGACACTGTCGAATGATGCAATAATAAAGGATGTATTGTCGGCTCACACACGATAGTACGATGGAGTATATTGAGAAAAAAAATCATGGGAGTTGGGAAGCCACCCCTAAAATATAAAATGCCAAAAACAAAATCTATACGCAATATACAACGGTACCAAATTTCATCTAACTATATAATTCATAATTACAGAAGTTAGAAGGGTGGACGGGTCTTGTAGTTACTACTTACTACGGAATCTTAAAAACAATTAACAATGCCATGTATTAAGTATGATTTATGATTAATTTAATCAGCCAAATGGCAACAGTAGCCAACGCAAACATAATTTTCCCCAGTTTGTGTAATTTTGTCAGAAGATTAAATAAAAATCGATATGCTTTCTTTATTTTCATATTATAACTTTCATTTTCAAAGCGGCACATCTCAACCGTAAAGTACTTACACAATAAGAAGAAAAAAGTTCTACTTAAAAATTATATTGTTTGTTTGAGTAAGCAAAAAAAGCATTATGTAACATTAATACAATTAAAAAGTTTTTATGTAGCTTCGCGTCTAACTTTGTCAGTTTAATACCCAATATTTTATTTATAGGTAGCTAGCTACATATAATACGAAATAAAAGTTGGTTCAAAGTGTATGGTGTTTATCGAGTCCGGTGACTCGTCAAAACTTACTAATAGCCTGAAATAATGACATCATTATGCCATTTTAAGCATATTGTCCTGCGTAAACGTTATCCTACATAAACGGTGAGTTAAATAAACATTGAGAAATTAGTTATTTAGCGGCAATGATCAGGATAATATATTTATTTATTCATCATAATTCATCACATTATAGAATAATAATTGACTTTATTTAGATTATTGGTCATATGTAGAAATTTGCGGCCACACAAATCCGATTCTCTAATGAAACTTCGTACGGAATACGGACCGTTCCTCATTAGGCGGCCCAATCTCATCGGGCTTGATTAAACGGCAGCGCGACTGTTCGATTTTCTACAGACGAATTTTTCAGCGACATTAATTATAAAGTTTCCGAGACCTTCCGGGGACAATAGACTTAACTTAAAGCCCGCCAGCCACTAAATTCAAGACTATTCCTAAGTTTCCGACACTAATGGAACCTAATGAACAGAATGTTGAATTTCTTTTTCAGCGATTCCTTGTTGTATATTGTCCTTTGTTCTGTAAGTTCTGTTATAAAGACAGAAATTGTTTCGGACACTCGTTAATTCTTCTTTAAAACACATACAGGCTACATCTATCAATAGAAAACTTCCACGAGCAATAAGTCGATTAAACGTTGAAGTGACTGGTGTGGTGTAATAATAAACACCGGGTGGGCACTGGGTTTGTTATTCAGATTTCAGACCATATATAAAAAGTAACGAGTGGTAATGTTTAACTTCCTGTTATGAGTTATGACACGTTAGCTGTGCAATCAGTTAACATATTTAGTACCTGGGTAACCGAGCTTTGCTCGGAGTTCTAGTACAATTAAAATTATAAAAAAAATACAAAAATATTAAATCTGACCGGAATTCGAACACACCACGTTCCCAATTTTCGAACAACGCAAAAATTATACATAAGCATGCCATTTTATGAATTTGAAATTATTGATCTATTGTTGCACGATGAAAGAAACGACATATTAGGTATATAACTTAAAAATGCACAGGTTCCCAGGAATAAGAACTAAGATAGTTTGATTTTTCTCCCCCATAAATCCCTGCAAACTAAATTTAATGGAAATATTTACAGCCGTTTTCGAGATTTCGATTAAATATATATACAATATTGACTCGTTTGAAGTAGGTATAGGATTAAGCACCCACAAATTAATTATAATATTTTTTAAATATAAATTCACTATCTTTACAGTCACCGTATAACCTAATTAGAAATTAATTAGTAAATATACTATTAGCTCGAGTTGGACTTAATTTCTTAAAGAGCTTAAAACTTTTGCCACTAAAAGACTTGACCTATCTTTTGCATTTAATGCTTTTGGTGTGATATATTATCATTGAGCGACCGATTATGGAAGTTCGAAGCTGTATGCTGAAATTAATCCAGGTTTAATCCAGCATATATACCTATTTTTTTTTTCTGAATAATTGTCTTATTATTATTAAACTCAATAATATCATGTACCTAACACATGTTCAGAGCTGTTGTCGACCGGGGAAAACTAAAATTGAATTATGAACATTGGCTTTGGTAAAGTATGTTATTTTTTTTTTAGCAATAGTCATGCGTTGCAGTAGAAAGTGAACAAAATGAAAATATGATTGAAATTATAGCAAGAATTGTGCATTAATTTATGTAAATAATTACATTATAAATTAAACAAATACGTGCATAATTTCTACAAGAAAAACATTAACACGTGTTCAACATATTAAATGTTTTTCTTGTAGAAATGCATACTTAATAATTAAATAACATTACATACTTATATGATACTAGCTGCTACCTGCGGTTTCGCCTGCGTGAAATTGGGTTTAACATGAACTAAATAAATAATTCATGTGCTTGGGCGTGGGCTACCGTTGGTGCGAGATAGCTTGACTTATTTTCGCGTACTTTTTAATTTTACGACAAATCCTAATATATTAATACATACTAGCTTTTTCCCGCTGTTTCGCCCGCGCCTGTCGTATCCCGCGGAAATACTTTTCTTCTTTCTTTTTCGGGATGAAATCCAGAGCTTAAACGACCACCATACTAAATTTCATCGAATCCGTTAAGTAGTTTTTGCGTGAAATAGTAACAAACATCCACCCTGGATGGATCCATCCTCACTAACTTTCACATTTATAATATTATGTACTAGGTAGTTAATATAAATTTATGGTGTAAAGTGCTATTATAATGTGTATGAAATGCTTAAAGTCACTAACGTATTTGAATAATTATTAACAATTATTATTAATAATAATCATTAATACTGTAATATAGACTGAGATTCCAGGCCCGCCAGACTACCCTTATATTCATGTATATCATACTAGCTGTTGCCCGCGGCTCCACCCGCGTAAATATAGTATCCCTCGGGAACACTGTACTTTTTCGGGATAAAAAAAGCCAATGTTTTAATCCAGAGCCTAAACTACTACCATACCAAATTACCATGTAAAAAAACTTTATGAGCAGTGTAAATGTAATGTAACAATAATAAAAATAAATATAATAAAACAATGTAACCCCCCAACAGATTTCAAACCTATCTCAGTTAATAGCTCTTGCCACGCTGATAATTGTTTAGTATGGCGACATTCACCTCAGGACTGGGGTTTTGACAGAAATTGGAATGTAATTTTTTATTGTTTTATACTAGCGACCTACTCCAGCTTCGCACCGATGCAATGTATTATACACATAAAGCTTCCTCTCGAATCACCCTATCCATTGCTGAAAACTGCATTAAAATCCGTTGCTTAGTTTAAAAGATCTCATTGAACAGGACACTGAGTTAAAATTGCGGAAAATTGTAATTACGTAACATTCTGATAAAGTATCAATTTTATTTTTTAGTTTTATAATAACGTGAGGAACCAAACTCTGTGAGGATGGATGGATGGATGCACGTTTGTTACACGTTTGATACTTCGATGAAATTTGATATGATAGTAGTTTAAGCTCTGGATTAACACATATGCTACTTTTTATCCCAGAAAAGTACAGGGTTCCCGTGGTACACTGTATCTACGTGGGCGGAGCCGCGGGCAAAAGCCAGTGATTTTTATTTCTACACAAGGATGATTAGTCTTTTTTTATATTTTAACATAAACATAAGTAATCGGTGGGTATAAGCGATGCTTAATGAATTTGATGACAAAGGCACAGATTATTAAATATGTAGTTACTACGTAAGCAAAGGTAAAAAGGCATAAGCTCCAGTTTTCAAATCAGATGCTTTTGTTTTAGAGTAGGCACTTTAGAGGCATAAAGAGTAGCTACTTTAGAGGCAAAATCTCAGCAGCAGTAAGAGATAATAATGCATCAATATCTAATAATAATAATAATAATATTATTATTAGATATTGATGCATTATTATCTCTTACTGCTGCTGAGATTCCATATCCATCCATGGATAACCATGGACGCTTCCAAACTACGTCAATCTGGTCCTGTACTAAGTATCCGAAGAAATTGTATCCATAGATACAAGATTTTTATTACACTATAGGTACATATTAAATACACATCCAAGACCCAGGAACACAGAAAAAAATATTGTTCCTTTCGGCGGGATTCGAACCCGCGACCTCCGGCTTAAGCGCTGACGCGCCGCCGACAGTCCCTAAACCAAAATTTATGCCATTTTTACTGGGGTGTAAGCGCCTACATGGTAAAAATTATCTAAAATTCGGTTGGTTACACAAACTAAAGTGAGTAAAATGATAAAAGTTGACAATTTAATTTTCTATTAAGATAAAAGAATAGTATAAAAATTGATAACTAAATCACCACTCTCTTCAGGGGACGGTGAAGTAACAACGGTAGGTACTCGTACATAAACTGAAATATATCGAGTACACTGCCCCTCTCGAGCGAGCACTCCTAACGTCCCTCAACTTGAAGCAAATAAATAGCCCATACATTCTTGTTGGCCTTTTCCTTTTTCAGCCTGTCCACAACAAAATACAAATATGTTTGGCACGTTAGCTATATAGCGATAAAACGACTGGAGGTACGAGTATTCATACCTCCATGTGTTTTTATAACGCTTTTATTAGTTTCACCTCTATGTTTGCTTGCTTGCTTGTTTGTAACTCGACTCCTTTGGGCTCGATTTTGTCCTACTTTGAACGATCAGATTTAATTCAAACTTTGCACACCTGTCAAAGACCGATGACAATGCAATAATTCGATTTAATTTTTACTAAAAAATTTTCAATTTTCAATTTTAATAATTAAAATTATAAATTATTATAATAAATAATCATGCGTGCAGTTCCAGGCTAACTCTTTGGCAAATCGTACTAAAAAGCAAAAAATAAATTATAGTTTAAAAAAACTAAAAAAACACGCTTTTATAGAAAATCTAACTAAAAAATAAAAAATAAAATATAATAAATTTGGATTAAGAATAGTGTAAATGAAAAATAAATGTTTATTATTGTAAAAAAGCGTGGGGTGCATAGTCTCAATAGTTATAAACATTTTATTGGCAGATATGAAAAGGATTTTCACTTTGATAATATCTTAAAAATCACTTTAAACGAAATCTGACCGTTTGAAGTGGATCAAAATCAAATCCACTGGAGTCGGTTGCATACAAACAAATGTACAGGTGAAGACAGTGCACCCCACGCTTTTTTACAGTAATAAACATTTATTTTTCATTTACACTATTCTTAATCCAAATTTATTAAATTTTTTAGTTAGATTTTCTATAAAAGCGTGTTTTTTTAGTTTTTTTTAAACTATAATTTTTTAATAAGACATGTACACAATAATATAACTGGTAAATGTTAATTCCCTAGATGTAAAATACAACCGTAACAGTTGCACTTTTTGGGGTTCCGTACCCAAACTTATATATAAGATACTAGCCGTTTCCCGCGGCTCCGCCCGCGTAAATATACTATCCCGCAGGAATACTGTACTTTTCCGGGATTAAAGGTAGCCTATGTTTTAATCCAGAGCTTTAACTACTACTATACCAAATTTCATCAAAATCCGTTTAGTAGTTATCGCGTGAAAGAGTAACAAACATCCACCCATCCTCACAAACTTTCACATTTATAATATTAGTAGGATAGGCTTTACCCAAAACATTTGCACCATTTACATATGGAAAGAACGCAAATTAAAAACCTCATAGAACTACATATAAAGCATAAAGGAATACGGATCATCGTAGATCGTTATGACGGCTGATCTGGGGTATTCGATTCCAGTTGTGTTTAAAGAGCGGATTACTCGGACGAGGAGTTTCCTTTCGGGCGTGTCACTGGGTCAGTGGGTCGGTGCCCTGGTCGCAGTATTTACGTGATACTTTTAATTTTCATTAAACAGCCGATTCTGTAGTTGCAGTCAACTGTGAATTCCGTTAACGTATTCATATACCTACTTTTGGAGCTCGTTCCCAATTAATGCTTTTTCCGGACTATCAGCGTCACAACAAAAAACCGGACGTTGCATTGTTTACATGTTAACGATTTTCCAAAGTAGCTTCATCATCATCAGTTTAAAATCGAACATATGCCTACACAGTGCTTTTTCTAAATATTATATGCTACTACTATTATAAATGTGAAAGTTTGTGAGGATGGATGGATGGATGTTTGCTACTCTATCACGCAAAAAGTACTGAACGGATATTAAAGAAATTTGGTATTATGGTACTTGGTAGTAGTTTCTGGATTAACACATAGGCTACTATTTATCTCTTAAAAGTACAGTGTTTCTGTGGAATACTGTATTTATGCGGGCGGAGCCATATTTGTTGTGACTTGTTGGTTAAGAGGGAGGAAAGTACCCAACTATCAGAACCTAATTCCTACAAAGCTATTCCGTATTGCGGCCAAAGCGCTGACTGGATAGTGTAAGTTATGGCATACCTAAATGTATAATTTTGCAAACGTTTCAGGTGGAACGTGTCTTGTGGGTCGGAGGATAAGGTGAACCAAACAGTTTATTACAGTTTGCCTGTAAGCCATAAAGGAGCTAACCCAGTTGCTTCTGGACTGTGGATATTTCTATATTTAGTCACATATAAAAGTCAGCAAACCCCACATAAGCTCTTACAGCTTTACGCGTTAATAATATTTTAAAAAGGCACTTGTTTATAAGATATTACATTGCAATCTGATAATTCAACTAAGAGTCATTTCATATATATTATACTTAATTTCTGCTTACTTGCCTATGTAAGACACTTGAATCAATAGGCTATATTCATGTAAAGAGAAAATAAAATGTACATGTAGGGTAAATATACATTTTACGTCGGTAGAAGTGCCCAGCCAACTAAAAATAATTTCAGTTTCTATAATTATAGGTGGAACGGTGCTCGATAATATTGTTGTGTTCATTTGTGCGCTAATAACTGTCATTATGCTCATCTGTTCAATAGAGATGGATTTCAATGGCAGTCGCGTACAATGGCCCAATCTAGTGGTTTAGTGCGGAAACCGTACGACGAACAATAACACTTAACCGCTATTGCCAACTTCGGAACGCATGCGAGCCGAAGCTGCGTACTTTTCGAATGTATTTTATTCGTGAGTAAAAAGCCTGGAATATTTTATTCGTAGGTAAAGTACGATTCAATCACATTGCTCCCATTCATCAGCGACGCTCGAAAGGAATGCAACGAAGATATAAAGGCAATTTCGAGCGTTGATTGCATTTACATTTCAATACAGAGAGACCCGAGGTCCTCACTTAGCAGGACCGATAGAATATAAAATCTATTCGACATCGCGTGCTTCTAGTTAAAGGTAATTGAAATCAAATTATGTACTTGCTCTGAGTATCTCAATGTTCATTTTTAGTTGCGAAAAACAGCAAAACGTAATCCGATTATTACTAATTAGATTTAATTTAATAAAATTCTCGTGTCCTAGTGTTCGGGAACACGCTCCTCAGAAACGGCTTGACCGATTCTTATGATTTTTTTTTGCATATTCAGTAGGTCTGAGTATCGATCGTAATCTACTTTTTCAACCCCTAAATGATAAAAATAATATATATGGCAAAACAACGTAGTATATGGCAAAGCTAGTATAATATAAACACTTAACAGCCTCCGTGGTCTAGTGATTTAGATCTTGGCTCTCGACTCGGAGGTCGTGGGTTCGATTCCCGCATTGGAACAACAAAAAATCTTGTTTCCAAGTTTGGTTAGGACAATGCAGGCTGATCACCTGATTGTCTGACAAGAAAGATGATCCATGCGTCGGATGGGCATGTAAAAAGTCGGACCTGCGCCGGATATCTCACCAGTCGTGTCGGTTATTCGTCCCACTGGGTTACGAGAGTAAAGGAAGAGAGAGTGCTCTTGTGTACTGCGCACACACTTGGGCACTATAAAATAACTCCTGCGTAGCTGGCCTGTTTTCAATTAAAACCGGCCACCGTCACTGAAATCAGTGTGGGGAGCTATTATTATAATATAAACATCAAAATAATATGTTATACATAACTAGGCAGAAATGACACTTGACAGAAGCTTACAATACCTAGGTATTAGCTAGCTGTAAATGTAGACAGCTATATAAAATAATTTCATTCCAGATACACTTAGAACTATGTGTTCTTGTATGCTAAAACCAATACGTGACTCCGGATGTATTGTGCTCACCTTCCTGCCCATTTTCCTACCATGTTAAAATTTTAATGAGAATGTTGTGTTATGAACTTATGACTTATGAAAAATCTATTGATATAACCTAATGGGTTATGGTGTTAAATAATAAAAGCCTCTTTTTTTCGGGGAAAAGTAATGTTTCCGTGGAAAGGGCGATAACAACTGCCCTACAAATAAACGTATCATAGCAACACCCTTATTGTCTATACTCTATACCATATTATGATGGCCCACCATTAATTAGATAAACACACGGTACCTACCTTATCGTTTAGAAATTTAATTGCATTTATAGTTGTTCAATGTTCGGTGATAGGAAAAACCGCCCAAGTGCGACTTGAACCCGCGTACGGAGGGTCGGTAAAGTTGAGGTTGAGGTAAACGGCAAAAAAATCACGTTTGTTATATGGGAGCCCCCTTAAATATATATATATATATATATATATATATATATATATATATATATATATATATATATATATATATATATATATATATATCATTATCATTATCAACTATATATTTATATTATAATATATATATTATAACTTCGTTCCATCCGGGTGTCCCTTGACACCTCTCAAGTTATAAGTTACTAAATAAGTTGCTGCGTTAATACGCAGACTTCTATTTATAGCGCTTTGAATTTTCTCCGGCCTTCCGGATTCCGGATCATATTGGCCCAACCTTATCTCTTTATCCATAAGTCCAAATACGATTTAAATGTATTTTTTAATCATCATTTTATGCCTTAAATATGCTGTTTTATGTACTTTTTTGCAGGCACTATCATACTCGAAAACTTTTCTCTAGAACTCAATAATAAATCTCTCATCGACAAGGCAGCGTTTCTCAAACACGATTTCGTTCGCCCGTTTTTAAGAGTTCCGTAATATATAAGGAACCTTAATAGTTTCGCTCTGTCCGTCCGTCTGTCTGTCTGTCTGTCCGCGCTTCTTCTGTAATTATGAATATAATATAGATGAAATTTAGTGTAGTTATATACTGTGTATAGATCTCGGTTTTGACATCATAAAATAATAATCATTTTATATTTTAGGGTTATATAAAATGTACATACATGTGATGTGGGGATGAAAAAAATTTTTTCATTCTATCCCATCGTGTGGGGTATCATTCATTGGTCTTTTAAAATAAAAGTAAGGTCTACCAATCTAAAAACCATTTTCGAGTAATCGGCCTCCAAAGCGGTTTATAAGTTCCCACCTCCCCTTGGCATTTCTAAACTATAGAAGATATTAACTTGTAAGTTCCCATACTGATAGATAATGCTAAACAATCTTTAGGAAAATTATTTTGAGTAAAATCGACATTAACTTTTAAAGTAATTTAAAGAAAACCTAGTGCGCGTTGATAGTTACGGAACCCTCCTTAGACATGTCCTGACATGCTCTAGGCTAGGTTATTTTTAATTTATTTTGTAAATCCGACTACCACGGAATAGACTTAACATTTTTCGGGTTGATATATATAGCCTATGACACACAAAATATAATGTGGCCTTCTATTGGTAAAATAATTTAAAAAATCGGTTGAAGTAGATCCAGAGATTAGCCCTTTATAATCTCGGTAAGTCACAAACTCACAAAGAAACAAACTTTACCTCTTTATAATATTAGTATAATCCAGATTTTAGCCACGACGTGAAAAAGAACTCCAGCAGAACCGTAGTTTTTGCTGCGAATAAAAGTAGCGTGTGTGTTAATCCAGAGACTAAACTACTACCATATCAAATTTAGTCAAAATCCGTTCAGTTGTTATTACGTGAAAGCAAGTAACGAACATTCATACAAATATACATAACATTTTCGCGTTTATAATATTTTAAGGAAGGATATCTTCGTCGCCGTTTTTTAATGATTTCGAAAATCTTTTGAATAGGAAATATTATTAGGTATTAGGCGTTTAGATTTTGACCTTAAAAATATTTGTGGTCACCCATCGAAGTTGAATTCACGACGGCGTTGCTTAATATGAGTTAGCGCTACGACCATAATAGAACATCTCACTTATTCCTCCTGGTATTAATATACATCAATGATTAGGTTACCTACGGAAAGTTTCAGCTAATTCAACTGATCAGTTATTCTATAGGATTTTATATGTTATATTGTTTAGACCGATATAACTTTTATATTTCTGAACAGATTGAAATGAAACAAACATTATATTTTAAGTGGAGCAAATCAAAACGCATTAGTGAAAGCCGCATTCAAATCGGTAGTCGTTGACTTCGTACGCGCAAAAACAAATATCACGGGAACCGTACATTTTTCGCAATAAAAAGTAGCCTATGTGTTAATCCAGAGTCTAAGCTACTACCATACCAAATTTAATCAAAATCCCTCCAGTAGATTCCGAGATTAGCGCGTTCAAACGTACAGACAAACAGATAAAAATTCTAAAAAACCATTGTTTTGAGTTTTATGTCGATCATAAAGCTTTAGTAGTTATAGCCCCTGTAATAGTTTTTCTCATATATATATTCCATGTACAGACAGCGACCAGTTACTAATTAATTTATTAGTTAAAATTAACCAGTTAGTTAATTTATTATATGTAGTAATTGCATGTAAGTACGATTATTTGCAGTGTCATGCTAGAAATGAGCAACAGCTTCATACAATCTACACGTGGAGCTGTACTACAAGCCCACGCTTGTTTAAACATCCGTATACAATAATTATAGCTCCAGCGTAAAACCCATACTTGTGTAATCTCTAACGATAATAACAAATTTTCTCGTATGACTTTGAATAAATCTTAGAAACTATTGATTTCTGTACCAATAAATCAATGCTTAAACGTATAATACATCATAATATTATTTAAATAAAACAAATCTCAATACAATAACCAGAATCACGATGAATGAATATTTGAATTTTGCTCATAATCATTTTAGAGCGTAGCTACTTTAGACGAATAGTATGAGAAAAGCAGGTTCTTATATTATTTACTTCTGAATTGCACGGTGGAAATTTTACGAAAGAGTTTCAACATAAAAGGGAGGACAGAGGCCGAGCAATTTCAGATGTATCCAATAATTATAATTTTATATTAGTTTATTTAATAATTTTATATTATTTTATATTAGTCAACGTTATAATATTAGTTACATGACCTAGGTGCATGATACCTTTTAAACATAATAAATTAAATATTGCTCTAATGAAAAATAAGCAACACTTGCGCTATATTTTATAATGTAAAAGTTGAATAAAACCTTCAGAAAGCTTTCGCATTTTCAAGAAGACAATACCGTCTGCGCGGTTTTAATGACTTTGATATTTTTATTGTGGTGGCGAGTCTGTCTGCACCATGTATAACTAAGGCCAGGCTTATTAAGCGCATTGCCTTGTTACACCTGCAATGTGCATAAGCCGTGTCAAATAAACCATGGATAAATATTACAAGGCTTCGCGAAACAGCAGAATACTAACGTTTATTATAACGCTTTTATTAGTTTCACCTGTATGTTTGCTTGCTTGCTTGTTTGTTTGTAACCGACTCCTTTGGGCTCGATTTTGTCCTACTTTGAACGATCAGATTTAATTCAAACTTTGCACACCTGTCAAAGACCGATGACAATGCAATAATTCGATTAAAATATCCGATTATCCTGATTAAATTCGCCAGTATTCATCAATTTCTTTCAGCATCCTTTGCATGAGAGTAAGAGAGATAGAACTAGTGCGCGAACTACGCATGCGTGCAGTTCCAGGCTTACTCTTTGGCAAATCGTACTAAAAAGCAAAAAATAAATTATAGTTTAAAAAATTATAGAAACACGCTTTTAAAGAAAATCTAACTAAAAAATAAAAAATAAAATTTAATAAATTTGGATTAAGAATAGTGTAAATGAAAAATAAATGTTTATTATTGTAAAAAAGCGTGGGGTGCATAGTGTCAATAGTTATAAATATTTTATTGGCAGATATGAGAAGGATCTTCACTTTGATTATATCTTAAAAATCACTTTAAACGAAATCTGACCGTTTGAAGTGGATCAAAATCAATTCCACTGGAGTCGGTTACATACAAACAAACGTACAGGTGAAGACACTGCACCCCACGCTTTTTTACAATAATAAACATTTATTTTTCATTTACGCTATTCTTAATTCAAATTTATTAAATTTAATTTTTATTTTTTAGTTAGATTTTCTATAAAAGCGTGTTTTTTTTAGTTTTTTTAAACTATAATTTACACGCGTTTCAAAAAGTTTTCGGCCACAATCCAAAATACTATGAGATTGTATAATTTTCCTTCGCATTTCATTTTTCGTATTCACTTACATAAATTCAAATCAATGGAGAAGTGGAGATAATCAATAAATCATATTTTATACTAGCTGGTGCCCGCAACTTCGCGTCGACCGGAACTATTTATGGATACGGAAGCTTTTTTTTTTAACGGAACCCTAAGATAAAGAAGCCTAAGTTATTACTTATAACATCAACTACCTCTCTCGGCTATCTACTAGAGAAAATCCTGTCAAAATCGGTCAGAGATTAGCCGGAACCGACAGACAGACAGACAGACAGACATATGGTGTAGGTAGCAGTGGCGAGGGCTGGTTCTCCTTTATAGGGATTTGGATGAGGGTCTTCAAAAGGTAGGCGGTAAGTGAAGCCGACAGGAATGGAGTTATAGGAGCCCCACGCGACTGGTAGGTAGGTACTATTATATATACCGTGCAAAGCTGTTTATTTAAAATTACAAAAAGACACTTCAACTTTATTTATTTTACATGTGTAGATTGTATATATCTATAAATACTCGTTGAAATGAGTTAAAACATCAGTGTACTTATTTACTGGGGTAACGGCAGAGGTCGCATATTATGTATTTAATTATTTTATGCAGATATGCGGCCTATGCCGCTGTAATCCAGATACAATAGGGATGATGACTACATCTAAACTATTTAGTTACATTAATATACTCAGATATATTGAGGCATTACTACTTGATAAATGTAAAAAAAAAATAATGCAATTAAAATAATGCAATTAAAAAAAAATGTCACCTAGACTATTACACTTACATCTAACCTAATTTTATCTTTGGTTGACATGAATAATTGTGACATACTAAAATACCAATGTCCTTTGGCACACATATAGGGTAAACCACGGGGAAGGGTATAGGCTACTTTTTATCGCGACAAAATATCCGGTGCCACTTGCTTTTTTTTGCAGGGGTGTCAGCCGAATCTAGTATTGGCATAACTTTGAATCAAAAAGTTTATTGTGGGATTTCACGTATTATTCCAAGTTGCTTGAAATTTCTTCAATTTTAAGGCCCGTATTAATAAAGCGTTCTTATCTCTAAGATAATTCTCAAGAAAGTACTTAAGACGTTGTTTTAATTAATAGACCGTACTTATGTACAGCTGTAGGTACGGCGTATCAAGTGAGTGCGAACGTATTAATAAACGAGACTCGTTACTCAAGTACGCTGTCATTGCTGTCAAACTGTTACTTGAGACGCGGTTTCGTGGGTACAGTCAAACCTTGACTTGAGAACGGCTTGCTTGGGAATTGGGATACAGTACATTATTATTTGTGGTGTTTTTGGGTGTGTTACAATTATGTAAATAAAAATCTAAATATCTATGATTAAACAAATTCAGAATTTACACTACATAGTCAACACAGAATAAAGTAATAAAAAAATATGCTATATCATTGGTTCCGAACCTGGGGGTAATTACCCCCGCGGGGGTAAAACAGCCAGTCTATAGAGGTAACGCAGGTGGTACTTAAAAAGATGAATAGACAGAAAAATGTTTCAAATAAAATAACAGTAGGTACGCAGCATGACGTCCTCTCGCGTTCATAAAATCGCGGTGAGAATTATGAACTCTGTACATTTAGGCGAAAAGCAGCTTCAGAATACCCTATCATTGCTGAAAGAAGTGAAAGAGTTCTGAAAAAGTTGGTACCGTTTTGTGCCACTTATAGATGTGAGAGCGGCTTCTCAACTCTAGTAACTTTATAAGCAAAGGCCAGAAACCGTCTGTCTGAACGTAGAGCATGACATGAGATACCTGAGATAATTGAGTGTACCTAAACCTAATATTAAAAAATTTGCGAATTTAAAACAATCTCAACCTTCACACTAAAATCTAAACGTTAGTAACAAACTGGTATTGTAAATGTGCATTTTTTTATAAATATATATGTAGGTACTTGCTTTAAAATTTTTTTGGGGATGGGGGTTAACTGGGGGCAAAATCTAACAGGTCATAGGGGTAACAGTTCTGAAAAGGTTAGGAACCACTGTGCTATATTGATACATGATTGATACTTATTCTTCTTTTTTTTAGTAATCGAGGTTGCAAAGGTTTTGCACCATTCTGCCAGTGTCAAGTATTTGTAGAAACATTTTAGATTTTATTTAAATATATTTATTTATTTATTACTATTAAACGAATTACCTATTTGATTTATATTAATTGATTTGATTTGACACTTGACAGCAGAACTTTTTTCGGTGCCCAAAAAACAATCCTCATTATATGATCCCTCCCTCCTACAATTCCTCGCCCTATCAACCTTAAATCTGTTCTGTGTTTTGTAAATACTCCTTTTACTGAAACTTTATGTACATACTTTGGCACTGGCCCTAAATTGGTCTGTTCTAGGTTTTAGATTATTCAACAGACTTCCTCCTGTACACCGTGCCCTTATTTATTCATAAAACCCACTCATAAGGCAGAGTTTTCGTCAACACAACACATTGGCGAATCACTAAGGAGCCACTTTAAAGAACAAGAAGAAGTAGAACTTTATTCGAATGGCAATGATCCGCATTCCGTTTTACGTAGTTGTTAAAAAAATATGGATATTATTATGCTAGACAATAATAAATATTAATATATACGTAAAAATTAATGAAAATCAGTTTTTTCAATATAAAGAATACAGACTAATCTTTTTTGGTATTTATATTATTAAATATTACATTTTTAAAAAGGAATATTGAAGGAATGTATAATCAATAAATCCGTTCTTTGTAGAAGTGTAAACGAAACGTTATTTTATTCGTTCTTTATCGTGTAGATGACGCTTAAAAGTTGAGTAAGTGATCTCAATAACATTATCAACTGAGACGGCCTTGAGATCATACTATGAACTAAAGACCGTTTTGAGAAGCTAATCGTTACTTGAGACTGTCTCAACCAAGAAAGGTCTTGAGAACGAGTTTGAGAACGGTTTATTAATACGGGCCTTACTATCATTCATAATATAACAAAGTCCAATATCAATTTTTTAGACCTCTAGCTTCAAAATTTGCATCTCATACGAAATTCCATCCCCTAGTTTTAGGGGTTGCTGGATAAAAGTTTCAAGTTTTACAGTGTTTAAGTTGTGTGTTTACTAGCTATCTAGGTCATTCGGAAGTACCCTATGAATTTTGATGATCATCAGTGTTCAGTAACGAAATCAGGGTCAGCTACTGGGAACATTTTCAAAAATTTTCGTTTATCTGGTATAATACAAACCCAAGTTATGAGGGTTCAAAAAATTGACGAAGCGCTTCGAGAAAATATAAGGGCCCCCATATACGGTCCGGTTTACCTTCAGTTCGGCCTGAACGGATGTAAAATCGTATCGTCTGTGCAATTTTGAGATAGCATCAATCAGCCGGATGGACTGAAGCGATTCGTTCCGGTGTTGCCAACTCTGTTTTTGCGAAACTACTAAACTCGCGTCGATTTCTACTAAAAACGACTAAAATAATACTGAAAACTATAAAAAAGCTACTAAACTTAGGAATCCCTAAAGCCCTTAAAAACCACAGCATTTTAGGTTTTGTCATATTAAATTTTTATTATTTCTTGTATTTTATTATAAATTTTACCGTTAAATTAAAATATACTAAGACATAATATTACGTATATAGTAATTAAACGGGTAGTTTTAAGCAAATTACAGACGAATACTTCAATGTATTATTATGATAAGGTGTAAAAAAAATTGTTTCTTTTTGTGCCTAACCTAGGCCATTTTGCATATTATTACTGTCTGGCTATTTCCTACTAAAACACTACAAAAACTAAATTCCTACTAAGGAGGGAATAAAATACTTAATATAGTAGTAAAGCTTTCTAAAATAACTAAGTTGGCAACATTAATTCTGGACTGAACGGACCATGTGTGACAAATCGCTTCAGTTCTCGCCGGAGCCGCGGCCGTGCTGCGGTCGTGTGTCGTGTACAAGCGTAGTGAGTTTACAATTAATAAACACGACCGTAGCTTGCGGCAAACCAGAACGAACTGATGCGATTTTTCAGTGTGTATGCTCGAATCCGTTCAGGCCGAAATGAAGTCAGTTCTAACTGAAACGATCGGCCTCTCGTCTGTGCTCCCACAGACGTTTCTCGACTCTTTATAGTCTGGTAGTGCCCTTGCGCTTTGCTTGTCTCGTCTTGGCACTACCATGCCAGCAGATACAAATGTACTATTTATAATATAATATACTTTCCGCTATTCAGTAGGTACCTTCAGCATTATAAAAGCATAAAATAAAAAAAATATATGAAAAGGAATTATTTTTATTAATTAATTAATAAAAATAATTCCTTTAATAATTATTTTTATTAATTTATTAATAAATTAATTATTAATACCATGTTAGGTATGTAAGCGTCCGATATTCACGCTGATTAAGAAAATATTTTATGAACCATTTGAATGAAGCTCGAAACCACAATCATAATAATTTTAATTGCCATTAAACTTTAATGAAAATTAGTAACGCATAGCGTACTAAATGCATTCCATGAAATCGAGCAGGTAGTAAATCATTTCTAGAATTGCCAGTGCAGTATAGGTACTTTATTTACACATAGAATTATTGCAATATTAAAATTTGTACCTACCTACTGGTATTTTAGTTAAACATTATAATATTATATGGAATACGAATACCCATAGACTTTATTAGGAGGTTAAAGGACGTGGTCAGAAATTCATACAATATATTTTTTTAAGTACTTAACCCCCGAATTTTCAAGCAGTAAGCGAGCTGATAATGATGAATTATAGCTCAGAACACTCCTGATCATGTCAGCTTTCAAACTAAAAAACCATATCAAAATCGGTTCATCCGTTTGGGAGCTACGATGAAAACACACGTCAAAATAACACGTTTTTACGTCGGGGTTAAAAAAAATCGATAGTAATGAAATGTTTGGCAATAGGTTCACTTTAAATCATATTTGATGTCACCAAAGTGGCAACCCCGAAGCGGCCACGTGTACTCTGTATGTTTTTTTTTTCAGTATATTCCATCGTGTGGGGTATCGTCGAATAAGTTCTTTTTAAATATGGGCGAGTTTTCACACACGACTTTTTATAGAATCAACCTGGAGGTTGATTACTCGAAAATGGTTCATTTTATAAAAGTTGTAGATAAAAGTAAACCTGTTATCTGTTATCTCTTAGCCTCCAGACAACACACACTGTATAAAATTGTATAATATATATACTATTGTAACTTGGCCTATCACGGGTTTACGACATCCTGTATATATATATATATAGGATAAGCATTATTCAGGATTACATAAAAAAAAAATACAAAAAAAGTAGAAATTTGTAGTGCCGGGAACTAAAAAACCACCACAAGATGTCGATTTTTCGATTTTTTTTAAAAGCTTTGTATTTTTTGAGACACATTACTTGGATTTTTTTTTAATTTTTCTGATAACTATTGTAAGTTGTCCTAACACGGGTTTACGGCTTGACGTCGATTTACGGGACACCTGTACATCCTGTATATATATGACAAGAGGCGCAGAAGAGAAACCGAAAGAGAACGGAAAACTCCGATTGACGTAGATTTGTTCAGAACTAAAACGACGAAATAAACATGAAACGAAAATTCTTATTATACGAATAGTTCATGACCAATAAACACATACTATATTTAGTTGAACGAGCTATTTTATGTCGAAGTCCATGCACGACGACATAACAAGTTCGTCATTGAGTGGTAGTTAATTCTAAAAGCCGAAAAGTTCAGTCATAAAAGACTCAAAGTAGCATTATAACTTCCTTCGCGACATTGCGCCTAATTACGATACTCATTATTACTTTGATTCTATTGTTTTAAGACCCGGCTGCCCCCGCGTTCATTAACTCTGGACAAAACTTCGAAAAAGTGGTATCTTCGTTAGTTTAAATAGACTTATACATGAATCGAGTACCTGTAAGATGTTTTCTGAGTTACATACGCTATATTTGACGCGATAAAGGGCAATGCCGATTTTGTACCCTTTTCGTTTTCGCGCGGCCATCATTCAAACCTTGATTTTATGTTTTAGCATTATTATGTATTCTGTGGTTTTGATGTAAAAAATCAAACTTGCTATGGCCATTTTTCTCCAAACTCAGTATGAAACTGGATATCAGGGATTGAAAGTCACAAAAAGTTTAAAAATAACCTAACCAAGAACATGTCAGGACATGTCTAAGGAGGGTTCCGTAACTATATACGTGTAATAGGTTTTCTTCAAATTACTACAGAATTTACTGTCCTGTTTCGTTCTAAATAATTTTTCTAAAGAATATTTATCATGATCTATTAGCATGGAAAATTGCAAGTTTCTAACACCCGGTTTCTGAAAGGCTAATCAAAGAGTTGATGAACTAACACGTTGTTGAGTTAACAGGCTTGTTAAATCAATTTGCGTTTCTGAAACGCTGATTAGTGAAAAATTTACTAATCATTGATCAAATTGACATGACACATACAAGCAGATACAAGCCTTAAATAGCTTTCCAGAAACCGAAAACAGCGCTTGACAAGTTGTTTGACCATTCGTTTGACATTCGTTTTGTTAACTAACACGTTGATCAAATCAAACGGCTGATCAAGCTTTTTGCAACTCAATTTACACTTGACAAGAGATTTGACCACTGATTAGTTGATTATGGAGTTGATTAGCCTTTCAGAAACCGGGGGTATGTCTCATAGTTTAGAGATACCAGGGGGGGGGATCAACTTATAAATCACTTTGGAGACCGATTACTTAAAAATGGTTGACTTTGTAAAAAAAGCACAAATGAAATCTTGGTTATATGAAAATTCAACGGTACCCCACACGATGGGGTAGAATGAAAAAATAGTTTTCATCCCCATTTCCACATGTATGGAGAGCCACCCCTAAAATATAAAATGATTATTATTTTATGATACCAACACTGAGATTTTTACAAAACCTATAACTATACAAAATTGCATCAATTTATATTCATAAATGTAGACGCTAGACGCGCGGACAGTTAGACAGAGCGAAACTATATAAGGTTCCTTGAGATGACGGAACCCTTAAAACTGCTTCATATTTTGAAGAAATGTATGAGAAATAATAAATAGCTGAAAAAAGCTCTTTCCTCAATTTTATCAAAAAGTTTAGAGAAAAATGGCAATAGCAACTTTGATTCCTTACAAAAATCTAAAATAAAAAATCAAGATTTGATTGATGGCAGCGCGATAACGGAAAGACTACAATACCTTCCATACAAAAACCGGCATTGCCCTTTATCGCAGAGTTTTACGCATCAAACAGTGCAGCAAATCCTAGAGCAAATTGTGATAAAATACAGCTTATTTGTAAATGTAAATTTTATGCTTTAATCTAATAAGCTGTTATATTATTACTGTTATATTTGTAATCGTCAGAAACCGCAGCTCTGTGCAGTATCGATTTATTCCACTGCAACTTTACAATGCTGGGCAGTCAATTGGCTAACGATATTCATGATTTATCTCGAAACGGTAGTGAAAATGGCAATTTTATTCTTCTTCTTTGAAATGTTATTCATTATCTACCATAATAATGTGAGATATCATCTATTAAATATATCTTTATTTATTAAATCTCTTTAATATAAAATATCTTTAATAAATAAAGATATATTTAATAGATGATATCTCACATTATTATGGTAGATAATGAATAACTAATTATCATTCTATTAACATTCATCTAACTAATTATCATCATTAAAGATATATTAAATATATCTTTAATGATGATAATTAGTTCGATATTCGACCACACGCACATAAAAGTTAAGATGAAAATGCAAAATGAAAATGTTCGGGAAGTAGGATCAGTTAGCTACGTCCCAACCTTCGCACTAAGCTCCCGTTAAGAGATTATCCACCGGGTTTAAAACTTTTACCGCAGCCCATTATCTCTGTTGTAAGGCTCCAGTGTTTACATTTATCTAGCACAACACTTATTTAGACATTATAATTAACTCCTTCTATATAACCAGTTTAGAGTTAAATTGTTAGTTATATACGCCAATGTACGAGATACCGTGCCCCGTGAGATACATCGTGGTTTGAATGAGGTCGTCTTTGGCCTGACAATTTTATCAAAAGTAGGCATAAGTTTTTATTTAATGGGAATTTTGTTACAATCGTTTTATCGCCTCAAAATTAGTGCCTAATCGTATTATAAACTACTGTTTTTGGGACAAAACTTTATAATAGGTAGGTCTTATAATGTATAACATGAATAAATCTGCTAAATTAATCAACAGGATTAAATTATTTCTTAGTTTAGATTTGCTAGTGTCCGAAACGAATATGAGGCAACCGGCAATGGAGCCTAATTGACAGACTGCATGAAACAGTGGCTTTGTGCTGCCACTGCACCAATTAAACTGCCACAAAACAATCCTTCAACATCTCCGCTTCACGCTCTAGTACTCTCAAATTTACTAGACAACGTAATAGCTTTTATTAGCTATTTTAAGAATAGCTTGTTCTTGGTAGTCGAATGGTATGGTAAAAGTCCCATTAATAGGATTCTGTAATGATTCTTGTATACATATAAAAGCGAAAGCAAAAGAACAACCTTGATTTCTTTGGTGTTGAACAGCAAGGAAAATCAGAATATGAACTGATAGACTACATCAAAGAAATTATAATTGATTTCTAGAAACACCACTAAGAATTAAGGAAATAGGTAAGCAATGTCTAAAGAATTGGGAAGCGGCAAACCAACAATAATCGCCCAGTAATTGTGTCACCACTTGGGAAAAACATCAGATACTAACGAAATAAAATAAATAAATCCCGACTGCGTAAAAACTGAAAAGAAATAAACAAGAAAGTCCAGTAATCGAGAATTTTGTTATCGAATCGAATATTATTTAATAACTATACACCGCTAAAAGAATGTTTTCTTTGTTTTCTTTTGAATGTATATCCGCAGGTGGCTGGAAAAGACTGGATCTACAAAGAAAAGGACGAAAAAATATACTAATAAATTAACAATAGATTTTTTATAAACTGTCAACACAAAAGTACATACTAACACAAATAAAATTTGTATTTGCAGCAAAATTGAACAGATGTTTTTTTTATTTCTATTTTATGTATTATTGTTACTTGTAAAATTAACATGCTGATTGGTTGATGACCCAAACGCTTAACGAGCTGCAATAAGATTAATTACATTTTTTTAAATAATTTTTAAGTAAGTACATAATATAACAATTGATAATATAATAAATAAAATATAATGAGATAAAATAATTCGATATGAATAGGAGATAAATCTACGAAAACGAAAGCTCATAGGCATCTTGTTCTATAACCTCATCAAAGGATGTCAACACAAGCAAAAAAGATTAAAACGGTGTCGATGGCTCTCTACACATAATTTTGTATACTCGCTTCGAGCGCAACGAAGAAAGAAAATGGGCCGTGTTAAAATATAAGAGAACTGTTAGTAAGAGAGGCGCAATAGCTGAAGAGCCCTCGGCTGAAGGGACGCGTGTGTCGGCATCTGTCGCTAATTGCCTCCGTCGGACGAGCGAGCACACAAATTAAGTCCTACGATATCTTCTATAGAGATTCACTCGTTGACCGTATAAACACGTCGATTAATTACTTTGATATCGATTAAAGTAGCCATATTTACTTAAGCGGAAAACGATTACAAGCCTGACACATTTTATTTTTAAAACCTGTTTCTCTTTACACCGTTTACTCGATATAGTTTGGTTGCTAGACATTTGCATAAAAATACAGATATATAAATTATAACATAAATTGATTGATAAAGTGATTAATATAATTTTGTTGTAGTGTTCAATACCTGATATTGAATGATATTCGACACTCAAAATGTTATTTTAAGTACATCTACTACTTAAGTATTTACTACTTAAGTATTTCCTGCTTACAGGTGGTTATGCAGGAAATAGCGAACTTATGATTTAGTCTTTCCAATTTCAATCTCCATTGTAGATATTTTGCGAACTCTTGATTTCAGGCAGTAGGTAATTTTAGTTGTATTGTAATTAATAATGATGTAAGTACATTGTACAAGTCAAGTGAGTCAAAATGATAAACATTGAGACGTTTCTCAGACTCTGAATTCCTTAGAATTCACAATCAGTAAGACAGTGTCGTATAATATGATTAAATTCCTTGCTTCGGGAAAATGTGCCTGAGATAACATGTTATTGATATTATTACATTGTGCCTTGTGAGTTGAGAGTTTAGCACAAGTTAATTGCAAAATTGAAACTCTTCGAGTTTAATTTATTATATTTTTAAATATTGTCCTAATGATATTAGGTTAGGTTAGAATAATATGTAATTGAATTATTAGCCTGTACCAATGTACAATGCAATATAGTGTTTTTTTTGCCGATAATTTTTTTTCTATTGCTGATTACATAATATTATAATGTATGCTAATTACAAATGTATATGTGGATAATTTTTATGGCATGTATTTAAACTTGCGACAAAACAATCAAATTTTGGGTGTGAAAAACTGAATATTGAATACTAAATTACCAAGTTGGCGAAAGAATAATATATTGAACAAAAAAATTCAAATCTGTTGACTAATTAATAGCAGTTTTTTCACTGAAAATTCCAAACTGGCAGATATATATTATTTTAGCGAACAAATAACCATCTTGGCGACAATTTGAGAGTACACATTTAATTTAAGAACAGGCTTTTCCCTCGTGTAGGTAATTCAAAAACATAATAAGCAGCAATACGACCGGACATAAGAAAACGTAAAGGGAGCGTACATAATTCCCATTTTCAATTTTTCTCGGTTTCACCCCCCGGTGTAGATATTGTCCAGATTCATTTTGAAATTTAAAAATGGCAGATATATTTTTTTTTTCGTAAAATTTTCATGAGTGACGTTTACCGGATTTTTGGGGGTGCTGAATACGAAAATGACATTCATTTTGAAATTCCAAGATGGCGTACATACTTCATTTTATAAAAATAATATGGGTGTCCTTTTGTAGGTTTGTGGGAGTGCTGATAACAAAAAAGTCATCCATTTTGAATGGCAAAATCAAAATGGCAAATATCTGTAAAATTGAAACGGGTGTCGTCTTCGAGGTTTTTAGATGTGCTGAATACCAAAATGATATCCTTTTTGCATATCAAAGATAGCGGACATTTATTTTTTATAAAATGAATCTGGGCGTCCTTTTCAGGTTTTGGGGATGTAAATTTAAAAAAAAACCTATTATTTTGAAATTTCAAAAATTTTAAAATATATATATTTTAAATTTTGTAATATCCTTCTATCTCAAAAATGGTGTGTCCTACTGAAAAAATAATGAAAATTTCCTCTACCTTAGTAACCCCGCAACCAAATATTTTCTTCATGATGGGAGGAAAAGATATTTGAAAATCCTGAATTTTCTAACATTTCTATAACTTTATACATCGATTGTATCTCAAAGTAGAGTATTGCCATATTTTTTTTCTATAATTACTTCCATCTCGGAAACGGTGCATCGTACTGAAAAATAATTAAAAAATTCTCCCTCTTAGTAACCCCGCAACCACATTTTTTCCATAATAGTAGAAAAAGAAATTTGAAAATCCTGATTTTTCCAACATTTCTATAGCTTTATACATCGCTCGTATCTCAAAATAGGCATTGCCATATTAGTTTCTATAATCACTTCTATCTCGGAAACGCTACATCCTACTGAATAAATAATGAAAATTTCCTCCCTATCAGTAACCCCGCAACCACATATTTTCTTCATGATGATAGAAAAAGAAATTTGAAAATCCTGAATTTCTAACATTTCTATAGCTTAATACATCGCTCGTATCTCAAAGTAGAGCATTGTCATATTTTTTTTCTATAATCGCTTCTCTCTCGAGAACAGGTAATCCTACTGAAAAATTAATGAAAATTTCCAGTTTGGAAGAACTTGGAAGACAAATTTATTATCAGCACCCCGAGAAACCTGGAAAAGGACACCCATATTTATTTTAATGAAAAAAATGTACGCCATTTTGGAATTTCAAAATGCATTTAATTTTCATATTATTCTGAACCCCCTAAAACCCATGCCAAAGGAAAACAAACTCCACCACTATCAAAAAATGCGATTTTCCGTAGCCTGCAAATTGAATTTTTAGCAGCCATTAATTTACCAAACCAATCTGGTTTTATAGTTGCTTACATCGTATAATAGTCGGACTCGGACCAACAAGGAAATTAAGTCGCCAACTTATTAATTTCGGTGCCAATTTGGATTAAATTTCGCCAATTTTTATCCGCCGATTTTTGTGTTTTTTGCCACCTGAGTGCTTTCGCCAGTAGTCACTGCTACCTACCTAAAGTAAAAAATCTAAAATAATAATTATGAGATATTACTATGAAAATGTAACTTGTTCTGAAACTTGTTGATAAAGATTTTAATTTGTTTTAATGATGTGATTGCAACTTAAGTACCATGTTCTGAGGAAACTTCTGGACCGTCTTGAATTTAAAAGGCTTAAACATAATATTTTCAGTTACTGTCTTTGAGTAGGTATAGAATAGACAAAAACACATCATAAGCGAAAAATATTACCTACTCAAAAATTTTAAAGCAACAGAAGAATGTTGAATTTTGTAAACTCAAAATCAAATATTTGGTGCTAATAAAAATGATAAAATTAAATGTACTGTTGATTAAAACAATACAATTTAAATAAAACGAAATGAGTATCGCATTTTATTTATTATTACAATGTAGGGTTAATTCAAAGCAACAATCTGCGGTAAGAATCAGCGCCGTGAGTACTAGTGACCCAATTAATTCATAACAATAGCTATTATACCTATAACAATGTATAGGAATATATTAATTTATATTTTAAACCACGAGCAGCTCTATTGATTGGTAGACGAGGAACAAATTATAAAATTGTGAAGTTCACCCCCACAAGTAAAGCCTTGCAAAATTCGAGTTTGCTAAGCTGCGAATAGATTGCGATGCGAGGCAAGCAACACTAGTTATAATATCGTGCTATCATTTTCTTTCTGATATTAATGCCACTTTTGCGTTTGATCAATTTCGAATTCCAAATCACCTCGATGCTAAGGTACCTGAATGATGATAAGGTACCTGACTTCACTTACAAAATCATATTTTAAATTACCTATACCCACATCTTAATATAAAGGAATCTGGCATGACATGGGTATTCATGCCATATTTCAGAATGAAAGACTAATTTGCAATGCCGAGAACAAGTTACCAAGTGGTTGATATAACCAATGGCTCTCCTAAATTGTGTTCTTTGAGACACTTGATCAATGCCCAATCGTTATCAAATATCGCGCATAAAGTTAATGATTGAAAACTCATAAGTCATACGGTTCGTATTAATTATACAATATGTTATAGTTACATCTTCAATTATATATGTAATTTAATATAGGTATTATTAATTTCCAACAGATAGGTTGGCAATTATATAAAACTATTAAATGATGTAGGTTATTATTTTATCTTGGTAGTAGGTACAGGTAGTTTTAGCACTATGATCTTCATCGTCGAACTCTGAATTTCCCTCTGTCACACGGACACAAACATCTAGAATATAACAGAAATGTCGTAAACATCTAAGCAGCAGGTATCCAGTTAATATTAGGTCATTACATATGAAATTGGCGTTTTGTAAAGGAGGAAAATAAAGTCGATTTTTTTAAACATATTTATTTAATCAAAGTATATACCATTGCTATCTATGCACTTTTGCCATCTCATAGGAAGTTCATTGATTCCTTTACTAAAAAAACCATTCGAACAGGAATCAATAAACTCTTTGAAGGCGCTTTGGACTGCCCCATCGGAGTTGAATTTTTTCTCATGCAAGAAGTTATCCAAATTTCGAAAAAAAAATGGTAATCTGTTGGAGCAAGGTCCGGGGAGTACGGTGGGTGTCTCAGACATTCCAATTGAAGCTCCTCAGTGCAGTGTGTGGTCTAGCGTTGTCCTGAAGCAGCAGTGGCCTAGAGCGAATGACCAACCTCGGTTGTTTAGCAGCTAGCTTTTCCATCATAATTTGCAGTTACTGGCAATAGACATTTGCCGTAATCGACTGGCCTTTTATTTTGATTTAAGATTTTGATTTAAGAAAGCTGTAGTGAACGACACCGGTACTAGTCTACCAAACGCTCACAAGTAACTTTTTTTGAGTCAATTTTCGCTTGGGGCAGGCTTTGGCTGGTTCGCCAGGGTTCAGTCATTGCGAGGAGCATTTGTGATTATCGTACAGGATCCACTTTTTATCACAGATAATGATTCGATTTAATAAAATCCCTTCATTATTGTGCCGGTTAAGTAATGTAACGCGGCAGTCGACGCGCGTTTGTCGGTTTGCTGCACTCAGGTACTCACTGAGGTACCCACCATTCAAGCTTTTTCACCTTCCCAATTTACTTCAAGTGGATTAAAACAGTTTTATCACTAACACCGCAGCCTGCAGCACAATAGCCTTCAATTTTTCATTATCAACTTTGGTCTCCGGTCGTCCACGGGGCTTGTTCTGCAGGTCGAAATTTCCAGAACGAAAACGTTGGAACCAAAAACGCACTGTGTTTTCTTTTGCGACATCGCCGCCATACACATCATTAATCCTTCGAGCCGTTTCTGCAGCACTGGTGCCACGGTGGAACTCGTACTCGAAAATAATACGATATTTCAAGTTTTCCATTTTGTAAACAGAGTGACGCAAAGAAAAAACCAAAAGAGGAAAAAACAAATGAATTACGGTTTTCGAAACACAAATGCATGAGTAAATAGCGGTATAAATTTGAAATTGGAATTCCTAACCAAAGAAGATAGATATATTTGAGATCAAAGTGGCCAGTACCACAAAACGCCAATTTCTTTTTATTAATGCAAATTAGTGTTCACGTTGCTTAAAAAAATTGAATGTATCCTATCCACCTATGTAGTGCTAACTTCTACATAGGTGGATAAAATAAAAGCTATCAGATGATAGTGCACCAAACATGTTATGAACTGCTCTTCACAATTCAAATACTTTTTATAGAAAAAAAAATATAACGTGGAGAGAACTGAAAATATTCTGTGTTTAAATTTTCGAGTGGGCACGCGAGCGACACGCTATCTAATGTTAAGCAGCTGTTGCCCATTGACATCATTTTGCTGGAGGCAGGAGGCAGGAGGCTCAGCGAAACTGTAGCTCGCCTGTCAAAGGATTGCAAATATTTTAAAATTAAACATGCACACGAATAGTGTCATTAATTTTAATATGTCACAGGTCGGATAAGAAAACTCTACGCTGAATATTAACACTGCTAAATACTTTTTAAAGAACTTAGATTGAGGATATTGGCCGTGAAATAAAATTGATTGATCGCTAAATTGAAACTGAGAGCGAACCAAGGAATAGGAAATTACAGCATTATTACCCCTTTTATGTTGTACGACAAAACGCCAATTTCATATGTAAGGACCTAATATTTAAACCGTTCACAGAGCTGATGTTCACTGCTCAGCTCAAGCAACACAGTGAGAACAGAATCTCGAAGTAGGCTTACCTACGTGTGGCGAAAATCGATAGGTGATCTAGTTAAACGGCGAGGCGACAGGTCGATCGTGCTAACGAACTATAAATTAACTAATTATTCGTGTTTATTCACTGTGCCATGACCTACCTTGTTTTTAGCACTACTTCTTACTACCCTTAATATACTTAACTAAGTTTTATTACTGTAATTTGTATTTGTAGAAAATAAATCATAAACAGCCAAAAAGCCAAAAAAAAGGTAAAATGATACAATATATTATAATACAATAACATAAAATTATTTTTTAATGTTCAATTTTCAAACAATTCATGTATATAATAATAATCAAGTCTATGTACAATAATTAAATACATCTTAGAAATTACGTTACCTACATAAATAAATGTACAGTAGTAATTACGCAATAGACATTAGGTAACAAATCGCACGGATTTATTCTAAGCGGGTTCGGTTTGTTTATATTTACTGGCCGCCCGCCCAGGAGCGATCGGCACGGGTCGATGAACGCAGCCACATTCAGACATTAATAGACACGTAAAACTAAAGATTCGTATGACTAAACCTTGAACAGAGTCTGTCCTTTTTTGAAACAATTATTATATTTCAAAATATATTCGGAGTAGATAATATATTTCAGAGATAAATATAATCAAGAGGCGTGGGCGTGATATACAAGTTTGTAGATCCTAGCAGTTAGCTTCAAAAATATTATATTTAAAAAACATTATCATTGACCATAGCGCCCTTTACGAAAAAGCAAATTTAATCATCACTTTGCTATTTCTTAATGGTAAGTGCCATTACACCAACGCCTGTTAAAGTTAATCGTAAATTATATTGTGTTATCTCTCTCGTTCTTCATATAAATTAAAGAGAAGATATGATACTTAGACAAAAGATTAGCACTAACGGGCGTTGCTAATCTTGACGTAACTATCAAAGCAAGTTAAGATCGTAATTCTTTTATGAACAGTTCCTTATCTTTTCTAATTAACAAAAATTTTCCTAATTGGCGCCTACAAGGTAGAGTCACGGACACTAACATAGGAAATATTTGTTTTTTTTTAAAGCGTACTTAATGTTTTACCTATTATTATTATTATTAATGCAAATTAGTGTTCACGTTGTTTAAAAAATTGCATATATCCATCTATGTAGCGCTAACATAATTACCTATCTGGTAGCCAGTACCACTACCGAACACAAGCTTTCAGATGATAGTGCACTAAACATGTTACGAGTTAAGAGCTGCTCTTCACCATTCAAATACTTTGCATAGAAAAAAAATAAATTAAAATATATATATTTTTAACGTGGAGAGAACTCAGGATATTATTGCCCATTGGCATTGGCAGGCTCAGGGAAAATGTAGCTCGCGTGTCAAAGGATTGCAAATATTTTAAAATTAAACATGCACACGAATAGTGTCATTAATTTTAATATGTCACAGGTCGGATAAGAAAACTCTACGCTGAATATTAACACTGCTAAATACTTTTTAAGGAACTTAGATTGAGGATATTGGCCATGAAATAAAATTTATTGATCGCTAAATTGAAACTGACAGCGAACCAAGGAACAGGAAATTACAGCACTCCTTTTATTTTGTTTAACATTTAGGCCGATTCAATTTTCGCTAATATAATATCGTACCTACAGTGTAGCTACACTGTACGGTTCACTTAATCCTACTAATTTTTAGGCTCTGGAATAAAACATAGGCTACTGTTTATCCCGGAAAAGCACAGTATTCCCGCGGGATACCCGATAGTATATTTACGCGAGCGGAGCTGCGGGAAACGGCCAGTAAAGTAAGTGCTTCTTAACAACTGTGAAGAAGCACTTACTATTACAAAGCTCAACTTCATCGGTTTGATACTGTTTAAAGTTTACCTAACGAAAATTTTTAAAAACACGACATGCTGTCCGATTTCCACACACTACAAAAACTACTGGGATTTTATTTTTGATTAAGATTACAGAAACTACATTTAAATAAGTTAATTTCAAAATAAATATTAAACACAGGCAATAAAGTAGTCTTCCGATTTCCGAAGCTTGTCCAATGCCCATCGGAAAAGAAGTTAATATTAAAAATGTAGAGTTCTCGTTAGTTTCTTGCGTCGTTTCTCCTAACTCTTGTGAAGGTTCAATATAAAACTTCTGCGGTTCGTTTGTAAAAATCCAATACTGCCAATAAAGTTTTTGCAACTTCTTGTAAGAAATGTACAATATAGTCAATAATCATATTTGCAAAATGGTGTAAGGGATTCAAACGTTGATTCGGCTGAAAAAATACTCAATACTTTTTTCCTATCCTATTTAATTATCCTTCAGACATCTGAATTAGCTTTTTAATGGACGAACTCAAGAAATTGGCAATGCCACTTGGATATAACAAAAGCGATAGTTTGGCATGACTGTCGCCGTATTTTCACAGATCTCATGTTGGCAGGGAGATGAGCTATTAAACTTTGTATTCGTTGAAGCGTGACAGTGGTATTGTGATAAGCCGGTGACCGCGACGTTTGTCGTCTGCGGTGCGTTTAGTGTGGATGTCATCGACGCGAAAATTCTCCTCAAAATTGTAGAATTAATAACTATAATAAGTATTATTATCTATATACATAAAAGAGAGTCGTGTTCGTTACACTTTTTATAACTCAAGAACGGCTGAACCGATTTGGCTGAAAATTGGTGGGGAGGTAGCTTAGAACTAGGAGACGGACATAGGATACTTTATATCCCGTTCCCGTGGGTCGTGACATACAGTTTGTAAAATGTGTGATTTGATATGGAAAATTACAAAGTAATGGAAAATCTTATCTCATTTAAAATAAAAATGGATTGCAATTCCAATGTTTCGCTAAAACTTGAGACCGGCTGGACCGATTCGGCTAATTTTGGTCTTGAAATTTCAACGGTGAGAAATATTGGAAAAATGCGGGGAAAATATTAACACTATATTTATATTAGGTGCGACAGAACAACGTGTGTCGGAATAGCTAGTTAATAAATAATTGTACCAAACTTCCAAACTACTATGTGTGTAGTTTGTTTCTTTGTACATAAAAAAAAAAACTTAGGTCTTTTCTTCCGTTACTGTATGATTTATACAGTATTCTCCGAGCGAAGTAACCACTCTTTCACACACACATTCTCACAACATAGTCAGCCTAGGCCAGAGGAATGACAGGTCAATACGTCTGGGGCCGACCATGTCCGGTTTCCTCACGATGTTTTCCTTCACCGTTAGAGCGTCCGTATAATGTACTTGAGATCTGAAAAAGTCATGTTTGTACATAATAGTTCTTATAATTACCTACTAATCATACTTTGTTCACTCGTACCTGAGTCAATATTTGATAATCGGTCGAAAACGACTACAAAAAAAAAACAAAAAAAAATGTCGTATTTTATACATAATTGGTGTCTAAGTAATAGAGCCAAGTTAAATCTATATAATAACTATCAAATCGATACACTTTATTCGATTTTAGGGATTTTTGAGCAATATTTGCAAATATACAGAACAGGAAAATGACACTAGTGGCAGGATAATGAAATGGACCGACAGACTGATGACAGGACAGCAGGAAAATGATTGAAACATCAAGAAAATGAAACTAATCCATTATTAGTAATTATTATATTCATTATCAATCCAAGAATACTAATCAGTAAACAGAAAACAAAATTATATCACTCTTCTTAAAGTTTTATAGAAAATACAATTATATTTAGTAACATATTTGACCAGATTTATTAAGAACTTTAACTTACTGTATTAATCAACATAATATATAAATTTCCTTGTACCATTATTTTATATTCTACCTGTATTCAATAATCAACAAATAAGTAATATTCTTTCATTTAAGAGTAATTATGAATTTTCAATCAGTTACTTGAAAAATGTATCATTCTATAATAATATAATTAGTTTAAAAATTTCAACTTTAATAATAGTAAAAAAAACAGAAATAATGTTTTTCATTTTTAGAAGTAACAAAAATAACATTAAAAATAGTTTATAGAAAAAGAGCAAGACCCGACAACAAAGCTATTTTTCGAATACATCTAAAGCATTTGGGAACTTATAAAAAATACGTTCTCCTTTGAGTAATAAAGAAGGTTGAGGTAACTTCAAAAGTATATCTTCAACTGGCAGATCATAGCAATTATCATCAATTTTAAATAGTTTACCATCATTACCAGTGGTTTTTAAAAATGTAACTCTAATTTCGCCATCTTCTTCATCTACTTCTCCCATACACACAGGAACATATCTATATTCTGTATTTTTAGAGCTACATTTAACAAGAATATAGTCGCCATTGTGATAAGTAACATTTTCTTTTCTTAGAATGTTAGATGAGCTAGTTGTCGCAACGTGATCTTCAACAGCATCAAAATTTATACTTGAAGTATTATGATCGATGTTTTCTTTGGGTGTTTGAATTTCGCGTTCATTCTCTGACTCTGAACTTGTGTAAATGTGTTTAGCCTTTTTAGCATTGACGTTATCCACATAATTCAAAGTGCCCATCAAATAATGTTCGCAGCTAAACATATTCTCACAAAAGCAACTCAAGAATTTCATTGTTAATTTGAAGCTATCTTTATTACCGATTACTTGATGGACTTTTAAAGTTCCCGAATAAGGCTTAGATGACTTTCCAGTCAATTTAATTTGAGAATGTTCATAATCTTGTTGCGTCACTGTTATAATTTTAATGTTGGGACAGTTTTCTTCTAGAACAGTTTGTAATTTTTTTATATCGACTAAGTCTTCACCTAAAGCAACCATTCGGCAGTGCGCTTACAAACGGCTCCAACACCATCAGGGGCACCCTTTCCGTGCCCAGTCTCACTATAGTTCCAAGAGAAGAAAGCGTAATTTTCATAAAATTATTTAAGTCTGTTTGCAAGAATAAAGAACATGTACCGATTCCTATACTGGGTAACGGGCCCATCGCTAAGAAAATGCAAATTTGTTACAGATTTTAAATTTGTGGAAATCCAATCAAATATAGGGTGAACGTGAGCCCATATGGCATAAGCATCATGATCTAAGAACTCGGAAATAGTACAGAAACTTTGACACTCTAATTGATTGTTTGTTTTCCAGTATACAACACCTGTGTGTAGAGATATTTGACTTCTCGAACCTCCAAAGTGAAAAGCTTGCACTTCTGAACTATATTTTGTAGCGTAGTTCTCACTAAAATCAACATGAATAAGAACATCATTTTCAGACTTCTTCTAAATCTTTAAGTTTCTTAATGGCAGCATACTGATGAACAATATTTGTATGATGGTTTAAGAAGATGGGGACAACATTTTCGAATTGTTTGACAACATCGTAGGGATTCAAGGTGTGATTAACTTTCGATATTTTCTTGACGCTTTTGTATTTCCCAGTTCGTTTTAAAAAGACCTGTTCACATACATTTTCCCACTTCATAACATTAATTTTGATATTATTGTCGAATTCTCCGTAAACTATTTTTCGATCTTTACAATTCTTACATTTGCGACTTGTACACTCTTCATTGTATTTGTCACAGCAAACTGCTTCTAAAAAATGTTCAGTGCTGTGTACATTTATTATATTGTACTGATGTAAAGATTGAATTAATAGGTCGAAATTTGCATGTATCACACACAAACAAGTATTACGTTCCTGTACATGAGGTTTAACAATCCAAAACGGACGACATTGGCAAAACGCACTGTAAGATATTATATTTCCATTTTCTTTAACGTATATTGTATGTAGCTTCTTCATAGTCATTAATAAGTACCTTTTCTGTTTCTTTACTTTTTTCTTTGTTACAGTTTCTTTTTTTCCAGCACACATACGACTGTTGCAATCTTGTTCCAAGAAATTGATGATATTCATTTTCACATCTTCTGAAATTTTATTACATCTGTTTTTCCTCTGTATATTTAATAATTTTGACTCCAATTGCACTTTACGCTCTCTTTTTTCAGGTAGAACATGTTGTTTGGACAGGACTTTATACTTCTTAACTACATCTCCAGAAATAGATTTGGCAAATACCTGTTTTTCAGCATGACTTTCAAGTTTGGTATAAATTTGAGATAGCTGTTTTGACATAACTTCACTGAATAACATTCTTCTTTATTTCGGCTATATCCCCCTTTTTAATAATTTCATTGGTTTTGTTTCTCGGACTGTCTTTTTTGCACTGTATCTTCATCTTAGAAATAATTCTTTGGTGTTTTTTTAGTTGGTTCTTTAACTTATTTATAGTTCTGCCCTGTTCTTGTAACAGTACGTTTTTTTTACGTTTATTTATTTCTGATCTCCTACGGCCTTCTATTATTCGTCCATCTAAAACTAGTAACTCTTGGGATACGACTGGAATTATGTTCTCATCATACATAGAGACTTCATTATTAGATTGTGGTGGAGTTGTATTTTCTTGAAGTAAAGCAGTGTTTGCCAAAAGATTTTTTTTCCCCTATATTTTGCTGTATTTTTTCGCCACTCTTTTCTTTTGGCTCTTTTACACCGAGGAGTTAATTCAGCAATGTTTTTAATTTTACCCTCCGCTTTTCTTTTTAAATAGTATTCTTTCTTCTTTTGTTTCATGCGTTTCTTTGTTCATTATCGTTCTTAATTCGTTGGTATCTCATTTTCTCCAATTCTCGCTTTCTTTCTAACACTTCTTCTCGGGTTTTTTTCTTTGGAGCCATAATATTGCACACTGAAACAAAATTACAATAAATTAATAACATTACTTACCTTGTGTTGTCATTTTCCTGCCACGGAGTTATTTTCCTGTCGAGAAAATAACAGGAAAATGACCACAGGAAAATGACAAAAATGCACATTATATTTGTCATACATTCTAATAACTAATATAACAGCAAAATCATCAGGTGATACGAATTATATCTTAATTCGTGAAAGTTTATTACAAAAAGCAGAATAATTTACTTACGATTCACCTCCTAATTGCCTCACAGGTAAATGACAAAGTGTATCAACTATACGCACGCACATGCCATAATCAGTTTGCAACGCCGAAGCAACGGCCGACACCGCGTCTCTCTTCTCACCAATCACAAACATGTACACCGCGTCCATTTAGAATACGCTCATTCGTTGTCCGCGACATTATAAAACGCGGTAAATTCAAATTTAAATTTCGGCAGCCTAATGACGCCGTGACCATTCGCTTAGATTGTTTATGATTTTTTTTTAGTTTAATATCATATTATCTTAAATAAAATATTGAACAGTTTTAGATTAATGTGCATTCAATGTAAATATAATCAAGCTTTTATAATTTATTTTTAATTCTCCATGTTATTATTAAAAAATGTCACCAAAAAGGAAAATTCCACCGACAGGAAATATGACATCTAGCACTTTTTGTTTATTTTTACTATATGAAAACCAAACATATACTCACCAAAGTGTTTGGATATGTAAACAAAGTATTTCACTACATTATGAAAATACTATTATGTTTAAATATTACATTAAAATTACAAAATAGCTATGGGGACCTGTTTTGGCCAATTATCAAATATTGACCCGTCTAATAGGCTAGATTCATCTATCAAAATTAAATGATATACATTTGATATTAATATAGTTTCTATCATAAGAAATACGAATACAACACTATTTTGTTATATAAATATGCGATTTATTGATAATTTCGAAAATAAAACTGTGTTTTATTATCTGTATGACACGTGACCGAAAACACCAGCCGCCATATTTTTCATGTAAGTGACGTCATAAGAACATAATCAAATCGAATAAATAACAGCGAAAGTTAAATCTAAAGTGCAAGCACTACACACGCACATATGACATTTATTTGTTTCTGTTCTTATGACGTCACGATAATGGTGGCTGTCGTTTTGGAGCAAACATTTGTCGTTCAAATTTTAATCATTTTTTTCTTTGCATAAAGAGATATTATTTGCAGGAAATAAAAATACTAGTTGACTATCGAACCGATACGAACATTTTAAAATATATTTGGAAAAAATGTAGAATAGCCTATTGTTTACAAATTACAATTCCAAGAACTGACATGGTAATTGATAATTACTTACCTTGTGACTAGTGTAGATTGTAGAAATTAGAACTCTATATCAGTATATGCAGTTCTAACTTCTACTCATAAGTCACAACTAAAATACATTTAGCTAAGTGGACACCGAAGTTGAAGGTGAACAAACTTTATTTCTTCCAGCGATCGAGATTTAAACAAGATTACGGCACAGCATCGTAACGTGTGGCGTACCATGCTCGACGTAGCGTGGCCGCCAAGGCTGTTCGTTTTGTCTTACCACGGAGCCCTGTTCAAGTTTTACCGCAGTTACAACTCACCTCGACCCGACCTACTGGACTAATAGTTGTTACGCTTGCGATATTGTACCTGAATTAAAAAATGAAACGTGCACTCGGCCAAGTGTTTAATTACACGCGCAAATACTTTGGCCATAGCTGGAACAGTTTGCGTTATAGTAATGGAAATGTTTTGCATAGGTACTAAACGGTGGTAAATTATAAACTTAAAGGCTTTATGTACAAACTAAAGCTTTAGTTTTCAGAAGGTTGCTGATGGATTTCAGCGGTGCGTCACTGCGTCAGTTACTTACATTGTCAATAGAGTTCAATCTCAATTCTCATCAATAGTTGGACTCATCTATATCCATATATTATAAGTACCTGGTTAACCGAGCTTTGCTCGGAGCTCGTAGTTAAAAAAAACTATCCAAGAGCATGTCAGGACATCTGTCTAAGGATGGTTCCGTAAGGATCAACGCGCTATGGGTTTTCTGTGAATTACCTACTTAAAAAGTTATTGTCCGATTTCGCCCAAATAATTTTCCTAAACAGTTTTTAGGATGATCTATCAGCACGGAAACTTACAAGTTTCTACGTTCTAAAGTTTAAAAATGCCAGGGGGGACCAACTTATTTAAATCCACTTTGGAGGCTGATTACTCGAAAATGATGACTTTGTAAAAAAGTAATGTATTATACAGACAGACAGATATATGGACGGATAGAGCGAAACAATAAGGGTTCCTTAAGTGTTACGGAACCAAAAAAAAATCTCAAAAATCTTTTACCAGGGTTCGAACCCACCACATTCCGAATTTCCGAACAACGCAAAAATTAACAAAACTGCCAATCGGACTGACATTATAGTCGAAATTATTGATATATTGTTGCACGACGAAAGAAAAAACATATAACTTAAAAATGCGCAGTTTCCAGTTCAGTTATCAGTTAGGGATAAAACCTAGCTAGTCTAATTTTTCTCCCCCAAAATTAAACTGCATACTAAATTTCATGTAAACGCAGCCGTTGCCGAGATTACGATTATATATATTATACAAGATTGTCTCATTTAAAGTATAAGATATATAAAAGAAGATGTCCCCACTGACTGACTGACTGACTGACGTATAGACGCTCGCAGAGCCGAAAACGCTAATGGTAGACACGTGTAATTTGGACAGTAGTTTTAATTTACAATGTAGACGCGCACTAAGATGAGAAGTTTAATGTATAATCTTTAACCCTGCACCGAATTCGATGAAAATAGATTCATGCTCTCTCACATTTAAATACATTTCATTAAATACGTGTTTCAGGGTTTATTAGATTTCACCCTCTGAGGGTGTAAAATAAGGGTTGATGATAGTTTGTATGTTTTTTTTAATCTATTTCGATTTCCATGAAATTTAATATCCGAGGAGAATGGAAATAAATAGAAATTATTGCGTACGTATTTTATAGTTTTTTGAAATTCGTCCCCCTAACGGGGTGAAATGGTGGTCCAAAGTTGGTATAGTGAAATATAAACAACTGAACGGATGGAGTTGAATTTTGACACGGAGGTAGTTATTATGACGTAGAAATCCGTTAAAAAATAATTTTTCGAAATACACACCCCATGGGGATCAATGGAGATCCACACGAACGATGTCGCGCACGAACTCTAGTATAATATGATATTAAACATTTACAATTACGTATTTTCCTACATGTAAAAATTTAGATTTTTTAAATAGATTAAGAAATATTTAGTATTAGAACTTAATAAAAGTAAACAAAAATGGATTTTATGTGTAGTTTTGTAATTATATTATGCATTTCGAAGACATAAAAAAGTTGCAAGTATTTTTTACAACATTAGTGTAAAAAACCTACATAACTAGTTTACATGAAATACAAAAAGATTTACTAAAGTATGTATGAATGTAAACGCATAAAATTCGGAGATATCAGAAATTTTGTGCATATGGCCATACATTTCGTAACAACTAATAAAGTAGCGTGTGACGTTACCTACTTTTACGACTTTTATATGGGGCATTTTCACGAGACTCACAAAAGTGCTTCAAACAACCGGCAATGTCTTTGAAAATTTATATTTTTAGCATAATATTTCTTTTGTAAACTGTCTTATTTTTTACCAGACTACGGCGCGCGACGCCAAAAGGAAGGGTAATTTATGATTTGGGCAGTCTATGTATGTATGTATGTTTGTTCCACCGTAGTGTCTAGACTATTGATCCGATTTTAATGAATGGGGTGTCAGTAGGTTCGTATTAATAGCCCGGGTAACAAAGGCTATTTAATTTACGTACTTAGTTGGGTTTAAGATTTTAAAAATATATAGTTTTTCAGAGCACTATTTACTTATGTAATAAAAAAATACAGGAAAATACGGTAATACGGTAACCAGTTTAGCCCGCCTATAAGTTTAACGCCATAATGATAAAAATGTACACAGTTTACAATAATAATACAACCCTATCAGTGCGTAGAATATTGCAATGAGAATTAAATTTAGGCTATTAATATATTGTGTGATGCAAGTTGTTTTGATGGTTTCTACCTATTACAGTGTTTGTTTGAATGTAATATCCCACCGAAAACATTTTCATGTAAAGTGATGCCAAGATCGCACTGTCAAAAAGTTATCAGATCTCATATTGTGTCAAGCAAGCTTCTGACTGTACAAGTCTTAGCTCTACAAGCCTAACTGCACAAACTCTACACCTTAGTCAAGTTATGGTGGCCTGGCCATTTCGCTACATTCGCTTGGGCGTTAAGGTGAAAAATTTACTGACTGTTTTCTGTTATACTATTCTTGTAGGATTGTATTTTCTCTTTTTAGGGTATATTTTTGCACAACAGAGGCGCCTTTTTACTGCCCACTTTTTTATCTTTGCCTTTTTTCTTTGTTGGCTTCCTATTTATAATAACTAATAAGTGACAGAACAGGGCAATTCTTGGCTCTTCGTCTGTTGTGCTTTAATACTACTGAAGTCAATATTTATATGGTGAACACCTTGCAAATTAGTCACTGTTGAGAGTGCTACATAATTCTGCCTACAAGAGAATGTAGATGACCCATTAAATTATTTGATCTGTTAAATAAAATCTGTCCATACAGGTGATGATAAAACGGTAGCGCGATTCAACAAGACATATATATATATATATATATAAAGATAATATTGAGAACCTCGGATATTTCAGCTACTAAGCATCAGACTTTGCGTTGTTGGTAAATTGGTCAAAGTTTTGAATCCCGGTCGGACAATTTTTTTTAATATTTAAATGTGGGAGAGCCACGCTTCGACATGAATGGTTCGGCTCCACAGTCTCACAGAAAATTATCGTGAAATAACACTTGCGTTGTATTTTGCCGAGTGAGTGAAGTTACCGGAGGCCCAAGGGGTGTTGAGAATTTTAAGGACTTGGAACGCAAGTCACAACACCAGAGGAGTTACAAGTGTAATTGCTCTGTAATTAAATAAATTACGTATAACATAAGACATGTACAGTAGGTACATAATATCTTTATTGATAAAAGGAGAGCAGACTTATCAAGACAGCTTACTACAGGGTCGAGGCTCTAGAGACTAAAGATTTGCACAGAAATTCCTGTTATAACGAAGGCAAGAATTTTTAATTCCACTCCTAAAGAGATTTTTTCCGCTCGGGTGAAACAGCAATAACCAAGCATCATTTAACTTTTTAAAATCAAATAAAATATGCCATCACTTTAAAATGCTGTGCATTAATAACACTAAGTGAAAATATTTACACAGTATATGTATTTAATAGGTAGGTAGGTAGTCTATAAAGATATACACACAATAGGACATAGGAATCTGTTTTAATATAATAAAAAAAAAACAAAAAATCCGACTGCGTCAAATAGTTTTGATATACCCAGTGAGTGACACTGGGTATATCAAAACTATTCGTATTTACTCACAGTAAATACGAATCTAAAGACGCCTCACAAGCTAAACACCATCGAGCTGTTCAGGCCGCAGAGCGTGCCAAACAATTATACATACATATATACATACTCTCGAAAAACATAACCCTCCTTCTGGCGCAGTCGGGTAAAAACCAGATCAACGATATCCTAATTCGCTATTAAATTGAGACGATCTTCTCAAACTTTGATTGAATCAAAACTGTAATCTCGAACCTGAAACACCGGATCTTTAGGGTTGGCAGTTTTTAGAAATCATTAACTTGATTCAATTTGTTGAAGTAACTGAGTGTTGTTGAACTAAAACAAAAAGTCATTTATTCATTAGAAAAATAACAGTTATATATAGCCCATGTTATTGTTTTTTAAATTTTGTAAGTCGAAAACTGAACCTCAGATTGTTATGTAACATCAAAAAAAATTAAACCGAGATAATGATCACGTGTATGGTACCAAAAGAAAGGTCTTGACAAGCACACCACAATAATGTATATATATATTTTACATATTTGTCGTGTGCTTGCACAAATATGTCAAAATACACGTTTAAAATACGGGCGGTCGGCTCGCTCCGCGCTCGTGAAGAAGATATTTTTAATTTCATGTGTTTTGATTACGAGGGTTGCACTAAAAGTATCGGGAATGGAATATTTCCACTGTTCCTGTCATATTAAAATCTTTTTAATTTAAAACTCCTTGGTTTTAAAAATCGAATACCGTTTATTTATTTAAAATAAGATTCTCGGTCTTGTCACAAGGTCTTGTCAAACTTGTTTAGTCGTTGAGAAAATGGAATTGACTCGAGAAAATTCTAGAGCGATGATTTATTGTGACTTTCGAAGTGGTTTAACACAAAAACAGTGTGTTGACCGGATGATTTCTACATTTGGTGATGAAGCCCCATCCAAAACCACAATTTATCGCTGGTTTGCTGAATTTCAACGTGGACGTGTCAAGCTCAGTGATGATCCCCGTCAAGGTCGTCCAAAAACTGCAGTCACCCAAGAAAACGTTGATGATGTGCGTAAGCTGATTGAGGAAGATCGACATGTGACATACCGCGAAATTCAGGCAACTTTAGACATTGGCATAAGTCAAATACAAATAGTCTTGCATGAACAATTAGGTGTAAAAAAGTTGTTTTCCCGATGGATACCGCATTTGCTCTGTGAAGAGCAAAAAGCGGCTCGCGTTACTTGGTGCGTCAGAACTCTCGAAAGATTCCACGCAGGATCCTCAAATGCTGTATACAACATCGTATTAGGTGACGAATCCTGGATATACGCGTACGAACCCGAAACAAAAAACCAGTCACGAGTTTAGGTGTTCGAAAATGAGTTAAAGCCAACAAAAATTGTTCGTTCACGGAGTGTTGCAAAAAAAATGGTGGCCACGTTTGTCTCCAAAACCGGCCATGTTGCGACTATTCCTCTTGAGGGACAAATAACGGTAAATGCAGAATGGTATGCTAACATTTGTTTGCCACAGGTCGTTTTTGAACTCCGTAAAGAGAACTGCAACCGCCGCATCATCCTCCATCACGACAATGCGAGTTCTCACACCGCGCACAGAACAAGAGTTTTTAGAGCAAGAAATCATAGAATTATTAGACCATCCGCCGTACAGCCCCGACCTAAGCCCTAATGATTTCTATAATTTCCCTAAAATAAAGAATAAATTGCGTGGTCAGAGATTTTCAAGACCTGAAGAAGCTGTGGACGCCTACAAAATGGCCATTTTCGAGACCCCAACTTCCGAATGGAATGGTTGCTTTAATGATTGGTTCCATCGTATGGAAAAATGTGTCAAATTTCGCGGAGAATACTTCGAAAAGCAATAAATACATTTTAAATAGTAATGTTGTGTCACTTCCTTGATTCCCGAAATTTTCAGTGCCGCCCTCGTAGGTACTTATTAATATTATTCCAAAAATATGTTCGACTGGGAAACGGAAAAATACGAAATATAACTATAACCCGACTAGGTAAAAAAGGGGTCTAAAAAGGCCGAAACAAGAAAAATTTTCAGATAGAAATCCAGTAATGCATAGGTACAAAAATGGTCAAAGTAGAGCCGTGGTCGCACCTACTTTATAAGGTTCGGAACAGTCGATGTCAAATCGCAGCCGTCTGTATCTATCTTGGGGTATAATTCTAGAAACTTCTCTAGGCCAGCTAGGGTCAGCTCATACCCAGGCGCGACGCATCTCGGTGTGAACTGACGCTTAGATGCCATTAGTGGGTCTAGCTAGCTTGACCATTTTTGTAATATGCATTTCTAGATTTTTATCTGAATTATTTTCTTGTTTGGGCTTTTAGACCCCTTTTTAAGTAGTCGGGTTATAGCTTTATAACTTATTTTTTTATTACATAGTCGCCAGTCGGGTTATAGTTTTTTTAACTTTTTTTTTAGTTATGGCCATGGGTTTAACTAGTTAATATTTGATATTATAATGCTACGCAAAGTTTGACCAAGGTTAACTTTGAAAACGTTATATTGCTGTATGTACGAAGGTCGCAGAAACCATGGGACATGGTTAAACATTTATCGAATGTACGAGTGTCTCTTAGTCTATGGGACATGGCCAACATGATTACAATATTAATTAGGGTGCAGGCTATCTATACGTGAGCACGCAAGCAAGACACGGTTGACGCATCGAGCGGTGCGCGCAAGCTGTGACGGGCGCGTTCGTTGAACCGGCGAGGTCACGACCATCGTGACGTGTGCCCACTTCCCGCAATTCACCAGATTGGCAATTGTGTACACTTCACTCCTCAGCAACAGGCGAGACGGCTCCTCGACGCTCTCGCTAATTTAGAATCAGCTAGAAGGACACTATTGCGACCAATACATATTATTTAAATTCGTTACAGTAATGACGGAAACTTCTCGTAAGTCTTTAATCAGTATGCAGCGAAATTAGTCAGTATGAGTTAAAGAACTTGCAAACTGCAACTCAAACAACATAAAGAATCATCGTGCTAATCTGGATTGGACTGTTTATGAAGAGAAAATCAAATTTTCGCCACTAATTCGCTTGAGTATAATAAAATTCTACTACTTATTTAACCTACTCAGTTAAAGATTCTGAGCTCAACTCAGATTTCGTCTATCGATCTATGTTACGTAACGGGAGCAATATGCAATAA
Source organism: Phengaris alcon alcon (assembly GCA_037179445.1). NCBI lineage: Eukaryota > Metazoa > Arthropoda > Insecta > Lepidoptera > Lycaenidae > Phengaris > Phengaris alcon. Next base: position 10,506,051 of record JAYRCH010000029.1, read on the forward strand.
TGACAGGATAAGCTATTACACATTTCTTTGAACTTTGTACTAAACATAGTGTCCATAACGTTTTATGTGCGATCGACAAAAGCTAAACGAGAAAGTTGCTACAAGGAAGGCCGGTGATAAAAATACACGTTAAATATTACGAGATTTCATCGCACACTGTTACATATTTAAATAATAACGCGCTGAGATGATTGTTTTAACTGTTAAAACAACAACTTCTACATCAACTTCAGCTGCTTTTATAGAGTAAATTTATGCTTACACTATTCATAAACTATTTTAAAAAGCATCTCCTATGTTTTATTAGGTTTTATAATAGCTTTTTCATCAAGTGAAACGTAACCTACGAAAAATATTACATACCTATAATAATATATAAAGGGTGTGTTAGAGTGTGTGGATTATAGTATTGCAAATCTCGCTGTCGCAATACAAACATTTTAAAAGCTTCTCATCAATCTGAGGTCGATTATAATTCGCCTTGTAGAAAATTTGTTCCGGATTTAATAGCCTTGGTAAACTGTAATTTGCAAAGCGTTAGGCACACCGCACAAGATATGAATCATGAATGAAAGATTTTAACGTAGGGCCGATATTATTCTGAGACTTTTAGCGATTTTAAATCGAATGGAACTATTGACATTGAAACTTTATATGTATATTGTTTTATAATATGCGATGTTACATATTTAATGGTCAGGAGACCATCGCGTCATTGGAGAGTTTACGAAATGAAGGTTCGTTAAAACGTTCTTTTTCAATTGTAATTTACATGAGATAACATTTTTTGCCATCATCTTGCCTTATGTGGTGTGCTTCCACTTTCCATATTCCCGTTTTTCCGAGCATACCGGCTAGAATCTGAATGGGCCTATAATGTCCGGTTTCAACTTTATGAAAACATATAGAGATAACTACTCATTCTAAACTGTAAATAAGGCTATTAATCTAATAAAACATTAAATTGGACGGCTGCACAGACCAAACAGCTACACGCTGTTACTGTGCGAGCCAAATAAGCCCCTCGCTGATTGATGGAGTGCAGGCCCAAAGGATGCAAATGTTCAAAGTGGACGTTTCCTATTGTTTATTTATGTAATCTGTGCCGTTATTTATGGTGAGGTTATTCAAACATTGCCTATTTTGTAATGGTTCGGTCAGTTTCGTAAGTAGTTTACCTCAAACATAGACACTGATAATTGATCAATATAATATTGTTGAATATAGTAATAATAACCACTAGAAAGTACACATTCGTCACAGTCTATTAGGCTCTGGTTTTTATATTCTGGATGTTTAAAACATGCGGATCGTATCTTAATTTAAATCATTAGTGAATGAATTGTGATTCATATCTTAAATCATATTTACATTTACGCATTACTTTTTTTAAAAAATAATTTTCCTAAATGAGTGAGTTTGTTGTTAATAAACAATCTAGAACCCATTTTCGTTATCTTAAAAAATAATGAAGATATACAATATGAAAGAGAGCGATATATCGGCCTGTGACGTCATGAGTTGTACCCGCCATACATTTGTCATTACAAAATGTATGGCGGTTGCAACTTGTGACGTAACAAATCGTTTTGCGAGAAAGAGATGGGCGGGCAATATTTTTATTTGCTTATATTTTTTAATCGCGTCAATCTAAATACCTATTTCTTTTAGATTTATGTATCTTTAATCAACAATTTTAAAATTTTATTTATTGTATTATTTAAATTTTGTATAAATATGATATTCCACAGTAGGCAACATCCCTATTATAATAAAAACAATACGATTTTTATAAAACCTTCCCACCATAATGATGTCAGTAATAATTAATATTTCTGTTTTATATTTTATGTAGACTATGGAGGTAAATTGTCAAACAATGGTAAATCATGGTTATAGTAATTTAATGAAATAAAAATACAAATAAAAAGTAACAATTCACGCGAAACATTTCAACCCTAATAATATTATTATTAGGGTTGAAATGTTGTAGGTTTGAAAACCAATAATATTATTCTTATGGAGAAAAATGTGGATTCTAGAAATGCACTTGCAATACAAAAATAATTTGCAAATTTTTAAACTAATCAGAGATTTGAACCAAATGGCAAATGCTATATGCTAGGAAAGAAAGAAGAAGGTAAAGAATAAATTATTATACCTTTAGTCCACATTATCAAACAATAGGCCTTTAGTTGTTTAAGGACACCCTAACATTTAACACATTACACAACCCGAATTTTTGTAACCCGAATTTTTCACAAATATCAGATACTATAAATTATACCACTGTGTATCAAAATTGAATACAATGAAACAGTTCTTAGAACAAGATTATTTACTGCAGGGCATTTAGATGAGTAGGCCCTTTGGCAGAGTATGATTCAGAGGTCTTGAAATGGATTTTGTGCTCCTTTTGTTCTTTGTATTTTTACATCACCTAAAACAACTATTTTTGTTTATAAACAAACAAAAATAGTTTGACGTAAAAAGATTTTTATACAATAAAGGTTTAAAAATTAGATTATATATTATGTTTATTCATAAGGAAAATAATGTAAGTAAAAAAAACAAGACTCAAAGGTTGTAAAGGAAGTGTATTAAAAGGTTAGGGATGCAGTTAAAGTAAAACAAGTAGGATTGCACTAAACGGTGCTCTTTTGTGAAATAGGCTTGAATAAATATGGGATTGTAAGGAACCAAAATCATTCCTTCAAAAATATATATAACTAGCATTAATTGCCCGCGGCTTCACCCGCATTGTAATTAGGTTTCAAACTTTTATCCCCTATTTTACCCACCTAGGGGTTGAATTTTATATACTGACTGAAATTCGTAACTCATTATTATTCCTGTACTCAATTCATACAAAATCCAAGGAATAAAAAGTTTCATACAAACTTTTATCCTCTATTTTACCCTCTTGGGGGTAGAATTTCGAAAAATCCTTCCTTAGTGGATGCCTATGTCATACGAGAAATATGTGTGCAAAATTTCAAATATCTAGCCTTAATTAATGTTCCGTAATACAAAAGGAACCCTTATGTATTTTTTTCGCTCTGCCTGTCCATCTGTCAGTCTGTCTGTCTGTCTGTCCGCGCTTCTAGCGTCTGTAATTATGAATATAAATCAATCAAATTTGGTATAGTTATATATTGGGTATAGATCTCAGTTTTAGCATCATAAAATAATAATAATTTTATATTTTAGGGGTGGCTCCCCATACTTGAGAAGTGGGGATGAATAATATTTTTTTATCCTACCCCATCTATGTGAGGTATTGTTGAATAGGTCTTTTGAAATAAAGGCAAGGTTTCATACATGATTTTTTTACAAAGTCAACCATTTACGAGTAATCGGCCTCCTAAGTGGTTTATAAGTTGGCCCCCTGGCAATTCTAAACTATGAGACATAGAAACTCGCAATTTTCCATGCTGATAGATCATGCTTAAAACTCATTAGGAAAATTATTTTGAAAGAAATTGGACGGTAATTTGAAAAAAACCTTTTATGCAGTTATAGTTACAAAACTTTCCTTAGACATGTCCTGACATGCTCTTGGTTATGTTATCTAATATAATCTATATCTAAAGAACGAATGGGTTTTTTAATGAGTTGCAATTTCAAAATTATTTAGGGAATAATATTATAATATATCTATGGACGCTTCACACCACATCAATCTAGCCCTGTGCTAAATACTCGAAAAACTAGTTATACTATAATATATACTATTATACTATATATTTTATATTAAATATTTTTTATTATATTATACAGATTTAATACACATCCATGACCTAGGAACATAGAAAAATCTTTTTGTTCCTTCGGCGGGATTTGAACCCACAACTACAGGCTTGAGCACCAACCTTCCCAACCACTGAGCCACAGAGATTGTCATGAAATAATAGAAACATAAAATAAACATCAGTTTATTATAACATTTGCAAAGACACATTCAAACTTCCATGTCTATACTATTATAAAGATTAGTAAAACAGTTCAATATTTCATTTGCTTCACTTCCCTGTCCATCTGTCTATCACCAGGCTGTATCTTGTAAACTGCTTTGTTTGTCAGATAGCAATGTTATGGTTATCCGTTGTATAAATATTTTTATTAGTAAGGGGGTGAATATTTAAAGGGGGCTCTCATACAATAAATGTGATTTTATTGGCATTTTTTGCTAAATAACTATACTAGTGCACAATATTAGTACTAATAGTTGTATAGATAATGGTACGGAACCATTCAAAAGCGAGTCTGTCGTTTTAAGTTTCAAGAAACCATGTGAAAGATGTCTAATATTTTTATTTCTTACTTGCTTATACACAATAATCTGTTTTAAATGTTCTAAATGTACAGTCACCAACATATCCAGTGTACCACTTTTGCACCTTATTGCCAAGTAATAAGGTCGAAAAGTGGACCGAATCTGTCGGCCACCATACATAAAACAGGTCAATGTGTGTACTTTAAACAAGTATTTCTTTTTAATAACTATTTTCCTTTCTTGGACTTAAAAGTAATGTTTGTTAACATAGAGAATTTGATAAAATGTAACTACGTTCCATACTTAAACAACAATGTAGTAAGGAATCAATGAAAAATAAACACTGACATAAGATTATAAACAAATAAGAGGACAGTGAGTAATCACTTACCACTTTCTATGTAGGGAAGAGCAAGAAGTAGAAAAACTATATATCCAATTTCACTAAACATTGTCACTTATAAACACACTTAAAATATCACTAAGTCATTGCACACACAGCTGATTTTCAAACCACACAAAACCTTTGTCTGTTTTCTACACAAACGCATGCGCGATTTCTGAATATTTTTTATTTACATTACAACAAATTATATCTTTTTAAACAATAACGAGTAACACATTTTAAAGCGACCTTTCGAAGCGTTGTTATAATTACAGATGCGAAGATTAAACAATAAATAACAACAAATAAGCTTACGAATATATATGGAAAAGGTAACAAAATTTAACTATTTCCTCAATCAATATCCGCAAACAATAAACCCAACTGGATCTTTGCGTTACTGCCTCATTTTATAATACGGTTATCAAACTATTCTACACTTTTCTCTACAAAATAGGTCCTTTACAAGCCCGTATTTCTCGATCGTCCGACTCAACTGACATATTGGATTGAAAATGTTACCAGTTATGAATATAGAAATTTGAAATCAATTTTAAAATATAGGTGGCGCAACGGTTTCGCCATAAAGAGCTAAGTGGTACAGTGCGACACAAAAGAATAGAAATTAATTTACGTGGCAACAATTTTTATTTGTCAAAGTTCTCAATAGCCTGCTAAATTTTGGAATTCGATACGTTGTGGACGCAAAAGTGGTCGTAATTCTTTGTTCTAATCTTTCGTAAAAAAAAACTGTTGATAATGATCAAGGTGCTACGGGCGGTTCACGAAAAGTTAATTATCAAGTTTCTATGCGGTTTTTTGCCGACAATCAGGCTAGAAGAGTCCTCAACAATTTAGAGGATATTTTCAAGCGTACAGCAGATTAAACTGGTAAGAAAGTAATGAAAATAGCTGAAAATGTAATGACACAAAATATAAAGTCTGCTTTAAGCTCAGTTTCTTAAAAGATATCGTTTTGTTATCATTTTTGTAAACAAAAATTTGTTTCTTTGACGTTTGTATAGCGCCACTGAAATAGCATTGAGCCTATACTTAAGTATATGAAATACTTTTGTACATTCCACTTTTATCTTTCTAGTAAGTAATTTAATATATTTACTTTTCTGTTCTAGGTGACTAGGTGTGAAAAGAATATTATAAGCATGGGATATCTCTATACGAGGATACGGACAGCTTAGTTATTCAGTTTGAAGAAGATAGTAGCAGCGGTGATGATAAATTGATGTTGGACGATATTAATATGCGTACCACGATGAGAAGTACCTAGATAAATAATTTCTGGACTTTTCAGCAATAAATTCATTGCAAAAATTGTTGTCATAATAATTATATTATAAATAATAAGTAACCAACCGGGCTAGCACAATTGGAAACGACGCGAGTCTTTATATACTTTAAGTTATATAAGTAACGACTCGCGTCCTTTTAAACATACATTTGACATAAGGTTTAAATTTCAATTAAGTATGACTAGTCCATAATTTATTAAAATTCTACGTGTCAAATTCATCAATCTTCATGTCGATTTCAATGAGCGAAAGTATTTCATATACATGTGTATATGAAATACTTTTATAGGCTCAATGTTATTTCTCTCGCGCTATACAAATGTCAAACAAACAAATTTTTGTTTACAAAATAACCTCCAAGCCATGGAGAATAGAATTAAGGGAGTACCATCTCCATACATTAAGTGTCCGTAAAATAGCGTTAAATAGGGGGCGCTACAGACGCAGACGGGAGTAAAGCGGCAAAATTTAAACGTATAATTCAATCTTAGCATCTTCTTCGATTTTATATATAAAAATATTTTCGACTATACGAGTAATTAGAATTTTCATGATTTACTGAATTAACTACTTTTAATCTACTAAAGTCGTCAAAAATTTTAAATAACTAAACTCAAGTAACTTCACTCCATCTCTTATTGCTAACTTCATATCACACCCTTTTCTGACTCTAGCGCCATTATGGCCAGTTTTGGAACTATTATTTAATTACTTTTGTCGGAAACTTTTTAACATTTCTGCCTTAGAGAGATGGTACTCCTTACCTCTATTCTCCATGCTCCAAACTTTAGAACATACCTCACAAAGAATACTTTTTAAGAAGCCGGAACTTAAAGCAAAGTGTATATTTTGTGTTATTACATTTTTAATTATTTTAATTACTTTCTTACCATTATAATCTGCTGTACGCTTGAAAATATCCTCCAAATTATTGAGGACGCTTCCAGCCTGATTGTCGGCCAAACACCCGCATAAAAACTTGACGCCCCGTAGCACCTTAATCATTATTAACTGTATGCTTTTATACTAGACCAGAACAAAGAAAACTTTTGTGTCCACAACGTATCGAATTCCAAGGCTTTTGACAACTTTGACAAATAAAAAATATTGATTATTTCCCGATTATATTATATATTATTTATATACAATTATATTATATAATTTCTACTCCTTTATGTCGCACTGTAGGTAGGTACATAATAGAAAAAAAATGTCAGTACCTACTTATTTCCTCAAAGAAACCTAATTTATTACGGTTGGGTTAACTTGCTAGTTACGACGTGACCTTTGAAGACTAATGTTCATTTTAGAATAATTTATTCTAAAATGTAGAATTATAAGAAAATTACAAAAGAATTTGAACAACTACAAAATATTTAGAGGAACAAAATGATTATTATGTGACTGATAAAAAGTTTTTCACTGTAAATAGGCATGTTAGCTGAAATTTTTTTTTTCGTCTATTCGATGTTAGACAACATGTTAATAAACAACCTAGAACTCATTTTCGTATATTATCATAAAAAATAACGAAGATAGTACAAACAATTTAAATTTACAATATGAAAGAGAGCGATATATCGGCCTGTGACGTCACGAGTTGCACCCGCCCTACATTTGTCATTACAAAATGTATAGCGCTAGCAATTTGTGACGTAAAAAATAGTTTTGCGAATTTTTACGTCAGAGCGAAAGAGGCAATATTTATTAATTGCTTATAATTTTTAATCGCGTCAATCTAAATACAATAGGTATTTAGATTGAGGATCTTTTAGATTTATGTTTAATCAACATTTTTAAAAATTGATTTATAAAAAGTGATATTCCACATCTTACCAATCCAAAAATCAATCAACTGTTTATAACCTTTCTTAATTAATAATATTATTTTGTTTTGTCATGTTGCTCTATATCCTGAGTAGGTACAAAGTACACTAAAAAAATTCATCAAAGTGCAGCATGAATGTATAATGTAATACTTAATTTCAATTGAACAGCAAAATTCACGTTTGAATGACCATGTACGGTGCATCTATAACTTGTAACTTTTAACTGGCAACAGTAATGTTGTGTCAATTTTCTTACGTCAATTTGACGGAGTGTAAACTTAAAAATTTTGGCACTCGCACTTTTTACTTTGAAAGTCTGTAATTTTTAAATAAAATTGTGAAACATAATCTTCTGTTTTCTTTATGGTAGCGGAGTACCTGAGGAGTTAAAACGAATATATATTTCTAATACTATGTATTAATATTTACAGGTTACAATATATAAATATAACATCAGTTCAAATAATTTTAAATATCTAGTAATTGAGTGTCGCATATAACTTTAAAAAAATAAGTAATTCCTTTTAAAATAATTTTCTATTTTCATATAAATTATTTTATATTAAGCAATTTAAAATGAGCTTAGAATCTATAAAATACCTACGTGGTAATCTACAAATACTTGACCAACTGCTACTGCCACTAGAAACTCGTTATATTCAAGTAAATGGTGTCGAAGATGGCTGGAGGGTTATTAATAAAATGCAAGTAAGTATTTTTAATTTGCTTACTATTGAAATAAGTTAAAATAATATGAAGTACATTTTGTTACTTTAAAACTGTTTAGGTGCGAGGTGCTCCAGCAATTGCTATAGTTGGCTGCTTATCACTAGCTATTGAACTACTTAAAGATGACACAGCTGACAAAAAAATTATGAGGCAAGAGGTTAGTTTGATAACTTTGTTACTATGTAAGAATTATCTATGTGTTAAAAGATAATACTAATTTGTTATAAAATTAATAACATAAAAAGTTAATTTGTGTTGGATTTAATATTAGGTTAGTTTTAATATTATGTTGTTTCTAGCACATAATATTATTTCTCATGATAAAAAAATATATTTAGCTTTTAATAATAATAATAATTAATGTAAGTACATACATCATTTTTAACATATCTAATTTTTTCCTAGATTGAAGGTAAACTGAACTATTTGGTGTCAGCCCGGCCAACAGCTGTGAACATTAAATTAGCGGCGGATGAACTAATTAACCTGGCTAACAATTTGTGTGCAGATGAATCTATTTCTCCTAATGCATTTAAAGAAAGGTGATTAAAGCAATATGTTACATTATAATAATTTAATTTTTTAGCAATAGTCTAGTAAACAACATTTTATTATTATTATTATCCTTTTATGGGTGTGTTTTTTGTAATTTATAGTCTACTTATGTATAAAAAAAAAGTATCTTACAGTATACTTACAAGACTCCAATTTTATGGCTCCTTTATTTTGTTAATTTAAACAATATCAATCTTAGAATAACTTATTCTTATTATTTCCAGGTTCATCCAAAGCATTGAAAGTATGCTGGCAAAGGATATTGAAGACAACAAAGCTATTGGAAAATATGGATCTCTTGCAATATTGAAAGGACTAGAAACTGATGGGTTGGTCAGAGTCCTAACACATTGTAATACTGGGTCACTTGCTACTGCAGGATATGGGACTGCCTTAGGAGTTATAAGGGCATTGCATGAATCAAATAGATTAGGTTGGTTGATTTATTTTATTAAATACCAACTATTACAATATAATAAATGAATTATGAAAATACACTGAGTCATAAACGACATAATAATAATAAGAGCTATTTTGTATTTTACTTAGATGAAATAATAACAAACTGTTCATATCAATTTCAGAGCATGTGTACTGCACTGAAAGTCGGCCATATAATCAAGGTGCTAGACTGACAGCATATGAACTAGTACATGAGAAAATTCCAGCTACTTTAATAGTTGACAGCATGGTGTCTGCATTAATGCATTCCAGAAAAATTACGGCAGTTGTTGTTGGTGCTGATAGGGTAAATAACTTTTTTCACTAACAAATTTAAATTCTCTTAATTAAATATTTATAGATAATGTTGTGAATTTATAATTATAATTAATAATAATATGATTCTAATTCTTCTATGGTAGGTGGCTGCCAATGGGGACACAGCTAACAAAATAGGAACATACCAAATAGCTATTGTTGCTGAATATCACAATGTTCCATTTTACGTAGCATCACCTCTTACATCCATCGATATGTCTTTGAAATCCGGAGAGATGATAAAGATTGAAGAGCGCCCAGATAAAGAAATGACGCACATAGGCGATCAGCGAATTGCCGCGCTTGGTTAGTATAGTAGTGTACTATGTGACAACCTCAGTGGTTAACGGGTTGGCGGTCAAGCCGGAGGTTCAATTCTCCCCAAGAAATAAAAGTTTTCTGTATTCCTGAGTCACGGATGTGTATTTAATGTGTATAATATAATTAAAAATCTTAAATATATCTATATATATCTCTCTTTCTATATAGTGCACAAGTATTAAATTAAATATACTTCCCGTTTTCTGTTATTGGTAACACAATGCTGGTGCTGGTTATACAATAGTATAAATTTATATTATCATAATTATATGACTATTCATTTTAAATTTATTTTTTTCTTTCAGGTATTAATTGCTGGAATCCGTCGTTTGATGTTACACCCGCGTCATTGATTACTGGTATAATCACTGAGAAAGGTGTTTTCGCGCCTAACAAGCTTATTGAAATGGTTCCTACTTAAAAATGTATTATGCTAGACATAAAATAGGCGACCAAATACACATACTTCATATTTTTATAGCATATTATATTGATGTTGATGATTTGTTACTGTTGCTATTAACATTCCTATTACTGCTACAGTATAGTATATTTAGTATTAGCTGGTACAATAAGTTGAATTGTAAATTACATGTTTAAAAATTTACATACTTATTTCTAATGAGTATGTACATTTTACAATTATTTACTCATCAAATGTCTTTTAAATTTGTTGTTCCGACGCGAAAGATAAAATTAAAATTTCATATTTTTAAAAGCTAGACATTTTTTGTATATGATATATTGTATTTAGAGTATGACACGGTGACAGCAGGAACTAAAAACATTTTCTACTGTATCATCTTTGTCCTTATTCTAAGAAGGACAAAAGATGAAATGCCATATTTAATTTAAATAAATAATATAATAATATCAAAGATATAAGATGAAACAATCGAAAATATTTTTAGTTCCTGTTACTGCGTCATACTCTTTTTTGTCAAGCCGTAAGTTCTTATATACCACTTATTAGAAAAACAGAAAAAATGCAAAAAATTTTTGCAACTCCAATTGCCATTTAGTGTTGCCATATGAAATATTATTATTTAATTGTTATCAGATAAGTATAATAATATACAATTATTTTTTACCTCCTACCTAAAGGACAGTTTTTTATAATTAAATATAATTATAATATCGTTTTACAACTAAAACAGAATTTAAAAAAATCATTACTAAAGTCATTGCCCATTATTTTATCTTATCTTGTATGAAACTCTAAATCATACATAATGCCATTACACACACAACACAGTGTGATACAGTGTTTGAATTTGGTTTAGACTTTATTCAAGGCTAAAAAGTCTTCTTATAAATAAATCAAGTTTTCAACACCTTGGATTTTTATTACCTACTTCAAACTTAGAACCATCTTATGCTTGATTGCTTCTGCAATTTTATTATAATTAACTATTTTAATGGCTATGCTTAAAGCTTACCATAAAATCGAATATTTATAAAATATAAAGCAAGCAAAGCTAAAAACTTAAACTAGTTTTATATCATTGTTCAAACAAAAAAGGTGTTAGATTTTCGAACCAGCTTCATCCGTCTTACTACTAAAGCCATCTATTAATGTATAATAGGAAATAAAAAACAAAACATTGAACTGAGTTTTGCAGTATATTAAAGTATTAATTTTTTATGTATAATTTAATAAATTGAAATTATTATTAGATATTTTAGTATGTAAATTATTCATTAGAAATTGAAATACAACATTCATTATTGTCTATGGATTAAATGTGTTTTTGAACGAAAAGTGGATATCAGTTTGGTTTTGTTGTCTATGATTTCTTTAATTTCCGCCCGGCATCGTCGAGAGGCGCATCGTCATTGTGCAGTGATTCAAACTTTCTTGGAGTCTGTTCAGTGATTCAAACTGCGAATCCAAAATGGCTTTACCACGAGTATTCATGGACGTAGCCGCTGATGGAAATTCATTGGGAAGGATTGTTATCGAGGTATGTTTTACGTTTTCTTGAATTGACGTTCCGGCCGGCGTGATAGCCCGACCACGCTATATTTCATATTCTTACCATATTCGGTAATGTGGACTTTGAATAAGAACACATAAAATTCTACTGTATAAAAGAATTTTCTTTGTTTCTTTTAGATAGTTTCAATATTTTTTGATGACCGACACGACAGTGAAGGTCAATTTTAATAAAGACCTTGACAAGTTATGGGTCGGAATTTGCCATGATGGGTGTGTATGATTTACAATGTACCTATAAAGATAAAATCATATTCAATCAACTATTTTATGCGATTAATTATGTCATTCCTACTGTGAATAGGTAAGAAGTAGGCTAACTTTGCAAATAGGAAAAATACTTGCAATAAAAACATCAAGGTGTTTTTGCTAATTGCTTCTGGGGGTGTTACTTGTCGTCGCTAAAAGTGTAACGTCATTTTATTTAAAGATTTGTTTTAATCAACAGACTTGTTTCAAAATTAGCCAAGCCCCAGTGCCTATGTCATGTTTAGTGTTCATAAATCGACCACTTATTAAGTAATAACCTAATCTAAAGTGTATTGACACAATTTGTAGCAAACAAACATTTACTTTAAATTTATTCAAAACTAGATGTTGCCCGCGATTTCGTATGTAATCTCGCCGGAACGGTGCATTTTGCCACGATAAAAAGTAGCCTATGTCCTTCCCGGGGTCTAATCTGTGGCAAATTTCATCAATCGATCCAGTAGTTTTGGAGCCTATTCAATAGAAACAAACAAACTTTTCCTCTTTTTTTATATTAGTGTAGATGTCAAATAAAAGTTGTTAAATTGTTGAACTTATTTACACTGAAAGTATAAAAAAATATTTCCCATTGAGTTAACCCATACTAATACTTGCTCAGCTTGTATATTTTGCCTCGGTAGTCATAGTGACGTTTTTATTGTTACAGCTGAAATCTGATGTGACACCAAAAACATGTGAGAACTTCAGGGCGCTCTGCACTGGAGAGAAAGGCTTCGGCTACAAGGGTTCCACTTTCCACCGTGTCATCCCCAACTTCATGTTGCAAGGAGGTGATTTCACAAACCACAATGGTACTGGTGGCAAGTCCATCTACGGTGAGAAGTTTGCCGATGAGAACTTTGTCCTGCGCCACACCGGACCTGGTGCCCTCTCCATGGCTAATGCTGGACCCAATACTAACGGATCGCAATTCTTCATCACTACTGTGAAGACATCCTGGTTGGACGGCAGACATGTTGTCTTTGGCAATGTTATCGAGGGCATGGATGTTGTAAAGCAAGTTGAATCAATGGGATCCCAGTCTGGCAAGCCATCAAAGAAAGTCGTCATTGCTGACTGTGGTCAGCTCTCTTAATTTAATTAATACTGTAATATTTATGCATAAAAATGATACTTTAAGTTTAATAATATCCTCCTGAGAACCTTCCTAATTTAAAAATAAAACATTTGAATAACGAGGGTCATTCCAATGAATTATGTTTATAACATTTTAACTGTTCTAAGTTGCAAGTTACGGATTGCATTTATTTCTGTACATTGATTATTCATAATAAAATAAACTTATATATAATAAAACACATCTGACTTTATTTCTTATTTATTTCTCTCAATGTTAAGTGTATAAGGTTGCAACTTGAAGACTGCAAATTATATATTTATAGTATAGTACTTTATAGGTAAGTAAAGTAAATTTTAACTAGATATGCCAAAATAACAGCTAGTTTTAATAAAATGCAAATTGGTTTCATGAATTGTTGTTCTTGGAATATAAATTAACATGTTTTAATGTGCACTCAGCATGACATGATTTGTGTGAAACTTTATACATATGTATATAATACCAACAATAATTATTTTAATAATAAAATTACATAACATAAATTTTAAAATTTTTAATGTGTATGTAGGTCTCTATTATGTTGAACTTAAAAAATCTTTTGGTAGGTAGGTACCTAATAAGTACATGATATTGTATGAGTGTGTTGAAGTCAATTAGAGTCTACTTATAGATATTTATACATATCTATCTATACAAAATTACTTAAACCTAGATAAATGTCTGGGCCTGTTGCACCTCGAGAGTAAAAACTATAGCATAGACACCTGGCAGTATTAGTAACAGAAGAAACATGTATTGTTCATTATCCCACATGCTAACATATGGGATAAGGTTGTTATGAGTGCCATAAAGTCGTAATTCCAATATCGTAAAAATGGACTCCAAAGTATGTCCAACGCTGAGACAGCCTTAGAAAAAAACGAAAAGTTCGGTTATATTATAAGTACGGCTTCGATTTTAATACTACTTCCATGATTTATTCTTCTTCATAGTGTTGCACACTACAGTCTACACTCAGATAGTTTTGCTGTGTCGCTCGATATTTAAAAGGACCCGGGAAAAAGTGATTGGATCTGAGCATATATAATTGGATCCAAACAGTTATATACTATAATTAGATCCGAATATTGGCAGGATCGAACTATATATAATTATATCTAATTAAATACATTATATATAGTTATATACAGGGTCTGTCGTAAATAATGGATAATCCGTAAACTGGAGTTGGTCCGGATGTGAAACTGTAAGAAAATATTTTCTTGCCAGGGTTTCTAACAATATGAAAATGGCGTAGCATTTTATACTATTTTATAAATTTCGCTAGTTTTTTCGTTCATTTCGTTGCCATTTCATCAAATTTAGGTATTTCTGTGTGATTTTTTTAGTATTATACTCCTGAAGACGTATTATTTAATTTTAATACAATTTTAGGTGTTTTTAACGTAAACAATTTTCAAAATCATCTTCATCATCAGGATGTCGAGCATTTGGATATTTTTCATGGTAAACACTCGCTGCTCTGGTAGCGTTGCCATTACATAAACCATAAATGTAATGCATGTTT
Organism: Phengaris alcon alcon; assembly: GCA_037179445.1. Classification (NCBI taxonomy): domain Eukaryota; kingdom Metazoa; phylum Arthropoda; class Insecta; order Lepidoptera; family Lycaenidae; genus Phengaris; species Phengaris alcon. The sequence continues at coordinate 10,521,108 of JAYRCH010000029.1, forward strand.
GTGTATTCAGCCGACGTGTATTGCTGAGGCATGATGCAAAAACTTCCAAACAACAAATCCAATCGATATCACAAAACAATGTCCGTAAATGAGAGCTAAGTCGTCAGTATCACCAGGTACAAGTCCAAATCACAAGGCAAATCAAAGTCCGATATTAGAAAGCAGTAACAAATTGACAAAAGTAACGAAAACAAGAGCACATGCGATAGTCAAAATCACACTGAAATGTGTACACTCTACAATCAGGAGCGCGCCCTAAAGGCAAAAACATGCTAACCTTTTCACACACCGTGAGTTTGAAAGGGACAGTGTGCATCTGCCTAGTAACAATGACCATCAATCGTCCTTTTCACGCATAGAGGCCCATTGTATTGCTGTCTTTGTTAGTTTTTTACCTGATGATCCTTTTTTCGAATAAACTTGTCGCAACATGTTGATCGCATGAAACATTTAGAGCACAACAATTTTGAATTTGAACACTTTTATTACATTATTACCATGGAGTTATGATATTTTTTTTACTAAAAACAACCTGTTGTTCTTCTGAAAATCCTTATTAGTGGCCCAATAACGTTTGTGTAAAGAATTTTGGTAGAATAAGATGATTATGACGAAGTTTTATAACCATTTATAACAATACTTAAAATTTTTGAATTCTGACCTTGATATTGATCTCACTCCTGTAACTTAATATTGCTAGTAAAGTACACATTGTAATACCTTTTTAGAAACTACACATACTAGACAATTTATTAAGATAATGATAATTAAGATACTGTAAAAAAATCACACAGAAATACCTAAATTTGATAAAATGGCAACGGAATGAACGAAAAATGTAGCGAAATTTATAAAAAAGTATAAAATGCTACGCCATTTTCATATGGTTAGAAACCCTGGCAAGAAAATAAGATTTTCTTACAGTTTCACATCCGGACCAACTCCAGTTTACGGGTCATCCATTATTTACGACAGACCCTGTATAACAATATAAAATCGAGAAGATTTCTTTTTTTATGAAATATTATAAATTAATTTTCGGAAGAAAAAGAGAAAATTTGATAATTCGCCATTTCATGTTTTTCATTTGAATCTATGATCCAAAAGTATCAGAGCCAAAGTTCCTGCAAAAACCTCTCTAAAGACTCGTGCACTTAGTTACTCAGAGACAGTGAGCTGCGGAAACGTGACAAAATTTTGGCTTATGTTAACCATCGCTTTCACTCTGCCTAGAAGCAAAACGCGCTACCGTGCGCAACAGCAGACGCCGAAGTAAGTTTGGACTTAAAATCTTTACGCCGATGGAACTTAAAATATTACGCGCCGCGCGTAGAAGAAATATTTTTCACCGGAGATGAAAATTACTTTTTTTGTGGAACTTGTAAATTTTGCTGCCGTTAGAAATTTTAATCAATATGGTAGAAATTACATAAAATTTAATGAGAAAGATAAATTTTGTAATTATGAGTAAAAATTCTTGTATGTATTTGAGAATTTTTTAAATAAATTAATCCGTTATATTCAGACAAAAATTAAACTTTCTACTCCAATTTCAAAGATTTATGTATAATAATATAAGTTTTAAAAAATGATTACCTGAAAAATCTATCTGAATTATAAACCAATATTTCATCAGTCATATACCGTTATAAAAAATTTACTTTGTTATACTACGTAAAAGAAAATCATTTATACGATTTATTTTGTGTAAGGATATTGGAATCTTTGAATATACAGGATGTCCCGTAAATCGACGTCAAGCCGTAAACCCCTGATAGGCCAAGTTACAATAGTTATCAGAAAAATTAAAAAAAAATCCAAGTAATGTGTCTCAAAAAATACAAAGCTTTTAAAAAAAATCGAAAAATCGACATCTTGTGGTGGTTTTTTAGTTCCCGGCACTAAAAATTTCTACTGTTTTTGTATTTTTTTTTGTATGTAATCCTGAATAATGCTTTAGTAAACTGGTGCCTAAGATTTAAATCAAACCACTCCGACTTGAAAGGAAATGAGGCTTTTTGCCCAAAACAATGATTCGAATTTAATAATTTGCTCGATTTTAACTGACTGTACTGGAAAAAAAATGTACTACGCTTGTTTGGCAGGTAATTTTAAAAGTTGGCGCAGTTAATAAGGATTCCAAAATGGTATGACCCTTGCTAGATTGTTTCTTAAATTTTGGACAATATTGATTTTTGTAAAGGAAGTCAGTTTTCGACAATTTTTTCTTACTTACTTAAAATGATTCAAGTGTACCCAGGACTTTCTTCTAAGTGATATTCTGATTTGGATGAGACGGAGAGAAACATTTAATGAGTGTAAGAGAGACAGATATTGATGCCACAAGTACGTGAGACGGGTAGACACAATGCTACTAGTGTGAGCGAGATAATGTCGCTATTGTCCATGTTCCCGACGTACAGCACACAAAATACAATAGATCAGTACGTTACTCTACTTCGTTTACTGCGCACACCGTATTCGTTCGTCTTGATTTCGTACATACCACTTTTTGCTTTGTTTATTGGACTCGATTGCTTGTGATTTGGATTTGGACTGTTTAGTTTCTCTTTCAACGACCTTTGCTTTCTCCTGGACTATCGTTGATCGTGTGATTGTTTAGTACCACCATGTCGGTGTACACCGTGTTATGGTGAATGCCGATGCAATGCTAGTGCTGCAGCTAGGCTTTACCGCCAAAGATACCCAAACGCTGCTCGTCATCCCGATAATCGAGATTTTGTGAATGTGCACCGTTCATTCTCAGAGGGACGATTCCCAAGCCAAGTACACAGTGAAGGAAGAAGTCGCTTGCCTTACGATGACATCGTACTACAAGCAGTCGCAGAAGATCGAAGTACTTCAGTACGACAAATCGAAGAAAGCACAGAAGTGCCCAAAAGCCCATCGAATCATGAAAAGTCATGAGCTCCACCCATACCACGTCACGCGAGTACAAACTTTACTACCCCGGGACTATCACCCAAGAGTTACGTTTTGTGAAACGATGTTACAAAGACACCGGGAAGATCCACGATTCATAGACAAAATTTTATGGTCCGATGAGTCCACTTTTAAAAAAGATGGGTACATGAATCTACACAACTTACACGAGTGGCATGTAGATAATCCACATTTGATGAGAGAGGATAAATCCCAGTATCGATACAAAATAAACATGTGGACCGGGATTCTAAACGGGAGAATCATCGGACATTTATTGCGACATTGCGACATTGCGGAATGGCGACATTTATTTGGACCTTTTAAGAAATCATTTCCCAAATTTAGTGGAAGACGTACCTCTGCACATTTACAGAGACATGTGAGTCCAGCAAGACGGCTGCCTGGCGCACTATGCCCGTTCAGTGCGAGATTATTTAGATAATGAATATCCAGAAAGGTGGATAGGGCGGTCTGGTACCATTTCGTGGCCAGCCCGTTCACCTGATTTAAATCCGCTAGATTTTTTTTACTGGGGAGCTGTGAAAGAAAAAGTGTATATAAAGCCAATTTAAAATGTAGTTGAACTACGACGACAATTAACGCAAGCAGCTGAATTAGTTAATAACGGCAGATTTGCCCGTCTGATAAAGTGGTCTTTTTTAAAAAGATGTCGAGCTTGCATTTATGCTGGTGGGAGGCAGTTTGAACATTTGTTATAATGTAATAAAATATTTTAGACTCCAAAAATTTGTTTCAATTAAAGGCTTCCTAAAAAACACCTTTCCTAAAGTTAAAAGTAATGAGACACTATGGCCCCCGTGGCCCGTGATATTCTTTTACTTCTTGGATTTTGTCTCTCTTACACTCGTTGAATGTTTCTCTCCGTCTCATCCAAATCAGAATATCACTTAGAAGAACTGGGTACACTTGAATCCTTTTAAGTAATTAAGAAAAAAATGTCGAAAACTGACTTCCTTTACAAAAATCAATATTGTCCAAAATTTAAGAAATAATCTAGCAAGTGTCATACCACTTTGGAATCCTTATTAACTGCGCCAACATTTAAAATTACCTGCCAAACAAGCGTAGTACATTTTTTTTCCAGAACAGTCAGTTAAAGTCAAACAAACTATTAAATTCGAATCATTGTTTTGAGCAAAAAGCCTCATTTCCTTTCAAGTCGGAGTCGTTTGATTTAAATTTTAGGCACCAGTTTACTAAAGCATTATTCAGGATTACAAACAAAAAAAAATAGAAATTTGTAGTGCCGGGAACTAAAAAACCGCCACAAGATGTCGATTTTTCGATTTTTTTAAAAGCTTTGTATTGTTGAGACACATTACTTGGATTTTTTTTTTAAATTTTTCTGATAACTATTGTAACTTGGCCTATCAGGGGTTTACGACTTGACGTCGATTTACGGGACATCCTGTATAACAACATAATTCTTTTCCTCTAATAAATTTTAAAATCATCTGTAAAGTCTCACAATATTAAGTTATATATAATAATATATGATTAGATATAATTATACAAAGTATACATCAAAAAATCTCCAAATTATATTTGGAGATATCAGATCGTCTTACAAATTTTCATGGAATAAATATGTAGATATTAAAAGATATTATTAGATCCAATTATATCCAATGATTTATTTTGACTTCAAAGATTATATCTAATTATATGTAACTATATATATTATGCAATTTTATATATTATTATGCACATTTGGATATAATCATATCCACCAATACATAATCAGATCCAATCATTTTTTCTCGGGGAAGCAGCGACAAAACTTCCGAATAAGCTATCCATCCGACTCTTAGAAAATTGTGAAACAGGCCCTTAGTATTTTTCTTTATTAGGTGGATAGGCTTTTAAATTCTATACCTAAATTGCATTATATTTGATTTACTGACAAGACAGAAGGGCATTTGATTTCGCTCGCATAACGAGAGGGTAAGTAACTATAAACCAAGAGCTACTTACTACGAATTTTAGCGCAGGTATTTGAGGCAATCTGGCGACTTGTCCTACACCTCTCCTATTTACCCCAATACGGAACCGTGCGGCTGGACAGTAGCACTAGCGGGACTAAGTAAAAAATAAAAAACGAAATATTTTTTCCAAAACAGGCAAAATGAAATTTAAATAATATTATGTTGTACTTAGTTTAATGTTCTAAGTTGGAAAAAAGCAAGCCTTTGGTCGGGGCTTTGACTTCGCCAGGCGCGTGCGAAACTCGGTATTATATTGTCCCCATACAAAACTTTCGAATATTTGACCCCTTTTCCTTTGTCAGTCTGATCTTATATCAAGGACATATTTTAGTTTAGCTTAGACCTAGCCGGCCGTTTCAGTATGTAACAATTTACCTACTCTGTGGCCGGCCGCTGGTGACCAGCCGTCTGCGGTTCCGTGTTGGGGTATAATAGGTTAATAGGAGACGTACCTATAGGACAAGTTGCCAGGTTGACTCAAATACCTGCTCTAACATTGGCTCTCGGGCTACTAGCTCATCCCTCACTTCACAAGCGAGCGTATTTAAGTTAACCGCGAAGCAATTCTTACATGATGGTGCCTAAAGCAGTTATTACACAAAGGTGATTAATCATGAATTTTTTTAAGGTACTGATCACACCTATTTACTATGCAGAAAGTTAAGAAACTTGGTCAAATTGCAATAACCTTACGAAAGGTCACATTACCTACCTACAAACCGAGAGCTACTGCCAATTTTAGAGCTGGTCCTCGAGGTAACCTACCAATTTGTCCTGTAACTCTCCTATTATACCCCAACACGGAATCGCAGACCTGGCTTGTCAGTAGCGGGGCTAATAAATCAATAAGTACGAATTTTTTTAGCGATATATTATAATTGTCTGCTCTAAAATTAGCAGTGGCTCTCGGGCTACTTAGCTAGGTGTGATCACAAGTACCTAATAGATATTAATTGTGCTAGTTTGAAAGAAATAGTTTAGAATTGACTTGATCATAACGTTACTGATATGATTAGGATAATAATTTGAATGGCAACGCTGTAGACCAGTTTTTCAGAGCTGGAGTCGTAGTTACACAGTGATGTGGTGCAGCAGGAGGTACAGGCGTAGAGTTTCGTCCTCTCGCCGATGACTATGCAGCCTGGGACACAGTTCTTGGTACAGTTTCGCTCCAGTGCCCACATTTTCAGCGCCGTCGTTGAGTTCTCATTGGACGTTGTGTAGGAGAACCGCTTCACCTGCATTAGAGAGAAAAAAAAACTTACTAAATATAGGTACAGACAATAAACAATATACTAAAAACTTAGTTACTTCATAATTTACTAAATAAGTAATCCTGTGTATAGTAATTAATATACATAGAAACACCACCAGTTGTGTGGTAAAACACCTATGTAAGCTTGCTTTTTCAGCCGTTTTGCCATAACTCTGAGCGCAAAAACGCAAGTCTGAGTCAAATTATTGTTCTGGCTTGTAGAATGTAGAGTGAATTGTTTTGTTATGTCATTTTTCAATTTCCATAGTCCCATCCGGGAACGACGGAAGTCAGAATGGTGTACGTAAATAATTATTTTTAATTGTCGTTTCAACCCTTGTAGCTGCCTGGTTTGTTATTTGTAGCTGACTCATGGCTGCTTGTAGCTGGCATGGAACACCGAACAGTGAACACTGAACAGATTTCTGCTGAAGTAAGACGTTACCGGTCCTGGAAAACTTACACATGTGTTGACTAGCGCGTACGGCAGGTTTCAATGACATACCTCATTAGCACATTGCTTCATCATCATATTATGTATTTCTCTATAAGTTGCCTAATAGGTACATATTTGTGAATAGCCCGTGACTCAGCCGCTTAAGAAATATTACATTTACGTACCTGTTTACTCGTAGTAATGGAGCCTCTGATGTTTAAGTCACAGAGATGTGGCAGGAGATGGCGCAAGACCAGTGGGCTTAGCCAAAATGCCATATAAATAGAAAATATAATTGACATCACGTTCGCTGACATAGCGCTCATTATATTAATACCATACATTTTTGATTTCTAACTTTAGTCAAGTTGCCATAGCTCATGAGTGATATAACATGACATTAGATGACGTAATGATAGCTCTTGGCTAAAGGGCTCAAAAATGTATGGTATTGACGTTGGCGCACTTTATTTGAGTTGCTAAGTACCTATCGAACGTTATGACTTAAGGCCTCCACAGACGAGAGACCGATCGTTTCAGAGACGTAGAACTGACGTCAGTTCGGCCTGAACGGATTCGAGCACATACACGGAGAAAATCGCATCCGACCGAACTGACGTCAGTTTGGCCCTTAGATTAATAACGCCTAGATAGTCTTCAAACAAACGCATCGTACAAAGTGAAACAAGCAACAGATAGATGTAGGCGTAAGCATTACATACAGACACGCACACAAACAAAACTTTAAAGTTGTAGAGTGTGTATACTCTTAAAATTGGAATTATTGTATTTGTTTTTCTTTATATCGTGAGATGTAAAAATATAACTTATATTTCATTTTAAGCCATCTAAAAACAATTTGTGAATTTTATTTATATTAAACTGGTATTAAGGATTATATTAAGGATTATCTTAATACTGGCAATACTTTAAATTGATAGTTAAAATAATCAGAAAATATTATAAAACTTTGTCTTAGTTGCAACTATTAGTTAGCCATGAAAATTTTGAAATAAATGTATTACTAGTAACACTTTTACAATTCACAATAGGGCAGCAGGATGGCGACATAATATGATTTCATTTTAAAATGTTTTAAATATTTGACTTAATACAAGTCAAATTGTTCGGACATAACATTTTATACTTACATATGAAATGTTATGACCGAAGCTTTTTTAATTCTTTTTCGATGCATTGTGACACCCAATAACGACACAAACCGTCATAATGTTTTTAATAGTCGGAGATGTATGCACTTACGCTTGACCTTGACAACTGACGGGTCGTTCGAACAAACTGAGCCGATATGGCTCAGTATGATTTACTTCACTTTTCATGCGCGTGTACCCGGTTTCTAGGCGTTTTAATCTAAGGTTCGGCCTCAACGGATTCGAGCACATACCTACACCGAAAATTGCCGCCAGCTTCGGTCGTGTTTTTAGGGTTCCGTAATACTTAATTAACCCTTATAATTTCACTCTGCCCGTCTGTCTATCTGTCTGTCCGCCGCTCTCCTATCTTCTGTAATAACTTTATGACAAAAACTTTTGTAGTAATTCAAAGAAAATCTATTGCGCGTTGATAGTTACGGAACCCTCCTTAGACATGTCGTGACATGCTCTTGGTCAGTTTAGGCTATTATTTTATTTATTAATTGTATTTTGCTGCAATTGTAATCACGCTATCGAATAAACTGAATTATTGTGTCATACATAGAAATCATTTCTCTTAGTTTTATAGTAATAGTCTTTAGATTTTATCAACCATAGTGGCTCTAAAGTTTTAAATACTTCAATGAACTTTAATAAATTTCTTTACACCACGTGCCATTTTTAGGGTTTGCTGAGACACGTGCCATTACTGAGACTTTGCTGTTAGTTCGTCTGTCGCCAGGCTGTATCTTAACTTTCTTATACCGTGATAGCTCGACAGTTAAAATTTGAGGCTCAAAGATACAACAAACATGATTTTTTCCATTTTGTACGGAACTCATCTTGCCGACTCGCACTTGACCGATTTTATTTTACACTCGAATTTTATTACCGTTCAGTCCATCCGTACAGGTCAGGCCGAATTAATGTTGCCAACTTAGATGTTTTACAAAGTTTTACTACTAAATTTAGTATTTTATTTCCTCTTTAGTAGGAATTTAGTTGTTAGTAGTGGTTTTGTAGAAAATAGCTAGACAGTAATCATAATATGCAAAATGGCCTGCTATAATGACACCTTATGATAATAGCACATCGTCCATAGTCCGTAAGTCGCTTAAAACTACCGATTCAATTTTTATATACGTAATATTTCCTAATTTATTTTTTATTTAACGGTTAAATATTAAAACTGAAAATGTATGTATGTTTGTAAACAAAAAATCCCTAAAAACTTTTAGATTCCCAAGTTTAGTAGCTTTTTTATAGTTATCGGTACTCTTTTAGTAGTTTTTAGTAGAAAACGACGCGAGTTTAGTAGTTTCGTAAAAACTGAGTTGGCAACACTGGAACGTATCGTTTCAGTCCATACGGCCGACTGATGCGATCTCGAAATTGCACACAGACGTTACGATTTTTCATCCGTTCAGGCCGAACTGAAGGAAAACCGGACCGTGTATGGGACCCCTTATGTCAATGCCATATATTTTCAATTTCGAAGATCGCCATTGTAATTAACGATGGCATGTTGGCTAGTGTCAGTGTTGCTAAACGTGGTGTTGTTAAGATAAGAATTTTAATTTTAATTTTTAAGATGTGAGAAGATAAAATGAGCGCAATACCTGCCGACAAACTGCTACGCAGTTTGGCAGGCTTAATACCTAATGTAAATTATCTGCCAATAAAGTATTTATTATTAAAAATAATAATAATAATAATTCGTGTCGGTCGGCCACCGAAGTGGGTAAGTAGTTAGTTTTACTAAGTAGTAAGTTACAGCTTGGAAAATAAGTCCTGGTAGCGTTGACAGCTGATGGCTCAAAAAACTGTATCATCATTGTACCGTACCTATCATCTTGAAGACATTATAGATTGGTATGACATTTATACCTACTACGTAGGTATTAATTTTTATATTAAGCATTCTATTATAATTTAATTCTAATCTAATATACATAAAGGTCGATACAATTGTAAAGTTTTTAGTTCCACCTGTCACCGCCACCAGGACTTTTTTGCCAAGCTGCACTAGTTACCATGCACATCCTCCGCTCGTTGTTGCACTTGTGTATGAGCGCGGAGTTGTTGTGTCGGATGTCCGCGCACATGTCCTCCGGGTACTCGGCGAGGCACTTGTAACACCACAGCTCGTTGTTGGGCCGCGCCGCCGCCGACGTCACGTGCACGCTGTCGCGCAGCAGGTCGCACACCCCTGGAAATTATTACAAAAACATCAGCAAAGAGATTATATTAGTAACGTAAAGAACCGTCATTCGATAGACTTAAACTTTAGTACATGAATGACAGCTCGCAGTTATGTGTGCGTGACTAGACATATGCGGGGGGTGTGCGCGTGGCGAGTGGGACCTAAGTTTTTTTCAAGCCAGCACCTTATTTAACGGGGCTGGCCGCGGGTCGTTTAGTGCTTTGAAATAATTGACAATATCATTTCATAATATTTATGATAGATTTGTCTGTCTCGACGTTTAAAATTATTTCGGTGTCAACCATAAGCTTACGTCAACATGGCTGACATTCGCCGTTGCTCGAGCTGTCATTTGTAGAGAGTGTCGTGACATAAGTGATATGAAAATTCAATGAAAATTGAAAGGTTTGCATGCATACCCCTGAAAATTGTCACGATAATAATATGAATTTATCAATGCCACGGAGAAGGTTGCACACGCGGAATTTTTTGGAACCGTTATGATAGTTCATGTTACATGTAAATGTAATGTAAGAGTTGTATACTGAATAAAGAAGGTCCGAGACTTGCAACTTAAGTATAAGGCGAATATACTATCAGGGAATTAACATATTATATGGGCAAATATAGGCATAGTCCATACTTACTAATACACGCTTGTATATTTGTTACTTTTTCATGCAATAATTAATGAACGGATTTCAATGAAATTTGGTATGTTAGTAGTTTAGACTCTGGTTCAACACCCAGGAAACTTTTGATCGTATCGAAATGTACGGTTAAGGACACATTCGACGTCGCGGTAACATCTAGTAGACTTATAATATACTATAGGTACTACGCCATTATATTATTTATTTACGTATAGTACATAATTACATAGGGTATTTAAATTGAAAGTATGTAATTTCAAATTTATCGGACTTAAAAAGAGATTTAGAGAGAGCGAGAGTTATTTAAACGCACAAATTTTGAAAAAGAAAAATGGATAAGAGTTGCGAGAAAACAAACGCCAATTTTTATAAAGTCCAAAATTTTGCAAACTATTTAAGTATTTTAGTAAGTACCTACTTATGTGAGTTGCTTAGACGAAAACATTAGAAATCATGGGAACTACAACTTCTTAAAGAATCAACATTGACCCTGCATTTTTAACGACTAAGGCATAAGTAGCTCCAGCTAGAGAAAGTAGGATAAGGGACCATAAGTTAGGTAATATAAGTCTTAAATATATATTAGGAATTACTTTGGAACGGTCTTTGCAGCTAAGGTAAAGTTAGGTCCGTCGTTTATTCAAAAACGAGGCTTTGTAAATCAATAGGCCTTAATAAAATATTAGGCTCTGTTATTTTTAGTGCAGCTGAAATGTTTGAATTAGTTTTAAGGTAGATCTACTATAGGTGAATTTAAAAAATAGAAGTAAGAAGAAGAACTACAGGTAGGTAGGTACTTATGTGTTTATTTATCTAGTTAACCTAATATTGTGTTTTTTAAATTTCCATTCTATTCTCCTTAAATGAAAAACTTCATTTTACTCAAGAGAGGTTACACCACACCTAACACCTTTCTGACTTTTCAGATTCTGTTTACATTTTACCGATTGTCTTTTTTACAATAAATTTAACAATAAGGTACTGCTTAGGTATGATTTCATACATATGTATATAAATATGAATTTTTCGTTGGAAAATATGATTTTTTCATTTAACAAAAACAAAATAATGCTGTTGTCTGTGCAAAAATTGACAGATCCAGAAACAATGCATAGACACTGATTTGACACTTCTCTTCGAAACAAAGCACACAAAAGTCAACTCAATTTCCACCGTTTACAATCAAGGCAATAATGATCACTTGCGTGTCGTTAATTTACACACTATAATGGACTGAAATTATCACTTTTGGAGTCTGAAATGTTTTTATTTACGTACCTGGCCTGATAAATGTCAGCGCTAGCAGGATGACGCGCATGGTGTTGCTGGCTCCCAGGGCGCATGAGCCGCACAGCCTCCATATCGATTTTATCTCCCGACCTGTTGCTGGAGTCTCCGCCCCTCGCCCTCCCCCCTTCAAGGTCTCTAGCCACTTTGATAGGAGAAAACAATCTCAACTTTCCGAATTCTTAAGGAAATTAAAACTTTTAGCCCCGTCGCCGACGTAGCTTCGCCTTAAACAGCGTTTATTACATATCGTTGGAAATTTAATTCGATATTATTATCATTGTAAAAGATTATTGTTTAATGACGATGAAGGGGTTTGTTTATGGATGCATATTGACTTTAAACTTAGATTTTGATATTTCACAACATTCCTCTTTTTTTATGTATATAGTTACCTAAAATACCCATGTACCTACTGTGAACTTCAAAACGATTTTTTTTCAATAGGTATTCCACTTACAACATTTTTAACAGTATTCCCGTAGTAATCGATATAATCGGATGATCGATTTTGCAGCGCGTTGGTCACGAACAAAGGAAACTGATGCGGATTTTCACAAATAAAGGGATAAAATTTTCAATTTTTACTCGACTACAGCTAAGCCAAAAGGAAGGGTAATGATTTTGTTATGTATATATATAAATATGTATGTTTGGCATAGCTCCTACACTACTTAGGTATCCGATTTTAATGAATGAGGTTTCAATAGATTAGTAGTTGGGTTGTAGTTTTTTTATAAAAATTGTAGTTAAACCAGTATACCTAATGTGTTGAGCTGAAGTGTTGAGTTGGTTTTTATGTACATTTTCATTTGACTATAGAACCATATTTCAACTACCATAAGTGATGAATTATCTCTTTAGGTAGCATGTCTTATTAGTAGTAACTAGGTCACAGAATAGATCAAATTCAATTAAAATATCGTCTCTAGGTAACGAAAATAATAGGATTAAAATTTAAGCCCTGTAGCCAGGAGATATGAAACCCTTAACTTAAAACTAAAAGTGCGAGTTAGACTCACGCACGAAGGGTTCCGACCTCTGTACAATATGCAAAAAAACCACGTTTGTTGTATTATATGTATTAGAGAATTTTATGTCACCTCTAAATTTTCCACGACCACAATTTACTATTGTAGTCGTGGCAATTTAGCTACTACATTGAGAATTGCTTTAGGAATACTCGAAATCAATTACTACTTTTGTGTCGACTGTCGAGTAATTCTTAAATATGCAGCAGAGCTGTGGTGCCGCTAATGAAGACATGAGCATTCAGCATATTATGCCATTGTTTGTGACACTTTCAATTGTATTCTTCTATTATTATTGGCGTTTTTCACATTGTTTCATTAGAGCCTTTAGTTAATTACAAACCTACTAATTATAATTTTACGTAAAAAAATTAAAGTTTTAAACATTTTTTAGCGCTTCTTACTACTTTATGTTCGAATTATTAATTCAATAGAGAAAATAATATAGCTAGGAGTAAATCCTTTACTTCAATAGGTACTTAACTCTGTCAAAGTTACATTTTAATAGAGTTTAAAAGTGTTCAGAAACTGATTTACGAGAAATTAAATTACTTCGTAGCCTGAAGAATTTGCGTTAAAGGAAATTTGTCTTTCTATTTGAAAATGCGGACGAAAAAAACGATTTTGCTACCACAGCTCCTGAAGTATTTTAGGTAGTGCAGATCTACCGAAGAGCGAATAAAATAGTAATCAATATGCCATTAAAGTTTCTTCGTGTCTGTCTGTCGCGGTACTAGGCTTACCTTCCAAAAGAAATATGAAATTTTGCATGGATATAAGTGTATTTACCGCATCGACAAAGTGCTAAAAAAACCTTACCAAGAGCATGTCAGGACATGTCTAAGGAGGGTTCCGTAACTATCAACGTGTAATAGGTTTTTTTCAAATTCTTCAAAAATTACTGTCCGATTTCGTTCAAAATAATTTTCCTAAAGAGTTTTTAGCATGATCTCTATCTCCAATAGTTAAGAAATGCAAGGGGGGATCAACTTACAAACCACTTTGGAGGCCGATTACTAGAAAATGGTCGACATTGTAAAAAAGTCATGTATCAAACTTACCTTTATTTTAAAATACCTATTCAACAATACTCCACATATGGGATAGAATGAAAAAAATATTTTTCATCCCCACTTCACATGTATGGAGAGCCACCCCTAAAATATTTTTATTATTATTAATTTATGATGCCAAACCTGAAATCTATACACAATCTATAACTATACCAAATTTCATCCATTAATATTCATAAATACTTTTCCTTTTTAGTCGTATTTGTTATATTATTATTAACACATTATAATAAATTTTATAACATGTACACACATGTACATGTACATTATACAAATGTATAATTTAATACGAGCTAGAAGCGCGGACAGAAAGACAGACGGACGGACAGAGCAAAACTATAAGGGCTCCTTGTGTATTACGGAACCGTAAAAAACCACAAAAATATAGTTCTTGGGGTAGGTTCCTCCCCTTTACGTAAAGTGAGGATGATTTTTTTCTGGCGTCTACTCCATAGTGCGGGATATCATTATATAGGTGTTTTAAAAACATTGAGAGGTTGCTAAAACGGTTATTTGATTAAGGTGACCGTTTGCGAGATCAACTTTTAACCTTTTTTTTATATTTTTTAAATTTATGCATACTGATATTACGTACCTAAGTACCTACTTAGTACTCACATAATGTGACCTAATATTGGACAAAATGTATTATTATGGCTTATGAAATCGTCATCATCATCATATTACTTCATAAAAATTTATCGATTCACAGTTTTTAGTTTTTACGTGCGCACTGTCTTACCCCTATAGTTTTATAATCTGAGGTCTAACCGATAAAACCAGTATGGCAATGGCGACTTAATTACCTTGTACTATTATCTATTCTGTGACTTAATTAACAACTGCCCTCAAAATATATTATTTAAAATTAAACGTTAATGATATTTGATTTGTTATTAGAACCAATTGGTAGTAAATGATGTAGTTCAAAATAATTATATATTATAATGACTAGTGACAAATTATTTAAAATGTAAATGTGTATTTACCCACGTCCATTGTGTATTTTTCAAGTTATCAAGGAAGGAGCTGGCATCTAAGATACGGGCCCAACCTAGTACAGATGCCGGTGGAACCTGCATAATTACTGTAGGTTAGTTTTAAATTATAATATTACAAAATTAAATATTCACACAGACATAGTGCCGGATTAAGCCAGCGCGGGGCCCGTATCAAGTTATGCCGCGGGGTCCTCAGTCCCCAGAGTCCAAGGGCGCGGGGCCCCTTGGTCTGCGAGACCGTGGGCGGTCACCCACACCGCCCATGCCTCGTACCGCCTCTGCTAATATGGAATGTTAAAAAGCTAGTAAGAACTTTTTTTTTCAGCTCTTGGGTAATTATATATAAGAAGTAAACATTGTAATAATTTTGATTTTAAAAGAATAATTTTCCATCTTTTTGGTAAAAGATGGCCCCAGACGAGTTTCTTGCCCGCTCTTCTCGCTGGGTTAGTTCCCGAACCGGTGGTAGGCATCACGTAGTATCGACGTTCAAAAAGAGTATTTAAAAATACCAATTTTGAATAAAAAATTTTTTGATTTTGATTTTGATTTTGATTAAATAGAGCTGAAAATCGAACTCAGAAGCGTCGAGGTTTTTAAATTGCTGTCATGTGTTCGATTTTCAGAATTATTATATGAGCGCAGAGATCTATTTTCAGCGTTGTTTTGTATGAATAATATTTTTCGCTCCCGTGGTCTTCGCGGCCAGACAGACGATAGAGCGGGGCCCCCAAAGCGCGGGACCATGACATGACCGTGCACAGACATTAAGTTTCCGTGTAAAATGCTTTTAAATAATTATATGAATCATATTGAATACTTAATCGGAAGTTCTAAATTAGAAATATCTTAATATTTCACTATAATAAAATAAAATGTAATGCATTTCTCCTAATTTCTCAAACAATACAATATAATTTGGAACACTGTCTACCAAATACTACCTATTTAATATTTTTTTGTAAAAAAAAAATTGTGGTCAGAAAATTGAGAGGACAAATTTATTAAATCCAGCGACACGTGAAATGTGAAGTGTAGTACTAGTAGGTACTAGGTAGTGGGTACCTAACAATGAGGTCTACCGTTGTTGTCGTGCTCACCAGTGGGCGCCACGGGCGCTTAGAGTGAGGTAAAGCTGCCAAACTTTTTATTAACTTATTACGTGTCAATTTTTAATACCTTAAAAACGTACTGTAAAAATATAAACAAGCATGCCGCAGTGTTGCGCAATCCCGTTTTATTTTGGATAAAAAGGAGGACATAAGTTTCCGAATGATAAGACTATGTTTTTCTCAGCTTCGCACTGTGTGTGTGTTTCTTTTCGTATTTTCCCTTTTTCCATAATTAATGTAACGTTTTGCAAAATATTTACAAAATTATTTAATTTTCATTTGGAAACAAACTCCCGCTCACAAAAACAATGTGATTTGATATTTCGAAGACGTCACGCTACATCAGCGCACTGGCGGTGAATTCACTCGTGGTGCGGTGCCCCTCATTGGATAACATCGAAGGTTGTTAACACTGACACAGCTGAAAGAGCTTCGTGGCCAAGTGGCTAGAACATTTGATTCGCACTCGAGAAAGCGCAGGTTCGATTCCCAGGTTGTGGCTTTTTCAGATCTCAAGTACATTATACGCATGAAAACGACTAAGCTTTTGTTAACACTGCGAAGGTAACGTTCAAAATCTTATTACAATAACGAAAGAACCCCACAAAGTCAATAAGTGAATAAAGTATAACCGCGCGGAGTAGGTAGGTAACCGCGATTGTTAGACCAAATCAAATCTTATCTCTCCGCAGTCCACCATTAATACTCACCCTGAAAACCGGAAACTTTTATATCAGTCTCGTATTATATTTTATTTCTTTTTGTATTCTTCTCAATTTATTATATTTAGTTTATTAATATTGAACAATGGATTATATCTGCGATATTGAACGTACCACTCTGATCCACTTTTCGATCTTATAACATACTTGGATATAAGGTTCAAAAGTGGTACACTGGATTTTATGTAACTACTAGCTGTCCCGACACACGTTGTTCTGTCTTAAATATGAACTGGAATTAATAAATAACTACACCTACAATGCAACCTAGGTCCTAGTCCTACACCTACTCCTACAACCTACAGTTTTTCCAATATTTCTCACCATTTAAACCTTCCCTGAACTTCCACAATTATTTCAAGACCAAAATTAGCCAAATCGGTCCCGCCGTTCTCGAGTTTTAGCGAGACATTGGAATTGCAACCCATTTTTAAGTCCCTCGGGAACGGGATAAAAAGTATCCTATGTCCGTCTCCTGGTTCTAAGCTACCTCACGCTAACACGACTCTCTTACGAGGGCGGCACTGAAAATTTCGGGCATCAAGGAAGTGACACAACATTACTATTTAAAAATGTATTTATCGCTTTCCGATGTATTCTCCGCGAAATTTGACACATTTTTCCATACGATGGAACCGATCATTGAAGCAACCATTCCATTCGGAAGTTGGGGTCTCCAAAATGGCCGTTTTGTAGGCGTCCACAGCTTCTTCAGGTGATGAAAATCTCTGACCACGCAATTTATTCTTTATTTTAGGGAAAGTATAGAAATCATTAGGGCTTAGGTCGGGGCTGTACGGCGGATGGTCTAATAATTCTATGATTTCTTGCTCTAAAAACTCTTTTGTTCTGTGCGCGGTGTGAGAACTCGCATTGTCGTGATGGAGGATAATGCGGCGGTTGCAGTTCTCTTTACGGAGTTCAGAACCGACCTGTGGCAAACAAATGTTAGCATACCATTCTGCATTAACCGTTCTTTGTCCCTCAAGAGGAATAGTCGCAACATGGCCGGTTTTGGAGACAAACGTGGCCACCATTTTTTTGCAACACTCCGTGAACGAACAATTTTTGTTGGCTTTAACTCATTTTCGAACACCCAAACTCGTGACTGGTTTTTTGTTTCGGGTTCGTACGCGTATATCCAGGATTCGTCACCTGATACGATGTTGTATACAGCATTTGAGGATCCTGCGTGGAATCTTTCGAGAGTTCTGACGCACCAAGTAACGCGAGCCGCTTTTTGTTCTTCACAGAGCAAATGCGGTATCCATCGGGAAAACAACTTATTTACACCTAATTGTTCATGCAAGATTATTTGTATTTGACTCATGCCAATGTCTAAAGTTGCCTGAATTTCGCGGTATTTCACATGTCGATCTTCCTCAATCAGCTTACGCACAGCATCAACGTTTTCTTGGATGACTGCAGTTTTTTGACGACCTTGACGGGGATCATCACTGAGCTTGACACGTCCACGTTGAAATTCAGCAAACCAGCGATAAATTGTGGTTTTGGATGGGGCTTCATCAACAAATGCAGAAATCATCCGGTCAACACACTGTTTTTGTTTTAAACCACTTCGAATGTCATAATAAATCATCGCTCTAGAATTTTCTCGAGTCAATTCCATTTTCTCAACGACTAAACAAGTTTGACAAGACCTTGTGACAAGACCGAGAATCTTTTTTTAAATAAATAAACGGTATTCGATTTTTAAAACCAAGAAGTTTAAAATTAAAAAGATTTTAATATGACAGGAACAGTGGAAATATTCCATTCCCGATACTTTTAGTGCAGCCCTTAGTAGTAGGTTTTCACCGGGTCTGGCTCAAAGGCCAAAGGCAGACCCGGTGAACCCGGTTTGCTCCAGATGGGCATCACCAGCTAAAAAAAAAAAAAAAAAAAAAAAAAAAAAAAAAAAAAAAAAAAGTTTGGTGTCAAATTGGGGGTTTTTGCCCATGCCCGATCGATTGCGCTTATCCGCTTTTCAATATCTCTAACGGTTACAAAGATAGACTTTTGCAATCACTAGGTTCATTAAGCTCTATTCATTTACTAATTACGTCATGCAGCGGTAAACAATGGACGGTGATAAGCTTAGGGCCATTAGTGGTTCAGTGAAACAAGTGAGTCATTTTATTGGTAAAATAACATAATTTCAAATCGTTGTTTTGTCAGGAATCGAGCAGATGGATCGTCTAATGTTAAGCGATTTCCGTCGCTCATGGAAACTCGCAACACCCTACTCTGGTGTTGTAACCTGCGTTCTAAGTCATAAAACTCCCCAACCCCTCTTGGACCTACGGTAAATCCGCACTCACACAGCGATACACAACGCAAGCGTTATTTCATATCGGTTTTCGGTGTGGCCGTGGTATTTACCCGATCGAGCCGGCCCATTCTTGCTGAAGCGTAATCCATGACCAGGAACAACTGAGCCACAGAGGTCGTCATTACACTTTTGTTTACACACCTGTACCCTAAAGTGTATCTACCTAGGTAACACTGAAAATGTTTAGAAAATGAAAAACGGCTTAATGTTGAAAGTTGTCAATACTTTTATTGTTTTTCGAAGTAATCTCCGTTCCTCTCTACACATCGTCGCATTCGATGGAACCACTGAAAAAAGCGGTGGACCCATTATTCCTTAGGGGTCTCTTCTATGGTATTTTCGTACTCTTTCACCGCATCTTCAGGGCTCGTAAAGCGAATATCTCTGGCTGTATGGTGGATGACTCATTATCTCGACACCTGCCATAGTCAAATATTCAACAGTCCGTTTTGCGGACTGCGCTGAAGCATTGTCGTGGTGAGGGAGGATCCTGCTTCGAGGGCACTGCTGTCGAATTCTTTCCAAGACAACAGGTAAACAGCGATTAACATACCAGTCTGCAGTAACTGTAAATAGTGGCACGAGATGAGGCTTCATTAAGAAATGCTAATCGCAGTCTATCATAGGTTTGTTGTTGAGTAAGCCCACAACGAAAGTCATAATAAATCATTGACCAAAAATTTTTTCGCGTTAGGTTCATTTTCACGTATAACAAGAGTTTTAGATTTGCCGCCAATTCATAAAAACAAATGACAAATGAATGCAATATAGTAAATACATTAGGTTACCAAAGAGTTCTAAAATTGAAATTAAAAAAAAAAAAAAAAAAATCATTAGCAATGTTTCTAACTGGCCAGTTCTAAACATTTTCAGTGTCACCCACGTATTAGGAAGCACTACACTGGTTTTTAAAAAGTGGATCTATAAGGAATAAAGGTGAACTTTTTTTCAAAGTGTATCTACGAGGAATAATTCTTTAGCAGAACCTTTCTCAGCCTTTAACAGAACCTTTAACAGAAAATCTCCAGTTTTAGGAGAAAATTAAATAGAAAATTTATATATTTTAAAGCAAACCTCATGTATATTTGACGACCTCTGTAGCTCAGTGGCCAATAGTTGCAAAGTGGAGGCGGTGCGAGTTTTCTATGTTCTTAGGTCGTGGATATGTATTCAATACTAGTATTAATTGCCCGAGACTTCGCCCGTGTGAAATTAGGTTTTAAACTTTCATCACCTATTTTACTCACCTAGGGACTGAATTTTAGAAAACGCTGAAATACGTAACTAATTTTTTTTTTCGTTCTCAATTCATATGAAGTATCATGTAAATATGTCCAAGGAATAAGAAGATTTATACAGGGATAAAAATTTTACCCCCTTGAGTGTTTAATTTAGAAAAATCCATCCTTAGTGGTTGCATACGCTATACCAGAAAGACGTGTGCAAAATTTCAAATTTCTGGTCTTAAAGGTTTGGCCTGTGCATTGATACATCAGTCAATGAACTTTTCTTTATTAAACTTTTCGATGTGCAGGTCCTTACTGGCCCTACAGATACAAATGTATTATTATCGATAGGATGCTGTTGCCGAAATAATTTCCAGCGATAGTTAGGAATGGAATTGGTGTCCCCATTAATCTAATGATAATAGTCGTGATGAAATACAATTAACATTCTCTAAGTTTTGTTGTTATAAATAGTATTCTCCACTAACCACGGTATATTCATTTTGTACTCTCAAGATTTCAACAGTTTATTCACGGTCACCGAGCGAAGCCGGTGATGTACTAATATTAATACTAAAGTACAAAATAATTTAGATAGAAATAAATGTTAAAGGATATCGTCGTGGGAGTAGAAATCGAAAGGGACCAAGAGATTCCGAATCAGAGAGCTGCATATTTTCTCATACTGAACAACTGTATATTTGAATATAAGCCTTTGAACAATATTGTAAATAAGACATCATGAATAGCGATACAGTTATCTTTGACCTTCAAGGATTTAAGGATATCAAAAATAAATTTATCGTAAAAGAATTTTCAATTGCAACCAAAGACTACACAGAGACGTTTGTAATTAAACCACCATATCCTTATAATAATCTTACAAGTGAAGAAAAGAAGCAAGTTCGATGGTTAGAAAAAAATCGTGGACTACGTTGGAGTGAAGGATTCATTGACTATCGTGAATTTCAAAGGACGATTATTCCCTACTTAAGCGGTAAAAAAATTCTAACAAAAGGAATGGAAAAGATTAAGTGGATTCATGAGCTATGTCAAGACTGTGAAATAATAGAATTAGGGGAAAAGGGTTGTCCTAAATTTTTAATATTGTATTATAAAGAATATTTTGAGAAAACAAAGAAAAAAGAAAATGACATATCGAATTGTGTTCATCACAAAAATATATGTGCTTTTAAAAATGTACTCTGTCTGAAAACATGGTATTGTGAAAATGCTAATTTGTTTTAATATTTTTATCAAATAAAAAATTTACTTTCTTAATAAAATATGTCTATTAGAATATAATTTTCTTTAATTTCCTTTTATTCTGTTATAATAAATTAAACCAAGGAGAAAAAATCTACACTATTTAGTTTTTTTTATTTGTTCAAAATTTTTTATATTATACTATACTAGCTTTTGCCCGCGGCTTCGCCCGCGTGAACTAGTATTGTTGGAGAAAATCTACTTCGGCGAATAACTCTCTACTTACAGCAATATACTTCTGATACAATATTGAAAATGTTTTTAAGTTTACCCAATTCAGATGGTTTAAAATGGGACCCTATCACATCGATACGACATGCGCGATCGTTTGATATACATTTATCGCGCTTGAATATAAATTTTGCGATATCTTAATACATATTAAAGACTATTTAAAAAAATCCACATCATAATGCGTTGCGTAGTTGTAAAGATTTAAGCATACATAGGGATAGACAAAAAAAAAGAGACTTTGTAATATACTATGTAATGATAATGATTAATACCGACTATAGTAAAGAAAGAAGAAAAGAAAATAACGTTTTGAATTGTGTCCATCACGAAAAGATATGCGTTTAAAAATGTACTCTGTCTGAAAACATGGTATTGTGATAATGCTAATTTGTTTTAAAAATTTCATCAAGTAAAAATTTCACTTTTTAATAAATGTGTAATGAAATATAATTTTATTTCATTTCCTTCCACTCCATAATAATAATTAAACCAAAAGAACAAATCGACATTGACATTTTTTTTAGATTTTTTATTTGCTTAAAATCTTTAGTAAAAATTTTACTTTTTAATAAGTGTATATTTTTAATATCATTTTAGTTTAATTCCTTTTTCTCTATAATTATAATAATTGTAATTTGTTTTAAAAATTTTGTCAAGTAAAAATTTCACTTTTAAAAAAAAGTATATTGAAGTATCATTTTATATCATTTCCTTCTACTGTATAATAATAATTAAACCAAGGGGAACAAATCGACATCGATATTTTTCAGAGATTTTTTATTTGCTTAAAATCTTTAGTAAAAATTTTACTTTTTAATAAGTGTATATTTTGAATATCATTTTAGTTTAATTCCTTTTTCTCTATAATTATAATAATGGTAATTTGTTTTAAAAATTTTGTCAAGTAAAAATTTCACTTTAAAAAAAAATGTATATTGAAGTATCATTTTATATCATTTCCTTCTACTGTATAATAATAATTAAACCAAGGGGATCAAATCGACATCGATATTTTTAGAGATGTTTTTATTGGCTTAAAATCTTTAGTAAAAAATTTACTTTCTGATAAGTGTATATTTGAAGTATCATTTTACTTTAATTCATTTTACTCTATAATAAATAAAGCGAGGCGAAAAATCAACACCGATATTTTTTAGAGAATATTTATTTGTTCAAAATTTTTTGTCAAAATTTTACTTTTAAATGAATGTCTATGTAATTGGAGTATCATTTTATTTCCTTTTACTCTATAATAATAAATAAACCAAGGGTAAAAAAAATCGACACCGATTGTCTTAGAGATTATTTATTTGCTAAACATTTTTGATATTATATTATACTGGCTATTGTGAAAAACAAAAAAGCAAATAATATTTTGAATTGTGTTCATCACAAAAAGATATGTGTTTTAAAAATGTACACTGACTACAACAAATTCACTGACCCTTTCTTCTGTTTTCTGCGAAAACAGAAGTTTCTTCTGTTTTCGAATTTCATCACAACTTCATTCTTTGAAGAACGGATGAAATCTTAGACATTTATTAAAAAGTAAAATTTTGATTTGATAAAACTTTCTAAAACAAATTAGCATTATAACAATACCGTGGATGTAGTCAGAGTACATTTTTAAAACACATATCTTTTTGTGATGAACACAATTCAAAATATTATTTGCTTTTTTGTTTTTCACAATAGCCAGTATAATATAATATCAAAAATGTTTAGCAAATAAATAATCTCTAAGACAATCGGTGTCGATTTTTTTTACCCTTGGTTTATTTATTATTATAGAGTAAAAGGAAATAAAATGATACTCCAATTACATAGACATTCATTTAAAAGTAAAATTTTGACAAAAAATTTTGAACAAATAAATATTCTCTAAAAAATATCGGTGTTGATTTTTCGCCTCGCTTTATTTATTATAGAGTAAAATGAATTAAAGTAAAATGATACTTCAAATATACACTTATCAGAAAGTAAATTTTTTACTAAAGATTTTAAGCCAATAAAAACATCTCTAAAAATATCGATGTCAATTTGATCCCCTTGGTTTAATTATTATTATACAGTAGAAGGAAATGATATAAAATGATACTTCAATATACATTTTTTTTTAAAGTGAAATTTTTACTTGACAAAATTTTTAAAACAGATTACCATTATTATAATTATAGAGAAAAAGGAATTAAACTAAAATGATATTCAAAATATACACTTATTAAAAAGTAAAAATTTTACTAAAGATTTTAAGCAAATAAAAAATCTCGAAAAACAAAATTTTTAAAACAAATTACTATTATTATAATTATAGAGAAAAAGGAATTAAACTAAAATGATATTCAAAATATACACTTATTAAAAAGTAAAATTTTTACTAAAGATTTTAAGCAAATATAAAATCTAAAAAAAATATCAATGTCGATTTGTTCTTTTGGTTTAATTATTATTATAGAGTGGAAGGAAATGAAATAAAATTATATTTCATTACACATTTATTAAAAAGTTAAATTTTTACTTGATGAAATTTTTAAAACAAATTAGCATTATCACAATACCATGTTTTCAGACAGAGTACATTTTTAAACGCATATCTTTTCGTGATGGACACAATTCAAAACGTTATTTTCTTTTCTTCTTTCTTTACTATAGTCGGTATTAATCATTATCATTACATAGTATATTACAAAGTCTCTTTTTTTTTGTCTATCCCTATGTATGCTTAAATCTTTACAACTACGCAACGCATTATGATGTGGATTTTTTTAAATAGTCTTTAATATGTATTAAGATATCGTAAAATTTATATTCAAGCGCGATAAATGTATATCAAACGATCGCGCATGTCGAATCGATGTGATAGGGTCCCATTTTAAATCATCTGCATTGGGTAAACTTAAAAACATTTTCAATATTGTATCAGAAGTATATTGCTGTAAGTAGAGAGTTATTCGCCGAAGTAGATTTTCTCCAACAATACTAGTTCACGCGGGCGAAGCCGCGGGCAAAAGCTAGTATAATATAATATAAAAAATTTTGAACAAATAAAAAAACTAAATACTGTAGACTTTTTCTCCTTGGTTTAATTTATTATAACAGAATAAAAGGAAATTAAAGAAAATTATATTCTAATAGACATATTTTATTAAGAAAGTAAATTTTTTATTTGATAAAAATATTAAAACAAATTAGCATTTTCACAATACCATGTTTTCAGACAGAGTACATTTTTAAAAGCACATATATTTTTGTGATGAACACAATTCGATATGTCATTTTCTTTTTTCTTTGTTTTCTCAAAATATTCTTTATAATACAATATTAAAAATTTAGGACAACCCTTTTCCCCTAATTCTATTATTTCACAGTCTTGACATAGCTCATGAATCCACTTAATCTTTTCCATTCCTTTTGTTAGAATTTTTTTACCGCTTAAGTAGGGAATAATCGTCCTTTGAAATTCACGATAGTCAATGAATCCTTCACTCCAACGTAGTCCACGATTTTTTTCTAACCATCGAACTTGCTTCTTTTCTTCACTTGTAAAATTATTATAAGGATATGGTGGTTTAATTACAAACGTCTCTGTGTAGTCTTTGGTTGCAATTGAAAATTCTTTTACGATAAATTTATTTTTGATATCCTTAAATCATGATGTCTTATTTACAATATTGTTCAAAGGCTTATATTCAAATATACAGTTGTTCAGTATGAGAAAATATGCAGCTCTCTGATTCGGAATCTCTTGGTCCCTTTCGATTTCTACTCCCACGACGATATCCTTTAACATTTATTTCTATCTAAATTATTTTGTACTTTAGTATTAATATTAGTACATCACCGGCTTCGCTCGGTGACCGTGAATAAACTGTTGAAATCTTGAGAGTACAAAATGAATATACCGTGGTTAGTGGAGAATACTATTTATAACAACAAAACTTAGAGAATGTTAATTGTATTTCATCACGACTATTATCATTAGATTAATGGGGACACCAATTCCATTCCTAACTATCGCTGGAAATTATTTCGGCAACAGCATCCTATCGATAATAATACATTTGTATCTGTAGGGCCAGTAAGGACCTGCACATCGAAAAGTTTAATAAAGAAAAGTTCATTGACTGATGTATCAATGCACAGGCCAAACCTTTAAGACCAGAAATTTGAAATTTTGCACACATCTTTCTGGTATAGCGTATGCAACCACTAAGGATGGATTTTTTTAAATTAAACACTCAAGGGGGTAAAATTTTTATCCCTGTATAAATCTTCTTATTCCTTGGACATATTTACATGATACTTCATATGAATTGAGAACGAAAAAAAAAATTAGTTACGTATTTCAGCGTTTTCTAAAATTCAGTCCCTAGGTGAGTAAAATAGGTGATGAAAGTTTAAAACCTAATTTCACACGGGCGAAGTCTCGGGCAATTAATACTAGTATTGAATACATATCCACGACCTAAGAACATAGAAAACTCGCACCGCCTCCACTTTGCAACTATTGGCCACTGAGCTACAGAGGTCGTCAAATATACATGAGGTTTGCTTTAAAATATATAAATTTTCTATTTAATTTTCTTCTAAAACTGGAGATTTTCTGTTAAAGGTTCTGTTAAAGGCTGAGAAAGGTTCTGCTAAAGAATTATTCCTCGTAGATACACTTTGAAAAAAAGTTCACCTTTATTCCTTATAGATCCACTTTTTAAAAACCAGTGTAGTGCTTCCTAATACGTGGGTGACACTGAAAATGTTTAGAACTGGCCAGTTAGAAACATTGCTAATGATTTTTTTTTTTTTTTTTTTAATTTCAATTTTAGAACTCTTTGGTAACCTAATGTATTTACTATATTGCATTCATTTGTCATTTGTTTTTATGAATTGGCGGCAAATCTAAAACTCTTGTTATACGTGAAAATGAACCTAACGCGAAAAAATTTTTGGTCAATGATTTATTATGACTTTCGTTGTGGGCTTACTCAACAACAAACCTATGATAGACTGCGATTAGCATTTCTTAATGAAGCCTCATCTCGTGCCACTATTTACAGTTACTGCAGACTGGTATGTTAATCGCTGTTTACCTGTTGTCTTGGAAAGAATTCGACAGCAGTGCCCTCGAAGCAGGATCCTCCCTCACCACGACAATGCTTCAGCGCAGTCCGCAAAACGGACTGTTGAATATTTGACTATGGCAGGTGTCGAGATAATGAGTCATCCACCATACAGCCAGAGATATTCGCTTTACGAGCCCTGAAGATGCGGTGAAAGAGTACGAAAATACCATAGAAGAGACCCCTAAGGAATAATGGGTCCACCGCTTTTTTCAGTGGTTCCATCGAATGCGACGATGTGTAGAGAGGAACGGAGATTACTTCGAAAAACAATAAAAGTATTGACAACTTTCAACATTAAGCCGTTTTTCATTTTCTAAACATTTTCAGTGTTACCTAGGTAGATACACTTTAGGGTACAGGTGTGTAAACAAAAGTGTAATGACGACCTCTGTGGCTCAGTTGTTCCTGGTCATGGATTACGCTTCAGCAAGAATGGGCCGGCTCGATCGGGTAAATACCACGGCCACACAGAAAACCGATATGAAATAACGCTTGCGTTGTGTATCGCTGTGTGAGTGCGGATTTACCGTAGGTCCAAGAGGGGTTGGGGATTTTTATGACTGGGAACGCAGGTTACAACACCAGAGTAGGGTGTTGCGAGTTTCCATGAGCGACGGAAATCGCTTAACATTAGACGATCCATCTGCTCGATCCTGACAAAACAACGATTTGAAATTGTGTTATTTTACCAATAAAATCACTCAGTTACAATACCATTATTGTTTCACTGAACCACTAATGGCCCTAAGCTTATCACCGTCCATTGTTTACCGCTGCATGACGTAATTAGTAAATGAATAGAGCTTAATGAACCTAGTGATTGCAAAAGTCTATCTTTGTAACCGTTAGAGATATTGAAAAGCGGGTAAGCGCAATCGATCGGGCATGGGCAAAAACCCCCAATTTGACACCAAACTTTTTTTTTTTTTTTTTTTTTTTTTTTTTTTTTTTTTTTTTTTTTTTGTTAGCTGGTGATGCCCATCGAACGCCGAAAATCTGGAGCAAACCGGGTTCACCGGGTCTGCCTTTGTCAGACCCGGTGAAAACCTACTACTGCCCTCGTATATACACATTATATCTATATATATATCTATATATATTTATATATATAGATATAATGGACATCCTTAGTAACACTATCACCACATATTTCACAATTCGGAGACGCTACCTTTCACATCTCATTTATATCTTATACTTTGAACTTGTATATTATATTTAATCAGATTTTCGAAAACAGCTGCAAGTATTACCATGAAATTTAGTATGCAGGGAGTTTTGTGAGAGAAAAGTCGATCTAGCTACTACAAAGCTAGCTACTACTAGCAAACATACAGACAGACAGACTCGGCGGGTCACTTAAGTATCCTATGTCCGTCTCCTGATTCTAAGCTACCTCCCCACCAATTTTTAGCCAAATCGGTTCAGCCATTCTCGAGTTATAAATAGTGTATTTTTATATACTTACTAGCTTTTGCCCGCAGCTTCGTTCGTCGCAAAAAACTTCTTTAGCAAATATACCTGCAATATAGTACAGATTAAAAATATATACTTTATACTAAATTTTCCCACGTAATTTTAATTTTAAGATATCTCCTAGATATAATTTCCTAGATAAGGATAATTAAATTGTATCCGTCTAAATAGCTTCTGAAAATACCACATTATTACTGATCATTTTTTTAAACTTAGAATTGGTATACCTATTAACTTATCATATCTATGGCATCGCGGACTTTTTTGTAGACCTATAAAGAGAAACAATCCCACCATATATTGTTTTGTTATTTATCTCCAACGGGTTAGGTTAGACAGCGTTTTCGACAAAAGTTCCCAGACAACTTGATTTTTTCCGACACCCTCAACAATTATCGTCATAAATCACTCTGTCGATAATGTAAACGGCATGAAAATACTTTCAGTAGTTTATGAGATTATCGCAAACATACAGACAGATAGACTCGGCGGATCACATAAGTATACTATGTGCGTCTCCTGGTTCTAAGTTACCTCCCCACCAATTTTCAGCCAAATCAGTTCAGCCGTTCTTGAGTTATAAATAGTAACGACTTTCTAGCGTAATAGTAACGATATATACATATATAGATATAGATGTGAAATATGTGAAATTTTGACACAAAATATACCTATGAACTTAATGTCAAAATGTCTACTAATTAAGTAGGTATCTAGCTTCTGAAGTGCCGTTAGTGCAAAACTATCATAACTAAGTTAGCTATTAAACATTTAAACGAAATATACAATATTTTTTCTTAAAAATGTTACAATAATATAAAATTGCTTCGTAAATAAATTGAAAATTCCTGTTATGCGTGGAATTGTATACAATTTACATTTTCGATCTTCGAGAAGTTTCCAGCTGTAAGCCATTTCTTATTGACATGCAGCTTTATACCATTATTTTGATAGCCTTTTAGTGCAGTTGTCAAATTTGTGTTGTGGGCGAATTTTGATCACAGGGCGAGCTCTAGGCTCGCCCTGTGATCAAAATTCGCCCATTATTGTTTAAGTTTGAACTTTATAACAGTTTTTTTAAACCTTTTAGATAGAAAAGATACCTAATAAAATTGTAAATGTTGTGACAGATTGATTTGTCAACCTGTAACAACATTGTAGGTATACGAGTATCTATCAAACGCACGGTAGTGTGTGTAATAATCTGAGGTAAGGCGTGTTAATGATTGTTATTTTTATTAATTTTATGTATTTCTAAGCATTATTTTAACAAATAATTACTTTCTGGACACCTAAACTTTACATCTCTCCCCCTCTCCCCCACATAAACTTTAACTGTGCCAAATTCTCGTAAGACCTGGGAATCAAATCTGCACTGTCGAGTGCGAATTAAACGGTATACCTACTAGGCCACGGAGTGCTCACCGTCATTAAACATAGTTAAGTATTTACAATGGTTTCAAATCGAAGCCGCTTCTGCTTCACTAGTTGCCAGTTGACAAAGAGTGATCTTGGCAAACGAAACAACCACAATTGGTTTGATTCATCAAATGTATGCATACTGTAACGTAGGTATCCAAGCGCACCTTTTATTTGGTTTTCTCTATTCTAGTTTAACCGAGTGCGAGAGAGATTCGGCTTAGTTAAATACGATATCCGAACCAAACTGAAACTTTGTAGCGAGAATAATGAAAAAAACTGGAGCATGTTTTCTCTTGCTACATCTTTTTAGTAACAGAGATTTGATAATCCTTTCAGTTTTTGTTTTCAGTTATCAACTTTATAAAACGTAAGAATTAACAAAAAATATTTGATTTCTTTAACAATTTAATTTAATTAGCTTAACTTTAATTTAATTTTGATTTAATTGTCAAAAGAGAAATTTGCAAAAGCAAATAAAAATATTGGGTATGTAGATATGTGGTATAGCGCCATAGGTTGTAGAGAAGAAAATTTATTCTCAGATTTAGCTTAGGTATGTATCATTGCCAGTATTTTTCCACGGGAAACTACACAAAAAGGTAGTTTAAAATGAATACCGTATAAAGGTTACATCGATCGGCAGCCATCACACGTCTCACCGCACAGCACACGTCGCTGATCCCACTTACACTAGATAAACACATTGTTTTATTTACAACCAAGATCTAACATATGAAAAAGTGAAGTAGCTTTTCACGATCAGGAGCGTTTGAAAATTGCTTTTGAAACCACAAGCTAAAGTTTAACTACATGAAATGTGGACTGTGGAGCTATGTTGTCCTCTTGTGCAGTAGGGGCCTACAGTACCTTAGTTTTACTAGCTACTGCCCGCGGCGCTGCTCGCGTAAATACGGTATCCCTCGGGAACACTGTAATTTTTCGGGATTAAAAGTATCCTATGTTTTAATCGAGACTCCAGAGCTAAAACTACTAGCATACCATTCATCAAAATCCGTTCACTGGTTCTTTGCGTGAAAGAGTAAGAAACATCCATCCATCCATCCTCACAAACTTTCACATTTATAATAGTAGTAGATTTATTACAATTTGACTTTCATGTCCATGAGCCATGTTTGCAAATATTGTAATGTCGGTTATTTGGGTATACCTCAACAAAATATGACAAATGTATGTAAGAGGGTCAGAATTTACATCCGCACCATCAGACATTGTGTGTGGGTGTCATGCAAAGAGAACAAAATTCACTGCGCTTGCGCTTCGTTTCGTGTCCGTACTTATAACCGGTCGCGACATGTACATAACATGTTGATATGGATTAATGATGTTTATCTTGGAAAGTACCATATTGTACTTTAGACACCCCAAAAATTCCGGTTATAAGTTTATAACAGGAATTTTTGGTAGGTAGAAGTACCTACTTATTAATTTTTATCTATTACTGTGTCTAATGACATATTATTAAAATAAAGAAATAAATAACATGAGTATAATAGTAATGAAAATCAACATCATAATTATAGTATTAATTAACATTTATTATCTGCTAGTTAGAACGCATCAAAAATAACTCATTTCTAGCGAGCATTCTTCTATTGAGTATAACTAGTGACATATTTAACGAAGTAAGAAATAACGTTAGTATGAATAGTAAACAAAGTTAACTCAAAAATGGTAGAATTTATTTTCATTTAAACAACGTTTTATACCTGCTAATTAGACAGAACGATTATTTACTTATTACTTATTTACTCGTAGACATTTAAAGAGAGAAGGGCTCATAAATTAAACAATAACATTAGGCCCTGATTTGATAAACATTTTGCAACTCCAGTCCATACATTTGAATATTTTATTTAAAATACAAAACAAAACGTAATTGAAAGAGCAAATTTTTTATTAAAGAGCGTGCTTATGTTTAAACAATAAATATGACGAGAAAGTTATGTTCGCTAAACATCTGGAAAATTTTGTAAGGTTCCGAACCCAAAGGGTAAAAACAGAACTCTATTACTGAGCCTAGCCGTCTGTCCTCCTGTTCGTATGTCTGTCCATCTGTTAGACACCAGTATTGAGTAGAAATCGCTCACCAGGCTGTATGTCATGAACCGTGTAGCTAACACTTGAAATTTTCACAGATAATGAATTTCTGTTGCCGCTAAATTAACAAAGACTAAAAACAGAATAAAATAAATCCTGATTAAGAAACGTGATTTTCATGCTGTTTTGTGCGAAACTTGGCCGGTTTTTTTGTATTAAGATAGCAGTTAAAAGGGGCACATTTGAGTTAAGATTGCATTTCATCACAATACAGCCCAACTGTGTAAACGACAGATAAAGGACAGAAAAGGACCAAAAGGCGACGCGACGACCTCTGTTGTGAAGTGTTGGCCTACGCCCTACAGAAATAAAAAGAGTACCTAAATATTTGCATCTTATTCAATGAATTCAAAAAGTGATCAAAACTAAGGATGTACTATGACGTAGACGTACATTTGACAGAAAAAATATTCATACAATAAACAGTTACACCATCTCGATTTCAGATTTTGTCAATTAAGTAAATGCCAGTGCGGAAAGCAAATGTCAAAATTTCAAACCTCGACTGCCCGAAACAACCCCAAAAGTAGTGCAGTTTAAGTGTGGACACTTTGCTTCGACATGTCTCGTCTATAATATATAGATCTATGGTCTTATTGCATTCAACTACTTTAAATGGTATATCTTTGTAGTATTGTACCTGTAGGTAGTAGTAGGTTGTAGGTACATCTGTTTACATTTGAAACAACTCGAATAGGTATTCAAGAGTTTTCGCAGTAAGTTTTGTTCTTCAATTAAAATAGGCTATTCTTAGAAAATTCAAAACGCAAATTAAATAATTATTTTGTTTTTAAAAATAAATTAAAGGATTAAGGAAAAAGGGTTTTTAAAAAAAAATATTATGTAGCATGTTACGGTGTTACTAGAAAAAAAAACTATTTCTTGGTGAATTTCTAACCACTTTTTAACTTGTCGTAGCTAGATCATTAAGGTTAAACACTACCTAAATGTGCTCGACATTTGGTAGCATTCAGTAAACTGACTGATGGACTCATTGTAAAGAATGCATGCAAAATTCAAAAGCTTAAAACGAACATAAAAGTTATTACAATATTTACAGCACTTCATATTCAGCCCGGCGCAGCGCGGTGCGTTTCTTTTGTATGGAATTTCATTAAATTTCACACAATTTTTGCTTGTTATATTATCGATTCCAGGTTGTGTTATGTGTACCTATTATGTTGTATGTTGCATACCTACGAGTTGTAAATTGCTGTTGTTTCTGTGTCCAATGTCATCCTACTAAGTACTATTATAAATGTGAAAGTTTGTGAGGATATACGGATGGATGTATGAATAAATGGATATGATAATAATGGTCTCTTTCACTCAAAAATGACTGAACGGATTTTGATGAAATTTGGTATGGTAGTAGTTTCAGCTCTGGATTAACACATAGGCTACTTTTTACCCCGGAAAAGTACGGTGTTCACGTGGGTTAATGTATTTATGCGAGAAAAGCCGTGGGCGAAAGCTAGTAATGTAAATAAAACTGTTGTTGTTATTGTTGTATTTTTATGGTTATTTTTTGTTTTTCCTAGCCCGCCCGCGCCGTTGCGCGTTGGTCGCGTGGGGCGACAAAACGCCCGCTAAAAGTGAATATTCTTAATATAATATTTTGAAAACTTGTATATTTATCGTCGTTTCAAAAACCTGTCAGATGTCACGAATTTAAAAACCCTCATTGACTCCGACGACCAACGGTGTTACAATTTTTTTAAATCTATATATATATATATATATAGATATATAAAAAAAGTCGTGTTAAAAAAAAATAAAAAAAGTTGGTGGGGAGGTAGCTTAGAACCAGGAGACGCACATAGGATACTTTCATCCCGTTCCTGTGAGACGTGACATAAAGTTTATAAATTGTGTGATTTGATATGGAAAATTACAAAGTAATAGAAAGTTTTCACTATATAGTATAAAATAAAGTCGCTTTTTCTGTCTGTCCTTATGTATGCTGATCTTAAAAACTACGCAACGGATTTTGATGCGTGTTTTGTTAATAGATTTATTTATTTATTTTTTAATAGATAGAGTGATTCAAGACGAAGGTTTATATGTATATACCATGCATAATATAGTAGAGAAACACCGATAATTTTAGAGGTTTCTAATGTCGTAAATAAACACTTTTTTGCGCTTACATTGCAAACGCTTGGTGAACCCTACGAGATAGATCAAAATAATGTACTACAGTATTGTACACCTTAAAAAGGTCTACAAAAAGTCTGCGATGGTATATGTCTTAGCTCTTAGGGAGAACCCACAATAACCATTTTTTATCCTTTACTTTTCCGAGAAATAATGGATTATTTACGAAGCGATTTTAAGCAATACAGCATTAATCATTATCCAATTAAGTACCTTCAATACATTGTGTATTTATTATAGATTAATATGTCCCTTTATAGCATGTAATTTAAATGAATATTTTCGAAGATATTACAGATTTAAAATATATAGCAGCACCATATATAGGACATAGCGACTGCGTCGAAGAGCGCGCTTCGTACTATAGCACTGATTATCATCGATCACACGCGTTGAGCTCCGATGAGCTCTCTAGCGAGGAAAATAACAATCCTACTATACTATTATAAATGTGAAAGTTTGTGAGGATGGATGGATGTTTGTTACTCTTTCACGCAAAAACTACTGAACGGATTTCGTTGAAATTTGGTATGGTAGTAGTTTAGGCTCTGGATTAAAACACAGGCTACGTTCTATCCCGAAAAAGTACTCAAGCGCTTTATATTCAAGCGCAAAAAATATAAATATATCAAGCGGTCTGGCACGTCGCGTCGAGGTGATACTTGATAGGGTCCCGTTTTTACCCATTGGGCACGAAACTCTAAAATATATTTACTACACTGCAATATACTTCTGTATACAATATTGTATACAGAAATATATTGCAGTGAGTAGAGTTATTTGCTGAAGATGTTTTTCCTCCAAGAACACTATTCTATGCGGGCGAAACCGCGGGCAAAAGCTAGTAATATCATAAAGTGAAATTTGAGTTAAGGGCATCACAGACGGCGAAGATACTATAATATTTTATCTTAAGATGCCTAGAATATTTGCTTGCATATGAAAGTATATTTATCTTAGCCGTCTATGATAGTTCATAGAAACTGTATAGCAGGCGATATTTTATCTTGACATAAAATATAGTATCTTCGCCGTCTGTGATACCCTTAAATCAGTGGAAAAATGTATTAGAAGATTATGCTGGAGGAAGGGTAATATTAAAACGTATTTGGTGAGAATTGTGATGAGAAGTGTGGTGAAAAGTGGTGAAAAAAGTCTAAAATTAGCGACCGTCCTTAGCCACTGCGAAAATATGTATAGCGTGTCATTTTCGCGTCGAGTTTTAGCGTGACAGGAATTGCAATGCATTTTTCAATATAAGAAGAAGATTAACGAAGTTATCGAGGAAGGACGGACGGACAGATGGACAGACGGACAGTTAAATTATAAGAGTTTCTTGTAGTTTTTACGGAACCTTTAAAAGAAACACGACTATGGAGGCAGCAATGAGACTACACAACTACATAGTACAATGTTACAAGAACAAAAAAATACAATATATTTTGCGTGTTCCACATCAATGTGATTGCTCGATTAGGTTAAAATTTTGACGTTATAAGGGTGGATATCTTATCGGTCTGAAAATTTTTACGAGAAACAATATCAAAGGATGTGGCTTGCGGCGAGTGTTAGATATTATTGAATCAGACATTTAAATAACACAACATTTAAACGCTTTCTAGTACGAGTAGATACAATATACTTAGGTATATAAAATTATTAGGTATATAGAAATCTCTTTGAGTTGGTAATCAGCCGGGCTAGCATAAAGTTGGCGTAGTTAGTATGAGAAATTTGAAAAGGGATCAATTAAAGCGACATACTCTATGGACTTCTCGAACCTCTAGCACTTATCGAACTGTGCTATGACAGAGAAATATATTGTGGTGCTAGACCAGCATTGTTTAACTTTGCCAATTTATAGTGTTATAAATGACGTTTGTTCATTCTAATAAAGATCTTTCTTATTCTTATCTTTTGTATGTAACGTAAATATTACGTTACTAACCTTAAGATACCGTTTGCTTAATACATAATATCATGATCCTGATGCTTATGAGGATATAATTGAGCATCTAAAAATAACAAAATCGTATTTTACTTGCAAACGTCCAGAGTGTACATACAGATATAAGGATCTTGCGACACATTTTTATCTAAATATATTTATTTATTGATTCACCAACGGAACAACATTTGGTACAGTATAAAAATAATACAACCAATGTTTTTGTAGATAAAATGAGTTCTAATGATAGGTGAAATACATCGTGCGTTTGCGACAATGAGATGAAATGAAGTGAAATATGAAATAAGTGATGATAATGGTAACAAAATATGACGACCAAAACATAATTTACTTCTTAAAACTAAAAACTACTAACTACTAACTAATACTAATGTATTAGTTAAAATAATTCTTAAGATGACATAATTTATCTTTTCTCTTCGCCGTCTGTGACGCAGTTAAAATATATTCTTCGGCCTACGTCGTCGTAGGCCTACAAGAGTTTTAGGTAACAAGACAAGGATATCGAGAATACACAGCTAATCCTTATAAATTGTTGTTCTTATAACTTTAATGACAAATTGAATATAGTAAGGAATTCCAATTTGGTGCATCACTTTAATTATAGAGTCTCAAGTTGTTGTACAGTACCATAATATTGAAGATTATTTAGGATTGACTATGACTACTAGATAGTAGTAGAAGCACAGATGTGCTTAGCGAAATCATTGAAGGCACCTTATATCTTATACTTTAAACGAGCTAATCTTGTATATAATCAGGTTCTCGGCAACGGCTGCATGTATTACTATGAAATTTAGTTTACAGGTAGTTTTGGGGGAGAAAAATTGAACTAGAGCTAGGTTTTCTTTCTTTCCCTTGGAAACTGCGCATTTTGAGCTGTATTTGTTTTTTCTTTCGTCGTGCAACAATATATCATTAAATTCGACTATTTTATGTCAGTCTGATTGGCAGCTTGGCATGCCTAGGTATGTATAATTGTTGCGTTATTGGAAATTTGTTTAAATGTGGGGTCGAATCCCGGTCAAATAAATACTTTTGTGATTCTTTTTATTTTTTTTATTTACTTAAACTCCGAGCAAAGCTCGGTTATCCAGGTACATACTTATTATTTAACCTGATAAGTGAATTCGGATCTTTATATTCTTGCGATATTAATTATAGATATTTATTTTTATATTGCGATGTAGGTGTAGATGGCGGTGTAGGTGTAGATGGCGGTGTAGGTGTAGATGACGGTGTAGGTGTAGATGGCGAAGTAGGTGTAGGTGGCGTTGTAGGTGTAGATGGCGGTGTAGGTGTAGATGGCGGTGTAGGTGTAGATGGCGGTGTAGGTGTAGATGGCGGTGTAGGTGTAGATCGTGGTGTAGGTGTAGATGGCGGTGTAGGTGTAGATGGCGGTGAAGGTGTAGATGGCGGAGTAGTTGTAGATGGCGGTGTAGGTGTAGATGGCGATGTAGTTGTAGATGGCGGTGTAGGTGTAGATGGCTGTGTAGGTGTAGATGGCGGTGTAGGTGTATATGGCGGTGTAGGTGTAGATGGCGGTGTAGGTGTAGATGGCGGTGTAGGTGTAGATGGTGGTGTAGGTGTAGATGGCGGTGTAGGTGTAGATGGCGGTGTAGGTGTAGATGGCGGTGTAGGTGTAGATGGCGGTGTAGGGTTAGATGGCGGTGTAGGTGTAGATGGCGGTGTAGGTGTAGATGGCGGTGTAGGTGTAGATGTAGGTATAGGCTGGAGTTTTAGGTGTAGGTTGTAGGTGTAGGTGTAGGTGTAGTTATTTAAATATTCCAGTTCATAGTTAAGACAGATATCGTGTGACGTTTCATAAAAAAAAAACAAATAAAACAACATTGCGTTAATTATGTCGTTTAATATTTCAATAATTAAAGTAAGCCATAGTTCTATTTTAATAATAGATATAACTAATAATTTTAATAGTATAATGTTCTGTTATATAAAACTTTGTAACATTTAACAAAGTGGAGCGTGGCTGCAAAATTAACAACTAAAAAGCTCTAACGAAGGCCTTTGATGTGAGAAAGTTTTATTTTATTACTATTTTCTCTAGTCTCTATTTAGTTCATTCATCAGGGTGGCACGATTCCAGACGAAAAATTATGATTTGTCTTGACTTGTAAGTTGTAACACAATCGTACATAAGATGAAATTTTGTTTTTGCTTAAAATAAAAATATTCAAAATTATTTAAGGAATCAGGAAAACACTATGGTAGCTCTCTTGACATCTCCCTACGAACTTCGAAGATAATACTAAGAACCAAAAGAATATGACCAATTTATAAAGACTTTAAAAATGTTCGAAGGTTAAACGCGTAAATTATATACCTGCTTAAATATTTTTATGATAACGTCTGATCAAAACATGACTGTATATGTGTAACTATACTTAGGTTCATCGGGGTGGTAGGTATATCAGTATGAAAAATAGCATCGTTATGTCCTGGACTTAGCTTTGAATGTTTATGCACGAGCACGGTATTACGTTTTAATTAAGCACACACGGAACAGTCGCATATATTCAGGAAAATTGCGATGCTGATTCATTACGGATGAATCCCCGATGTCCGATGAAGACCAATGCAGAAAACGTTTTAATCATAATCGGGATAAACAACTATCAGTACCCAATGTGCTCCGATAGATACAAATATCTACATTACGTTGTGTAAACGAACAAAAACTTGTACCTATTACATTCATTTACTATTTTAGAAAGATATCTCTCAGCAGATTTTCTTAATAGCAGTAAAATTGCTCAAAGTGAATATTTATGGAAATTCTTTCAGACACACCACACTACGGAAATCTTTAGTCTAAAAATAACGAAATAGAATCAGCCAGTGAAACAACAGCGACTAAAGCCTTGCCAGTAAAAACAAGATAAAGCGATTTTCAGCATTCAGTAATAGCTGTCAGTTCCGAGAAGTGTTTATTGTCTCTAAGTCGAGGATTAGTCCTAAGCCGCTCTTAATACGTTCACGTTACAAACTCGACGGCGACAATTATTGCTTTTGATCAACTATTTAATCGATTGCTGTACAACGTCGTAAAGTTTAGTCATCAGAGACGTGTCCCCGTAGAGTCGCAGTAGCATTTATTTTTGTATGAGAAAAGTTACGCCAAATTGTTTGCGTGAGTTTACAGGGATCCGTAGCTAGCGTTGTAGGCTATTACTATTATAAATGTGAAAGTTTGTGAGGATGGATGGATGGATGGATTTCGGAACTACTTCTACTGAACGGATTTCGATGAAATTTGGTGTGTTTTAGCTCTGGGTTAAACATAGGCCTATGTATTTTATACAGTATTCCCGTGCGACACCTTATACTATATTTACGCGGGTGGAGTAGCGGGAAAAAGCTAGTTCAGAAATAAATCAAGAATAGACTGTGGCCTATTCCGTCATTGTCTTCTGCCGAAAATTAGTCATGTTATACTCTTTTATTGAAAGATAAATATTTTTTCCTCCCTTTTAATTTTAAATGGAGATAAAAGGAATAATGGTGCACTTTTAAAAGTGGCAGAGGTGTTTAATCACGCCTGGGGATAAGCCACGCCGCTATTAATAATATGATATCCAGCTGGAACAAGATTCCGGTTTGTACCGCCCGGCCGCTACAGGCTTCATAAAATGGCCAAAATGTTGGTTATTTTTTGTAGGAGAATTTTCAGGTTTTCCATGGAAATAAAAGGATTCTTTTCATTAATGCGTAATTATATTCATATTTAATTAATATACTCAGGTAAATATTATGCAATTGTTAAATATTGTAAATGAAATCTTTACAAATTATTAAAATTGAAGTGTCTGTTTGTAATTCAAAATTAACAGCTTTTCAGTTATTGCATATAAAAGTATATATATTATGTTACAATAAAAATAAATAATTTTTAAAAATGTTGTCTGTTCGTCTGTCTGTCTGTCTGTTTGTTCCGGCAAATCTTTGAAACGGTGGAACTGATTTTCACAGGACCTTCACTGGCAGATAGCTGATGTTGTAAGGTATGGTATTTGCCAGTGAAAGTCTATATTTCGGTCCATATTTTCATCTTACGGTCATATCATGGTCCATATTTTTGTCTTAGGGTTCCGTTAAAAAATAGGGTTCCGTTAAAAATAGGGATCCGTTTATTAACTTAGCCAACTGCCCGACATTTTAAAATGTTTAAACTTTAAAAGAACGTTTTACTTGGTACGTTAAAATTAAAATGTAATTTGGAAGCGTAAAGCGTTCAATATCATGTACACGAGTTTGGGAATGTAAGTGGAGTGTGCTAGAATTGAATACGACGCGCGACGAGCAAATATTATCATCAAATGGGCACATGCTTAGACTACTATTATATATTTTGATAGGAACGAGGCATTTAATTGATCGATAAATAAAAAACCGGGCAAATTTTTAAATAAGAACGAAACTAAAGTTCTTATTTATGCAAT
This sequence comes from Phengaris alcon alcon, assembly GCA_037179445.1. Classification (NCBI taxonomy): domain Eukaryota; kingdom Metazoa; phylum Arthropoda; class Insecta; order Lepidoptera; family Lycaenidae; genus Phengaris; species Phengaris alcon. The sequence continues at coordinate 10,561,767 of JAYRCH010000029.1, forward strand.
TACGGGACAATTCCTAATTCGCTTACGTACGCGCCGCTGCCTTTATTTTATGCCGGAGCGCCGCGCCGGCAGTGTAACTTTGACAAGATACTATCCGAATTACTAAAACACCTTGCAAATCATAAAAAGCTCGTACCTATTTAGGTACCTTATGATATCATCAATGGTTAGAGTTTATAAAAACATGTTAATATCGGAGTAAAAATGTTTTAAATAAATAGTTCCCAGATAGTTTCGCCACTGAAGATACTTAATAGTGACCAAATGTCCTAGTTATTGGGTTAATGTTAACTGGTTTATCTCAAGTGACCCGTCAATCGGGTAGCCCGGCGCCGCGCGGGTAATGTACCAGGCCGATAGCCGCGGGCGACGTATCATATTTCATACTAAACCTGCAAGGGATGCTTCTTAGTTCTTCGGAGTATGTAATATCTACCTTAGACTGTGTGGTTTATTAATGTTAGAAATTATTTTAGCTCAAAATGTGAATCTAATGGTACCGCGACGCTCATCCGCGTCGCCCATAGCAACCTGCAATACCAGAGGAGGCTAAAAGTGCCTTGTCGGCTTTTCAAAAAGGAATACGCTCTTTTCTTTCGCCAAGGTGATGAGGATGGAAATTTTGTCGCATGGGACGGCTTAGAAAAGGGACACAGCAGCAGGTATACCTAAGTTCGAACACTCCCCATTGGATAACCAAGATGCATTCTGCAGAGCGAGGCTACATCTCTACGTAGTGGTCGAGCCGATTTGAAATACTTTGGCAGTCAACAATTCGAGTTGCCCTTCGTGGGATGCGACCCAGAGGAATAACCTGATTCTTTTGCGCCCTGGCCCAACAGGAATGCTACTTTAATGAGCGTGACGAATAATTGATAATAATGACGATGAAGAACGTATAACCTACACGTTAGATGTCGACTAAACTTTGTAATTTCAAATTAACAGCTTTGTACTAAATGCACCTTATTATAGTAGATACGGTACCTACACCAAAAAAATATTTTTTTAAATTATTGTATGGCTTTTCGTCTGTCTGTCTATTTGTTCTCGCTAATCTCACGGCCGGACCGACTTTGACCGGACTTTCACTGGCAGATAGCTGATGTTATAATGAGTATCTTGGGCTACTTTTATCTTAGGGTTCCGTTTCCATCAATAGTTCCACGCAAACGAAGTTGCGGGCACCAGCTAGTTTATAAAATTATAAGAACATAACTAAACATTACATGCAACGTTAGTACTTTAGTACCCGATCAAAGTTTAATAGAGACTTGTTTGTGTGTATGTATCAATCTTCTGAAACAAATATGAACTGTTTCCAAGCAATTACCTGGAACATGGGCTATTGTGAAATAATTTATCGAGCTTCAAGAAAATGTCAAGGGCTCTTTCTATTTATGAACAGCGACAGTTTGTAAACTGTCGCTGTTCATAAATACTGATGTTCATAGTACTGATTTTTATTCTAATATATAAATTTTAAAGATTACTTAAACATAATTTTATATATTTAAAAAAAATTAAATTAAAAAATATTTATACATTTATATTTAATATTTATACAAATAAATAAAATTGAAGTGTCTGTTTGTAATTTCAAATTAACAGCTTTGTAGGAACTGAATGCATATTATGATAGTAGGTATGTAGAAAAGAATAGAAAATCAATTTTCAAAATTTTTGTGTTTGTCCATCTGTCTGTCTGTCTGTTTGTTCCGGCTAATTTGTGAAACGGTCGGACTGTTTTTGACCGGACTTTCACTGGTAGATAGATAATGTTATAAGGAGTTACTTAGGCTACTTTTATCTTAGGGTTACGTTTAAAAACTAGGGTTCTGTTATTATTAATAGTTCGACGCAACATCGTTTGTGTGGTAGTCTTCAGTACCAGCCTCCGTGGTCTAGTGGTTTAGAGCTTGGCTCTCGACTCGGAGGTCGTGGGTTCGATTCCCGCATTGGAACAACATAAATCTTGTTTCCAAGTTTGGTTAGGACAATGCAGGCTGATCACCTGATTGTCTGACAAGAAAGATGATCCATGCGTCGGATGGGCATGTAAAAAGTCGGACCTGCGCCTGATATCTAACCAGTCGTGTCGGTTATTCGTCCCACTGGGTTACGAGAGTAAAGGAAAAGAGAGTGCTCTTGTGTACTGCGCACACACTTGGGCACTATAAAATAACTCCTGCGTAGCTGGCCTGGTTTCAATTAAACCGGCCACCGTCACTGAAATCAGTGTGGGGAGCTATTATTAGTCTTCAGTACATTTATTCGGAGGATGACCATAGTACCTTCTAAAGCTCACAGACGGAGAATTCGATGGAAAAATAAAATGACAACCATCCCTAACATTCAGACGATAATCAGACAATTGAAATATCACGACGTCCGTAATTAATGCTGACAGCCGTGAAGCCTGTCGACAATTATATTAAAAATACATATGTTGATTTTAAACTTTTCGCTTGAATTACTTTGACTTACATATGAAATTGGCGTTTTGTCGTACTGGCCACTTTGATCTCAAATATATCTTCTTTGGTTAGGAATTCCAATTTTAGATTTATTACCGCTATTTACTCATGCATTTGTGTTTCGAAAACCGTAATTCATTTGTTTTTTCCTCTTTTGGTTTTTTCTTTGCGTCAGTCTGTTTACAAAATGGAAAACTTGAAATATCATATTATTTTCGAGTACGAGTTCCACCGTGGCACCAGTGCTGCAGAAACGACTCGAAGGATTAATGATGTGTATGGCGGCGGTGTCGCAAAAGAAAACACAGTGCGTTTTTAGTTCCAACGCTTTCGTTCTGGAAATTTCGACCTGCAGAACAAGCCCCGTGGACGGCCGGAGAGCAAAGTTGATAATAGGGAATTGAAGGCTATTGTGGAAGCGGATCCATCGCAAACCACGTCCAAGTTAGCTGCAGGTTGTGGTGTTAGTGATAAAACTGTTTTAATCCAATTGAAGCAAATTGGGAAGGTGAAAAAGCTTTGAATTGAGTGCAGAAAACCGACAAACGCGCGACGACTGCTGCGTTACATTATACGTTACGTTACATACACTCAACCGGCACGATAATGAAGGGATTTTAAATCGAATCATTACCTGTGATGAAAGGTGGATCCTGTACGATAATCGGAAATGCTCATCGCAATGGCTGAACCGTGGCGAACCAGCCAAAGCCTACCCCAAGCGAAAATTTACTCCAAAAAAGTTACTTGTGAGCGTTTAATGGACTAGTGCCGGTGTCGTTCACTACAGCTTTCTCAAATCTGGGCAGACGATTACGGCAGATGTCTATTGCCAGCAACTGCAAATCATGATGGAAAAGCTAGCTGTTAAACAACCGAGGTTGGTCATTCGCTCTAGGGCACTGCTGCTTCAGGACAACGCTAGACCACACACTGCACAACAGACGGCTACCAAATTAGAGGAGCTTCAATTGGAATGTCTAAGACACCAAGAAATTTGGATAACTTCTTGCAAGGGAAAAAATTCAACTACGATGGGGCAGTCCAAAGCGCCTTCAAAGATATAATTGATTCCTGTCCAAATGGTTTTTTTAGTAAAGGAATCAATGAACAACCTATGATATGGCACAATTGCATAGATAGCAATGGTATATACTTTTATTAAATAAATATATAATGTTTAAAAGAAATCGACTTTATGTTCCTCCTTTACAAAACGCCAATTTCATATGTTATGACCTAATATTAAGGTATGAGAACTTAATTTACTTTAATATTAAACTTAATTAGGGTGAGTAAATATTTAGTAACAAATCGCATTCGTAGTTTTATCTGTTCTTTTTAGGGTTTCGTAGTAATATTAGGAACCCTCATAATTTCACCCACTCCGTCCGTCCGTCTGTCGGTCTGTTTGTCTGTCTGTACACTCTTATAACTTCTGTAATTATGAAATGAATATCTATTTAAGATGGAATTTGGTATATTTACAGATTGTGTATAGATCTCAGTTTTGGAATCATGAAATGTTAATCATATTATCCTCCTTAGACAAGTCCTGACATGCCCTTGGTTAGGTTTTTATTTTTTCCCTTAAGTGTTCGCAATTACCGGACTCTCCCCTAATCATTGCTATTATCTGTTTTTTCGCCTTTGAACTGATCACAACACCCACACTGAACACCTGATCGTAGTAAGTTCTTAGTACTACTATTGTTTTTGCACTCAAGGATGGAACATGAATAGTAATTATTAAGAGCTTTTTAATAAAACATGCGTATGAAAATCACCGGCAGTACACGTCACAATACGTAAGCAAAGCAAAGCAAGTGAGTCAAGTTAAGACTCGCTGTCCTTAACTATGGCACGCGGGCTACGCACACATGCCCCTTTCCTATTGTGTTTAATATTTCGTGGTATTTTCCTAGTAGATCTTTTTTACATGAGAAAATTACAATCTATTGTTATCGACAGGTCGTCGAAGGTAAACGGTTGATGATAAAATTAAATTTACAGCCTAGTCAATACAATAAACAATGGCCCTCCCCATCACTTTAATTAATTACACAAGTTGGAATCGTAAACTTTTCGGTTTTATTACCCAGCGCTGCGACAGACCTCATAATTTGATTGTTTTCCCGTACCTATTATTATATTTGTACCGGTATTTCTAGAAATCTGTAATTACACTTGTTGAAGCACATTGGACAAAGCAGAATAATTCTTAGAAAGAATCTCACAAGCAAAAATTTAAGCTTAAAATTTTGCTTCGTATTGGAATTACGACGGCGACGGAACGATAATACGTATTGGAATTGAAATTCTCCTTAATAGAGTTAAACCAAATTGTAAAAACATTTAAACTATATCTCTAGCATAATAATAAAAATACTTTTATAATAATAATAAAATTACTTACATTTTGTCAGCCCTCCTTCCCGCATATACATCTTCCCGCCTAAGTAAATTATCATGTCAGGGATGCTGAGTTGTGATTTCTGAACGTTATCTAATCCGGGTCGCGACCCAATTTCCGAACTGTTTGTGAAGCGGACATTAATTACAATATTACATGCAAATGACAACATTTGGAACAGATAATGCGGTAATTTATAATGCGGTTTGAGGACCTTGTTATTTATAATATTTTTTTATAGAATTCCTTTTCACTATTTACATGGAATTGAAATTGTAATTGTATTTGTGAGATTTCCACATATTTTTGGACTTTCATTTATATTTAAGTTCAAGTTCAAGTTCAGTTCGTCATCAAGTAGAAATAAAAACTAAACTTTTGTGCGTTTTCACATTACGCGATAAAGATATCCGATATCGCGTGCGACAATGTGAGAGGCTGCTATATCCTATTGGCATGATATCGGATATAGGACCTATATCCAAATCAATGTGAAAACGGGCTTCATCAATGTATTCCGGACCGATTTCGGCTATCGTATTGCGTAATGTATCGCTCTTAGGTTAAACGTAAACTATTCTGTAGATATACACGAGGTGTTCGGGCGACTAAACTTCAGAAATGGCATAAAGTTGTAGAACAAGGGATAGTAAAAATGCCAAGTAACATCGATAAAAACTTTTATTGATACGTAATGACGACTGGAGGTCATTCTTTTCTATTAAGCGTACGTTTCTCCCGACGTCTCACTCTGAAGTTTCTGCTATACAATGACAAAGTTATTTTATTAATTGTAACATTTGATTACGAGACACAGACTATCCATATACGGGACAGGGTTGACCGGACGCGCAGAGGAACGCCAAGACATGGAAAGGACGCGCCCTTTTATCAATAATACTTTACGTTAATCTATCTAACATATATATAATTTGATTTCTAATATCAAAAAATTTACAATGAAAATAGATTTTGTTCTAAAAATAATTCACACGAGCCGCGAACGTAGCCGCGAGCCTGATCTACACGCGTTATCACATTTACAGATTCACAAACCCCAAATCTGCGTGCCTCCCATTCACCACCGGAGAAAATTCAGTACTCGACATCTAAATATTTCATATTTATAAGACTTAAATACAATCTGTGCTTATACGAAAAGGTCCTTCAGTGATGAGCACAGCGAAGCATCACACCCTTCTGTGGTATCCTCCTCGGGTCTATTCGATATCCATCGTTCGGAGTCTCGCACGGAAGCTCGGCTCGTGCTGGGTCGAACTTCAGATTCTTTCTTCACAGAGTCCTTAGCCGCACTGGTACCCGAGGTGGATGGGCCGGGATTATTGCCGCTGCTCTTCCTTAAAAACACTTCTATAGCGCTTCCGAGAGCGCTCGCGTCGACCACAGAGCCGGATGGTTTGTCCCACACGACCGCCGCGGTGTCTTCGGGCGCTGCTTTGGAGTCCGAAGCGAACGTCACTTTAGGTTTTTTAGTTTCCGTTTCCTTCTTCTTTGTGGCTAAAGTTTGATGCCGCCGCACAAACCACGTGGCGCCCGAATCGGACAACTTTTCTTTTAGAGATGTGGCATCGAAACTACTGGAGCGCATATCTGCGAAGCGCCGTGTAAGCTCCGGTTTACCGCATCGGTCTATTTCGGTCGCCGAAGACGTGAGCGCATTTAGCATCAGTTTAAGATCGGTGTCGGTGCATACCACTCCGGCACCCGTTCGTGGTGGAATAGGGGGTGGTGGAGGCATTTCTGAAGCCCGCCGCCTTGCTGGTATCGGCGGCAGCGGGGCACCTATGAAATCGGAGTGCCTGCGGCCGCGGTTTGTGTAGCGCACCGACCCGCTCATGGGAGACTTCTCATCCAGTGGCTGCACCTCACAAACCCTTTCGTTTGAAGTATTCCAAAGCCGCATGCGGACTTTACGCGCTTGAACTATGTCATCCATTATATCCAGTTGAAGATTGTGGGAGCTTCCGAGAGCGTCGGTCGCTGGCGGGCCTGTAAATTATTTTAGTTTAAATTTGTGTCCACACACAATAATCACGTAATTATTACTGCAAAGAAGAAAGAGTGACACAGATTTGGATGTTCGATAAATATGTTAGCCGATTTTAACAAAAATTCAGTCTACGTAAATCATCAATATCTCCTAACCCATATCAGAGATTCATTAAAGATTACGCACATTTTTTAGTGATGGAGTCTCTCCGGTAGCCGAGAGCCGGAAAGGCCGCAATCGATTCCCGTCTGCCTCGCCCGAAAAGTGCCTGGGGCACTCTCGATATTGTTACTACGGAATGTCTGAAACAATTTCAATCTCACTAAAATATTGCTCAGAGTCCGACTTTATACATTTCATATTATGTCAGTACTTAGTTTAGTGTAGATGTTTTTTGTTATAACAAAAGTTCCCTGAAATATTTATTTGAATGCTAACTTTGGGTGTTATATTTTGTGTTGTTTTAGTTTAGTGTACCTAGTTTTAATATACATAAATCAAAGGTGCTCCATGTTTCCTATAATTGTAATTTGATTGGCGTGAGCAGTTTATTGGGTTACCACTTACCTTCGTCCGCCGGGCTGCGGCGGCGCCTGGCTGAGTGTGGCCAAGAACGCGGCCTCGCGCGCCTCTCTAGCGGCACCCTCACCACGCTCTGATAAACGACGTACCTGTAGAAATAATTCATATTAATTACTTATAACACCCCAAAAAGGTATACAGCTGAAAATATTACGTAAATCAATAAAACTAAAAACATAAAAAGCTGTCTGCAGCTATTTGTAATATTTCATTGATAACACTTACCAATTCGTTAACTGAAGGTAGGTCGATTTCACTTTCACATTAAAGTATCCGTTAAAGATGTCAATCGAACTCACCTGGCTAGCCGTAGGTCCGGACGTGCAAGACGGTGTCGGCAGCGAATGCTTCCTGGTCTCCCTCCAGGGGGACAGGTGGTAAGGGTCCGGAGGGGACTCGGTATCCTCGGAGTACCCCCGGTTAGAGACGGGCGGACGGGCCTCGGCCTCCTCCGCGCCGCTCTCCACCACGACGATCAACGGCTCGCCGCCGCCGGCAATGGCCATCGACCCGCGCCGCAACATCGCTGTCGACAAATGATGACATAAATTATTTTTTAACACGATAATACACTTGTTGCCTCTAGATAAAACACTTGTTGCCCCTAGATAATAATACACTTATCGCCCCTAGATAATACATTTGTTGCCCATAGATAATACACTTTTTGCCCCTAGATAATACACTTGTTGCCCCTAGATAATACACTTGTTGCGGAGTTCATGGGTAGCCGAAATCGTTCACCATTAGGCCATCTGTCACTTCGGTTGTAAGGAACTAGGAAACGAAGTAGAAATTGATGTGACCACTAGATGTAGCAAATGTTTCAATAATTACTGTTTAATGAGCGGTGCAATGAACACACCAGACGCTGAGTGCCTAACTGTATTTCTCAGAATTGGTGGAATGAATTAAATCCTAAAATGCAATATTTAAGGCACATTTAAATCCAGTTTAAGGAAAGTAATACGATTAAGTTATGATTTATTTTTCTCAATTATTATTAAGGTGTATTTTTATCTTAATCAAATATTTTATTCAACATGACATACTTAGTAATGACAGTATACACTGATAAGAATTTTCGTAATTTACAAAAAAATAACATTTCCAGATAACTCTCACAAAGTATGGACACCTTCGCACATCGAACTGCTGTACGCCGCGCTGCCTTTGAAGGTTACGCGATCGCCGCGCAGTCGTCGATAATACTCGACGTTAATTATTTTAAACCGACTTTCAATAAACAAGGCGGTTATACGTTCGGCTGTATATATACATTAGGTCATTACATATGAATTTGGCGTTTTGTAAAGGAGGAACATAAAGTCGTTTTTTTTAAACATAATATATTTATTTAATCAAAGTAAATACCATTGCTATCTATTCACTTTTTGCCATCTCATAGGTAGTTCATTGATTCCTTTACTAAAAAAAAAACATTCGGACAGGAAATTATATATTTAGACAGAATTATATATTTAGATCAAAATATTCCTAACTGATTTTACCAAACCTTTTTGTACACTGGATTATGAAAAGTTTTAATTTTCTATTGTTCACGATCTATGGCCGGAATTCTTAGTCGTTGCTTCAGAATGGACTTAAGAATTTCTCGAATAAGTCCGCCTTGTTTGAATGAGTTGAACTTAACACATCATATATTCACAATCATGTCTTAAGATTAACCTTTTTAAGTAATTGATGCTGGAGACTTTCTTATTGAAGAAAATGCTTGAGCATTTCTCATTTTATCTTCAGGTGATTCCGTTTATGTTATGTTTAATAAACCAATCGCGAATAATTTAGTAAATGAGGCATAAATGACATTCATGACAGTATGTTATAAGAAATATACATTGCTAAGCTTCTCCAGTTTTTATTTGAAAAAATAATTATTTAAATTGTTATCAAAATGGCAACTACGAGAAAACCCAGGATGAGCGATATTTATTTCTAAATATATTAAAAAAGTATAATGACATTATTTTCAAATTAAAAAAAGTGATAGTGCTACTTTGAATGGTAAAGACGAAGCTTGGAGATGCACAACAACCCCACGGAGTTGAATTTTTTCCCTTGCAAGAAGTTATCCAAATTTAAAAAAATAATGGTAATCTGTTGGAGGAAGGTCCGAGGAGTACGTTGGATGTCTTAGACAATTGAAGCTCCTTTCAATTTGGTAGCCGTCTGTTATGCAGTGTGTGGTCTAGCGTTGTCCTAAAGCAGCAGTGGTCTAGAGCGAATGACCAACCTCGCTTGTTTAGCAGCTAGCTTTTCCATCACGATTTACAGTTGTTAGCAATAGACATCTGCCGTAATCGTCTGGCCAGATTTAAGAAAGCCGTATTGAACGACACCGGCACTAGTCCACCAAACGCTCACAAGTAACTTTTATTGAGTCAACTTTCGCTTAGGGCAGGCTCATCGTAATGGCTGAAACCTGGCTGGTTCGCCAGGGTTCAGCCATTACGATGAGCGTTTCCGATTATTGTACAGGATCCACTTTTTATTACAAGTAATGATTCGATTTAAAATCCTTTCATTATTGTGCCGGTTGAGTAATGTAACGCAGGAGTCGACGCGCGTTTGTCGGTTTGCGGCACTCAATTCATGAGGTACCCTTAACGTACCTTACCTTTCAAGCTTTTTTACCTGCCCAATTTGCTTCAAGTAGATTAAAATAGTTTTATAACACCGCAGCCTGCAGCTAACTCGGACGTGGTTTGCGATGGATCCGTTTCTACAATAGCCTTCAATTCTTCATTATCAACTTTGGTCTCCGGCCGTCCACGGGGCTTGTTCTGCAGGTCGAAATTTCCAGAACTAAAAAGTGGGAACCAAAAACGCACTGTGTTTTCTTTTGCGACACTGCCGCCATACACATCATTAATCCTTCGAGCCGTTTCTGCAGCACTGGTGCCACGGTGGAACTCGTTCTCGAAAATAATATGATATTTGAAGTTTTCCATTTTGTAAACAATAAGGAAGTTTGAGGAAAAAACAAATAAATTAAGGTTTTTGAAACACAAATGCACGAGTAAATAGCGGTATAAATTTGAAATTGGAATTCCTGACCTAAGCAGATATATTTGAGATCAAAGTGGCCAGTACGACAAAACGCCAATTTGATATGTAAGGACCTAATATATATCTTTATATATATAATTCTACTGTACGTGTGTATGTCACTGAACTCCTAAAAGGCTGCACTGATTTGAATGAATTTTATTGTATGCGTTTGGGTGGCGCCCTGATGGTTTAGATTCACAAATCAGCCCGGCAGGACAACGTCTGTCGGGTTTGCTCGTATATATATATATATTTTGTATGTTCAACGATAACTCCGCCGTCTGTTGACCTATTTTGAAATTTATTTTTATGTAAAGGGTTTTATGTTGTGTTAACGGGACCAACTCCGAAGTTGGTCCCGTTTGCACAAAAATTGCGACCTGATGTTAGGATCCATGAAGAATCGAGGGAACTCCAATCAAAATTTAATGGACACATATAGTGATTTTGACTTTTTCTGAAGTAACCCAAGCATATGCTACCAAAAAGTAAGATTTTGCATCAAGGTATACCCTGGATCCGACTCCTTTATTCTGACTCCTTATTGATACATGATTGGGGATATCGGCGTTGATTAAAGAACTACAAGCATAAGCCACTATGTCAATTAAAGTAATCATCATCACCACCGTCATCACACCATAAATCATGACATAGTGATGATATAATAGGTACTTCTCATAGTATTTTACACCGACACGGATATCTTTGAACATTACTCTGCCGTTTATATACCGATTATAATCCGAAATTGGTCTCATTGTCACCAAAGCGGTGACCTGATGATGGCATACACGAGGAATCGAGGGAACTTCTCGAAATTTATATGGACACATATAGTGATTTTGACTTTATCAGAAGTAACCCAAGCATATGCTACCAAAAAGTAAGATTCTGCACCAAGGTATACCCTGGATCCAAAAGCACTGAACATAACTCCTCAGTCTTTAAATAATTGCAAGCATATGCCATTATGTAACTTACAGTCATCATCACCATCATCTTATATACCTAATGGAAGCTTGGAGCGTATTCAATTATACATTCGATCGCTTATTTTAAACGTTCTTAAAATGTATTAATAATAAAAATTTTACAAATATCACTAAAAAAGGAAAAAATATTATTATTTTTAAACAAAAAATTAAACCGACCTCCAAAGTAAAAATGCACAAAAAAGTATGAAATAAATGTTATTTTCTAAATAATTCCCTTTTTAAATTTGGCTAAAATTTTAACAATTTCTCTACTCAATCTTCAAAATTTTAAAGTCGGTACCAGCCAACTTGAACGCGAGTACTATTTAAATATAGTTTTATCAGGATGTTGTTCGGGCTGGTACCGACTTCAAAATTAAAAAGATTGAGTAGAGGAATAGGTAAATGCGCTTAATGCTAGACCCGGAATCTTTCTCCCTCTCTCATTCAACGTTAGAACGCGATAGACTGATTTTATACCGTAGCGCAGATCTGAACGTCGGTTTAACGCGTCGGTGAAATTGGGGCTTATTTTTGGAATAAGAATACTGATAAAATGATGACTAAACTACAGTAAATATCTTCTCTAAATAATATATAGTATTTGCTTGATATACCAAGGATAAATATAAATGTCTGCTAGAGCTGTACAAGAGACATAAACCACTTATCAGAAAATTGCGGAGCGACGCTTCGTTTCAGAGCCTTTGAAGTGAACGCAAACTAAAGCACCCTCAATTCTGAACGACGATTGGTCACATAGAAGTCTATTCAATAGTGTCCAAGATATTCTGGAAACGTAGGTATTTAAATAACATTCATTTTCATTTTCTGTGTTGATAAAAATCGCTGCTCCTTTTTAACCGACTTCCAAAAAAGGAGGCGGTTATACATTCGGCTGTATCTAATTATATATTTAACTTTTTTGTATGTTCAACTATTACTCCGCCGCCTGTGGACCGATTTTGAAAATTTTTTTTTTGCTGTAATGGGTATATAATTCCAAATAGATATTTTTGATACCAAAGTGGTGACATGATGATGGGATTCATCAGGAATCGAGGGCACTCCTCGAAATTCATATGGACATATATAGTGATTTTAACCTTTTCTGAATTAGTCTAAGCATATGCTACCAAAAAGTAAGAATTTGCACGAAGGTATACCCTGGATCCAAAAGTACTGAACAGATCTACCGAGTCCTTATAGATACATGTTTGGGGATTTCGGTGTTGCTTAAAGAACTGAAATCATATGCCACTATGTCAATTAAAGTAATCATCATCACACCATCACATTATGATGATAATAGGTACTTCTCATAGTCTTTAACACCGACATGTATTTCTTTGAACATTACTCTGCCGTTTGTCGACGCATTTGCTAAATTCTTTTGTTGTTGTAAAAAGTCTAATTCGAAATTGGTCCCAAAGTAACCAAAGTGGAGACCTTATGATGGTTTCCATGAGGAATCGAGAGAACTAAAAATTTATAAGAAAATTAAAGTGATTTCGACTTTTTAGCCAACTTCCAACAAAAAAAGAAGACGATTATACGTTCGGCTATATACCTAGTCTTGCCATAAATACTGAAACAAAGAAAATAAATCTATTGCAAATAACATTTATTACTTTTACAGTGTGTTAGTTTAATACATAAATATAAAACAATTTAAAATATAAAAAGCTTATTTGAAGTGGTCTCCATTGGCTGCAATACAGTCCTTTAAACGTTGAGGCCAGTTATCAATAGAAGCACGCACTCTTTCCATGGGAAAATTCTTCACTGCCAATCGTACGGATTGTTTTAGGGACTCCAAATTATCATGGCGTTTAGAGCAAGCCGTACTCTCTAAAACTGATCATAAATCATCATCCAGCGGATTAAGATCGGGACTAGACGACGGCCAGTCTTCAGCTCTGATGAAGTCTGAAACGTTCGTTTCCAACCTAGACTGCGTAGACCGAGCTTTATGACCCGGCGCCGTCTTGCTGGAAGGACCATTCTTCGTTATTGAACATGGTGTTGTTAAAGGGCTTCACTACCTTCTCAAGAATGGTATCTTGATATACTTGTGCCGATGTTTTGATACCTTTTTCACAAAAGTATGGCTCAGTCACTCCTTCATAGCTTCAATACCCCACCAAACCATCACTGAAGTCGGATAGTGCCCACGTTGCCCACTCTGTCGACTAATTGGGAAGCTTCCTTAGAGCTTTGAGCATAAATACGGTCATTTTGTTTGTTAAAATGTTGCTCAATTGTAAAAAAATTCTCATCCATAAACAAAATTTTTCTGTGACATCCCTTTGCGTACCGCTTCAGTAGTTGTTTCGATTTACCACCCTATTCTTTTTTTAAATTATCAGTTAAGAAATGACCAGTACGTCTCTTATAGGCTGCAAGTCCTAAGCCATCTTTTAAAATACGCGACATGGTTCTAGATGCTATCTTCCTCTGCCGAGATAAAATCTTTTGCTTTCGGACAGGATTTTTTCGAATTCTTTCCCTTACTGCTTTGACCACCTTTTTAGTACGAATACTACGTGGACGGACAGATCTTTTTCTGTCACAAACAGAGGAGGTCTCATTGTACGTATTAATAGCCCGGTACACAAACTTTTTACTAATACCAAGCGTATGGAGAGTTTTAAATGCATTTGGCTCCATACCTACTTTGTAATCACAGCGATTCGGTTTTCTTTATCACCCCACTCCATTTTAATATCGCAAAATATTGTACAATGTATTGGCGCCAAAATGAGAAAACGAACAATCATATAAAAATGACAGATTCCAAATACAAATGTATGTTTTGTTTATTTTTAATTGTAACAGTATATATGGCCAGACTAAGTATATATATATATATATATATATATATATATTTGTATGTTCAACGATAATTCCGCCGTCTGTCAACCGATTTTCAAAGTTCTATTTTTGATGTAAAGGGTGTAATCTCAAATTAGTCCCGTTATCTCCAAAGTGGTGACCTGATAATGGCGTCCATGAGGAATCGAAGGAACTCCTCGAAATTTATATCGACACATGTAGTGATTTTAGGTTTTTCTAAAGTAACCCAAGCTTTAGCTACCAAAAAGTAAGATTTTCCACCAAGGTATAACCCTGGATCAAAAATCACTAAAAAGAACTCCTCAGTCTTTAAAGATACGCGTTTGGAAATTTCGACATTGTTTAATGAACTGCAAGAATATGCCATTATGTAGCTTACAGTAATCATCATAATCTTATATACAATATCTAATAGAAGCTTGGCGCTTATTCAATTATATATTCGATAGTTAATTTTAAAAGTTCTTAAAATGTGTTAATAATAATATAACAATTATAATAATATGACTAAAAAGGGAAAAAATATTATTTGTAAATAAAAAATTAAACCGACTTCCAAAGTAAAAATACACAAACAAGTATTACATAAATCTTACTTTCATAATAATTCCCCTTTTAAATGCGGCTATAATTGTAACTATTTCTTTACAAAATCTTCATAATTTTGAAGTCGATACCAGCCAACTTAAACGTGAGCTCTATAAAATAATGGTTTATCAGGATACTTTTTTGTGTATTTTTACTTTGGAAATCGGTTTAATACTCGTATTAAAGTAACTCAAGCATGTGCTACCAAAAAATAAAATTTTGTGCCTAGGTATACCCTAGATCCAAAAGCACTGAACAGAACTCCTTAGTCTTTAAAGATACGCGTTTAGAAATTTCGGCATTGTTTAAAGAACTGCAAGCATAATATGCCATTATGCCACTTACAGTAATCATCATCATCATCGCTACCCATCTTCTAACGATACAGCAATATATTATTATTATGGTGACATAGGTACTCCTCTTAGTTTCGTATATTTAATGCTTGCTACATTTACTACATTTACTGCTACATTTTTTCCATCGAATACTACAATATATATATAATTATTAGTTAATAATATAGTCTCTAATCATTATCATCACCAACTCGAACGTGAGTTCTATAAAATATTGTTTTTATCAGGATGTTGTTTGGGCTGGTACCGACTATAAAATAATGAAGATTGAGTGGAAAAATAGTTAAAATTATATCCGAATTTAAAAGGGGAATTATTTATAAAATAAGAATTATTGCATACTTTTTTGTGTATTTTTACTTTGGAAGTCGGTTTTAATTTTTGTTTAAAAATAATGCTTCTAATGTTGCTTTAAAGTTAATAATATCAGATCACAGCTATTCTATTATTTTACAGCTTAAAATATCCAAGACCCAAGTAGTCTTTAAATTACCACTAGCTATTAAACTCAAAGAAACCCGTAACCATACTTAGGTAAGTTTTTATTAAAATATATCTCGAATGTAATGTATTCACATACCTACTTGTGCAAAAAGTAAAATACCAAAGCT
This sequence comes from Phengaris alcon alcon, assembly GCA_037179445.1. Classification (NCBI taxonomy): domain Eukaryota; kingdom Metazoa; phylum Arthropoda; class Insecta; order Lepidoptera; family Lycaenidae; genus Phengaris; species Phengaris alcon. The sequence goes on from JAYRCH010000029.1 coordinate 10,577,713, forward strand.
GTGTGTTTCCATAAATTGGAACGTTTTCATATAGACGTGGAAGCAATACTACTGGACATAAATCAACAGGTACTACGTCGAAGCTTTTAGGGCTGATACATACGAAAGCTCGATCCATCAGTGATTACTTTTAATAATTGATGACGGTCATTTTTCTTGTCTTTTCTACCGCTTTTAAATTTCTAAATTGTTTTAAATCTATATTGGCATAACATGTATCTTCATGGGTGAAGACACTGACCTCTGAAATACAGTTTACACTAGTGCTGGGGTCAGGGACTTTAGATATGTGAACTGCTTTGTGTCAATAACGAATTTATTTATTTAGAAATTTTTGCTTGACATAATGGCGACAAAAGCTCATTTTTATAATATACAGGGCGTAATCAAAACAGACGCATACTCTGGAACTATACTGTGGGATAGTTAATTCGTCCTCAGTCTTTGAACTTTAAGATAAATATACATATTATACTATTCTTTTGATGCAATTTTTTTGGTAAATAAATTATTAAGTACTATTATCATTGAAACATATAATGAGTATACTTACTATACTCGTATATCTGTATGGCTCCGATTTCAATTAACTAGTCAAGCTTATGACTTAAAAGTTAAAACACGTGTAGAAGTTCGAGTAGTTAGGTACCTAGGTTAAAAAGTTGTCAAATCAAAACTAAAAGTACATAGAGGAATAACTCTTTCATATATTTTATTTGATTAAAGAGAAACTTCCCGGATTTCCCCCGTCGACACAACGACGGCGACAACCCTGGCGGGCTGGCACTGACCTAATTCAGCGACCTCGCGCGCAGGAAAATAAGCTGTATCCCTTTGAATACTGCAACTATTGTAAAAACGAGTTTACTGAACGAATATTTACAGTGGAGTTGATTATGAAGATAGCTTGATTTCCGCACCATTCATAACCACCACCATTCATATAACCATAGAAGTAAAGTGGGAAACGGTTCTTTTCTCAAAGTATTGATGGTAATTAATTCCAAGTTTCTAGCCTACTAGGGGTTGGCGGATCTTACATGTTTCTGGAAATGTTTAGCCTCTATATAGATCTACCCCCTTACTAATAAGAATATTTACACAATGGATAAGCTATACAATGTTTTGTCCTTGTCTGTCAAGCGACTTTTCCAACGTATCAGACAAGGACAAAACATTGTATAGCTTATCCATTGTGTAAATATTTTTATTAATAAGGAAGTCCTTATTAATAAAAATATTTACACAATGGATAAGCTATGAAATCTTTATAGTAACCTTACTGTAAAGATTTCATCGTTTACGAGTTTTAAGACACCGCCCGAGTTTTATCTTACATCCTCTCGAACTCAATGCAAGCGATATTCGAGAAATGACTGCAAATGCTAATGCTTGACAAGCTATTGTAAGCTTCGCTTGCCCTGACCCGGTTTTCTCGTGTAAGCTTATCGGAAAACGGTTTATAAGTAAAGTTATTTGTAATACCAATTTCAGGTGAGAAACTTCTGCTGGGTACAAGTTACACCGTATGTTGTAAATGGTAAGGTCGTGCTAATAGAAATATTATTACGATTACTTTAAACGAGCTAATCTTGTATATAATATATAATTGCAATCTCGGTTACTGGTGCAAGTATTTCCATAAAATTTTGGTATGCAGGGAGTTTTGGGGGAGAAAAATCAATCTAGATAGGTCTTATCCCTGCGAAACTGCGTTTTTAAGTTATATATCTTTTTTCTTTCGTCGTGCTGCAATCCGACTACTATTATAAATGCGAAAGTTTGTGAGGATGGATGGATGTTTGTTACTCTTTCACGCAAAAACTACAGAACAGATTTCGATGAAATTCGGTATGGTAGTAGTTTAGGCTCTGGATTAAAACATAGGCTACGTTTTATCCCGAAAAAGTACAATCTTCCCGTGGGATACTGTATTTACGTGGGCGAAGCCGCGGGCAAAAGCTAGTATAACAATAATTTCGACTCTAAAATGTCAGTCCCGTTGGCAGTTTGGTATGCGTATGTGTTATTTTTGCGTAGTACGTAAATTCGGAATGTGGTTGGTTTGAATCCTAGTAAGATATTTTTGCATAAACGTATATATTATAGACGAGGCATGTTGAGGAAAAAAGTGTCTACAGTTAAATGGCCCCACTTTGGAGATTTTTGTGGCCATTTTGACATTTGAAGTATGGTGAAAACAAAATGGCTGACATTTGATGTATGGTCAAAACCAAGATGACGTAACTTTTTCTTGTATGAAGATTTGTTCTGTCAAATGTACGTCATAGCCTATCTTGAGTTTTGAAATCTTTGTATTTTTGTGATACTTTTTTTTTAAATAAGCTACCCACCCAGGTACTTTATTACTATGCGACATTTCCTAAATAATAGTTTTACTTTGCTCGATGTTTTTGCATATATTTTAATCCGAAATAACAAATAATAATGACTAGCTTTTGCCTGCGGCTCCGCCCGCGTAAATACAGTATCCTACGGGTACTTTTCCGGGATAAAATGTAGCCTTTGTTTTAATCCAGAGCCTAAATTACTACTCTACCAAATTTCATCAAAATTCGTTCAGTGGTTTCTGCGTGAAAGAGTAACAAACATCCATCCATCCATACATCCACCCATCCTCTCAAACTTTCACATTTATAATTGTATATAAGTATAAGACTTATTCCATTCAAACTTAACTTTTAAGAGCTTGGTTCTTGTCGATGGAGTAATATATACATCATGGCAAGTTATAACTTATACTTAAAGAAGGTATGATATCATAATTCAAAGGGCATAAGTAATTGTAGAAATTCCACATAACCCTAATAACTTCTCGGAGATGCCGCAAGGGTCTTATTAAAAAGAAAGTTGATCTTGATAAGTTTAAAATATTCAGACCGTACATTAAGGAGCATAAAAGTGAGCCGTCGCGTCGGCTGCGGGACATGGAAACACACTCAAGATCAAGCGCGAGCTCGTTAAATGGAAATAAGGGAGGAATATGTCTACTTTTATTTGCCGAAGGATAAGTATTTTAATAACTCTGCAGTCGTAACTAGATGACGATTTGCTAGCGATATTCTAAGGTTTGTATAGAATTCGAGTCATTCAAACGAATGAAAGTGGAAAACATTAAAAGGAGTTGAGTTGTTAGGTCTCATTTTACATTTAATCTTATACCTTTATATATATAATTCTACTGTACGTGTGTTGTCACTGAACTCCTGCTAAACGGCTGGACCGATTTGAATGAATTTTATTGTATGCGTTTGGGTGGCGCCCTGGATGGTTTAGATTCACAAATCAGCCCGGCAGGACGTCTGTCGGATCCGCTCGTATGTATATAAAAATGAATTGCAAAACCTGTGTCTCGCTAAAACTCGAGAACGGCTGGACAGATTTGGCTAATTTTAGTCTTAAAATAATTGTGGATGTTCAGGGAAGGTTTAAACGATGAGTAATTTTGGAAAAAAAATCGAGGAGAAAAACAAAAATGACGATTGAACATAGTTAATACAGAACAACATCGGTCGGGACAGCTAGTTAAATATAGATATGTCTTAAAAATGGTTTATTGATCGTGGTCTTTCGATTTCGTGGAAAATACGCATGGCAATTTTTGCCAGTGGTCCCCACGACATTACTTTCGTAAGTGATACTCCTGTGACCTCGCTCCTACTATAGCTTCACATATTCGGTATTTTCCACGAACACTTAATCAATGTATGCATCGTATCTTCATGAAATATTGATATACGAGCGTGTGTAAACTACCTCAGACCATTAACCACGTATTTGCTGGAGCTGGAGGCAATAATGTGGGTAACGAATACAATTAACGAGTAACGCCGTGACGAAATGTATCCTGTTGAAAGCTTCATTTACATTTTATCCATCCTGCTTAAATATTACTTACATCAATTTACTTAAATCTCTAAAAATTACAAAATCTAACAAATGTGAAATCTATTTTAGATATTAGATACTAGTTGTCCCGACACACGTTGTGTGTGTCTTAACTACGAACTGAAATAAATAAATAACCAAACAGGTAAACTGCAAGCACCTTTAGATATTTGACAGTCAAGTGACAAATTAAACAGACTGAAGAGTTACTATGAGAAAATCCATTCGTCGTTTTTAGTATTTTCCCCGCAGTTGTTCCAATGTCTCTCATCGTTTAATACTTCCCCGAACTACCCAATGATTTCACGACCAAAATTAGCCGAATCGGACGAGCCGTTCTCGAGTTTTAGCGCGACATTGCAATTGAATCCTTATAGTTTCGCTCTGTCCGTCCGTCTGTCTGTCTGTCTGTCTATCCGCGCTTCTAGCTTCCGTAATTATTGGATGTATGGAATAATTTGGAATAGTTAAAGACTGTGTAAGGTGTATAGATTTCGGTTTTACCATCATAAAATAATATGAATTTTACATTTTAAGGGTGGCTCTACACGGTGGTTGAATACACGTGAAATGGGCATGAAAAATATTTTTTCATTATACCCCATTATCGTCGAATGGTATTTTAATATAAAGGTAATGTCAACTATTTTCGAGTAATCAGCCTCCAAAATGGTTTATAAGTTGGTCCCCCTGGCATTTCTAAACTGTGAGACTTAGAAAATTGCAATTTTTCATGCTGATAGATTATGCTAAATACTCTTTAGGAATTTTTTTATACTATATAAATAATTTTGAACTAAATAGGACAATAACTTTTGAAGTAATTCAAAGAAAACCTATTGCGCATTGATAGTTACGGAACCCTCCTTAGACATGTCGTGACATGGCTCTTGGTTAAGTTATTTTCATTTGAGGTACCTACTGATTTCTAAAAATGATTGTAAGGTACCTACTATATACCTTACAATCATTTTATATAAAATATTTGATGCGAATTAAAATCAAAAGAAAACTTGAAACTCTATGTAGGTACTTAACTACTTACTGTAGTTAAAAAATTTTTTTTTTTCAAATATAAATGAAACTTCAATCAAAGCACATCAAAGTTCTCACCCACGATGCGCGGTACGTACTGTTGTTCACAAAGCAATAGTGACTGCTAGTATACATTGTCATAATTTAGTCATGTTGAGGAAAGGTTTACCATTACATTTTTCTATCATTGTTTAGCCAGATGTTATGGAACTGTTGTACTTATGTACACGAGTCTACGACACAAGGCAGAATTAATTATTATGTAAACCAGCATGGAAAGCAATTACTTTATTTTTTATTACTGAGAAAAGTATAAATCCCTTCTAATAGAATCCCTGGAAACCCAACTGAAACTAGCGCAGACCGCAAGGCATCGATAGCTAGACACATCTGTGTTTCAGCAAGAAAAACAATGCATACGAAGTTACCTACTCATAACATGCGTAGGTTAATTAATGTATTTGTCGCCTCCGTGGTCCAGTGGTTTAGAGCTTGGCTCTCGACTCCGCAGGTCGTGGGTTCGATTCCCGCGTTGACATAACAAAAATACGTTGTTTTCAAGTCTGGTTAGGACAATGCAGGCTGATCACCTGATTGTCTGACAAGAAAGATGATCCATGCGTCGGATGGGCATGTAAAAACTAAAAAGTCGGTCCTGCGCTCGATCTCGCGCCTGTCGTGTCGATCATCCGTCCCGGGTGTCACCGGCCGGCCACTGTCACTGAAACCGGTGTGGAGAACTAATTATTAAGTTAGTGTGGAAAATTAACTTAAAATATAATATTTTTAATTAATTAGGTTAGGTTTAAATATTTTTTCTCATTAAGGCATAAGACATAGACTCACATGAGAAACAGAAAATAACAAAAATTTGTCGGGTTGCGTTCGACAGTTCGCTAAACCACTCAGTGTTTTTAAATAAATAAATAATATTATTTTATTCAAAGTTGGAAAGCAGAATATATTACAAGTATAGCATGTTAACACTTAAACATATTAATCATTGTTTTTCGATTAAATAATGTAGTTTGGATTTAAAAACATTGAGTGAATGTAAATTTCGTATTTTTGAAGGTACCTTTTTTATTATAGAAACGTGATCCTTTAGACATCTAAAGGATTAATTTTTTCCATGAATTGTTCCACATTTTGGTAGTACCAGAAGGCTGGTACGTCGGTTGATAGTTGCCGAGTTTACTTTTGTCTTTGCGGTCGATAAATGTGAGGTAAGTTTAGTTTGTATTTTATTGTTGAGACTGTTTCACACAAAGACGCAAGTAGTAAAATTAAATCATTTCCCAAGGTTCTTTATTTTTGTGTCATTATACTTTTTTGATAGCAGTAAGACGTGGTAGTGAAAATAACATTTTAATAAATTTTTGACATTAGAAATGTCTTTTGTTCGCTCCAGTGTTGGCTCCGATTACACGAAAATGTGCGATCCCCTTATATTTCGAAGCGTTATGAAGATAATATTAAAAAAAGAGGCTCAAAAGACGCGTATTCACGAGAGCTGTAAGGTGAAAAAGAATTAATTGAGAAAGTCAAAAATGAAAAATTTAGGGCCGAAATAGTGAAACAAATTTCATTTTTTTTTTCGAAACTTTGATTTTGGCTCTAGAATACTTTGGAAACGAAGAATGATATAAAAAATTTGAGAAAACCGCCGCTGGAAAATTTTGTCAGCTACAATTTGAGCCTAAAACAAAGACGATCGGATTAAGTGGTTGCCCTGTATCCTAACCTTTTTTAAAAAAGTGAAAAAGTCGACAATTATTCAAAACTTCGATACGCGTGTGGAAATTTTGCAATTTTTGTTTGTTCACAGTCGTTATGTCGAGGATATATATGTTAATCTAAGAATAAAATAATTATCATTCAACGCTGTAGTTTAATTTAGTAACCTTTTCCTTATCCCGGCTTTCTCGTCGCTCAGCGACAAAATTTTTTCGAATTCCGTATATTCATTTCCAATGTCCTCGATAGTCGTGTGAGGCACGAAATCTGTGAAGTTTTGCAGAATTAGAATAGTTTATAGTTTTTAGTTTATAGTTTTGGTGTTGCACTTCCCCACATTTCAATTAGATGCAGAATATGCGGTTTGACAAGCACTAGGGCATTGTAAATTGTGTATCTAAATTTATGTGGTATAAATGCGTAATGCGAGCAATATTGCGTCAGGAGCCAAGGAGAGATGAGAGTCTGATTCTAATATGGCTATTCCAGGTAAGAGCATTGTCATCTGTAATCCTAGATATTTTAATTTTGTTGCAGAGTACACGTATATACCATACAATTTGTACCTATATGTGTAGGTATAGGTACAAATTGTGAGTACGGATGAGAGTGAAATTTGGCACAGTTAAAGTTTATGCTGAGGAAGACGTGCGAAAAGCTTAAATTTCTTAAAATAATGCTTAGAAATACATAAAGTTATTGAAAATATCAGCAACACACACTACCATGGATTTGGTTATACGTACACACACACACACACACACGTATTAATTATTGTCAATGCCTATGAGTTTTGACATTCGGATTCATCGTGAAAAACATGAAATTTTATTTTTCGTAATTATAATGGAACTGGACTAATATTATTTTATAATTATTACATTAATAATTATAGTTTAAAATTGTTATCGCTACCTCAGTTAGCTCACAGTCACACTACCTACCGTGCGTTTGATATAATTTTTATTACAGGTTGACGTTTGTCAATCTGTCACAACATTTTTTTTTTAATTTTTTCTATCTAAGAGGCAAAAAAAAACAAGATAATATATAAAGTTTCAATATAAAAAATAATATAGCTGTCTCTCACATTATCGCGCGTGATAAGCGACATCGTATCTCATAATGTGAATGCGGTTTTACCAGAATGCTGAGTGGGCTGAATGCCTAGGGCGGCAAATTTTAGGGGGCGGCAAATGTGGCCTAAAAAGTTTTTTGTCTTACAGAACTTTAGTACTGTATAGTAACTGTATAAGTACTGTATAGTACTGTTTAGTACTGTATAGTACTATTTAGCACTGATTAGTACTGTTTAGTACTGTTTAGTACTGTTTAGTACTGTTTATTACTGTTTAGTACTGTTTCGTACTGTTTAGTACTGTTTCGTACTGTTTAGTACTGTTTAGTACTGTTTAGTACTGTTTAGTACTGTTTAGTACTGTTTAGTACTGTTTAGTACTGTTTAGTACTGTTTAGTACTGATTAGTACTGTTTAGTACTGTATAGTACTGTTTAGTACTGTTTAGTACTGTATAGTACTGTTTAGTACTGTTTAGTACTGTTTAGTACTGATTAGTACTGATTAGTACTGTTTAGTACTGTTTAGTACTGTTTAGTACTGTTTAGTACTGTTTATTACTGTTTAGTACTGTTTAGTACTGTTTAGTACTGTTTAGTACTGTTTAGTACTGATTAGTACTGTTTAGTACTGTTTAGTACTGTTTAGTGCTGTTTAGTACTGTTTAGTACTGTTTAGTACTGTTTAGTACTGTTTAGTACTGTTTAGTACTGTTTAGTACTGTTTAGTACTGTTTAGTACTGTTTATTACTGTTTAGTACTGTTTCGTACTGTTTAGTACTGTTTCGTACTGTTTCGTACTGTTTCGTACTGTTTAGTACTGTTTAGTACTGTTTATTACTGTTTAGTACTGTTTAGTACTGTTTAGTACTGTTTAGTACTGTTTAGTACTGATTAGTACTGTTTAGTACTGTTTAGTACTGTTTAGTGCTGTTTAGTACTGTTTAGTACTGTTTAGTACTGTTTAGTACTGTTTATTACTGTTTAGTACTGTTTAGTACTGTTTAGTACTGTTTAGTACTGTTTAGTACTGTTTAGTACTGTTTAGTACTGTTTAGTACTGTTTAGTACTGTTTAGTACTGTTTAGTACTGTTAAGTACTGTTTAGTACTGTTTAGTACTGCTAAGTACTGTTTAGTACTGTTTATTACTGTTTAGTACTGTATACTACTGTTTTGTACTGTATAGTACGAGTATACCTATTTTACACTAACATCTGGATCCAAAAAAATACTTATTTATTAAAATACATATATTCAAGTTTAATGCACTATGTAGAACTAGACTTGGATCCCTTTGTTACTAAAGTTGCTAAAGCATGATCTGAATTTAATAAAAAAATTTTTTTTGGATTTTGATGTATGATGTGAGTATGGTACTTGTATTATTTGTAAGTATATTGTCAAAATTTCTAAGCTCAAATTTCCATGTACTTAGATCTAGGTTCATATCTTATTATTATTGGTAGCTTGTGATTTCTGTTAAGTTTGTATAATTTTATATTTTATATTATTATATTTATAGCTATTAGTGGAAACCTATTATTGGCTTAACTCTCAACTGTCTGCTTTCTACTTTTTATTTATAAGCTGTTGGTTCCCCGATTAAATAAATAAATATTTATTCAATAGAAACCTGCAAAATTAGACATTTTTGCTCGCTCGCTTTCAACGTACAGAACATAATAATGTTATTTCTAATATTTTGTAATCTATGGTCTATTTTGCTCTGTTGATTATTCCAAAGAATAAACCGTTTCAGAAAGGTATTTGTTACAAATTAAACCGTTACAATTGAAAAAAAAAAAATGATTTATCCAATTTTATTCCGCGAAATTAGAGACATTTTTGCTGGCTCGCTTCACTCGCTCGCTTTCAACGTACAAAACATAATATTATGATTATAATGTATTTTCCGCTGTTGTTTTTATTTATAGAATACACACTTTCAAATAGCTATTTGCTACAAATATCAACCAGGACAATTGCAAAAAACTACAATTGTACTCTTGATAAGTATAAGAAGAGTAATTCTGAGAAGGAAGTTTGGGGGGGGGGGTCAAAAACTGAAGAGCCTAGGGCGGCAAATGTGTTAAGCGCCATACTCATAGTATCAATAGTGTCAATAATTTATAATTTTTGCCGTCAAGTCCGCGGCCTTGGATTTGCAGGTTGGACCGTGAGTAGGTATGGCGCTTAAATCTGACACTGTAAATGTAAAAGACAAAATTTACACATTTTTATTGCGTATCTAAGAGACAAAAGAACCCAAAAAAGTGAAACTAAATAATTTAAATATGAATTATTATGCTCGAATTTCGACCACAGGGCGATCTCTAGTATCATATTATTGTAAAATAATTGTAGGAAGTGTATAAATGTAATGAGTATAATAATTGTCATACCTGGTTAAAAAGGGTACATGGGCATTATGTCTGTACTTTGCTTTTATTGGATAAAAATACATAGGCGAATTAAAAACCTGCCTCATTTACAAATCTCATTATTCTCTTTCACTGTTATCATGATCTTCGCAATCAACAAGGAAAATAAATAATTATGCCATTAACGCACTTCTGCGTCATCTCAACCACCCTTCACGTACAACGGCAATAAAATACGAAGGACATCAAAGAAGGCAGTTAAAGGCTAGTCGTAAACCGAGTGTCGGCTGGTACTGGTGGTGGGCGCTAAATATCGTTTGAGTGTAGAGTGTTTTTCACTCCGCGGTTTTGGATTCTATTACACTATTAAAGCTAATATTTACGCCATTTTGGGGTCTTCAAGTTTGTTACACAGTTAGTTATGTCTTTTTATGCTACTCGCCTTTCTGTAAGAGTTTGCAACTTCTAAATTAATTGAGAGTGTAATTAAGCTTTATATAATATTACTCACTTCACCGAAATATACATAATTCATTTTTTTTTATGTGATGATTAGGTAGTAGGTGCAATTATATTTTGAATCAGGCATAATTTATTTTTAATATTATTGTGATGAGAATAATAGCTGGATTATTCATTATTTAGGAGAAAACGATGAACGACAAATAAATAAACATGCTTCACTACATTTTACACCGTCAGGCGTGTCAGAAATCACTCGGCGAGCGTTCATTCTGTGTTTGTAGCGGAAATTCATAATAAAATGTAACTAGTCGTGAAGTTTCAGGTGTGAACATAACTATGTTCCCACTAATGAACCAGTTCCAAAAACAATAATTTTCAGTTTTGCAAGGATTATTCAATAGTATCCAACGGTTATATTCTTTAAACCAAATGTTTAGTTTAAAATGATTGGGTAATTATTCTTTTCTCACAATAAAACATTAACTCCTGTTTCTTTTGGTGATGCCCTAGATTTTCAGAATCTGTAACGTCAAGTAAGATTTTAGGCTTGGTATTTAACAACAAACTCATTGCTTAACCAACAAAAATCCTTCCGTTTTAATAACTAGAGCCATATAAGATTTATATAATATATTATAAGTATATTATAGTAAAAATCATTCAAAGTGTGGTAGTAGCAATATATTAAAGAAAAATAGTTTTAAATGATAGCGCCACAATTATCCTATATTAAATACACCGTAAATATCCTATATTTTCGGTAAATATTCAGTGATTTATGAAGGTTCGGGATAAAACACGGAGACACGATCTGGGCAAAGGTTCTGAGACTTTTGGGGAGTGTAATCAACGCAGACAATAACGCTGATCGGGTTAGTATCCGGTAAGCTCGAGCTGAATACCGAACAAATTGATGGCTAAATAAATTTTAGGTTAGTGTCCTTTTAATATTATGGGCGGAAATCATTCTGTATGCCTCACGATACGAATAATAAGTATTAAAAAATGTAAACAAATTACAGTACAGTAGTAAAATGTAAAAACAGCATTATTATAAATGTATGTCGTATTGACTAACGGCCGGTTTCAATAACCTATCTATCAATAACTATTTGTTAAACACGTCGATTCAATCATTTAATCATTCAATTATTTGCCGGATTTTTGCGATACAAATTTGACATTTTTAACAGATAGTTAGTAGTTAGTCAATCAGTTAGTCGTTAGTCTCTATCAACTCTATAAAGGACGAAAAAATTCAAATGTCGATAAAATCAAATACTGGTACAATAACCAGTATTTGATTTTATCGACAATATAGACGAGTAAAAATGAGAGTGCTTTTGTGTACTGCGCACACACTTGGGCACTATAAAATTACTCCTGCGTAACTGATTTTATCGACGTTTGAATTTTTAAAGGTTTTTCAAATTGTTTTATTTTTCCATTATTAGAAGTCTGAAGTGTATTAGAAGTAATAGTTTTAAACGTGTTCTTTTTATCAATTAAACAAACTACAGGCTTAACCCTTTTTACCTAGATATGACAATAGTTATTATGCTCAGAAAATATATAAATTTCTTAAAATTATGTTATCTTTATATATATATATATATAAAAGTATGTCGTCTTAGTTACACTATTAATAACTCAAGAAGGGCTGAACCGATTTGGCAGAAAATTGGTGGGGAGGTAGTTTAGAACCAGGAGAACTCAAAAATCCTCGAGTCTCTCTGTCTGTATGTTCGTGATAATCTAAAAAACTACTGAAAGGATTTTCATGCCATTTACATTTACAGACAAAGTGGTTCCTCAGGAAAGCTTAGGACGATAATATTTTGTTAAGGTTTTGTGGAAATATTTGATTTATGATGATAAATGTTTAAGGTGTCGAAAAAAATCAAGCCGTTTGGGAGCTTTTATCGAAAACGCTGCCTAACCTAACCGTTGGATGTAAATAACAAAACAATGTATTTTGGGATTGTTTCTCTTTTATAGGTCTACAAAAATGTCCGCGATGGCATAGATATGTTTATCTTTTAAGGATAGGTTATTACCCATTCTAAGATAAAAAAATTTAATCAGAAATAACGTGGTATTTTCAGAAGCGATTTAGATGGATACAATTTAATTATCCTTATCTAGGAGATATCTTAAAATTAAAAAGTACGTGTGAAAATTTATTATAAACTATATATTTTTACTCCATGTTATTACTATATTGCAGGTATATTTGCGAAAGAAGTTTTTTAACATGAACACCCTAACGTGGGCGTAGTTGCAGGCAAAAGCTGGTAATAATATTGGGTAGGTAGGCCTTACATATGAAATTGGCGTTTTGTCGTACTGGCCACTTTGATCTCAAATACAATATCTTCTTTGGTTAATAATTCAAATTTCAAATTTATACCGCTATTTACTCATGCATTTGTGTTTTGAAAACCGTAATTCATTTGTTTTTTCCTCTTTTGGTTTATTCTTTGCGTCACTCTGTTTACAAAATGGAAAACTTGAAATATCGTATTATTTTCGAGTATGTGGCACCAGTGCTGCAGAAACGGCTCGAAGGATTAATGATGTGTATGGCGGCGGTGTCGCAACAGAAAACAGTGTATTTTTGGTTCCAACGTTTTGGTTTTTTCGACCTGCAGAACAAGCCCCGTGGACGGCCGGAGAGCAAAGTTGATAATAAAGAATTGAAGGCTATTGTGGAAGCAAATCCATCGCTAACCACGTCCAAGTTAGCTGCAGGTTGCGGTGTTAGTGATAAAACTGTTTCAATCCACTTGAAGCAAATTGGGAAGGTGAAAAAGCTCTGAATTGAGTGCAGCAAACCGACAGACGCGCGTCGACTGCTGCGTTACATTACTCAACCGGCACAATAATGAAGGAATTTTAAATCGAATCATTACCTGTGATGAAAGGTGGATCCTGTACGATAATCGGAAACGCTCATCGCAATGGCTGCCCCAAGCGAAAATTTACTCAAAATTGACTTTATGTTCCTCCTTTACAAAACGCCAGTTTCATATGTATAGACCTTATATTTTATACGAAGTCCATCATGGTTTTGGTAACTAAAATCAAGGTCACCTTCCTTCCTTCACCCTTTGAATATTTTTGTTTATTGCCGTCTCGTACAGCCATTCTAACGTTATGGTCAAATATTTCTTAGACTGACGCTTCCATTGTTCGCCTGATGATCTTGGCAATGGCGTCCTCAAAGCAGTTGGTATAGTAAACAAATTGGCGTGTCGCGAGAGCGCTACAACCGCGTGAGATATGCTGTCGTGAATGGAGGAGTCTGTAAAATTATCTAACTACAACGACTAATATTTAAATACAAAGAAAGTGACCACAACGACTGCAGACATGGTTGAACTACGTATTTACCTACACGATATAGGAAGCAGGATCAGAAGTCATTTATGATTTTATATAAGTGCTCCGTTTATGGAATGTATAAAACTCAATTTGTAAGTCTGCAACTGCAATTAATAATAGTTATTTTGACTTCCCATGATACTATCATTTAGAAATGTTAATTAGACAGACGATAAAGGAGATGTATTTGAAGCAAGTTTTGTGTGGAACTGGGGCGCGTGGTGTTTACTTGAGCGAGCTACGTGTTGCTTCACATGAGGTGATGAAACGTCTTGAAACTCAGCTTCACACTGAACTCAACTGCAGGATATTGCACTAAGAGCCAGCGAGCTGTAATTGTCACGGCGTAACGAATACAATGGCTCGAGAGTAGTATTCAGTATCGCAATAACGTTACTGTATTATGATACATTCATATATATCATAATGCAATACTCATGTACATGCGACTGTATTGCGATCCGTGGGTAATGTGTCGCAAGCTTTTATAAGCTGTAGGATTTCTAGTAATTTAATGTATTGGCTGGCTTTGTAAAAAAGTAATAAAGAACATATTTTAATTTTTAACCCCCGACGATAAAGGAGACGTGTAATAAGTTTGACTTGTCTGTCTGTGTGTGTTTGTCTGTGGCATTGTAGTGCCCAAACGAATGAACCGATTTTGATATAGTTTTTTTTGTTTGAAAGCTGACATGATCGAGAGTGTTCTAGGCGGTAATTATTCATCATCTGCTCGCTCACTGCTCGACATTTTGGGGGTTAGTTTAAATTTTGTTTATTACGATAAAATTAGTAGTCAAATCCCATTTAAATGCTAATAGGCACAATAAAGCGATACAAAGTTTAATATTTTCTTTTAATTGACTTTTATGGAAATATAGTTAAAACGAAATATATTTAGGAATACCGTGGTGTAAGAATATGTAGTAGACATAAGTCTACTTGGACGTAAGTGGCAGCCATGAGTTTATCAGTGAGTAGTGACTAAGGTGAAATAAAAATTGAACAACAAACTATAGACATTTTAAATAAACAGCTTAGGAGAAAAATACTGTTTTTTTTCGGGGTTGAGGAAAAGGAAAAACGGTACGAGAATCTGCTCTCCATAGTTTTTGATATTATCAACAACGTAACGATAAAAATAAAAAAAAACCTTGTAAAAAATTGGAAAAAGAGCATGTTAATAGAATGGGGAATCTGGAATAATTGGGCCTGTGATTGTTATAATAAGAACAACAAGTAAGAAAGTAAAGATATTGAAGAAGAAAAAATCGTTACAAGCCACAAAAATTTAAGTCAAATAGGATTTACCCCCTCACATATTACAAAAAAGGAGAGAATTACAAGAAGATCTCAAACGTCAAAGAAAATCCGGAAAAGAGTTGTTCTACGATATGATAAAATTGTAACTTTAAAAACAAGAGAACCAGTAAATCATACATCTATGGAAAGAAATAAATACAAACGTCAAATGTCTATATCACCTAAAGAAAATAACAAAGAAATTTCAAAAGATGGTGGAAACGAAATAACAAAACAATTATCCAAAAAAAATAAGTCACAACCAATTTTCTACGCCCGTCTCAGTTAAGTCTCGACAGTGAAGATTCTTTAAAAACCAACAAGCGCCTTTTTAACCTCTCAACCTTTAAGCCGGCTGGCCACCGTGGAGGAGTTGGACCACCACCTCCTAAATCACAATCAAAACAATACGAGAAACACAAAACAAAGATCTCAAAGTCTCTACATAGCAATTATTAATGTAAGAACATTACTATCAGACTGTAGAATAGACGAATTAAGATACGATATTAAGTCAATTAAATGCGACGTTATAGGATTATGTGAAATAAGAAGAGAAGAAGAATTAAATAGAAGAATCCGACTATTTTATTCTTTTTCTTTCATTTGGAACGAAAGGAACGAATGGAGTAGGGTTTTTGATTAAAAAGTATCTAAAAAATAACATAATTAGTACAAAAAGCTTCTTGGATCGAGTAGCGCTACTAGAAATACAAGCCCCTGACAACTCTATCTGGTCACTGGTCCAATCATATGCCCCTACGGAGATAAGTACTAAAGACGAAATAGACATATTTTACAAAGTAATACAATCTACGTTGCACTCTATTCACACTAGGAATGTTATATTCTAAAATACGTAAGGCCCAAAAAATGGGGAAAAGAATATAGGATGCTACGCACACGGGAAGAGAAGTCCACATGGCTAGAAACTAGTAGAGTTTGCTCTGGAAAATAACTACTGCTTCATTACCAGGATGTTCCCGTTCAAACCATATAAAAATGGACTAGGCTTACATTTTAACGAAATCGACTACATACATACAAATCAGCCAAGCAGTATAAAAAAATTGATATAATTAAATCCTTGAACTTCAATAATTCTGATCACAGAATGCTTAGATACGCGAACTACGCTTGGCATCAAAATCACGCAGAAGAATTACAAAATGCATAAACTACTCGAGAAATCTACCAAACATTTCAGAACAAGACGCTACATACCGGGAAGAAAAATTTATGAAATCTGTGAACTCATATAAAGAAGTACAAAACCAGTATAATAAACTAGAACAAGATATAAAAGAGTTTCTGAAACAGTTGTCCAAGGAAAAGAAACGTATAACTGGATATATCAATGAAGAAACAAAAAAAGAAAAGACCTTATACAAAGAAAAGAACAAAAGAAATAAAATCTGAAATTACTAGAACAAGGAAGATAATCAACCAGAATATTAAACAAAATAAAAAAACAATACAACAAAACACTTTTGAGAACTATATAAGTAAGACGGGAGCTCTATGTAAATCTTGTATAAGCAGGATATTTACAAAACAAAAAAGGTATTGTGAAATCATGGCGCCCAGATATAATAAATGAAGCTTGAAAGAATTTACTTGTATAAGTCTATATTGCTCCGAAATTATATGTTTTTATATTTTGATATTGGAAATGTCTTTTCGTTCGCTCCAGTATAGGGGCCGATTTCACGGAAAAAGTGCGATCCACTTATATTTCGGAGAGTTGTAAAGATATGATATTCAAAAAAGACTCAAAAGATGCGTATTCACGAGGGCTATAAGGTGCAAAAAGAATTATTCGAGAAAGTAAAAAACGTAAAAATATTATGGCTGAAATAGTGAAAAAAAATCAATTTTGAATTTTGGCGCTCGATATTTTGGAAACAAAGAATGATATCAAGAATTTGAGAAAAACTCCTCTGGACAGTTTAGTCAGCTACAATTTAAGCCTAAAACAAATACGATCGGATTAAGGGTTTGCCCTGTAACCTAACCTTTTTGAAAAAAAGAAAAAAATATCTTGTATGTATATAATCCGAATCTCGATAACGGGTACAAGTATTTACATGAAATTTAGTACGCAGTGAGTTTTGGGGAAGAAAAATCGATCTAGCTACGTCTTATCCCTTGAAACTGCGCATTTTTAAGCAATATATGTATGTCGTGCAACAAAATATCAATAATTTCGACTCCCTTACGTATGTGTGATTGGCAGCTTGGTATGCGAACCTATGTATAATTTTTGCGTCTTTTGGAAATTTGGAATATGGTGGGTTTGAATCCCGGTCAGATAAATATTTTTTGGTATTATTATTTTTTTAATTATTTTTGTCGTTTACTAAAACTCCGAGCAAAGCTCGGTCTCCTAGTGTTCGCGCCAACCCTAGCGCGACGTTTAGAATAAACACAAAGGACATCACAGCGCCCCTGAGTCGGTCGGCCATACTTCACGAGTATGGCCGACCGACTCAGGGGCGCTGTCAGAGAGTGACGAACACTTGCAATTAGACCCCCGTCCGCGCCGGATGCATTTTCAGCTCATCCCGAAACCTAGTGAACGCGAACGCGTGTGCGCATATTTATTTGTGCTCGTTAATATAATACCAAATTCGCCGGCGAACCGCGATAAATCTATCGATAATCCGCTCAACAGCTGTGTAGTGTAGTGAGAAGAAACCTCCGCCCAGATACAGAACCACCAGCTCAACAATAAGGTCAGTCCCAGATTTCTCCAGCCCTCACATTAACCTATATACCTACTTCCCTCAGCTCAAAGTCGTATGTGTAAGTTCCTAGCTTAAACATTTCTTGGCCCATCGAGCCTTCGTGAAGCCCTTCTCCCTATTACCGGCGTTGGGCCTGATTAGAACCAGCACCTACAGTTCCACTCCGCCCAATTCTGCACATAAAATCAGCTCGATTATTTATATTTTGTCCAATTAATTCTGGCCAGGCCGCCCCGCCATTTTAAAACCAAGTTACAGTCCACTCCCATTATCAATTCGGCACATTTAACATTAAACCCCTATTCTGTACTTTGATATTAACCTATATGTTAATTATTTAAATTATTTTGTGCATATTTCGGCCCATAAATTCATAGGAAAACCCCAAAAAAAAATAAATAAAAAAATAGTGGGTAGGTTGTCGGCTTATTGTCGAACAAAGAACTCGAACATTCCAGAACTTCCCTAACGTACCTAATACATAATTTGTGCCAATAATATCTCATATAATTTTCTCAGCTCTTAGTTACATACAAAATATTTTAATGTTTGATTCGCATATAAAATAAGTAATAACTAGTGCGTATTGTGAATTACGTTCGGCTCATAACAGAATTGTGAATCGTCGTTGCATTACTAAGTATTTTATCTATATATAACGTTTATATCTTCATATTCTCAATTTTTAAAACACAATATTAATTAACTTAGCATTATTTTAATAGTTACGGGTTGCATAACATCTCAAGTGCCCATACTAACATCGTTGGCTCGCTTCGATACAGAAAACTTGATTTGTGTACCTACACGGCGCCCGTGCGAACAACAGCTGTTACATTCATTCTCAGTTAGGTATTCTTCATAGAATAAATAGTGACCTTCACATTGAATTCATATCTTATCTACGTTCTGTGTCTATACAAAAATATTATTAGGTGTTACGTTACAGCTGTTTTAAATAAGAATTCTTATCGACGTTCTGTGTTTATACAAATATATTATAGGTGTTACGTTACAGCTGTTTTGAATAAGTCGGCACATTATTGAGATTGAACCTGCTCATACCTACTTACATGGTTTTCATTACGTTATTTTGTTTCTAACGCGCCCGCTAAGATTTGTTTATATTCAAACTTCAGGACATTAATATAATATTACAGACGACTTCTAACGCATTAATCTCCGCTCATCAAACATACACTAATACTATATTAGCATCAGGCGATCGGTCAGCTCATTTGTTAATTAACTCGTACACATTTTATGATAAAATTGTATACATTGTCGGCACATTATTAAAATTTATTTTCTGCGTTTAAATTAATTGCGCGCGTATTTTCCGCTTATTACTTTTAAATATTTAACTTAGTTACACGCATATATTTTTAAACATGCCTACAAAATCGCAAGCGGCCATATTTAGGCAAACTATAAAATCTATTAGTCGGCTCAGAGAGATCGCATTGGCATTACACAAAGGTGACTCAAAATCTAACAAATCGGAGTAACAATTGCGCGTTTTAAAGACCTACGGAGATTGCTTTGGGCCCGGGGAAGCCCATAGCCTTCGGCACGATTTTTGATTTTGCACTCATAGGACTCGTTGAGCACTCATGCGATTCACCTGTAGCTCAAGTTGGCTCTGCTCATGTTACTCATACTCATTATACTCAGTCGGCTCACTCTACACATTCTGCTCATTCTACTCATGATATTTGCAAAAGCTCCGCCCCATCGTTTACAAACATTTGAATCAAATAGAGTAACAAAAATTAACTCAAATTCACTCACACTTAAGTGGCGTCATGTACCTTCCCAATTAAATCCTGCTGACTGTGCAAGCAGAGGATTATCAGCTCAAGCTCTCTCCGCTCATGATTTATGGTGGTCTCCTCCTTGGCTCAAATTGCCAGAGGATACCTGGCCCAAGATGCCTTCAGCTCATACTCGACAAGACTTGCCAGGGCTCAAACCAAAATACGTACCATGCAATTTCTCGATACCCGGTGTCGATAGTGATCTGCTCACTCGCTTCAGCTCTTTAGAAAAACTAACTGGTGTCACTGCCTACATGAGGCGATTCATTCGTAACTGTAAACTAAATTCAAACTCGCGACAACTAGGCCCTCTAACTGTAAGTGAACGTAGAGAAGCATTACTCTTATGGATCCGCTCTGTACAGCAGAATGCATTCGCAGAAGATATTCACCGCCTGCAAACCGATAGAATCTGCACAGTACGACTACAACGTCTGTCGCCTTTTACGCAGGACGGTCTCCTCAGAGTAGGAGGTAGACTCACTCGTTCGGAACTCACATACGATGCTCAACACCCATACATTTTGCCTAGTTCTAGTCCGCTCGTAGACCTCATAATAGATGACTATCATCGCATAAACTGCCACCCTGTCACGGACACGCTACATGCTATTTTACGTCAGCAATTTTGGATATTATCTGCCCGCCGCATTATAAGGCACAGAACGTTTAAATGCATAAGATGTTTCCGTTGCCGCGCTCAGCCCGAAGTACCTATCATGGCTGACCTGCCAGCTGATAGAGTCATACCTCAGCCCGTATTTAGTCACGTATCAACAGATTTCGCCGGACCGTTTCTGCTCAAATCAAGTCAATTACGTAATGCTAAGTTAATTAAGGGATATTTTTGCATATTTGTTTGCCTCACTACAAAGGCGGTTCACTTAGAACCAGTCTCATCGCTCACTGCCGAAGCGTTTATTGCAACATTACAAAGGTTCTGCTCACGTCGCGGACTTCCGGTATTGATACGTTCGGATTGTGGCACAAATTATGTAGGAGCTAGGAATCATCTACTAGAGGTACAACAATTTCTCAATGACAATTACGACGCCATTTCTCATAAACTCTCAACTCAAAATATAACCTGGTTACTCAATCCGCCTAAAGCCCCATGGATGGGAGGTATCCATGAGATTAATGTTAAATCCACAAAGCAACTTCTATACCGTGTTATCGGTGAGCAGCAACTCACTTTCGAGGAATTCTTAACTCTGCTCACTAGAATCGAAGCTGTGTTAAACTCTCGGCCCATCAGTCCACTTTCGTCCGATCCCACGGACTATCAGCCCCTTACTGCTGGCCACTTTCTCATTGGCCGTCCGCTCACAGCTCTCCCCGAGCTGACTCTAGATGAAAGAGTAATATCTCCGCTCAAACGCTTTCAGCTCATTCAATCACTCTCTCAGCGCTTTTGGAACCTTTGGACCAAGTCCTACCTCCATACCCTTCAAATCCGCTCCAAATGGCTTTCCTCTTCCTCTCCACCCAAAATTGGAGAACTGGTTCTGCTCAAGGAGGACAATTTGCCTCCTCTACAATGGAAGATGGGAAGAATCTCACGTCTGCTACCTGGGAAGGATGGAGTCATCAGAGTTGTGGACTTGGACACGACTCAAGGCCAGCTGCGGAGGCCTGTCGGCAAGATTGCCCGGCTCCCACTGGATTCTGCTCAGGATGGGGCTCAG
Organism: Phengaris alcon alcon; assembly: GCA_037179445.1. Classification (NCBI taxonomy): domain Eukaryota; kingdom Metazoa; phylum Arthropoda; class Insecta; order Lepidoptera; family Lycaenidae; genus Phengaris; species Phengaris alcon. The sequence continues at coordinate 10,599,258 of JAYRCH010000029.1, forward strand.
CTCGCCGCCTGTGCGGGCCCCCCAGGATGTTCGCGCCAACCCTAGCGCGACGTTTAGAATAAACACAAAGGACATCACTACGTGAAGTATGGCCGACCGACTCAGGGGCGCTGTCAGAGAGTGACGAACACTTGCAATTAGACCCCCGTCCGCGCCGGATGCATTTTCAGCTCATCCCGGAACCTAGTGAACGCGAACGCGTGTGCGCATATTTATTTGTGCTCGTTAATATAATACCAAATTCGCCGGCGAACCGCGATAAATCTATCGATAATCCGCTCAACAGCTGTGTAGTGTAGTGAGAAGAAACCTCCGCCCAGATACAGAACCACCAGCTCAACAATAAGGTCAGTCCCAGATTTCTCCAGCCCTCACATTAACCTATATACCTACTTCCCTCAGCTCAAAGTCGTATGTGTAAGTTCCTAGCTTAAACACCTAGGTACTGTATACTTATGCGCCACGGCGATAATTATTCTAACTTCGATTCGCGTGTGGAAATTTTGCAATTTGTTTGTTCACAGGTGTCATGTCGAGGATACTTATGCTAATCTATTAGTATTATAATCTTCTATTATATATAATATATATAACTAAGAGAAAAAATATTATTTTTAAACAAAAAATGAAAACCAACTTCCAAAGTAAAAATATACAAAAAAGTATAAAAAAAACTTATTTTCTAAATAATTCCCCTTTTACATTTGGCTAAAATTTTAACTATTTGTCGATTTAATCTTCATAATTTTGAAGTGGGTACCAACCCAAATTTGGCTGGTGCCAAAACAACATCCCGATTAAATAATTTTTAAAGTAGAACACACAGTAGACACAGTTAGAGAATTCTCTAATGGCCGGTTTCAATAACCTATCTACTTATTTGTTAAAAACGTCGTCATTCATTCGTTTTCCGGTTTTTTGCGATACAAATGTGACGTTTCTAACAAATATTTATTGGTAGATAGGTTATTGAAACGGGCCGTAACACGGTTTACCCTGATGTCACCAATCTCATGACAAAGCCCATGGAAAGGTTATATGAACGTGCTATTTTGACTCCCAAAAATGAAAACGTAGCCACAATAAATGAACTTTTACTCAAGCCATTTGAAGTAGATGAAGAACAATATAAGTCAGTGGATTCAGTAGTACAAACTGATGATGCAGTAAACTATCCCGTTACCCGTATGGAGTTCCTTAAAACTCTAAACCCTAACTCTAAACCGAAGAGGTCTTCCAACACATTATCTCCGTTTGAATATTAGAGGCACCAGTTATGTTACTAAGAAATATTAAGCCTCAAATATTGTGCAATGGCACCAGACTCCAGATAAAAGTTCATAATTCATAATTCATTTATTGCCAGATTGAAGTTACAATAGTATGGTCTTATTCTATAAATATAATTTGATCTTTCATACTACCTCTTGATGGTGTGCAACATAAAATTAAATCTAATACATTATAATTATCATATTATTTATAAGAGTATCTATAATTTTAAACATTCAAGACTACATTTAATACGTCATACGTCAATTGAAACACTAATATTTTACAGAATTAATGTTAAATTACATAATAATAATCGTATAATAAGATTTCACAATCAATGATCATATATGATATCATGATTGTCAAATATTTTCCTTAAACCTTCCCAAAACTAACAATTGTTTTAATAATTTTTTACGTCATGTCAAATTATTTCAGTGCATATAAATATTGTATCGTAGTATCTGTAATTAAGCTAATAAGTAAATTTCCGACTGTAAGAATTTTTTTACACTATAGTAACTCTTGTTTGCTAGCATTTTTTTAGCTCTCTTACACATCGATTATATGTTAAACATTTTATGTGTGTCGGAACCTTATTATATATTTTTACACACATACAATAAGTACTTTTAAGGAAAACAGATGTCTTGGGTTTTTATCAATAATCAAAATCTGATGATACCGATAATATTTCGTGGAATACTTATTTGTTAATTGCGTAAAGGAATCCCTATTATTGATGACGAATTTGAACATCTTCAGGATATACTCCTGTTCTCCATCACAACATTGTCGCAGGTACTGTACTCACTAGATGTGCTCAAGGCGAAACTATTCATACCTAAAATACCATGAATCCCATTAGAGTATCCATTTGCTGACTGCAGCACCCAGAGACTGCAGAATCCCCTAAAAGTATGCTTCGCCATGACCAACAATAAACCTCAGGGGCAGTCATTGAAAGTGGCTGGGATAGATCTGAGATAGAATAATAAGATAGAGCTGTTTCTCACACTGACAGTTGTATGTTGCGTGTTCCAGAGTAAGTTCGGCTAGCAGTCTGGTGATCCTTGTTCCGCACGACAATACAGTTATAGTTGTATATAGAGTGGTCCTTCAATAGCATAATACACTCTAATAATAAAATAGTCTTAAACCATTTACCATTTAATTTATTTTTAGCATAATTAAAGTCTCTTTCTAAAAATAATAGGAAAGTCACGGCCAAAAGCTAGTCTAAGAATAAAATAATTATCATTAAACGTTGTAGTTTTATTTTGTAATCTTTTCCTAGTATCCCGACTAATTTCTCGTCGCTCAGCGACAACATTTTTTTGAATTCCGTAGATTCATTTCCAATGTGCTCGATAGTCGTGTGAGGCATCTGTAATTTTTTTTTTATAAATAAAGATTAAAAAAAGCTACAGAATTTTATAAATGACTCTACATCTCTACATATAGCCCTTGTTCATTGCGAACTACAACAAATTATATAAAGACACCAGGAAACGACAACACTGTCAATGAAGTTCTAAAATCTTTATCTTCTATACTTCTAAAACCTCTTCAAATGCTATTTAATAACATACATAAGACTAAAATTACACTGGATCAATGGTCAAAATCGACAGTTGTTTTACTTTTTAAAAAAGGCGATCGAAGTGATCGTTCTAATTACAGACCTATAAGTCTAATAACATTTTGAAATTTCAAATTGAATGAATTTTTGTAATCATTGACTCCAGAAACCTAGAAAAGGACACCTGTATCCATTTTTTTAATGTCTTCTATCTTGGAAATTCAAAATGGATAACTTTTCTGTAATCAGCACCCCCAGAAACCTACAAAAGGACACCCATATCAATTTTACGAAAAATAAATATCCGTCATTTTGAAATTTCAAAACGAAAGATTTTTTGTAATCAACACTCAGCGAAACCGAGAAAAATTAAAAATGGGAATTTTGTACGCTCCTTTACGTTTTTTTATGTGCGCTCGTTTTGCTGCTTATTATGTATTTTAATTACATACATCAGGGAAAATATATGTGCCTATTCTTCTATTAAATATGTAGGTACTCTCAAATTGTCGCCAAGATGGTTATTTGTTCACTAAAATAATATCTATCTGCCAGTTTGGAACATTCAGTGAAAAAAAATGGTATTAATTAGTCACCAGATTTGAAATTTTTTGTTCCTTATATTCTTTCGCCAACTTGGTAATTTAGTATTCAATATTCGGTTTTTTCACACCCAAAATTCAAATTTTGGGTGTGAAAAACACCCAAAATTTGAATTGTTTGTCGCAAGTTTAAATACATGCCGTAAATTGTTTTGTCGCAAGTTTAAATACATGCCGTAATTAATTAATTAATTAAACGCAAAGTTATCGTTACGATCTATGAAAATTAAACCTAGGTTTCAGTATAAAACTAAATCGGCCGTTTATATTTTAATGAAGCTTATCTTATTTCTAACACAGGTATGTACTATTTAGTACTTATTTCGTTAAGTCATATTGACTTTCTGCACATGAAATTTTTATGCATACTTACGCACAGTAACTTAGTATCTATGCTAGTATGCTACCGTTACGCAACATGTACATGTAATACTTATTGGGTAAATAATATTTATCAAATAATCACACACTATATCTTAATTTATAGTAATAATCGTGGGCCCTAAACGGATTACAGGGGTCAGGAGGCCCGGGTATTAAACTACTAATGTATTATTCTGCGTAATTAAACTTGCCTGTCACACGCCTGCTGACTTACACTTCCAGATTTCATTAGAAGCGTAATTGAAACTTTCATACGAACTTCGCAAGAACGCACCGACTGTTCGTTTAATTAATACACGGACTTTTTATTTCTGAATAAGGTTTTAAGAAATAAAAGTTATTTTACTGTGTGCTTGGATAAGAAAAACTAAGTTTTTCTTAGTATTGTATGTTCGCGCCAACCCTAGCGCGACGTTTAGAATAAACACAAAGGACATCACTACGTGATGTATGGCCGACCGACTCAGGGGCGCTGTCAGAGAGTGACGAACACTTGCAATTAGACCCCCGTCCGCGCCGGATGCATTTTCAGCTCATCCCGAAACCTAGTGAACGCGAACGCGTGTGCGCATATTTATTTGTGCTCGTTAATATAATACCAAATTCGCCGGCGAACCGCGATAAATCTATCGATAATCCGCTCAACAGCTGTGTAGTGTAGTGAGAAGAAACCTCCGCCCAGATACAGAACCACCAGCTCAACAATAAGGTCAGTCCCAGATTTCTCCAGCCCTCACATTAACCTATATGCCTACTTCCCTCAGCTCAAAGTCGTATGTGTAAGTTCCTAGCTTACACATTGTACTTTGTAATAGCGTGGGTACTGTGTATGAAATATTTTCCAGTGAAATAAAGATTAGGTATTATTAATAATATAATTAAATAACTGAATTTAAAATTAAATTAAATATAAATGAAATAATATTCATCGTCATTGAGTTTATAAGCCTGCGGTGTTGTAGTGGCAAATGATAGGTACAGGCTCTTCTTAACAAAACCAGCCTCGAGCAAAATGTACTGGAATATTGTAAGTAACGAGTTATAAGCCCAACTCTGTTCAGGCCCGAGCCGAGGTAAACTTCATTCATCGGTAATCTCGCTAATCTACGTTAATGTTTAGATTCAAGCTTAGATTAAATCAAAATTGCGGAAGATACGGTACGTCCTTATATTTGTCAACTGAAAAACGGGCATGATGCACAAGTACATGCACGCACACTCACACCGCTGTCATTCTATTTAACATTGTATGATATTGGAAAGACAGACAAACCGATTTGTTTTTACGATAGCGTAAGCAAGACAAGACTGACGTACTCACGTACAAGCACATCACGGCCGACAATTAAAAAAAAACCTTAGTATGTACTTTTCGAAAAGCCAATAAAAAAACTATTCATGTCCCCCAGTGAAACGGGATTAAAGATATCAAGTAACTACATAAGTTAATAACATTCAAGGATGTAAATATAAGCCTTAGAGTTACGTGATTTTACTTATTGTGATTGATTTTTGTTGAAGCCAGACTAGAACCACAGATTAATAAATATTTAATACGTAACATCATTCACACACAAAAGCGAAAATACATACGCTATAATTGCTTACAAAATCTTAATAATAATATCTGCTTTTCGCAGCGAGAAAAAATGTATCATAAGTGCGCGCACAAAGAGTCGAGATTGTATTGCCGGCTGTGCGACTCACGTTACACGTGATTCACGCGCGCCCTCGCACGAATGTAATAACGTGTTATACGAGGGCTGCACTAAAAGTATCGGGAATGGAATATTTCCACTGTCCCTATCATATTAAAATCTTTTTAATTCAAAACTCCTTGGTTTTAAAAATCGAATACCGTTTATTTATTTAAAAAAAGATTCTCGGTCTTGTCACAAGGTCTTGTCAAACTTGTTTAGCCGTTGAGAAAATGGAATTGACTCGAGAAAATTCTAGAGCGATGATTTATTACGACTTTCGAAGTGGTTTAACACAAAAACAGTGTGTTGACCGGATGATTTCTGCATTTGGTGATGAAGCCCCATCCAAAACCACAATTTATGTGGTTTGCTGAATTTCAACGTGGACGTGTCAAGCTCAGTGATGATCCCCGTCAAGGTCGTCCAAAAACTGCAGTCACCCAAGAAAACATTGATGCTGTGCGTAAGCTGATTGAGGAAGATCGACATGTGACATACCGCGAAATTCAGGAAACTTTAGACATTGGCATGAGTCAAATACAAATAATCTTGCATGAACAATTAGGTGTAAAAAAGTTGTTTTCCCGATGGATACCGCATTTGCTCTGTGAAGAGCAAAAAGCGGCTCGCGTTACTTCGTGCGTCAGAACTCTCGAAAGATTCCACGCAGGACCCTCAAATGCTGTATACAACATCGTATCAGGTGACGAATCCTGGATATACGCGTACGAACCCGAAACAAAAAAACCAGTCACGAGTTTGGGTGTTCGAAAATGAGTTAAAGCCAACAAAAATTGTTCGTTCACGGAGTGTTGCAAAAAAAATGGTGCCACGTTTGTCTCCAAAACCGGCCATGTTGCGACTATTCCTCTTGAGGGACAAAGAACGGTTAATGCAGAATGGTATGCTAACATTTGTTTGCCACAGGTTGTTTCTGAACTCCGTAAAGAGAACTGCAACCGCCGCATCATCCTCCATCACGACAATGCGAGTTCTCACACCGCGCACAGAACAAAATAGTTTTTAGAGCAAGAAATCATAGAATTATTAGACCATCCGCCGTACAGCCCCGACCTAAGCCCTAATGATTTCTATACTTTCCCTAAAATAAAGAATAAATTGCGTGGTCAGAGATTTTCATCACCTGAAGAAGCTGTGGACGCCTACAAAACGGCCATTTTGGAGACCCCAACTTCCGAATGGAATGGTTGTTTCAATGATTGGTTCCATCGTATGGAAAAATGTGTCAAATTTCGCGGAGAATACTTCGAAAAGCAATAAATACATTTTTAAATAGTAATGTTGTGTCACTTCCTTGATTCCCGAAATTTTCAGTGTCGCCCTCGTACCTATGAGGGTTATTGTAATTTATTTGTCAATATGTTACAAAGTATTTATACATTTTTAACCTTCATTGAATTCTCGATTATTAAATTTTATAGTTGAAAATATCCTAAATCCCGTAAATAATTTTAATAATAAGGAAAACAGCAAAGCAGAGAAAAATCAATAAATTATAAAATAAGTAAGTATTGCAATTTTAAAATTATTTATTATTATTATTTTATAATAATTAATAATTATAAGAACGCTCTTGTTAATTTTTTCTGACTGGAGGCTGTTTCTTACAAAAAAAAAAACTGCCAAGAACTAAATGCCTACTAAAGAGGTCAAAAACAATACTACAATGCAGCCATCCACTGCACAATAAATACATGGCATTTCGACGCGTAAGCGAGGGAACGTGGAGTGTTGAAAAAACGCGGGATTCGCGGGATTCATCTTGAGGAAATTATATACTTATGCGAAACATAAACTTTTTAAGACATGTCAGGACTTGAATAAGAGAAATAAAAATATTTATAATATAGATAAAAAGTCACATATAAACCCATTTTGGCGTGTACAAGAAAACTGGTTATACAATTTTCCAGACCAAATTCTACTGAACTAACATTAATATAAAGCTAATAAACGCCACATTTAGGTCGTCAAATTTATATACTAAAATAATAAAAAAAATAACAATGTTAGTAACGTCGCCTCAGTGCTTATTTGTAGATAAATACCCTAGCCTGTAACGTTTTGTAGGGCACTTCACATCCAATATAGGAGAGAATCAGATGCAAAATTCTTATTTTATCAGAAAATGCTTATGTGGAAAATGAATTCCAACGTTTTACACCTTGGTATTAATATCAAAGGGTTATTACAGCTAATTGTTAGCTCACTTTAAGTATTATCGATGACAATCGAATCGATACTATGCTGGAATTTTACGACTAGCTTTATATTAATGTTAGTTGAAGTAGCAACTTCAGCGAAACTTGGTCAGAAAAATATCATAACCAAAATTGTATAACCAGTTTTCTTGTACACGCTAAAAAGGGTTTATATGTAACTTTTTATCTATATTATCGATTTTTTTATTATTCTTATTCAAGTCCTGAGATGTTTAAAAATGTTTCTGCTTCGAATAAGTATATAATTTTCTGAAGTCGCGAATCCCACACTTTTGCAAAACTATTTTTTCACGATTCTCCACCTGTTCCGAATTTTTTGTTTGATTTTTTTACCAGTGGTAGTGGTGATTACTATCTTTTTATTAATGTAAGTTGCAGGTACTTATACAGCGAAAATTGGTCAGAAAAAAATAAAAACTAATAATTGATTTTCTTTGTTTTTATGCCCTCTATAAGTCATAGCCGACTTGAAAATGGTTCAAAAAAGTAGCTTTTGGTATGTTCATCCAACAATGTCTAACATTTATTGGCTAATTCTTAAAATATATATTTTTTTGATTTTTTATCAATGTGGGATATGATTTTTTTTTTTGAGATATTTTTAAAACTATGCAAGCAAGATTAATGGGAGTTTTTCTCGGGCATTTGTAGTTAAGTATCTACTCTTTCGAATTAACCGATAAAAAGACGATGTCCGACTTTTGGGCGAGATTGGACACTGTAGGTGTGTGGACTTCAACATAGAAAAGATTTCATCGACATAAACGAGTTGCAAAGCAATGAGGATATTTTTTCTGCCGCTAGGGGGCAGAGCCAATGCACACAAAGCGTCATCTGGTGGCGTAAGTGGTATAAAAAATGGTCAATAAGAATTTTCGATCCTTTTTCTGTCACCAGGCGGCGCTTGGTAGCCCGACGGTCGATAGCAAAGGTGTTTAAGTTGTCCCTTGGGTAAATATTTTTATTAGTAGGTAAAGCTATTAAGAAGAGTTTGTAAAAACTACATAGATTGTTGGCTGCAAGCCAAAACATTAACTATCTTTGCATTAAAACTAAAGTTCAGTCAACATTTAAACGTTATTTAATAACGTGTATTAAATAAAAAAATTAATCGATTAAATTGTGTGTAAGATGAGATTACATTTAATGAGATTATCTTGAGACGCGTAGATAAACAATTTAAGAGATATTTAATACGATAACTCTGAAGATGCTGACGCCGCGCCGCCCAATTTATAACTTAAGGTTCTGTATAACGCCAGTGACCTTCAGCGTCAAGTTCCATAATAATTTTGTATGCGACAAGGGCGTATCGCGCTGACCGGAGAGTATTGAAATCGTATAAAAAATTGCTATAAATATTTGACAAAAAATTTGCTCATCCTAAAAGTACCTTCCCCTGAGTCTTGTCTTACTTAAAATTCTAAAATAACTTTGACACTCGTGTGACTTATAGAAGGAGAGAAAAAGGTGTGAGAAAAAAGGTTTAACTTAAAAAAGGGTGGACTTATTTTTAAATCAATATTTAAATAAAAAATTTAATTTATAAAAATACAGTCCTCGGCTAAATTTTTAGATTAACATATATTTTGGGATTATTCAATACGACCATGACTGAGAAAAAAGGTTTCAACGAACTCCAATTTTCAATTCTATCCAGCGCACAACCCCTTAATAGAAATTTCGAGAATCTTCTATCATAAGTTACGCAAAGCCACGATTATATTAAGGGCCTGGTTAATAATCTACTAATAAGTGTTTATCTGTCGCTCGGTATAAAATATTAGTAGCGACAAAACTTCCGAATTCGAAAGCTATCCGACACTTATTACAAGATTATGAAACAAGCCCTTAAAATATTATACAATATTAAAAGAAATCTGTGTAAGCTTTTTTAACTACCTACTCTTATCATTAATTCAATAAGCACTTTGAAATCTAGTAAAAATTTTTATCTCAATGAGTTATCCTGAATATATGTGGAATAAGTAATAGATAGCAGAAACTTACCTAAATTAAAAATTGTAATTTATTATTTTAAACCCGATAGAAACATAAAATAATTGTTCTTCTTTGGATATGATTGGCGAAATATAATATTTGTACCCTATCTATTAAATCGATATGTGTAACCTATCTATTAAACATAAATTCATTGACTGGTATACTATCAAGTCAAAATTGAAGCCTGCACGCGATTGTCGAGCTAATGTAACGATACATTATCTCAAATTGCGACTATATTCTGTATCTAATAGATCATACAAGTCAAAATCCACCTCCTTTATTAAAACGTTTAGTTTTAAATACCATGTTTCTCCATTCGTTTTGCCACTTGTTAAAAATAAAAGTTTACACATCACTTCATTTTAGATCTTAAACTATGAAGGTACAATTTATATCACCATAACATGTGCGCATCTCTAGAAAATTCCAATAAAGTTACTAGAAAACATCAAAATGTCAACATGCCACAGACGGACCGGGATCAACAGCTAAAAACCAGAAAATCATAGGAAAATACATACATGTATACTGCATAGGCGAAATAATAATTAATAGAGATAATAATAAAGAAATGAAAATGAGGTTATTCGTTTCGTTTTTCCTATTTTATAGATTTTATGATTGCAATATCCTTTATGTGGGTGTACCCTACTTTCCCTTTATTCATTTATTGTATACTAGCTGGTGCCCGCAAATTCATTTGCGTGGAGCTATTAATGAGAATGAAACCCTATTTTTTAAACGGAACCCTAAGCTAAAAGTAGCCTAACTTACTCCCTATAACATCAACTATCTGCCAGTGAAAGTTACGTGAAACCCCGGCTGGGTTTCAGAGATTATCCGGAACAAACAGACAGACAGACAGGCAAACAAATAGGCAGACGGGCTGTTAATTTAAAATTCCAAACATACACTTTTTTATTTATTTCTATGCAATAAGAATTAAAATAAAGAATGGTCCACGAGCATTTCACAGTAAATAAATACATTTAATTACCACGTTATGCCTGTGGAAATCAAACGATATGAGGTTATTAAGGTTGTTGTTACCTACCACTTTCAATAGTCGTGGCCCATGATACACTTACAGCTATAATATTGAAACGGCAATCGGTTCACTTTCGTCGTTAGTCTATGATTCTTGTCTGCGCTAAATTAATCGTTATTAAAAATCCGCTGACGGTAATGTTATAGGAAAAATCCGTCACTAAGTGTAAATCAACTACATTTAAAATTGTGAAAACATGTAAAAACTGTAAATTGTAATGTGTAACTAGAATCGTGTGTGCCGTGCAGAGTTCTATTTATTTTATTTATTGTTAAAAATTTGGCCCCATTTGGCGAAGTAGCCCAAGAAACCAAAGAAGGAGAGAATATCAGAAACAGTATGAACAAAAAGCTTATTAAGTATTACCTACTGTTAGCAAGAGAGTGATATTAATATTTTCGAGAAAGCCAGCTTATGACTTCGGCTTTTATTGTAATATATCACTATGTAAGTAGCTTTCTCATATGAATACTTCATATTATTCGGAGTAATAAACCCTATTACTTACTTTTATTTAACGTGTCTGGATATTAAAAATTTAATTAGACAAATGATTTACACATTTTATTTTACAAAAGTGAATTTTTCAATAAAATGTTATATTAATGAAATGAACTAACGCCTAGTTTTTATTATTAGTAAAAGCGATGTTCTAATTAATAGGACGTTAACCCAGTAGTTATATTTATAGAAGTTTTACAATCTTTTTGTTTATATTAGACACCGCACATTGGAGGACAAAATTCCTCCCAAGAAACGCGTACTCTTTCCCAAATATTACGATTCGGATAAAAGCCTTTTCATGTCTTAAGGCAGGTTTTTCTTATTTACTGTTATTTACTTTAAAAAGAACGAGAAAAGTTGTTACAGGCATTCTACAGGTAGCATGTTAGTCTTCATTCAACTTTTCTTTTTAAAATAGAATTCCCGTTCAGATGTTTTGCTTGAATCTGTGCATATTGTGAAGTGAATAAATTTTGTGATCATTTTCAATGTCTTGAATTATTTGCGGTCAATATTATCAATTTTAGTGAAAAGTAATTTGAGTTTAATGTCATTGTTTACAGATAAATCAAATTTTTAAATTTGAAAAACAAACTATTTTCTAATAATTGATAAATAAAAAAATATCAAAATGGTGATTTGAATTGGATACACCGAGTTCACGAATGCCATTAAGCATGCACTACTGAGGTTGCGTGGATGAAGATTGCGCGTGTTCATTGTACAAAAAAAAAAAACAATTTCACGTACCGCGCAATCATTATCCACCTTGGATTTAGGGTGGGGGGTGCAGGGGGTTGGAGGTCAGGTGCGGGTGGAGGGCGGGGGGCTTGCATGCGTGTAAGGCTGTAAGCTGTAAGCGTGACGCGTACCGGCGGTGCGTGTGGTGCGCGGCGCGGCGTGCACTCGGAACGGCGGTCGGAGAACCACTGCGCGGAACAGCCCAGCCTCGCCCGGACCGCCGCCCGCCCAACGCCGCCCATCATTCTTTCACTGTCTTCCACATTCATCTCGTCGACGCTATACATTACTCGACGCTTCGCGCTTCATCGCCACATTACAGGTCGCAGAAAATATACATTTCGCGTAATAATCTTCAATGTATGCGATAAAATTTAAAATATCATAATCGGCTCTCGTATCGCGCTGAAACTTTTTGATGCACTTTCTATACATAAGTCTGCTATGTTTTTATTATTATTTTGTTTCGCATTGTTTATTGAAATGCTACGCTATTAGTCGAACAAAGGGTTTTATCGTGCCTTTGACTAAATCCTGAAAATATTCGTCGCTGTTATAATTTTACTGATATCGTCGTTAAATTTTTTATGTAAAAAAAATTTATAGTACATTATAATATTCTTTAACGTTTTAAATTATAGCGTACTTGAGGTCTCCCTGTGTTTGAAATTTACACATAATAATTCATAGTATAATTTTTAAGTTTGAACTTTATAAAGATTCTTTTGTCTCTTACATTGAAAAAAATGTGATTTTGTGACATATCTACAAACGTCAACGTCTAACAAAAATGTATTCATGATTGTATATATCAAACGCATGGTAATATGTGTTAATAATATGTGTGTATCGTTATTTTTATTATTTTATATATTTCTAAATTTCTAAGCATTATTTAATAAAACATTATCTTTCTGCACACCTTCCTCCACATAAATTTTAACTGTACCAATACGACTAAAATATCAAATTTTTTGCTTCCCGTATTAATAAAATAAGAATGATGATGATGATGTTGATGGTGCTATAATAAAATTACTATAATTAATTAACATTAACCAATAATAAAGTACAGTATTGTGACAAAGGCTGACGCAACAAGTGACTGGTATGTGTCGGTTCGTAGAGCGTCTACGTCTGCTACGTGGCTACGGTCGTATTGAAGTCTACGCCAGACACCGTAGAAGCTGTCTACGAAGACAGGCTACGTGATCATCTTTTCTTTATATAGTTTAAAAAAAAGTTTAGGAATACCTTTGTCTATTTAAAATACAATACAGGTTGATCAGAGAGGTTGAATAACATAAGCGTGGAACTCGTATTGTGTTTAGTTTATAAAACATGCATGTGCAAACGGCCGGTCACCCTCGTCAAAGAATATATATTACTAACGTAAAGAATCGTCACTGCACCGATATACACGAATGACAGCTCACGGCTGTGTGTGCGTGGCTGGGCGAACGCAGAGGCGGGTGTGGCGTGAGTTGCCAGCCAGGATTACGTTCACGGGACTGGCCGCTGGTCGTTTCGTGTTTTTACATAATTGACAGTATAATTTCATAATAATAAGAAAAAAATGACTGACGCGACGTTTAAAATGATTTCGGTACCAACCTTAGGTTTACGTATATATTGCTAACATTCACCGGTGTTCGAGCTGTAGTTGATTTGTAGAGTGTCGCCCCTGTGCCCTCGCTAAACAACTTTCAAATAGTATTTAGAGTTGCCGCGACTGGCATTACGTGTGCGGAAAGTCTATAGAAATTGTGTAAAATACAGAACAGAAAACTAGTGAAAAGTAGACAATAACGACTTTCTTGCTAAGGCTGGAATTATATGATCCGGAATACGGCGGGCCCGGGAAAACTCAGAGCACTGAAAATAGAACCCTGCCCGAAAATAATATGACATTGACATTTGACTCGACACTTTGTGTTCGATTTTCAGCTATATTGTATTTAGCGCAGAGTTCTATTTTTGTGCTCTGAATTTTCCCCGGTCTTACGGATTCCGGACAATATAGTCCCAGCCTAAATGTGTCATATAACACTTCTACCTGTTATCTGTTCCGTGGTATGAAAAGCGCTTCGACAGCGTCGTAGCACATATATTTTAACTCTATGCTTGTAGCGTTGCGGTCGCGGGTGAAGCCGCCACTGAAGCTAGTTTATCATGTCTCTTTGTGTATTTATTTCTTCTTGTAGGTGTCGTTTGCTACGTGCGGTGCTGAATAAAGTATTCTGCGGTAAATTTTTACGGCACGTAGGTGTTTGCTTTGTGATGGCGCGGCGGTTCGGTATTGCTACGTGACAGTATTGTGCTACATAGTAATACATAAGCTGTATATTTTATCAGATAGTTTCAACAGCATCATAGTAGGTAGTGACTAAATCAAATCAAATCATTTATTATTTGCAGAAAGCACTGTTACAATAGATGTTACAATAATTATAGTGATATTATATATTGTATTACATAGGTATATTATCCAATATAAAATTTAGGAGTTGCGTTTTTCTATTGCACAGCCAAATAAGTTAGATATGGACGATAACTATAAGTGCGTCGTTCTTAACTCCCGACTCTCTAAAAAGAGGGCTAATAAGTTTGACATGTATTAAGTAGACCTCGGGTAAGGACATAGGCTACTTTTTATCGCAGAAAATTGTACGGTTGCCCGGGATTTCAATTTTGCGCGCACGAAGTCGCGGGCTATATCTATTATCTAGTGTTTAAATAATTACATAGGCAAGTAATGTCGGTATGACGAAAGACTTACGTATACTTATTTATTTTGGCTTTACAATATGTTGAGAGCAGAGTTGTGGGTACTCTGCAAATATGTCCACGTACAGATTCATTATAAGAACAAATATTTTGAGATTTCAACTATACTGTTTCCTACGAATGGCTATAAAAACGGACATAGGTTGTATTTACATATAGAAAATGAGTGTTAAAGAGATATACGTCAGTTATTTATTATTAAAAAGGCTTACGCCCTTCGTACACCTACGCTGTTCGCGTGCGTCAGTGAAACCGCAAAAAATTGGAAGTAGTATGGCAGAGTATCGCATTTGATATGTCTCTCTCTAGCTAGATTAAATGGTTGCGACTTGCATCCTTGTCGGTATCGTTTCGCACGGAACTGCGAAATGGCCGTTACACAGATGCATACGTTCCGCTAATAGTGCTTCGCATCGTAAGGCGTCCGCATGCGATTTGTCGGTGAGCACAGATTTTCGCACTATGGAAACTGAAAATATTGAATTCGATTCGAAATTATCCCGTATTATATGCAGTTGGACACTAAAATTATAAAAATGCGTACAAAAAAGAGTTGGCATGGCGGAAAGTTCGAGAAAAGAAGGAAATTACAATGATATTTCATTGCGAAAACTACAGTGTACTAAGGTTTCGCAGCGGCTCGATGCCGCATACGGACGCGTAGGTGTACTAAGGGCGTAAATAATGCCTATAATGTTATTGTTGTTTAAAAAAAATACAGGTCGGCTTAGAACCTACGACAACACTTCATGGAATTTTCCATTGTTTTAATTGTTTTTTTTTGTTGAATAAAGCCACGGCAATTTTGATTGACGACACAGACGTTTTCGAAAATCGTATACCATGCATGAATGGAATCCGGTTCGGATGTCAAAGTTATAACCGCCCCATGGAAATATGTATATTCTTCTGCGGACGTGATTTTTATTTAAAAATACGTTTTAAGCCAAATTGAACTTCTGCTGTTTTCCATCGGAATGACAAAATTGTGTAATAAGTATTTTTTGCGCCAACTAAATTAGTATTAACTTTTGTACCAATTCATAAAAACAAATTTGTTGGAGTAGGTGTATTTAATAGCAACAATAAAAAGTATTTTAGAAAGTGATATCAATACATAATATAATAAAATCGCAACTAGCTGCTGTCTGTACATGTATAATTTTAAATATTGCTTAAATAGAAGAAAAACTAAAAATCTTTGTTTTGGGTTTTATTTTTCTATTTGCCTATAGGTTTGTACGCGCTAATTTCAAAATCTACTCAACGGATTTTTATGAAATTTGATATCAAAGTACTTTAGGTTTTGGATTATTATATAAGCTACTTTTTACCGCGGCAAAGTATACGGTTCCTGCAGAGTTTCTTTTCGCGCGTACGAAGTCGCGGGGAACATCTAGTACCTAATAATTACAAGTTAGAGATTTTTTATTAATTTTACATACATCGAATTAGTAAATATATTTTTTCCAGGATTATAAAGTGTGCCTACATATTGGCATTTACACTTTTTCAACCTGGGACCAAACTCAAGGAAAACTTTGATTATTGTTTTATACATGCGAATAGTTGACAGTTTAAAGATTATTCCGAGAACAAGATTATTTGCTCGCAGCTTTGACCGTGTTAAATAGGTTTGTTTACTGATTTTTTTTATTACACACATAAATAGGACTCTAAAATTTCAATAAGTTCTCAGAAATAACTTATCTAATTACAAAACAACATACAATTTTATATTTTTTTATATTTATCAATTAGTAATAATACCTCAATTAGAACGAGTTAAACTAAATATTTTACAGGTAGTCAACGCCCCTATTGGGTATCATATTGAGTATATTTTACTCCCGCGTCGTTACACATAGTAAAATCTTTTCCTACTTTACATTATCAAGTTAAATTTCATCAACTAGTTTTGGATATTTAACCATCCAAACTTTGTCTCCCGCATTTCACCCCCTACATTTTTAGACGACGTATACTAACTATAATATTTCATCTTTAGCGGTTTCGGAGGTGCATTTTTTTCTATTCTATTTTACCGCAACTTGTTTTTACAGCTACGTTTGGTAGCTCGGTATGATCCCGACATTAAAATATCATATATTTCATAATATAAAGTGGATTTATGTAGTTTATAATAGAAAATGTCGAACGCCCTTCAACAATCGTGTCTGCTGTCACGTAATATAACATTCAAAATAGAAAGCTTTAAGTGGAGATTCGCTATTTCCATTCAAATCTGCGCAGCGAAAATCTTGAATCGAAATATTTATGTTATAATATGTTTGAGTTACAACTTTTCTCGACCTTGTATTTATTACGGAATAACTCGAAGGAACATTTGGGACTTATGGATTATATACAATTAGTTTAAAATTTATTTATGGACGCTTCCCACCTCGTATATCTGGCCGAATATCTACTCGTATTGTATCCGAAGAACTTGTGTTGGAGATACCAGACAACTGGAAGTATATTTAATACTTTTGTACTATACATATATTTAAGATTTTTATTAAATTATACATAATATATTTAATACACATCTATGACCCAGGAACACAGGAAACTTTTTGTTTCCTCGGCGGGATTCGAGACTGCGACGTCATCACTGAGCCACAGTGGTCGTCCTGATCGAATGGTACCATAATATGACAAGTATTATTTACTAAAGATTTTCAGAAGAGTATTCAAAGGTAAGAACGAAAAGATTGTATTCCTTTATAAAAACCTGTGCCTCAATGTATTTTAAAAGACCTCTAAAACCACGGGGAGGAAATAATTTTTTGTATAACGTAGAACGACGTCACGTTTATGCACAGAAGCCTAATAATCTCTGAATTTTCAGCTCAGAAATTTTTTGGAGACAGAAACCTTACGAGGAGGCTGCGTAATGTGAATTGTGGATGAAGAGCACCTGCGCTTCTTGCGAGCTGAATTTATTTCTAGTGATCTCACTGTTTGTATGTACTCAAGTGAAGTGGGGATCGGTTGGTACAGGACCGGTATTTAACTTTAGTGAGTCGGTCGGCTCTTTGTGGTTTTTTTGTTAGTTGAATAAGTTATTTAAGTTAAGTATTAAATGAAGGACAAATAATTTTGACTTCATAATTACAAGGTAGAATTTCTATAAACCTATATACCTTGTTATAATTGTAAAAGCTAAGCTAAGCTGATCTATGCTCGGGCAAGTATCGCGTTCATGTGAAACGAGTATTTTGTTATTTATTTTTGTTAAGTTCCTTTAGAAAATAACTTGAACTCACTATGGGCAAATACGATTAAAAATTACCATGTTGCAAAAAAGTACAATGTATTGTACTTTTCGCTTACTCTATACAATTCTTCGACTTTCCAATAAAAAAACCTTGAATTGAAACTTACGCCGCGTAACAGAGCGACCAATGAGTGGCAATATGTAAATAATTTTCGGTTTCAAAAGAGGTAATATGCATATAAACTAGAAGGACTTGACAATTTACATGACAGAAAAGCAAAAGGCGCCTTTTGACGATGAATTAGGTTACTTATTGTCATTGTTTATGGATTGGTGTAGCAGCGCGCAGTTTCGCTGCTATGTGATTATCTGACTGACGGCTTCTTTGGCTCAGTGGCAAGCGCGTTGGCGCTCAAGCTGGAGGCTGGAGGTAGTTTGAATCCCGCCAGGGAATAAAAATGTTTTCTGTGTTCCTGGGTCATGGAAGTGTATTAAATACGTGTATTATATAGTAAAAATCGTAAATATGTGTATAGTATAAAAGTATTAAATATATTTCCTTTGTCTGGTACCTACCCGTTATTCTTCGTAAGTTCTTCGAGAACTTACCAGATGACGTGGTGTAAAGATATTATATTATACCTATTGATTTACAGTATATTATGACAACTTTCTAGTATATGAGAGTACTTTATAGTCAGTACTATGTCTTTTGGGAAACTTCATGTTCTGTGCGATAATTGCCGAAGGACATTGAGACAGTTGTTGTACTGTAGTACATTGTATTTCATACGATTTCTTACATAATATTGAAACATGATGTGTCTCTATTACCGAACTGCGTGGTCGCTGAGTGCGTACACGCCTCTGTGTAAAAGTTGCACGGAACAACTATTTACCTTCTCGTGAAAAATTGTAAAGCGTAAATGAGCGTTTGAGCGTTACCCAAATTGATGCGAACCTTGTTTGTGAGAATTTTATTGTGTATCATTAACGGGAGCCATTATTTTTCCACTTTCCGTTATGTCGTCCTTTTTATTATGAAAAGATAAGCTCCTTTCATAATGTTACTTAAGAACTTCGTTATATTGTAATGGAAAGCATGACTGATGTGGTGTTTGATTAATTGTTTTTACAAAAATGAAAATAAAAGTTTTATCTGATGTATATAACCACGACGATTAGTATGTTTGTAAAAGTTAAAAGTATATAAGTCAAATACAAAATGTGAAAATTCAAAAAATTTCTTTTTCATTTCTCATACTCGGAAAGTAGTGTTGTTTTGATCTGATTATTGGATGGAAGATGCTGCTTTCCTTTCATAGGGAGGGAAAATCTCATACAAATTCATTCCGGCCCGAGGGCCGGAAAAACTTCAAAACTTCAAAATAGAACTGCTGTCAGCTGTGAAGAGTTTTATGTAAAAAAAAACTATTAAAAAATGGCATGACTTTCTAAACAGCCAGTGTGAATTTAGGGCAAACTTCTTTGAGCGGAATAAGTCGCGAGTGCCGCGACAATTACGCGGCGAGCGGCAAGTTCCATATTTAAAATTTAAAAAGTCAATACAAAGTGGCGGGATACTAAAATCTGTTATGAATGTATCTGTGACGGACTTTTGTGCTAAGATTTGAATTGAATATTAAAAATGAGTTCAAGCGAAATATTGACACCAAATATTGATCCAGAACAGCCAAATTTCTCAAAATATATCAAACAATATAAATATTCCAAACAAAAATGTAACTTTTAATTTCACGAATTGTCCTATTTTGACTATTAATTTTAAATAGGCACTACTAATATATTATTATCAATAAATAGTTTAGATAAACAACTAGTTTTATTTTCCTCATATTCTAAATGAAAAGTAGAGTGTTTGCCACGGGTAAAAGAATCAATTCCTACTCGGACTATAGTTATACTTGTTATACTATACTATAGTTATACTATATACTTGTACTATCTATACTTCTATGCTAAAATAAAAAAAGAGAAGGAATAAAGAGAAGGAATATTTGTTTGTTTGTTTGCACTGAATAGGCTCTAAAAGTACTACAGATATAGAGTTGACCACGGCAAACGATATAGGCTACTTTTAATCGCGTTAAAGTGTACGGTTCCTGCAGGATTTCCTTTTGCGCGCGGGAAACATCTAGGTATAATATGCATGTATAGCAAAACATAAAAAAAATTACGTCCATAGTATTTTCTCTATAATCCATAGTATTTATATATAAATATCCATAGTATTTTAAGAATCCAAATGAGACTAATGAAATGTTTTGCTGATGTTGGTCAATTTCATATTCTGTCCTTTACGCACAGGCTATATTTTTATATCATGCCACAGCAATATTTTATATAAATAGCCTAAAATAATTTGCGCTAATTTAGCGAAGTTCGGGATCGATAACGCTATCAAAGGCTGCGTAAGGAGTGTGTGTCTTGAACATAAACGCAATTTTAAGTTATAGTTACACGATATCTTTGAGCATAAAAAGTTGAGAGTATTTTTATTGTATAATATGTATATTAAGATACTATTCCTAAAACCACAATTTATTTAAAAAACTATTTGGAACAATGACACATACAACCCTACGAAATGATCCTTTCTTCGTCGATTTATGGCTAGATGGCGTCATAATATAGCTTGCATTAATTAAGTAGCATACTGGGTTTTTCGATAAGTAGTTACAATCAAATCATCATATTAAGGTCTACAAATGACACAATATTTCGTGAAAAGCGGACGGGATTGGATCAATACAAAAAGAGTGTGAAATGTGATGTCATCTTTAGTGATTAAAAAATAGCCAGAATCTATAATAATGTACATTAAATAGGAGGTACAACCGTTTTTAATATTATTTTCATGATATTATTGCAGTCATAAAGCAACGTGTTATAAGTAAAAGTATAAATACATTTTTTTCATCAAAAAATCACTTAACATAATTATTATTACCTAAATAAATTAAGGTTGGTTGAGAAGAAAGGCGCCTACCTAATTTATATTTCTTTCTTGGTCATGAGGGACATAGTACTTTTATATGACACTGGCCATCTTTATACGTAATATACTATCTTGCTCCGGCTTAAATAAAAGAATAAGTATAAAACATTGACAGAATCCACTAAATTTGAATTTCACTTCTAATTTTCTTACAGTTTAGTTAGCAATAAATCCTCTTATCTTGACTTATCTAGGCACCTACGTGGTATGTTACTGAGTGATTAATGGCCCGTTTCAATAACCTATCTACTAATAACTATTTGTTTTAGAAACGTCAAACTTGTAACACAAAAAGCGTCAAATGATTGAATGGCGACGTTTTTAACAAATAGTAATAGATAGATAGGTTATTGAAACGGGCCGTAAACCATAATATTTTAGCTCTGACATAAAATATGTCATTTTACTAGAATTACTTCCGCTACCATATAAACTAACAGTAATAGATTTTCTCCGGAGCGCTGTTTTTGTATCTAGTAGGTACCTACTACTAAAGGTACGTCCTAGAAATACTTATCTAGATATACCTCGATGGCTTTATGCTTAGATTTTATCGCATCGTCCTGAAGATCAGGAGTTGAATTAGAACAAACAATATTTCTGGCGACATCTTTACTGTCGGAAAAATACCTAATCCAGGTCTGTCTTGGTCCCGTAAAATGTACAAAATGTGGTTGGTAAATGGTGATATTTATTAACGTATAGTACAAAATAGCTGAAGTTACTATATTGAATAATTAAATACAGATTAATACTTAAATAATAAAACTGTAACTGGGTTCATTTTTGCGCATAAGTCGCAGGTAACATCTTGTTGCCTGCGACTTCATTAACAACAAAAAATATAAACTAAAAATAATAAATTCATAATTGATAGCTGTCTGTACAGATATGGAATGGATGGAATATATATAAGAAAAACTATTACATTTATGTACGACATAGAACCCAAAACAATGTTTTTTTAAATTTTGTCTGTTTGTCTGTACGCTTGTACGCACTAATCTCGGAATCTACTACACGGATTTTGATGAAATTTAGTATGGTAGAAGCTAAGACTCTGGATTAACATATAGGATACTTTTTATTGCGAAAAAAATGTATGGTTCCCGCGATATTTGTTTGCGCGTACGAAGTCAATGGCTTAACCGATTTGATCACGGTTTTCAATAATGCGTTTAGGTTTGCTCTACTTAATATTTAATGTTTGTTTCTTTTCAATCGGTTCATAAACATAAAAGTTATATCAGTCTAAAGAATATAACATATAAAATCCTATAGAATAATTACTGATCAGTTGAATTGGCTGAAAACTTACGTAGGTATTAACTAATCATTGATGTATAATGTATATCAATACCAGGAGGAATAAGTGAGAAGTTCTATTATGGTCGTAGCGCTAAGCGCTCATGTTAAGCAACGCCGGTCGTGGATTCAACTAGGATGGAAGACCACAATCCCAAATATTTTTAAGGTCGAAATCTAAACGCCTAATACCTAATGTTTTCCTACTCAAAAGATTTTAGAAATATAAAATTATCTGAAGCAATTACTACGCGTCGATTGGCGTTATCAAAATTTAGAAGATATCCCACGCCTCAAAACATTCATAAAATCAATAAACTGGCCCTATTTATATAGAAGGTTATTATTACACTTGTAATTAAAATACAATATGATCTAGTAATTTTGTATGTAACAGCCAATCCACTTTGTTCATTAAAAAAACGGCGACGAAGATATCCTTCCTTAAAATATTATAAACGCGAAAGTTTTATGTATGTTTGTATGAATGTTCGTTCGCTTTCACGTAATAACAACTGAACGGATTTTGTCAAAATTTGATATGGTTGTAGTTTAGTTTCTGGATTAACAGAAAAAATACTTTTATTCGCAGCAAAAAGTACAGTTCTCCGGGATTTCTTTCTAGATTCTGGACTATACTTATATTATAAAGAGGTAAAGTCTGTTTCTACCTTTCTAATAAAAGTAAGTTATTGTCGTGATGAACAACTGCTGTAACGTTTAATTTGCTAGCGTAAGATGATAATTGATAACACAACCACACGTTGCACTGCTTCTGACAATTGCATTATGGCATCTTCTAAAAATTAATTGCCTGTGAGATTTATTGTTTTTCTGCTCGTATTATTATTATTAGCCCTTGCTTTAAAATACTTTTTTTTCTTCTATTTAATGATCTGTTTCTTCAATGTTTATGCTTTCATTAGCTTGCCTTTTGGCATAGGCCTCCCCTTACTCCTTCCATTTCTATTTTGTGTTTCCCGGGGCCAGGTTATTTTTATATCGGCCCTTAACATCTTTTATGTCGTCACTATGTTTTTCTTTGTCTTCCTCTGTTTCTGCTCTTATTAGTATATTGTAAATAATGTACGAAATTTTACTAATAAAATTACTATATTTTTAATTATTTGAAAACTAGTATTTTAAAAGTTAAATTTAAAATCTTTATTTTTTGAATTTCAGTATTTTTAATAACAATCTTTCTAAATAAATTAAAGTTATAAGTAGTTTTAATGAGCTATCAAACAGATATTTACGTATTTCGTACTGTCTGTCACGTATTTTTATCTAATTTTATAATTACAATAACTTATTTGGAAGCATTTTTGATGCATTCACATAATCAACCGATCTCACTTTGAGACGTTTTGACATGACGATAACAGACGCTTAAAGTCTTTTAAGTAAATTTTATCAGTCTCTAATTCATTTACGTAATAGTAATAAGTAATTTTGGCTTCAATTAATATATTAATCAGATGGCGGTTAAGGAAATTTGCTTTACCGTGAAACTGAAATCAACTTTTCTTAAGCGCCACTATTTTCTAATCTACCAGGCCAAATATTACACGATTTATTGTAGTACATAGAAAATAAAAAAAATAATGAAATCTTACCTTGACCTCATCAAAATTGGACGACTGAGTAAAAAGTTATGAAGTAAAAACGAAAAAATTCAACATTAAACGGCTTTTTCTCGAAATGGCGTTTTGGCGCTTCAGTAATTTTGCCTTTCCAGTGATGGTATGTTCTGGAATCCGAAAGAACGGAGAAAATTCAGAACGCTAAAAATAGAACTCTGCGTTAATACAATGGAGTTGGAAATCTAACACACAAGTGTCGAGTCAAATGTCAATGTCATATATTATGACAGCTCGACACTCGACAAGTTAGCGCAGAGTGTTATTTTCAATGCTCCGAATTTTTCCAGGCCTACTAGATTCTGGACAATATAATCCCAGCCTAAGGTCGTTGTTAACTATTTTTTAGTTAAATTGTTAACTATCTGTGTCGACCCGCCCATGGTCGATACGCACACTTTCCTCTAAAATTAATTATAAATTAGTCCCCCGCCGAGTCTGTCTGTCTGTATGTTCGCGATAATCTCAAAAACTACTGAAAGGATTTTCATGCAGTTTCCATTTACTGGCAGAGTGGTTCCTTAGAAAGGTTTAGGTCGATAAATCGACTAACATGTTGGAGATAATTTAAAACAAAACAATGTATGGTGGGATTGTTTCTCTTCTGAAGGTCTACAAAAAAGTTCACGACGGCGTATAATATGTCTATCTTTTAAGGATACTGTAGCCATTCGAAGTTATATACATATAAAACTACTGAAAAGATTTTCATGCAGTTTACATTTACTGACAGAGTGGTTCCTTAGAAAGGTGTAGGTCGATAATAATTTGTTAAGGTTTTGTGGAAATTGTTTGATTTATTATTACGATAATTGTTGAAGGTGTCAGAACAAATCAAGCCGTCTGAGAGCTTTTATCGAAAACGCTGCCTAACCTAACCCGTTGGAGATAACTTAAAACAAAACAATGTATGGTGGGATTGTTTCTCTTCTAAAGGTCTACAAAAAAATTCACGAAAGCATATAATATGTTTATCTTTTAAGGATACTATAGCCATTCGAATTTAAAAAAAAATCACAAGTTATGTGGTATTTTCAGAAGCTATTTAGACGGATACAATATTAATCCTAATCTGGGAGATAATATCTAGGGGATATGTATATATAGCAATTTGCAGGTATATTTGCTATAGAAGTTTTTTGCCACGAATACTTTAAATTTTGCTTTATGACGGCGCCACGTCAAAGGACTGCACAAATTGCTCTGCAGCTTGTTACAGACAAATTAGTTTCATTCTGTAATAGTTCGTATTTCGATATAATTTTGCTGCTCCTAGCATCAAATGAAGTATCTTGCTTAAAATGTTTAATCTTGTAAATATTATAAATAAATTAAAGCTTTTAATCTTGTAAATATTTATAATAGTTTTCCCATCAATAATTTTCTATAAACTAAATTGGTTGACTACCTAACTTAAACGCCAGTCGTTTTGGTTTTGTGTCGAACTCTGCATTGATTTTTTTAATTTGCCCTCGAGGTACTTCCAATCCGAATACTATTCACGAACCCATTAAGTGACTTACGCACTTTTAACTTGTCTAACTCCGTTATAACTCTAACAGCATTACGGTAAAATGGGTATAAAAATGCAAAATCTCGAAAAGGTCGTGTCATCGGTTAGAACCTTTGTGAACTCTACTAATATATCTGTAAACGTAGAATTAATCATTGCGTATATATTACAGATCTTTTCCGAGCAGTTGGGTGAATAATGCTTGGTGAATAATAAATGAAATAAATTGATAAAGGAGCCTTTGTGTTACCTTAATAACGTCTAGTGCTAGCCAGTCGAAATTCATTATATTAATATTGCTTATTGATGATGACCTTATGACCTTTGCCGTTTTGATTTACTTTTACTTGCATGAGGAAATCATATATTTATTATGAGGTAAACTGTATAAAGTATAAACCTCAATGGACCCAATCTTCACTCACATTACAAAAAACAACAACACAGTGAAAAAAAACTAATTTAACTACTAGAACTAAAGACAACACCCAATTGGGTATTTTCGTACATGTATTTTTTTAAGAATTAAGAAATAAGTACCTGGGTAACCGAGCTTTGCTCAGAGTTCTAATAAATTGAAAAAAATTAAAACAATCACAAAAATATTTATTTGACCCGGATTCGAACCCACCACATTCCGAATTTTCGAACAAAGAAAAAATATACATACGCATATCAAACTGCCATTCGGATTCACTATTTTGATAATAAAGTTGATAATAGAGTCGAAATTATTAATATCACTAGCTTTTTCCCGCAGCTTCGCTCGCGTGGAAGAGTGTTTGTGGCAAAAAACTTCTACAGTAAATAAGTCCTACTGCAATATGGTAAATAGAAATAGCACAGAGTAAGATATACATATATCCCCTAGATATAATCTCCTAGGCTGCTATCTTAGGCTGGGACTATATTTTCCGGAATCTAGTTAGGCCAGGAAAAATTCAGAGCATTGAAAAAAGGACTCTGCGCTAATACAATAGAGTTAATATCTTTTAATACAATAAAGTGCCGAATGTCGAGCTGTCTTAATAAGTGACATTTACATTTGACTCGACACTTGTGGGTTCGATTTTCAGCTCTATTGTATTAACGCAGTGTTCTATTTTTTGCGCTCTAAATTTTCTCCGCCATTTATTGGATATATTTGCATGAAATTAATACGGCAAAAATATATAGAGCGGAATGATTAACCGCCTTTTTTTTGAAGACGGTTAAAAATTACTTGTGTTACGGGTACCAGACAACGGAAATATATTTAATACTTTTATACTTTACATATATTTAAGATTTTTATTAGATTATACACATATTTAGTACATATCCATGATCCAGGAGCACAGAAAACTTTTATTTCTTCGGCGGGATTCGAACCCGCGACCTCCGGTTTGAGCGCCGAATCGCTAACGTAAATCACTTTGAGACTTTAAACCGAGTTTAAGAAGTGTCGTAGCTATCTTACGGCTCGTTTCAATAACCTATCTGTCTATAACTATTTGTTAAAAACATCGCCATTCTAACATTTTACGGTTTTTTTGCGATACAAGTTTGACGTTTCTAACAAATAGTTATTGGTAGATAGATTTTTGAAACGGGCTATTAACGTAGTATTTAATGATATATGAGAGAAAGTGTGAGAGCTTACTTTTAAATGTAAGTAATTATTGAAATACTTTACAATCAGCAACTCCGGCGAATTTAACTTATAAGCGAATAATAATTCGGCACCTATTCATCCTAAACTCTATTCATTCAAAAGTTTAATGCAATATAAGTTGGGTACATACTTGCTTACAATGTTGAATTTAAATTCATGTGAGTCACATGAATTGTGACGTTAGTAATGATAAAACCATGGACCAATAAAACTAGATGTTTCCCGCGACTTCGTACTAGCAAAAGAAAATACTACGGAAACCGTGCATTCTGAGGCGATAAAAGTAGCCTATGTCCTTCCCCGTGGTCTACTCTATATCTGTGCTAAATTTCATCAAAATCCGTCGAGTAGTTTCGAAGCCTATTCAATGCAAACAAACCTTTCCTCTTTATTGTAGATTGCTATGATGGAAACCAAACCAATTTAATATTAACCGCAAAATTATCCAAATGTCTTAAAATTTACGACCACAAAACTTTATTGTATTTAAATGTACTACTCACATAAAATAAATGGATGGTAAGGTGTAGTGACTTTTCAGCCTCACGCCTCTGGCGGTTTATCAGCTGAGAGCTCCAGCCCCTCCGAGGGGGTCGTGTCAACAGACTAACCTCATTTACTGGATATTATTACATCGTATTTTCCTTATGTACCTTTATCTTAAACGTGTCATTTTTTTATTGTACGTTTATTTCTAAATTCAAGAATCATTCTTCCTTTCCAAAGTTACGAGTACACAATTACTTTTGTAACTATCCTTGCAATTTATGATAACGACCGACGACGACGGTGAAATTTACAGCACCTTTAATTTTAGATTGAAACTAGCTTTCCAGACAGATGTTATATAAGATTGGACAGCTAGATAGATATGAAGCTAGTTATACACGAGTATACTTTTTGGTTTGCTTGCACAGTTGCACCTATCAGATAGACTTGAGCTGAGTAGTGTGCAATATACACGCTCCGGTTTATCTCTGAAACCCAACTGTACAGGCAAATCTGTCAGGTACACCCTTATGTGTATGGCTAGCATAAAATTGTGTTTACAATCTAGGCGTCGAGGCCGTCTTGTCTTCAGATAAACCGTTGAATGAGTGGGATTCGTCAACAAGACCAACGAGAGTTCAGCTTAAAACGATGTGCCTAAATATATGCCTGCCTAGGCATAGATGCCTATCTATTATTATTAATTTTCACTTTTCAAGCTTGTAAAATGTTTGTATGTCGTGATCTAAGAGATCTAACCGCATTGTTAAAAGTATAGACCGTTTGGTACTTTGAACCTGATCCGACATAGATATTATTTCAAACCTGTGGTTTTCAAAATGTAACTAGGTATATATTTTAAATATATTTTGAGAGCTAGTTCAACCTTCAGGTCAATTTGATCATTAAAACGCGCAATATTTAGGAAAGGATTAGGTGTAAGTGCTAAGTATAAAGTCTACCACGAGGAAGTGTTTTTCCTTATTTCATAACAATATAATGAATTTTATTAGGACATAACTATGCGTATTGAATTTCCCTTCAATTGTAGCCGGCGGAATCATTTCGCGGAGTTCCACTTATTTTATATTTCGCTAGGGCTTCGCAGTCCCCGCTATTTACTTTTCCGAGCAATAAATTTTCCAAAGGAGGTCTTTTCCTTTTTTTATTTTCAATGTTATTATGCTGAGATTTTATGAAGGTTCCAGAAGGCCATAAAGTCGCAGTAGAGCGATCGTTTGAAGGCAGATACACGAACAGTGAAATTATTATCGTGACCAATTGCCAGTTTGGGAAAGGTAACAGGATACACCAAAATCTTTATTATTATTATCTTTATTAATCCTTGTATTGGTACGAACAGAGAATGTAAAACGTAATTAATTATTTTGTGTGGATAAGAAACTAAAGAGATCGCCCATTTTTTTGTTATTTTTTTTTGTACAATTCAAGATTAGATTAGATCAACAAATTGGTTTTCGGTTTTTCGTTAATAGCTTATGAACTATTAACATTTAAGATTTTTTTTAAAAGTATTCTAAAATTTTAAAAAGAACACTTAATTTCCAAATCCAATTAATGTCCAAGCGTTCTTTAGTTTAGCGGCGTCAAAAGTGAGAACGGCGCACTACTTATATTTTAAATGATACTATCTTGTATATGTATATATGTATATAATCTAAATTTCGACAACGGCTGTATTACCATGAAACTTAGTATGCAGGTAGTTTTGGGGGAGAAAAATCGATCTAGCTAGGTCTTATCCCTGAGAAACTGCGCATTTTTAAGTTATATTTTTTTTTCTTTCATCGTGAAACAGTATATATCAATAATTTCGACAGTAATAGGTCAGTTCGATTGGCAATTTGGTCTGTATAATTTTTGCGTTGGTCGGAAACTCGTAATGTGGTGGGTTCGTACCTTGGTAAAATATTTTTGTGATTCTTTTTTTTTTTACTAGAACTCCGACCAGAGCTCGGTTACCCAGGTACTATTTTTTTAAAGTAGAAAAAAGCAATTTATAGAACACCTTAAAGAACTTATTCCAAAAATTTAATTGAAAATTTATCTTTAAGTTAATATTAACTTCAAGATAAATTTAATACTAACATTTTTTTACGTTTTTTGTCTACTTTCAAAATATATTTGACAAACAAAATATAAATATTTTAAAACTTTTACGACGTGATCTTGTTAAGTATGTATGTTTTATGTATTGTTTAAGATAAGCTCCACGAAGCGAAAAAAATTACGTTATTTCTAGGGTATATATTTTAGTTTTGTATCTATACATCATAATTCAGAAGTTATTATATTAATTCAATAGAAGTTATTGAATTCCGAGGTTTTTACATTTTAGACGCTTGAGGCACTTCATAAGTTCTAAGTTGTCATATTAAAACCAAATATAAACGCACAAATTTGAAATTATGGCATAATGAAATTTGCATTAATTGAGCTATGAAAAGAAGAACGAGCTGAAAAAACTTTTCTTTCGAGCCAAATTGGAATGTATTCAAATTCTTTTGAAGAAAGGGTAAAGAAGTTGAGGCCGCGATAAAATAAATATTATAAGGAGCGATTGAATTCTTCGGTCTCGGTGATTCGGCGCAGGACGAGCTACGTGTGTACGGAATACTCAATAACCTTATTGTATTTTCAATACTTAGAACATAATTTAGGAATTGTTCAAGTATGGATGTGTGAGAAAAAATTGGACCCTTTTTCTTATATTATGTCATAAACGATGAGCAATTGTTCCATTACACCAAAAACACATACATTGATATTTTAAATCCTTAAAACCTACAAAACTTTATTAAATCAAGACGCTTTTAAAAAACCGGCGAAAACGCTATCCGCCACAACATGGCGGATAGCGTTTTCGCCGGTTTTTTAAAAGGTCGCCGCCGCCGCGGTCGATAGATTATATTCTGTGCAGTGTGCTCTGACGTCATACCAAATGTATTCAACCACTTGACAGCTCAGTGCACTAAATCGGAATATATGATTTTAATATATATATATATATATATATATATATATATATATATATATATATATATACAGGATGACCTGAAATTCGATACATTCCTTTGAAAGATAGAAAGTAGACCTCATTTACAGTAATATAATATTTTTCATGGCATCCCCTATACGAAAGTTGATATTTACAAAGTTATTGAAATATCAAATTTTTTCTTTATTTTCGACTTTTTGACTTTGACATGACGTATTTTTTAAAATGTTTGTCTTTTTAGTGATTTTTTTTATGTATTTTAACCGTCAATGAGTCAAATAATATTTTTAAGGAATAAATAGGGACAAACTAAGCGAGAATTTTTCATTATGAGACATGAAACAGAATTTTCTTTTAAGAAAAATGCACATTTTTCTTAAAAACAGGTGATTTTCTTTAAAAAGTTGTATGATACAATGCGTACAAATACCTTAAATAACTTTCTTACCTCATAAGCTTCCAAAAAAGGTACAAATATGTACATAAAAATATGAACATGTAATAAACAAAGACGAAACAATCATCAGGTAACGTTATCTCAAGAATTACTCTACCTGAGGCGACCTTTTTTTTCAATTGTTTCCTTTGTTCAAACTTCGGGATGTTTCGGCTACTGTCGTCGCGGCCCTTTGTCAATGAGTTACCGACTGGCTTAGAGAGCAAATTTAGTAGCTAATATTAGTTTTAAGTCAACTATTGCCGTGTACGGACGTATTGTTGCTTTAAACTACATCCTTACTTCTACTTGTGATTTTTTTGTATCGCGATGGCTGCTTTTGAGTACGATGAATTCGCTGACATCTTGTTTTGTTACGGACTTTGTAATGGTAATGCTGCTGCTGCACGAAGAACATACATTGAACGTTTTCCGAATCGACGAGTGCCAAACGTTAGAGTGTTTTCAACAACATTTCGACGAATTCGGGAAAGCGGCCGTGTTGATAGAAGACGTGGCGATTCAGGCAGACCTCGTTTGTATGCTCCAGAAGAAGAAGAATAAACTTTAACACTTTTTCAAAATGATCCTTCTATTTCTACAAAAGCGGCAGCTAGAAGACTTGGATTGAGTCAATGGAAGGTGTGGTTTACAGTACACACAGCGCGTCTACATCCATTTCACTACACACCTGTCCAAGCGTTGGAAGAGGGAGACCCGGTTAGGAGAATGGAATTCTGCCGTTTTATGATAAATGCAGACATGGAGGATCGCAATTTCTTCTCAAGAATATTGTGGACGGATGAATCGAAATTTGACCGTGACGGGATAAACAATTTCCACAACACACATTACTGGGCACCAAAAGGAGAAAACCCCAGGATGAAAAAAGAAAGGGCCCATCAAACCAGATTCAGTCTAAATGTCTGGATGGGTATAATTAATAATAATTTAGTTGGACCTCATTTATTTCCTCAAAATTTAAATGGTGAACTTTTCCTAAGAGAGGAGATTACTGGTTTAATGGAAGATGTGCCAATAGCAACTCGTCGTAATATGATTTTCCAGCATGATGGTTGCCCGGCGGCACTTCCGCCTGGGCGTACGCCAGTGGCTAGACCAAACTTACCCACATCGCTGGATAGGTCGAGGCGGGCCAATTCCTTGGCCAGCACGGTGTCCCGATTTGACCCCGTGTGATTTTTATCTTTGGGGTCATATGAAGGCTTTGGTGTATACTACACTACTATCCATAACTACTGTAGAGGAGCTCAGAAGCCGCATAATAAATGCAGCAGAATAAATCAAAACTAGTCTTACTAGCAGAATAATCAAAACAGAGGTACGGAGAAGACTACGGGCCTGTATCAGAAACAGAGGTTCACATTTTGAACAAGACCTAAAGTAGAATATTTATTATTAAATTTAATTAAACATTGATGTTTTCTAAACACAATAAACGTAATTAAATTCAAGTTTTTCCTTTTATTTTAACCTTATCGCAAATAAATTGATTTAGACATTATTTCATTTTACTTCTAATATGTTTATTACAACGTCATATTTTTATGTAGACATTTGCACCTTTTTGGAAAGCTAATGAGATAAGGAAGTTATTTAGAATATTTGTACGCATTGTATCATACATTTTTTTAAGAAAATCACCTGTTTTTAAGAAAAATGCACATTTTTCCTTAAAGAAAATTCTGTTTCATGTCTCATAATGAAAAATTCTCGCTTAGTTTGTCCTAATAATATTTGACTCATTGACGGTTAAAATACATAAAAAAATCACTAAAAAGACAAACATTTTTAAAAATACGTCATGTCAAAGTCGAAAAGTTGAAAAAAAAGAAAAAATTTTTGAAATTTCAATAACTTTGTAAATATCAACTTTCGGATAGGGGATGCCATGAAAAATATTACTGTAAATGAGGTCTACTTTCTGTCTTTCAAAGGAATGTATCGAATTTCAAGTAACCCTGTATATATATAGATATATATATATATATATATATATATATATATATATATATATATATATAATTATAATGCTGCCAGCCTATTAGGTACTATAACCGCCAGCTTCCGATCTACATTGTAATGTGAACCTTATGTTTTTACGAATAAATTATCCCCCTATAATAATTATATAATCTAAACATCTACTATCTACTTCTTTTATTTCATGATAACAATATATTACGTTTTCCTAAGGCAAGTACTAAAGGAAATACTCATTCGATGTATGTGTCAAGAAGCCTATTGTAAGGGTCAATTCACATTGAAACGAAAAATTGCGCGGCATAGCGCTGCATTTTTAAGATAGCGAATCAAAATTTAATTTTATTCATGACATAATAAGACACCTTTCATTGAAAGAGTTCGAATGTCAGGTTGCACCGCGCTGCACAGCGCATGTGCAGTGTATGACTGATGTCATATGAAACGTGTATCTTATTCTTTAGTAAATAAAGTTTAATTTTGAAAAGCTATCTTAAAAATGCAGCACGGCGTATCGTCGCGGTGTGAACTGACCCTTATGACACAGTTATAGCCGTCGCGCGCTACCGCTACACAAATTTCATTCAGTGTAAGTTGCCCCGGCCGACTAGACGGTGTTGGTAGCGGCTACTTGTTAAAAATGTATCTACGAGTAGATACGACATATTCACGTCAAGTAATGTTTTGCGAATCTACAAAATATTATAGTATATATACGCGTATTATATTATATTATTAGGTTGGAATTAAAAACCCTTCAATACTGTTGAAGTGAGAAATCCTTTCTGTGTTAGGTAAGTTTTTCTGGGATTCGAAAGGAAATGTCATTGTAGTATATACTTACGCGTATTATTTTATATTATTGGATTGGAATTAAAAACTCTTCAATGCTGTTGAAGTGAGAAATCCTTTCTGTGTTAGGTAAGTGTTTCTGGGATTCGAAAGGAAATGTCATTGTAGTATATACTTACGCCTATTATTTTATATTATTGGATTGGAATTAAAAACTCTTCAATGCTGTTGAAGTGAGAAATCCTTTCTGTTTTAGGTAAGTGTTTCTGGGATTAGGACGGAAATGTCCCTTGACTGTTGGAGTGAAGTTTCAAAGCACATTAGACTTTGTAACTCGGCCCAACACAGAGCCTATTAGTGTACACATACTCCTACAGATACCTAAACAACGATCGTGCACAGAAGGGCTCTTAGTATCTATTAAATATTTACATTCAAAAGCTCTCGTGCCTTTTTCGATTTGTATAAAAGTAACAGTTTTCATTTGTTATTATAAACATTAAGATTAATAGAGGGATATTAAAATTTGATGAATAAATGGCGGTTTATCCTATTGTTGACACTTAATAATTATATTTTTCCCAACATTAGGCAACAAATGTTACCTGCGAGTAATCAGGGCCCTTAGTCAAGATGCGTCCGATAATTTCGATGGCGAAGCTCGAAAATAAAATGTATGGGATTTGACATAAGGCATCGTAAGCGACATATCACATAACGATGACTTACGTCAAATCTCGTTTTTTATTTATATATACATTTTTATTTCGAAATTCGCCGTCAAAATTGTCGAACGCATCAGGCCAAGACCTATCTAACGACTATTCATTAGATAGGCCTTGGCCTGATGCGATATGATATACAATGTATCAAAGTAAAACTAACTTCTTTGAATGTTAATTGGCATTAAAGGGCATTTTACATATTAAAAACAAAAAAAAAATGCCGTAAGCAAAGTTGATAAATAAATGTGAAGCAGGGTAATAAAGGCTATTAGCCTAGGCAAATTATGATTAGCATACATACCTATCAGTAGCGAAGGATGGTTCTCCTTCAAAGGGAAGCCCTAGCCTATATAATAAGTAGGGATTTGGATGAGGGTCTTCAAAAGGTAAGTAGTAAGTGAAGCCGATAGGAATGGAGTTATAGGAACAAAAAGAGTTAAGCTAGATTTATACTCGTATTTGGGATTATAAATGTTGATTTTTAATTTGACCACATGGGTGAAGCAACAACACGTTGATACTGTGATCTTCGATACTATTTAAATATAGTGACGTATTAAGTTGATCTTGCCTACTTTTTTTTACCTTTGCACACAAATCTGCGGAGAAAACTGTGCAGTCAAAAATGATCAAACAATAAATCTGACCAGAAAACTGTACAGAAAACTGTGCAGTTGAAAATTACCGCATAGAAAGTTGTGCAGACCAAAAAAGACATACCTAACGCATATCTAAAAGAGACACAGAAAAGTGAAAACTAATGCAGTTAAAAAGACTGAATAAAAACTGTGATAACTGAGCAATGTGCAATGTACATACCGAAAAAACATCAAGATGTTTGTGTGTAGACACATAGAAACATAGTTTAAAGTTTCAAAACACATTAGCACGTTTACTTTAAATGAAAAACACGAAGTTTGTACGTAACGCAAATTGATGAAGATTTTCCGCAAGTTTATTGTAGGTCGGTGCAATGTTAAACAACAACCGACCCAGTTAGTTCCAACTAGTATCGGATTAAAGATAAACCCGTGTCATTTGTTATCAAATCCAGCTTACAATGCGAAATGAGTTGTATATTTATTTATACTAGAAATAGCGTCTGTCGTCGCTTCTTCCATTGCTTGAATTTCTCGTTGACTATCGAAACCCATCTGTTAAGTTGGTCACACTAATGCTCTGAATGCGAACGTTTGTTTGTATGTATGACAATCTGCCACACTCAAACGGCTGGGCTGATGCTGGGTTTAAAGAATGGCACACAAATAGTTTTAAGCCAGGAATTTACACATAAACAACTTTTTATTCCGGAAAAATATACGGTTCTCGCGGGATAGGTATCCTTTAACGAAAAAAAAGTCGTGGGCACGATATTGTAGCTAATAATAAAAATTATTATTTATTTATTATTTATCTGGTTGCCGTATGCGTTGTTGTATGCCCGCAAAAGTAGTCTATGTCCTTCCCCATGGTCTATTCTATATTAGTGAAAAGTTTAATCTAAAACGGTCCAGTAGTTTCGGATTCCATTCAATGCAAACGAACAAACAAATCCTTCCTCTTTATGATTTATAAAATATAGATTAACGTAGACTTTACCTATCTATATTAATATTATAATAAGGGAAAAGTTCGTTCGTTTGTTTGTATTAAATATATTCCGAAACTACTGGACAGATTTTGATGAAATTTGGCACAAATCTAGAGTAGACTACGGAGAAGGACATAGGCTACTTTTTATCGCAGAAAGTTTACGGTTTCCGCGAGATTAACTTTTGCGTGCACGAAGTCGCAGGCAATATCTAGTTACAAATATTCAAGGTACGGATACCTACTTACCTAACTTTGCATAATATAATAATTATTTAATAGGTAACTGCGTTAATTACTAATACCGTTAATTTTAATATACATATACCTACTGAACTTTTTTTACAAATACGAGTATCTATGTAAT
Organism: Phengaris alcon alcon; assembly: GCA_037179445.1. Classification (NCBI taxonomy): domain Eukaryota; kingdom Metazoa; phylum Arthropoda; class Insecta; order Lepidoptera; family Lycaenidae; genus Phengaris; species Phengaris alcon. The sequence goes on from JAYRCH010000029.1 coordinate 10,635,907, forward strand.
ATTGGAACAAAAACTTAGCAGCTACATTAACTTAGTATATAAAGCTCGTACGTACCGTGTATTTTAACCGACTTCCAAAAAGAGGAGGAGGAGGTTATGCATTCGGCTGTATATATATATATATATATATATAGGGCCCGGTAAAATCAATTACGGATATTTTGGGCACATGATCTACTGCGTATTTAGAGACGTTTAGGCAAAAAAAAAATGTCATACTCGAAAAAAAATGTCTTCCTTTATATGAGCGAGTTTGCGTTGAGAGTCATCCTCATCCATACATGAGATGATTTTTTTACTTTAAGCAGGACTATTTTTTTTTTTCCTAAACGTCTTTATAAAAAGCAGTAGATCAAATACCCAAAATATCCGTAATTGATTTTACCAAACCTTATATAAATATTTTTTTTGTATGTTCAACGATAATTCCGCCGACTGTGGACCTATTTACAAAATTTTTTTTTTAATGTAAAGAATATCCCAAGTTGGTCCCGATTTCACCAAAGTGATGACCTGATGATGGGATCCATGAGGAATCGAGGAACTCCTCAAAATATGCTACCAAAAAGTAAGATTTTGGCCCAAGGTATACCCTGGATCCAAAAGTACTGGACAGAACTCCTGAGTCCTTATATAGACACATGTTTGGGGATTGCGGTGTTGTTTAAAGAGCTGCAAGAATATGCCATCATAACAGATACAGTAATCATCATTATCATCACAACCATCTTCACACGAAACACCAACATAATATTATTATCATGACATATGCACTAACTACGCATCAGAGTTTGTATGTTAAAATATGTATTTAAATGTCTTTGAAATTTCGCTATTTCCAAAATTATATTCGTGATCATCATCATCACTATAGTATATTAATTAATGATTATGGTATATTTTTGCCGCCGACTACAACAATAGATAATAATAATAATTTAATAATATAGTATCTAATCTTTATCATCACTGGAGATTGTTTAGTAGGTCCGCAGATCGATAATGCTTATTTGGGGAAGTACTACGGCCTTTCAGAAAACTGGAATGAAATAACGCTTGAGTTTGTTTTGCCGATAGAGTGACAATAGCGGAAGCTTTTTTGTATTTATAACTGTCTTACAATGTGTTCATTATAATTGTGTAAAATTGTAAGTAATTAAATATAAATAAACTAAAAGAAATATAATTGTTTAAAAATAGATTTAAAGATATGTGTAAAATGTAGTTAATTAGCGATAGATGGCGCTGTTCAACTCGAATGGTGATGTTATCAATATATTGTATTAGTTTCAATGCCCAACGCTAGATGTCACTATTCTGGTTTTTCTAGATCGCACTATGGTTTGACCGTGTCTAATTTGACTTATTAATTAATAGATTTCCAAAGGTTTTAATTTACAAGATCTAATTACGAGTTGTATTATCGAGTGTTTATACGTGTAGTATTAATAAAAGAGTAAGTTATGTGTGTGAGTGTTTCATTATTGACTATAATATAGATAAAATTTTAACTATTTCTCTACTTTATCTTCTTAATTTTGAAGTCGATACCAGCCCAAACAATATCCTACAATATTTTATAGAAGTCACGTTCAAATTTGCTGGTACCGACTTCAAAATTAAGAAGATAGAGTAGAGAAATAGTTAAAATTTTAGCCGTATTTAAAAGGGGAATTATTTAGAAAATAAGTTTTATTTCATATTTTTGTCTTTGAGGGTCGCCTGCTCCATGCGGCTGTTTCTTTCTTTATAAATCTCTAGGGATTTTTCGTTTTGAGCCTTTGAAATGGTTTTATCAATATTCATTAATTGTGTAGCTAATATGTTTGGATAATTTGAGTGATAATTTAAAGGTTATTTTTATTAATATAAAACCTTAAAGGCATACTATTTTATGAGCAAATAATTTAAATAGCATTCATTATTAAAGGCGCAGGATATCCTTTGTGATGGTTCTCTCGCAGCGGGAGTCTAGCCAGCAGCATTCCTCTACTTAATTAATGTTTGGAGCACAACAAAACACATTTCCCCTTTCAAAAGCGAATGAAAAAAGTACTAAGACCCAAATACTAAAAATGTTTTTAAAGTATCTAAATTAGGCAGACAAGCTTTGTAGATTTATTTGACAACTCAATCAAATACGCAACTTGAATACTAATTTTTGTATCTAACTGCTTATTATTCGTTTATAGTTAATATCTATTTATAATATCTATAAACGGCATACATTTATACTTAATGTTACCTTTTGACTAGAGGCTCGATATACTCGTACATATCCTGTGTTAATATTATATATAAGGGTTGAAAGTTTGTATGAAAAATATATAAAATCTGTTTCCATGAAATTCAATATAACCCAACCAAGAGCATGTCAGGACATGTCATAGGAGGGTTCCGTAACTATAAGCGCGCAATAGGTTTTATTTGAATAAATTCAAAAGTTATTGTCTGATTTCGTTCAAAAAAATTTTCCTAAAAGTTTTTAGCACGATCTAACGGGTGTCCTAATAAGAGTGCCCGATTTAAATTTGGCGCCATTTTTTTTCTGAGCAAGTGGCAGCTCTGAAACTTGACAGCTGTCATCTATGATTGTTCCGATTATTAAATATGGAGCGTTACACAAAAAAACAACGCGTTATCATTGTGAAAATCCATTACAAAAATGGGGAAAGCTACGCTGAAACCGCTCGCAAACTTCGCGTAATTTTCGGTCGTGAAAGTGTACCAAATGTGTCAACAATTCGAAGAGTGATCAATAAATTTGAGGAAACTGGGTCGATTATGGAAGGCAAGTCTCCTGTGCGTCGGCGTACCGGTCAATCGCTCGAAAACATGGCTGCTGTAAACGAGAGTGTCGCCGAAAACCCGGGAACATCAATTCGGCATCGTTCACAAATGATTCGTTGCAAATTTCATGAAAAGAGCAAGGGTCTGCCGACAGAGCCGTGGGGGCCATATGCAGGATATTTTATTCCATACTTAACGGAACATGTGTCCTTTATAACGCAATAAAAATGTCACCTCTCGCTAAAAAAATATGTGTTTTTTCTTAAAATTAAATCGGACACTCTTATTAGGACACTCTTTATAAGCATGAAAAATTACAAGTTTCTATCTCATATATTTTAGAAATCCCAGGGGTTGGGCAACTTATAAACCACTTTGGAGGTCAATTACTCGAAAATGATTGACTTTGTAAAAAAGTCATGTGTCAAACACTGTCTTTATTTTAAAAGATCTATTTAACGATATCCTACACGATGGGGTAGAAAAAAAAATTCACTTCACATGTATCGAGAGCCACCCCTAAAATATAAAATTATTATTATATATTTTATGGTTCCAAAACTGAGATCTATACACATTATATGACTATACCAAATTTCATTTATTTATATTCATAATTACAGAAGCTAGAAGGGCTGACAGACAGACAGCCAGGCAGACGGACGGATAGCGAAACTATAAGGGTTCCTTGAGTATTGCGGAACCCTAATAAGTGGTAATAAGTACAAATAATTGAGAACGAATTTATAGATTTTAGAAATTCGTCCCCTAATGCTGTGGGTAGTATCTAGTACCTAATAGGGGTCCAAAGTTTGTATTGTGAAATATCAACAACTGTACGGATTGCGTTGAATTTTGGTACGCTGATAGTTATTATGATGCGGATGTAGACATCCGTTGAAAAATGATTTTTTCGCCCCACGCACGCAAGAGAATTTATGTTATAATAATTATTATATTTCACTGCACATTTTCTAAGTTATTACGAGACAAGACAGCGTAACAAGTAATCATTTTAGTTCTAGTGTCAACTGCATAGAGTTTATTTTAGCACTATCCAAGGCATTGACTAAAATCAATGAGGTCGTCGCTAAAAGTTTCCAGTATACGGCTTTAACCACAGATTTATGAATATTAGAGATGGGAGAGGCCACTCGGATACTAAATGCAGTGCATTGTGTCACCAGTCAAAAACGCAATAAAGCATGCATTTTGATTTAAACGCCATTGGACTTCCGTGCACGTGTGTGCGTGTACACGTACACACTGTATACTCATTTCCGAGCATACACAGTTCTCTGTCACGGCACGGCGGGTAGTCTTCTACACTCTGTGGCTTCGGCCTTGTGCGCATTACGTCTACCTGTGTTGTAACTAGCTAGAAGTCTGGAAATGTGAATATTTTACAAATACCTTCAGACGCAGCTTTTAGTTTACAGCTTTTGATGATTAAGAATTTTCATATTGTTTCTGAAAGCTTTCGAGGTGATTATGTGCTTTTGATTTGGACCTTAAATTTCGAATGTTGTAACCATGAGGTATTCAAGGAATGTTTTTTACTTTAGCAAAATTTAAAAACTCTAACAAATTTTAAATTACTACCAACTAGGTACCATACTTGGTACGTTTAAAATTCGAGAAAAAGAAAATGTGACAGTATAAAGGAGAATGTGTGTAAATAAAAAAAATAAAAACCTAAAAAAATATGTTTTTTTGCAATCGGGTTTTTAAATTTTTTTTAATTATTGATTTTATTTTAGATTTTTTAGTTTATCCAACACACATTTGTTCTATTTAAAGCAAAAATACAATTAAGTATGGCGACATTCACCTCAGGAGTGGGTTTTGACAGAAATTGTAATTTTATTTTTTATTTTTTATATTAGCTACCTTTTCCAGCTTCGCACGGGTGCGATGTATTATACATATAAAGCTTCCTCTTGAATCGTATCTTCCTCTATCCATTGCTGAAAACTGCATTAAAATCCGCTGCTTAGTTTAAATGATCTTATCGAACAGGAAACTGAGCGACTTCATTTTATACTGTGTGAATATAAATATTCTGTTAAAGTAGGCACAGATGTACAGTACACTACGGGGAAGGACATAGGCTACTTTTTATCGCGAAAAAATGTACGGTTCCTGCGGGATTTCGTTTTGCGCGCACGAAGTCGCGGAACATCTAATTTTCCAATAAAACTGCTCAGAACTTTACCCAGCGATCTTTGTGACCTCGTTTAGAGAAAGAATTTGCGATATTTCTTTAAAAGCTTGTCTAAATCTTGTAGAAAATGCTTTAATCCTCGGGAGGGAGAAATCAATGTAATTGTAAAATGTATAAGTTTCTTAATTGAATTCACAATTAGAATTATCCATCAGGATCATTATATTCTGCTGTAACAGGTCTCTATAGCTATTTATAATTTGTCTTTAACCCTGTCACGAAAAATATTCATTACTTTACTACGTCGGTCTCCATGAATTTCAATGAAACTTGTTTCACAGAAAGTGTTTTAATTCGGAAAAATGTTCAGAACTTACAAAATAGATATTATATTATAGATTTTCTCGGACAGCATAAAGTTATATTCTATAGATTTATCACAGATTAAAGAAAGACGAAAAGATAAGCAGCTACATAGTTATATTTCTATTTATAGACAGTAGTGCATAGCTAGAATGCACTACTGTCTACTACAAGCGTACCTACGGTGTGTGCATGATTGTGTAAAAATTATGGGCCGTTTAAGTGGACGACGAAATTTTCAAATTTGGATCGATTTAAATTGTTCTATGAAAGCTAGATTATTCTTTACGTAAGTATATATATTTCTGAAACGAGTAAGTATATATATTTCTGAAAAATTTACGTAAGTTTATATATTTTGAATGAAACCACAGAGGTTTCATCATAATAAGTGTAGGCCATGGGCTGATGATGATTGAACCAATTTAAACTAACGACATAAAGGTAGCACTGTCTGTCGTTGTGATTATTATGATCTTAATTTATGTATGGACTAGGGTCCTAACTTCTAATGGTGGAATAGAAATCACAGAGTATATACATATAGGGGTAATAGAAAGGGTCACAGGTCCACTTTTACTGCCACGAGAGCCATCAAACCTAGATTATCTCAGGTACAGTCACGAGAATTAATATGTGTGTCGATGTATACGTGTAGGTAGTAAAAGAAAAAACAAAATGTAATAAATTTAAATAATTTATTGCTGAAACTGTCATAGACAATATGGCACTTAGTTGATATTTTAATTGTAAAGGAAATACAAAAGAAGCTTATGAATAGAAGCAGATTTTGACAACTTAAATTTGATTTTGATAACTCAGATCACTTTATTTTTTAACCCCGACGAAAACAGAGTGTACGTCCGTGGCATCGTAGCTCCCAAAGAGATGAATCGATTTTGATCTATTTGTTTTGTTTGAAAGCTAACATGATCGAGAGTGTCCTTAGCTATAATTCATCATCATCATCATTTCGCTCACTGCTTGAAAAACATAATTATTTACGAACAATACTGTTTTAAGAAAGTTTAATAATTCGATTAAAAAAGGAAAATTTACTCTGCTTTTATATTGGAAAGCTTATTTTCAACTTCATAAAAAAACTTTATAAAAATATTAATACATTTATTAAAAACTTATTGATTACATTCGAAACATTTATTATACATACCTATCATTATTATTAATAAACCTTAAATCTAACATTAATTGTAAATACTCGATACTAAGTTTTTGTACTATTCGTAATAGAAAAATCATCTGGTAATGTTGGAGAAATGGCGCCAAAAATTATAGTAGCCAAGTAAAATAAAGCCAAGACTCTTCAAACAATTTAGGAAAGTACTTGTATGTTTTTTTCCTAAATTAACGTTTGCAAATTTAATAGCGTTAAAATACCTATTTGAAAATTAAATCCAGCTAGAGTTTCTACTTAGACTTTAAATACAAGAGACTTAGCTAATTATTGAAATAATGCACATCAAAAATTTCATCCATTATGGAACGCCATTGATAATGTGCACAGATTTACAGGTGTTACAGCAGTAGCTTCTAAACGGCGGAAGCAGGCAGTTCCGTTCGAGTTGCTCCCGTGTGAACAGCTCGCAGTACTGCGTGCCGTCCTTGTTGGGGCAGTCGGGTGGTCTGCGGGACGGACATCGGCGGAGGCGGCAGCGGCGGCGTCGCTCACGGGGCTTCGGGCCGCAGAGCAGGTCGTCGCCGCCCGGACACACTAGTGGTCTGTAGGACACCCCGCGCCCGCATGTGGCGGAGCACTGCGAAAGTTGATTCATTTAATTCATGTTATAATATTGGTATTGGCGAGGCCACTACTGTGGCTTCAGTTAGGGTTAGCATTTAGTATTTTAATTATAATATCTCAATCTACTCGTTACTGTTTCACAAATCACTAAAGTTAATACAGTAATATAAAAAGGTTCATCATTTAAATACTTCATTGCTAATACAAAAGCGTGATTTAGTATCTATTCACTCTATTGTTTACCACAAGAAAGCCTGAACAGAAGTATGCATAAGAGCCCTGAACACTGAATAGTGAATACAGTCTAATTACCTCTTCAAAGTCCTCAGGGATAAATTCCATTTCACGGTACAAGCTCTACATTTTCCAGGACCTTCTTACATGTAATAATTAACTTGGGCTTTACTTTGAAACTTTTTATAATGCTATAAATAGAAATTGTTTCTTACTCGACCTGCTTTCTAGACTTAGGTACTTCATTTTATGTGTAATTTTATATTACGATACCTAATGGAAACACGTTGCAAGTAATCAAGTCAAACACTAAAGTTGTCTGACACTCCTCTGTCCATCTTTATTTATACCTACTTAATTCTAATAATTTATAATCTATATTTGTATAACTACTTAAAAATAACACTGCGTATTGTTTTTAAAACATGGTAAGTATTATCAGCCAATTCAAAATAAAGGCCTAAAATTTCTTTCCTCTTTTCCGATTTTTAAAATGGGGGGTTATACTATATTCATCTCTTGGATATTAATTCATTTTTTATTCGTATTATAATATACGCGTGTTACCTGAGTCCACGGCAGCTCCTGCCAGTACACCGGACAGGGTATCCGGTTACACCGCTGCTGCCTCTCCGGCTTCCTGGACAGGCATAAGGCCGGCGACACACTGCGTCTTACGAGTTCATGCTTGCGTATGCTGAAAAAGTCATGCTAACGTAGTTAATGTGAAATTTTGGATATTTTTATCTGTTTACACTCTATATTTGTTTAGTGTGGAATATCTATCAACAACTTTGTTATTATGACGTAGAAATCAGGTAAAAAACATACCACACGGGGGTGAAAAGTTATCCACTCGGACTAAGTCACGCACAAAAGCTAGTATCTAATATTTTGTGGTATTAACATATCATTTACCTTATGTTATCAGGCACGCAGTAAAGTTGTCTCTCCTGGACGCCGTTGTCGCCGCAGGTGGCGCTGCATTCCTCCCAGTCTCCAGTAGCCCATGTGAAATGACAGCTTTGAACAAATAAAAAAACAATAATTAAGTAACCCCCGTAAATCGTCAAGCAGTGAGCGAGCTGATGATGGTGAATTATAGCTTAGAACACTCTCGATCATGTCAGCTTTCAAACAAGAAAAAACTAGATCAAAATCGGTTCATCTCTTTGGGAGCTACCTACGATGCCACGGACAGACACACATACACACACACACAGACAGATAGACACGTAAAACTTATAATACCGCTCTGTTTTCGTCAGGGGTTACAAGCAACCTAATATGTGGGGGATTAGGTACGTTATTAAAATGTTAAACACAATATTCTCAACCAAATGTTTGACTGCTTCCTATTAAATATGACGCATAGTATTTCGTTTACATTTGTATCTTCTATAAATTACAAAGCCAAAATAATTATTTTGTAAATAATGATCAAAAAGTGAATTTAAGTATTTGACAGCAGACGTCAATTGATGAACACACGTAGTTGAAAACATAGTTTCAACTTTTGCTATCCTACTAATATTATAAATGTGAAAGTCTGTGAGGATAGATGGATAGTTGGATGTTTGTTACTCTTGCACGCAGCACAGGAACACAGTTCTTCTTATCCTGAAACAGTACAATGTTCCCTTTGGATGCTGTATTTACGCGGGTGGAGCCACGGACAACAGCTAGTTAGTACTAGCTAGTACTGATTAGTATCTAAAAGTTATAAAAAACAAAACAAAAATAAAAACTAGACACAAAAATCGTTGTCGCGTCTTGCGACCGCTGAGTAAAAACCGTATCGGACATCGGAAGTTTCATCACATATTGAAGCTGAAGTTGCATTCCTTTCTCAGTTAAGTATTTACTTAGCGGTCCCCCGACGCGCGACGTGACAACGATTACTTATCCAAATATTTCTTCATACTTAGAAAATGTTTAGAATCATCTCGATCACGACAGCTTTCAAATCAAATCAAATCAAATCAAATCAAATCAAATCAAATCAAAAATTTTTTATTCAAAATTGGTATTTTTAAATACTCTTTTTGAACGTCGATACTACGTGATGCCTACCACCGGTTCGAGAACTAACCCAGCGAGAAGAGCCGGCAAGAAACTCGTCTGGGGCCATCTTTTACCAAAAAGATGGAAAATTATTCTTTTAAAATCAAAATTATTACAATGTTTACTTATGTCTATGTAACAAATAATAAGATAAGATAAGGAGCCACCTTATTCCCAAGGTGTGCCGTCTTGAATAAAGTCATTAATTTTATAATACGCTTTGGCACACAAACGCTCTTTAACTACTTTTTTAAACTTATTAATGGGAAAGTTTTGAACCTTTTCTGGGATTATATTGTATAAGCGTATACATTGGCCTTTAAAGGATTTACTAACTTTGCTTAGTCTGAACACTGGCATATCTAACTTGTTCTTATTTCTAGTGTTTACACAATTATTATCACATTTCTTTTTGAAGTTGTTTAGATTCTTTCTTACATATAACACATTTTCCAAAATGTATTGAGATGCGACGGTCAGAACTTTTATTTCTTTAAACTTTTCCCTTAGAGATTCAAAAGTCGACATCTTATAAATAGAACGTATAGCACGTTTCTGCAGCACAAATATTGTATTAATGTCCGCAGCGTTTCCCCACAAGAGGATGCCGTACGACATTATGCTATGAAAATAGCTAAAGTAAACTAATCGCGCGGTCTCTATGTCGGTAATTTCTCTAATTTTTTTAACAGCGTATGCTGCAGAACTCAGCTTATCTGCCAATTTAGCAATATGTGGTCCCCACTGTAACTTACTATCTAATGTTATACCTAGAAATACAGTGGTGTCTACTAATTTCATTTTCTCATTATTTAATAGTATATTGGTTTGTGCCTGCGTAACATTTGGCAAGCTGAACTTTAAACATTTTGTTTTATTAGAATTCAACAGTAAATTATTAGCATTAAACCAATGTACTATTTTTGAGAGAGCACTATTTACCTCGTCATTGTTAGATTGTCGTCGCTTCACATTAAAAATTAGTGAAGTGTCATCAGCAAAAAGTACTATCTCATGCTTATCATTAACTAGATAAGGTAGATCATTTATATAGATGAGAAATAGAAAAGGGCCCAAAATAGACCCCTGTGGTACTCCTAGTTTAATTTTAGTACCATTAGACCTTTTGGAATTAACTTCTACAGTCTGTGTTCTATTTATTAGATAAGAGCTTAGAAGCTTTAGTGCCGTGCCCCTTACACCATAATGGTATAATTTCCTGAACAGCGTATCATGCTCCACACAGTCAAATGCTTTGGATAAATCACAGAATATACCAAGTGCATCCTGTGACCCCTCCCAAGCTTCAAATATACTGCACAGAAGACTGATGCCTGCATCTGTTGTGGACCGACCTTTAGTAAAACCAAACTGATTACTATGTAACAATTTATTCGAGTTGAAGTGAAAAAGTAATTGATTTAGAATAATTTTCTCAAAAATTTTACTTAAAGTCGGTAATATGGATATTGGTCTATAGTTAGCTGGGTCTGATTTATTCCCAGCTTTAAAGAGAGGCATCACCTTGCTGTGCTTCATCAAGTCAGGGAACACGCCGCTTTTAATACAATTATTAAAAACTAATGCTAGGTGAGGGGCAATGATGTCAATTACTGGTTTTATAACTTTTGTGGACATACCCCAGAGATCAGTTGTACTTTTAATATTAAGTAATTTAAATGCCTTGATAATGTCTCTAGAGTCTATTTCTTTGAAAATAAAATTTACATCACATTCCTTCACATTATCTCTAAGTAATTTTTTGGCAACTGTAGGTGATGAATTTAAGTTTTTTGTAGTTGAGATCGGAATGTCTGCAAAAAACTTCTCAAATACTGTCGCAACTTCAATGTCAGAACTAACTTTTTTATCATTAATATAAAGTTCAAATTTAGAGTTGCGACTGGCGACTCTTCCAGTCTCATCTGCAATTATTTTCCAGATGGTTTTCACTTTGTTTTTAGAGTTCTTAATTTTTTCTTTGATGTGAAGAACCTTCGCCGCTTGACATACCTTCTTGAAAATCTTCGAGTATTTCTTGACATATAGTTTAAAAGCTTCACTCCTGTTCATTGACTTCTCGTTATACAAGTCATACAATCTTTGTCTACTAACAATAATACCTGCAGTTGCCCAGTTACTAAAATTATTTCTTTTATTACTAAATCTGACCGATTTAGAAGTAAATACAGAGTCAAATTGGTTTTTTACTACTTTAAATAAATTATTAAAAGTTTCATTTGGATTAATTGACTCATTCAAACATTGAAAACTTGAAAGTAATTTACTTCTAAATTTCTCAATACGTTTTGTGTTTACAGGAATAAACTCAATATTTTCTATCGGATTATTATCACATTTAAGATCAAATGATGCTAGCTGTCCACAGTGGTCAGAGTTAAGTACATTAATTATGTCTTTCCTAAAAGGAGTGACATTTGTGAAAATATTATCTATACAAGTAGCTGTTGTTTCACATATTCTTGTTGGTTCATAAAATAAATTAATTAGATTATACGATTTGAACAAAGATGTGAATCTAACAGTGGTGGAGTTAGAGTCTAATAAATTAATATTAAAATCACCACATACAATAATCTCCTTATTAGAGACACATACTTTCGTCAGCACTTGATCCATTATTTGTTCAAAAGAATCGTATAAGCTTGATGGAGGCCTGTATACACATACAATAATAAGGTGGCTCAACTCAATACAAGCCAACTCAATAATTCGTTCACTAGACAGTTTTACAATATCTTTACGTTCTTTACATTTCAATTTATTATTAATCAAAATTAAGGAGCCACCCCTAATGACATTTTCTCGACAGAAAGAGCTCCCTACTTGGTGATCACAATAGTTAAATATTAATTCATGATTTTTTAACCAATGTTCTGTTACGCATATAATGTCAATTTTAAATTCATTTAAAAATAACTCAAGTTCTAATTCTTTCCCTATTATGCCTTGTAAATTTTGATGCACCAAGTTTATATTAAAATTACAGTTTTTCCCAGAGTTCTTACTAGGCCCTTCGTAGGAGGCATCAGTATAAATATTTCCAGCTAAGAAATTGCTAGAGTGAGCCTCTGTTGTCCTATAATCTAATTTAAATTATTTGGAACATATTCCAAGTTTTTACTAATATGAAACAAAAAAAACTGCATCAAGCCGATCTTGAGATCTTGCATTTCGTTAAGGACAGGACAGGCCACGGACAGACACACACAGACATCAAACTTATAACACCCCTCTTTTTGCGTCGAGGTTTAAAAAAATAAGGCATACTTAATAATACGTCATCGTCGGCGTCGTTTTTCGTTCATCGTCTGTCATTTCCATGGAAAAACGAAGATTGCCGAGGGCCATTAGCAACGCTGTTTTACTGTACTCAAATAAAGAAAAAAAAACCATCAATAAGTTTTAAGCTCTCTGCTTTTGAACGTTATCTGAGAAATTTTCCTCACGTATGTTGAAATAAATATTCTAGTTTTCTTCCACATCAGAAGTCGGAGGTGAAGGCAATAACGATGCTGAAGCCGCGAAAAACTTTTCCATTTGTCTTATGCATATCCAAGTTTTTATATTGAAGTTTTGAGATATTAAGTATTATTCATTCCGAAGTGTATTTTAATGGACTGAGATCCCAGCCCCGCCAGACAACCCTTATGATCTTACTGATAAAATGTTGTAGTGTTAGTTGTGTGCAATTAACGTTTGTATACCCGCCAGATTGTGCGGTGGGCCAATTCTCAGGTACAGGGCGCCAAAGGTTCAAAAATTGTACTAAGTAACTTTTCTTATAACCTTTGAAATGATTCTAACGTATGTAATAGTATTATAATGACATTTAAAAAATGAAGCTTATTTTTATGGTGTAGTTTTCATAAAAATACAAAATGGGAAATCATCCACGTAGAAATAAAAGTCATAAAACTTCTAAACCTAAAAATTGGCCCACGGCACAATATGGCGGGTATGCATACGTTAATTGTACATACTAATACTTTTATATGCAATACATTTTATCAGTAAGAATATAAGGGGAGTCTGGCGGGGCTGGGATCTCATCTCTCCATAAAAGAAGTAGGTACCTAATTTTTGTTCGTGATGAAATTAGAGATAAAAAGAAATCACTCCCAGATACATTGGATACTTTCAAAGGAGTCGCAAGTTCCCAATACGTGTACCTACAATGTGCAATGTGTAATGGGCCCGTTTCAATAGCCTATCTACCAATAACTATTTATTAGAAACGTCAAACTTGTATCGCAAAAACCGTCAAATGATTGAATGGCGACGTTTTTAACAAATAGTTATAGATAGATAGGTTATTGAAACAGGCCGTATGCCTTCCTCTCGAATCAATCTATCTATTGCTGAAACATGCATTAACATTCGTTGAGTACTTTGTAAGATAGACAGCGGAAGCGACTTCATTTTTAGACTGTAAAGAAGATGAAGAATTGCAGGAACAATTTTAATTGTGCGAATGCATTTATTTTGAATAATGTTTAATAATAACTCAAAAGATAATCAAACTCGCCTATAACAAACACAAATTACTTTACATTTTCAAACTCATTACCCTCTTATTAGTTAAGTAATCAATATTAATTACACTCGCCACAAATGTAACGAAAATATAATGAGCCTCGAAACCCATTATGACAGTAATTTACTTGCCGATAAAATATAAAAGACTAATTACTATTGGGTGAGCTGGTAGGCTACAAAGTCACGAGAGTCACTAAGCTAACAGAACGGAACCTGTAAGCTTTACCCATATCCTAGGACCTATCCTACTACTATTATAAATGTGAAAGTTTGTGAGGATGGATAGATGGATGGATGGATGTTTGTTTCTCTTTCACGCAAAAACTACTGAACGGAATTTAATGAAACTTGGTATGCTATTAATTAAGGCTCTGGATTAAAACATAGGCTACATTTTATATTTTTACAGTGTTCCTGTTATCTCACTCTATATACGCGGTCGGAGCCGCGAGCAAAAGCTCGTTCAGAAGTCAGTGAATCATAAGTACAAATGTAAAAATTTACTAATAGGTACGTAGTAACTATTTAATTTATAATTACGTAGTATTTATTTAATAATCTGTGCTAAGGACTCATAACGGCCCGTTTCAATAATCTATATATCTATAACTATTTGTTAAAAACGTTGTCATTCAATCATTTGACGGTTTTTTGCGATACTAATTTGACGTTTCTAACAAATAGACAAATAGTTATCGAAACGGGCCTTATGCCGACTGATTCACCGACTTCTTAACGCCAATATATGTAATGAGGAAAGCTGTCTGTAATTAATATTTGGCCTGGAAAAACTTTTTCATGTTCCAATTTAAAATAGGTATACCTACTTACTTAAATAAATGTATGAAAGTTGTGTGTTATAATATGACCTATCTGTTTACAATAGGCTAGATGACTATAGTCAATATTTTCAAAGGTGCAGCGATTTGTATACAAAATTTCGCAAGTCTCGTGAAAGCGCTCCATACTAAAGTTGTACCTAGCTGTGACGTCACGCCTAGTTAAAAGTGTATGAAGTATACGGCCGCAGGAACATATTTGTATATATCTCCGATATTTGTGCGTTTAAGTTCACACTTACCATAATTAATGTTTTTGTATATGATGTAAGTAAACGAATGATGTAGGTTTTGTTTACAAATTTGAAAAAAAAAATTTTTTGTACTTTTTATATCTATCTATTAGGTACACATTTTTTTACATTATCAAGTAGTAATGCCTCAATATTTCTGAGTATATTAATGAAACTAAATATTTTAGTTTAGTCATAATCCCTATTGAATCATCATGAACATGGTGCTTATGTGTCAGATCGATACACACGGGTAACCGACTCCCAATAATTATATTACATATACTAACTCATAGTCAGGAATGCTGTCTGTGCCTAATTAATTGAAAATTCTCTTTCATGTTCCAAATTAAAATGCGGTTTGATGATTTGTCTGTGAATGTGTAAAATTATCGCAGAATAGCTGATACTACCAGGATAGGCCGAATTCCAAATACATTATAAATTCCATGATTAGGTATAATTGTTTGACAATAATTCACATTTTTTTTTAATAAATCAACTTTAGCGGCGTTGAGAGAGTTTCAAGGTCGCATCACGTCTCGACTTGCGTAATGATACGATTTTTAATATAATGCCGTCTGTAGGAAGCTACTTATACTTCCAAAATAACAACTTAACTTTCTTAAGTGCGGCTCAATACACAGATGGCGTTAGAATTTTTAAATTTTTATATTCTTTTTTGAAGTGATATTCTTTGGGCACAATGTAAAGTGGGGATGATTTTTTTTTCTAGCGTCTACCCCATAGTGTGTGATATCATTAAATAGGTTTTTTAAAACATTGAGAGGTCGCTATTTCATAGAGAGGACGATTTTTTGATTTAGGTTTATAAGATATTTAACTGATAATTTTTAAAATTAAAAATAAAATGTTACAAAAGGTGCGTGAAAAACAAACCTACCCTTCCTTCGTAAACCTAAATGGCTGGCTCGAAAAATCTAATAAAATTCATGATAGTAGTCCATGTAATGATCTTTATAGAAAAACTATAATGATTCATATTACTTCGTAAGGTTAGGAGTTATAGATGCCTAACTCATAAAATGCGCTTATTTGGAAAACTTCGTACAAAAATAAAAAAATAATAAATGAAAAAAAAACACATACTAATAAAAATATTTATATAATGGATAAACAATACAACGTTTTGTCCTTGTCTGTCAAGCGACTTTTACAACGTATAAGACAAGGTCAAAACATTGTATAGCTTATCCACGATGTAAATATTTTTATTTGTAAGGGGTTAAAATATTACTATAATGATACGAATCCCCACGTGCGCGAGTGCGACTTGCACTTGGCCGGTTTTTTATATGATCACAAGCATGTCCTAGTTATAGTATAACCGAGTGAAAGGCTTAATATTTTAAGTCTATTTCCAAAGTTACTGAGTTTACATTGTGTACTGTACATAATAAAATTAAAGGTAGCGATATGACGATCCCATTACACGTCCCAATCGAACTGTGAAATTGGATAGACGGGCCTTAAGATATTGCGGCAAAGTCCACTGACCTGTGCATATAGCAGTGCTCATCTTTACCATAGCGCGCTCTAGTCCGAAGTAATATTGTACCAGCCATTAGGGCTCTTGCAACCTAAGTCCTTCCGAATAAATGCCGTAAGGCTGGGAATATATTATGATCCGGAATCAAACACTCGAGAGTCGAGTTGTCATATGTGACATTGCATTTGAATCGACATTTGTGTGTTCGATTTTCAGCTCTATTGTATTAAACCGGAGTTCTTTTTTCAGTGCTCTGAATTTTATCCCACCTTCCGGATTCCGCATCATATAGTCCCATCTTTACATGAATGAATTCAGGAAAACAACTAATACAATATTGTCTGCAAATTGCAGCTCTCGTAGAAATAGAGTTTTGATCGTTGCCGCAGCGGACCGGAATCCAGGATCATCACTAACCTGTGCATGTTGCAGCTCTCGTACGTGGTAGGACCGCATTGCTGGTCCCTGCCACAGCGGGGCCGGACCTTGCGTTTGCCACCGCCGCACGACACAGAGCAAGGACCGCGCTCGACAGACCATCTATAGATACATTAAAATATTAATCAAACCAGTGGCCACAAGTAAAATACTGTTTAGAAAAGAGATATGAAAAGGTAATTATTTATAAAATTATTTATTATATTTTGATTTGTAAACAACAAGACGGACGAAGTAAAAACAGTCTCTATAGTCCACCACACATCACGTTAAGAAAATTATATTAGGTAATTACATATGAAATTGGCGTTAGTAAAGGAGGAACATAAAGAAATTTTTTAAACATAATATATTTATTTAATCAAAGTATATTGCTATCTATGCACTTTTTCCATCTCATAGGTAGCTAATTGATTCCTTTACTAAAAAAAACATTCGGGCAGGAATCGATAAAATCTTTGAAGGCGCTTTGGACTGCCCCATCGGAGTTGAATTATTTCTCGTGCAAGAAGTTATCCAAATTTCGAAAAAAATGGTATTCTGTTGGAGCAAGGTCCAGGAGGGTCAGGAGTATGGTGGATGTCTTAGACATTTCAATTGAAGCTCGTCTAATTTAGTAGCCGTCTGTTGTGCCGTGTGTGGTCTAGCGTTTTCCTGAAGCAGCAGTGGCCTAGAGCGAATGACCAACTTCGGTTGTTTAGCAGCTAGCTTTTCTATCATGATTTGCAGTTGCAGGCAATAGACATCTGCCGTAATCGTCTGGCCAGATTGAAGAAAGCTGTAGTGAATGACACCAGCACTAGTCCACCAAACGCTAACAAGTAACTTTTTTTGAGTCAATTTTCGCTTGGGGCAGGCTTTGGCTGGTTCGCCAGGGTTCAGCCATTGCGATGAGCATTTACGATTATCGTACAGGATCCACTTTTCATCACAGGTAATGATTCGTTTTTAAATCCCTTCATTATTGTGCCGGTTGAGTAATGTAACGCAGCAGTCGACGCGCATTTGTCGGTTAACTGCACTCAATCCATGAGGTACCCACCTTCCAAGCTTTTCACCTTCCCAATTTGCTTCAAGTGGATTAAAACAGTTTTATCACTAACACCGCAGCCTGCAGCTAACTCGGACGTGGTTTGGGATGGATCCGCTTCCACAATAGCCTTCAATTCTTCATTATCAACTTTGGTCTCCGGCCGTCCATGGGGCTGTTCTGCAGGTCGAAATTTCCAGAACAAAAACGTTGGAACCAAAAATGTACTGTGTTTTCTTTTGCGACACCGCCGCCATACACATCATTAATCCTTCGAGCCGTTTCTGCAGCACTGGTGCCACGGTGGAACTAATACATACGATATTTCAAGTTTTCCATTTAGTAAACAGAGTGACGCAAAGAAAAAGCCAAAAGAGGAAAAAACAAATATATTACGGTTTTCGAAACACAAATGCATGAGTAAATAGCGGTATAATATTGAAATTGGTATTCCTAACCAAAGAAGATATATTTGAGATCAAAGTGGCCAGTACGACAAAACGCCAATTTCATATTATGTAAGGACCTAATATAATGCGATTTACAAAACAAAAGCTATAAAAAGGTAGAACGATAATATAATTATTTGAAATTACGTCTTATAAAGTTTAGAAATTCCTCGGTGACTGAATTAGGATTGTTTGATTGAATTGTTATTTATAAATGCGGTCTAGAGGGTTGATTTCTCTGATAAAGGTCAGGGAAGGTACAAAAGGTCAATCTCAATCGAAGATTATGAACTTTTCTAGCATTTTATAGTACCTAAGTACCTATTTATTATAATATTTATGTATTTATTGATACTTTTAAAAGGGGGGCGTTTTGTGATAAGAAATAATGGGGTAAATACAAGCATATTTACGTTCATTATGTTTACGTGAATACTACTCATTGCAAATAAAATTACTAATTTTATCGCGGTTTATTTTCATGTCACAGACTCGTCACCACGTGCGGTTGTAAAGTTAAGTAGACGAAACTTCGGGATAAACTAAAATAAAAATATTCTGTGACATAATTAGCAAAAGTAGTTCTATTTGCAATATTGAAATACAATCAGGTATATAATGTAACTAAATCCTATAAATAATTATTCACAAATGATTAAGGCTTAGAAATTTTACCGGAACTATATGAAAAAAAATAGTATTTTACGACTTAGGTGTTCCATGATTAGGACGGTTCGAGACTTACACGTATCAAAACATGGATTTCTTACGACAAATTCGAAACTGGTAAGAACTCTCCAGATCGCGTCAAACCTGTATTCCATGGGTCTGGTGCGGCCCGCAGCGGTGCTGTAGTTGACAGACACCTCCAGCATTATCATCTCCTCACCGACCGACTGATTCGCTATAGCCTGAAACACATAAAAAGTGACGCAGTAAATTGATATTCTAAATAGGTTCTGCTTCATCGAGAGAATATCAATTTTGTGGAGGAGATACCACATTGTAGGAGATACCACATTACTGAAAGTATTAAAACGTAATGTAATGTTACAAAGTACGAGAAATACATTGATGAGGGAATAGACCAAGTATGTAGAGCTCTAATTGAGATGTTACGAATACGAATGCATCACGAATGATTTCAGTGAGGCAATATTGTAAATGTAAATCTCAAATCGAATCTAAAATGTTACATTACAGGCAAATGCTACTGAAATAACACCTTAATTTGTAGATCTATTATTGTGTGTTTACAAAACTCTAGCGTCCATTCCGTTGATTTGCTCCTGAAATATTGAGTTTCCCCATTTGTAGGTGAAGGATTAATGACAAGCGGCTGTCATTTGTTTACGCCTGTTGTATGTTGTTGTCGCGATGACCATTCAAAGTCTTTATTGCTAGATATAGCTCAGATCATTAAAACAATATACGTGAATTTCATCTGAGGTGATAGTTTACTTTTGAGCCAAAAAATTTGCAGCTAAAGTGTAGGAAACGGAATGTTCTAGCTTCTAAGTTTAAATTATTACCTACTGTCATTTGTCGTTCCTTCCACCAGTTTTTAATACTGGTTGTGATTAATAAACTAATCAATAGGTAAATGCAACTAACGCAACACTGTCACAAGTTTTATAATTCTGTGTACTGAAAACTGTCGTCTGTCGGATGAGTTTCACGGTTCACCAGATCATATTACATAATAATTGTATAGATGGCCTTATCTATTTGCAAGGTATTAATAAAACCTGAATCTGAATGGGTTTTTCATAAGGAAAAATCGTTTGTTTAACTATAATCCATGCAGATTGGACAAAGAAAAAAACTTCAATCAAAATGGAGAAAAAAATGTTCTGAGAGCGTTGATAATGTTGTAAATAAATATGGAACGGTAAAGTCCACATGTCCTAAACACACACGACTCACGAGGCCTTGATGAATAAGTAATTGTACCAGCTCGACCATTATCGCCGGGCACGCAACAAATAATAGACATTGGAAAAAGTATCGGTTAATATTTTGTATACAAATAGCAATGATTATGACCCCCGATGAGTAATAATTAGCCTCATATTAATAAAAAAGAGTTATAGTTCAATTATATTGTACTAATTAGGATGTTCTGTTCGAATATTATGATAACTACTTATTTAATGTTAGTCTCTTACTGCATAATTTCAAAGTATGTAAAATCAAATTTCATGATGCAATAACTACCGACTGTGTTAACTAAAATATTGATATTAGATATTAAACATTATTTCTTAATTTGTTTGAGTTTTACAAATACATATTTATAACATGGGTGATCAAAATACATATGATGCGTTTATAGCTGAATGTAAATCCTTGTCATAGAAATTGTTAACTTTAATTTATAAATTTTATGAAAAATAGTGGCAATAGGTATACTTATAAAAATTACAATAAATCCCAAGTAAAAGCGGGATCAATATCTTACCTATTTTTACCATAGTTTCATGTTTATAAAACCAAATTCAGCCAACTTACAGAGGGATAGTTAAGGCTCGCAAATGTGCTTACCGAATATGCTTATATGCGTACATTTGCGCGCCCAATCTTGCTCAAATATTCCACAAGTACGGTAAATACTAAAGACGGAATGGAAAATGTGTAAATAGCAAAATTTGTGTTCTGCATTACTGTATGAATTTAGAAAGAGGTAAGTGGGGAGTTGAGAGCGGCCGTGAATAAATAAAGCTGCCCACAGGCCCGACCCTAATCACAAATGTTACGCTTCGTAACACCTCACATACTTCATCGCTTTGTTCCACGGATTTTTAAGGTCAATCTCGTATTAGGATTAAAGGCTAGGATTTTCGTTTTTACATAATATGGCTTCAATTTGTAAAATATTATTTTTATAACGGGAAATAGCCTTCATCACTTCTGTGAGAGCAGCACCAGACACCAGGGTCGACAATTCGATACCAACTAAACCTTTTTATAGGGTGACATGTCAAAGATATGTTGCAGCGCAATCAATCGGAAGAATTATTGGAGGAGTAGGTAGTAATTCCGTTTGTCCTCCACAAGTCTACTTCAAACCTCCAAAGACTAACAAAACGAAGAAAAAAGTGGAGTAGTGAAAGATCTAATTGTACCTTTTATCGTTTTATAATTTTAGCCGTAGGTTTCCTTAAAATGCTTTGCTTTCACGTTGTCGTTCCGTGAAAATTGCTCCGAAACTACGAGTAATTTGCTGCAAAACTAAAATAGTCGTAACCACATAGGTTGCTAAAATTGTAATAGGTAGTATATTAGTAAAACCTTTGTATTACGTTTTTTTTTAAATAACAATATAAGCATGATAGACATTTGTTGATTTGTTTTCTGAGAATATTGCGTGTCCCTTGTCGGTCTATATCTATTTTACAAAAAATATATCACGCTACTCTATTGTTTTAACCCACCATTATCATTAAATCGTTCTGTAGACGCGATGACGAAGTTATGGAGACATCTGTGTCGGTGAGTTTCCAGTGAATTAGGCTCCCGGCCGCTACGACTTGTCCCTCCCATCCGTACCGGTCCTCCTTTATATCAATCACGTTGCTATCGACCTCGATTATTTGCAAGTTTTGCGGCACGCTGGGGTCGTATTTCAAGTAATTGTCCTGAGAGTTCTCCAACTCGTAGCGTCTCGAGTGTTTGAACAGCTCTATGGTGGGTCTCTCTCGTTTCATCTCTCGCATGGCTATATTCAAGAGTATGGGAGCGGATATGTGTATCGAAATTTGGTTTGCCTCTCGGGGTATTACTGTCAATCGAGTCCAACCTGGAGAAAATATATGTATTAATCGAATGTTACAAATTTCTATATTGTGTGTATTTTTTAAACGGAAAAGCTATATTACCCATAAGTAGGTAATCCTTACTAGTAATATTATAAATGTGAACGTGAGTTTGTTTGGTTGTTACGCTTTCACGTAAAAACTACATAACCGATCATCATTTAATTTGAAACAGATATAAAGTTGACCGCGGGGAAGGACATAGGCTACTTATTATCGCGGGAAATGTACGGTTCCTGCGTGATTTCCTTTTGCGCGTACGAAGTCTCGAGAAACATCTAGTATAATGTAATTCGTGGGTACTAGGTAAAGTTAAACATTGAAAATGCTAAGTCGAGGTCTGAGGAATATCACTGTGTTGGTTGGAGATATATCAAAAACTTGCATATTATACCTTTTTATTACTACCATTATACCTTTAGAAAGCTGTCTCTGGTATATCTGTGTGTGGTTGTTGCAGTACCCGTCTGGACACCAGATACAGCCGGGGTCCGTGGAGTTGCACTGGCCGCGCACACACGTGCCCTGAATAACGTGACGTCAAATTTATTAAAACATTATATGAATGTTATTTTTACTTGATCTCGATGCACTTTAATCTATACTTACATTACACAGAGGAAAGATTTGTTTATTTGTTTGTTTGCATTAAATAAGCTCCAAAACTGCTGGAACTATTTTGATGAAATTTGGCACAAATAGAGAGTAGATCACGGGGAAGGACACAGGCTACTTTTTATGACGACAAAATGTACGGTTTCCGCGAGATTTCCTTTTGCGCGCATGAAGTCGGGGGCAACATCTAGTTATTATTAAAGTGAAACTTCCTTAACGGCACTGAGAGTTAAATTTCAGTAACGTCACGACACGGTTTTGGAGATAACGATATCTGTCGGAAGCTACCTATACTTATAAAGTAAGGCTTAATACACAGATGGGTCTAGGTGTAAAAAAAAAAATATAATTTTTTAAGCGCTTTTTAGCACGATGAGTTTTTGGATTTATAATGATGAATGAAACGTCACTTCTGCTACGTGTACTCTGCACACGTCATGTTTTTTTATTACCACGAGTATTAACGATGTAACTTTGATGTTACTTTTGTTTATTATAAATGAATCATAAGCGTCCAGGTTATAATTTCTCACTCTATTAACAATAGCCACATTTAACAGGGTTTCTTGTCAGAGTGGCCCTTCCTTTACTGAATGTATTGTAAAATTACCTGGTAACAGAGATCGTATGGTCTGGTGTAGTTGCAAATGATTCCATCAGGCAGGTACCCGAAGTTGGTGGACTCACCGCCGTCGTAGTGCTTACACCACAACTCACAGCTCTTCGACTCTGTGAAGAGTAAAGTAAAATTAATAATAATATCTATAGCGTCCATACGCTTTCACACCATGTCAATCTGGTCCCGTAATTAGTTCTCGAAGAACTTGTTTTACGGGTACCAGACAACGGAAATATATTTAATACTTTTATACTATACACATATTTAAGATTTTTATTGTATTATACACATCCATGACCCAGGAACACAGAAAACTTTTTTGTTCCCTGGCGGGATTCGATCCCGCGACTTCCGGATTGAGCGCCAACGCGCCAACCACTGAGCCACAGAGGTCGTCAAATTAACAGAGGAAAGTAGAAAATGCCCAAGGAGTTTTAATAGCAGGCTAGAGATTTGTGTTACCTTTAATGTCGTAAATCCCAATCCTAACTAAAGTTTTTCATGTTGTGCGTAAATATTTGTTAAGTGCGAACATCGATTCAGAAGTTATGAAATGAGTAATAATATTAGGTATGTACATTATAGAGAGAGTATATTCGTGGATACACAAAAAACGTATCTCGGATAATTTTCCGCTCTACTTATTAAGGTTCAAGGTACGTAACACAAGTTTTACCTACTCAAAACTTTACAGATTTCAGATCGGATATTTAAATGTAAATATCTAACCTTGTAAAAACATTGGTAAGTTTACATCTTGTGATGTAAACGTGTCATTCCTTTCGTTTCGTTGGATGGCTTTAAAACTTTGTGTAAAGAAAATGTTACTTTATAATATTAATAGGAATTTCCTTGACACGAAGACATTTCACATCAGACAGATGACATCCGTCATTCCTATTAATATTATAAAGTAACATTTTCTTTACACAAAGTTTTAAAGCCATCGTCTGCTCATCAAAGGCAAAGTACAGGCGGAAATAAAATCATAATATCTGACATTAAATTGTCTGTAGGTAAAGTAATTCTGCGGAAAGTAATCATCTCCTCGGCGGCGTTTTGTCCGAGCCGCGTCCGCAATGAAATGAGATTAAGCTTGTATTTCCACGGACGTTTTGTCAACGCACCTTGAGTGCTGAATGCTCATGCAATGTTTACACGCTTGACGCTAGGTAAGCTTGGCAAGCAAGCAAATCCTTTTGTTCTATTCCAAACGAGATAAGTTTAGTATGAACTATCTCTATAGTCACAATAGTTTTCACACTGTCAAATACAAATAGGTATTAGGTTATTGATAAAAGCTCAATGTTTTTTCAGATTTATACTACGTGACCGTAAGGGTTAATTCACACCGAAAAGGTTCATTACAGAAGTAGATGGACGTATTACGAGGGCTGCACTAAAAGTATCGGGAATGGAATATTTCCACTGTTCCTGTCATACTTAAATCTTTTTAATTTAAAACTCCTTGGTTTTAAAAATCGAATACCGTTTATTTATTTAAAAAAAGATTCTCGGTCTTGTCACAAGGTCTTGTCAAACTTGTTTAGTCGTTGAGAAAATGGAATTGACTCGAGAAAATTCTAGAGCGATGATTTATTATGACTTTCGAAGTGGTTTAACACAAAAACAGTGTGTTGACCGGATGATTTCTGCATTTGGGGATGAAGCCCCATCCAAAACCACAATTTATCGCTGGTTTGCTGAATTTCAACGTGGACGTGTCAAGCTCAGTGATGATCCCCGTCAAGGTCGACCAAAAACTGCAGTCACCCAAGAAAACGTTGATGCTGTGCGTAAGCTGATTGAGGAAGATCGACATGTGACATACCGCGAAATTCAGGCAACTTTAGACATTGGCATGAGTCAAATACAAATAATCTTGCATGAACAATTAGGTGTAAAAAGTTGTTTTCCGATGGATACCGCATTTGCTCTGTGAAGAGCAAAAAGCGGCTCGCGTTACTTGGTGCGTCAGAACTCTCGAAAGATTCTACGCAGGATCCTCAAATGCTGTATACAACATCGTATCAGGTGACGAATCCTAGATATACGCGTACGAACCCGAAACAAAAAACCAGTCACGAGTTTGGGTGTTCGAAAATGAGTTAAAGCCAACAAAAATTGTTCGTTCACGGAGTGTTGCAAAAAAAATGGTGGCCACGTTTGTCTCCAAAACCGGCCATGTTGCGACTATTCCTCTTGAGGGACAAAGAACGGTTAATGCAGAATGGTTTGCTAACATTTGTTTGCCACAGGTCGTTTCTGAACTCCGTAAAGAGAACTGCAACCGCCGCATCATCCTCCATCACGACAATGCGAGTTCTCACACCGCGCACAGAACAAAAGAGTTTTTAGAGCAAGAAATCATACAATTATTCGACCATCCGCCGTACAGCCCCGACCTAAGCCCTAATGATTTCTATACTTTCCCTAAAATAAAGAATAAATTGCGTGGTCAGAGATTTTAATCACCTGAAGAAGCTGTGGACGCCTACAAAACGGCCATTTTGGAGACCCCAACTTCCGAATGGAATGGTTGCTTCAATGATTGGTTCCATCGTATGGAAAAATGTGTCAAATTTCGCGGAGAATACTTCGAAAAGCAATAAATACATTTTTAAATAGTAATGTTGTGTCACTTCCTTGATTCCCGAAATTTTCAGTGCCGCCCTCGTATTGTAAGAGTTCCAATGTCAGGTTGGACCGCGGTGTACAACGCATGTACAATTTATAACTGATGTCATATTATAGTGTATCTTTTTGTGTAGTGAATAAAGTTCAATTTTGAATAGCTATCTTAAAAATGCAGCGCCGCGTATCGTCGCTGTTACCCTTAAAATAACAACATTTCATAATATTAAAATTAGTAAACGCACTTGTTCATGTGGGACCTATTTAAAAGTTCTTATGTCAACCTTGTGAAATTATCTATATAGGTAGGTCCCTTTTAAAAAACCAGTAAATTACCTTCTCGATAACTAATTACACGCTCCCAGTATTGTTTACTCAGTGAATTTATCCATTACAGGAAGCAGGAGGAGGACATTAAAGGAGAAGACGTGTATAAATTATGTAAATGCATTTCATTAAGCATGTACGACAATGTTTATTGGCGTCCGACTAATTAATGAAGAAATTAATATTTGTACCGAGGCTTGAGCCGTAGTATATAATATACTAGTGCATACTAGTACATACGATAGGTACAGTTAGGTAAGTTCGATTTATACCCACGTTCGGCGAAGGTCCCTCGCAAAGCTGTGATGTAACAAAGCATCTAGTAAATCGCCTTTGTACGGGTGACCGGGCCGTTTAAATCGAGGGCAAGAAGTTTTTAAATAACTATTAAGATTTAATATAAAGTAACAATTTAATTATACAAAGTAAAAATTTGAAAGTATTATTTCGTTAAATTCCTGTAGAAGTGAATCGTGAAAGCGCTAGTCTAGAGATATGTGCTTAACCAGTTGCGTTATCCTTATGTATAATTACAGCCTCTGTGGTCCAGTGGTTTAAAGCTTGGCTCTCGACTCGGAGGCCGTGGGTTCGATTCCCGCATTGGAACAACAAAAAATGTTGTTTCCAAGTTTGCTTAGGACAATGCAGGCTTATCACCTGATTGTCTGACAAGGAAGATGATCCATGCGTCGGATGGGCATGAAAAAAGTCGGACCTGCGCCTGATCTCTCGCCAGTCGAGTCGGTTATCCGTCCCACTGGGTTACGAGAGTAGAGAGAGTGCTCTTGTGTACTGCGCACACACTTGGCCAATAGAAAATAACTCTAGCATAGCTGGCCTGGTTTCAATGAAACCGGCCACCGTCACCGAAATCGGTGTGGGGAGGTATTATCATTTATGTATAATTACTATTACCG
The DNA here is from genome assembly GCA_037179445.1 of Phengaris alcon alcon. Taxonomy (NCBI): domain Eukaryota; kingdom Metazoa; phylum Arthropoda; class Insecta; order Lepidoptera; family Lycaenidae; genus Phengaris; species Phengaris alcon. Next base: position 10,663,270 of record JAYRCH010000029.1, read on the forward strand.
TATAAATGGTACGTCTCCGTACAAGTAGATGAGAGTAACAGCTTCTAATTAAATCCGTAGCCTCTATGTACTATATAGTACTTTATAGTATTTGCGTTAAGAGCTATAATGACGCGTCCGCACTGAATAAATGGCTTATTTCAATTATAGGGGTGTTAACTGTGACTGCATGAAAAAAAAATTAGAAAGATTGAAGTGTTATAAATGTAAAAAATATACCTAGATAAATGTAAAAAAATATAACGTTTGATGTGTAGTTTTTTGCTATATTAGTAAAAAACCTACACCATCAATTTACATACATTATATCTGCCTACTGCATAGGACATACTACATACCTTCCGCCGGTATATGCGGTATGAGGGTCCTGGCGCGGCGGTAGCAGGAGTCGGTGCGCGCGTCGCGGCCGGTAGGGCACGGCGCTCCGGACCAGCACGTAGCCACCTGCGAGCCGGCGCCATCGCACGCCGTGTCCGATATGGACCTGGTGAGGTGTTCTGGTATTACCAAGACAGTTGGCGATCTTTCATTAGTACCTGTGTAGGGTTGGCCAAGAGAGTTGGCAATTCTTCTCTTGTAGCTGCGCCCTGAGGTGAAATGGACCGAAAGATTTTTACAATGATCTAACCAGAATAGTAAACATGCATGGTGTTGACTTAATAAGGTTACTTAAGATATGAATTAATTTTTTTTATTCAGAATAAATTTTATATAAATAATTTCTGAAAGTCTAAGTAACAGTCATAATAAGTACTAACTAACCACCGGCGATAAGAAAAGAAGGGAAAATTACTCTTTAAAAAATATGTTGCAAACATAAATTACAAATATGTTATGAAGTCTCTTTTGAGTTACTTATAAGTTAATCAAGTTAGCACCGTAAGTGTACGGTGTACCTTGCAGATGTACGTAAGAGCTTACCCTCTATACCGGCACCGACGGCTGCGCGTGCGCAGCCCGTACCCGCAGCGGGCATCGCACACGCTCCACTCCCCCCACTCACCCCATTGGGGGCGTGCGTCCGCCCTGTGCTCCGCCCGGCGACCGGGCATCACCTCGCAAACACGGTCCACGCACCACTGGAAATTATTCATCATCATACCTAACTAACCTAACTAATTATATTATTGGTCTATGCCAGGGGTCTCCAAACTACGGCCCGAGGGCCACATCCGGCCCGCGGACAGATTTTGTCCGGCCCGCGGAGAGCTTAGCATACTTGAAAACTCCTTTTAGAGAACATATTTTTTATAGCAAATTAAATTTAGTTTACTGAAGTATTCTAATTTTATGTTGAATAATTATTAATATGACATCTACATTGATATGGTCATGGGCTAACTACTCATAACATTGTTGTAGGCTTATTGTTATTGTTTTTGTGATAAGTTGGATAAAGAAACACAGAATTGTAATGAGTAAAGACATGTATAATATGCAGAAAATTTAACTTCAGTATAAAATAACTAACAAATTATTGAAATGAATCCAACTAACATTTTATACATTTTAAATAAAAACATAACTTATAACAAGCATAATGACATATGAAATACTAATGAGATTTATGTAATTGAGATTTTCCACTGACAATAGTTTGTAGTTGTGGACTAATTTTACTTGTACCAATTATTAAAAGAGATTTAAGATGCTCATCAGTTAATTTAGGTCTGTAAACATTCTTTGTGTACTTCATTTTGGAGAAGGTCTTTTCACACAAATAAGTAGTACCAAAAACAGAAAACAGCCCACTAGTAAATTTCTCAGGTAAATTTATGCAAATTATCAAATTGTGTCAGTGGAAGACCCTTATAAAATTCCAACAAAGATGAGTTTTGATATTTGTTCTTAATTATATCACTGCACTGTAGATCACTCATTTCCATTTGAAGTTCCGGGGCTAGGGTTTCAATGTCAGTATCAAAAGGATTCTTAATCTTAATTTGATTCGCAATGGCATCAAAGTCCGAGAAACAAGTATCAAAATTTATTTTCAAAGCACTTAAAGTTTCGATTGCAAAATCGATAGGAAACTCGGTCTCAGTGGTGTGGCTGAATATTTCACATGTTTTTAGCTTTAAGGCTGGAAAGTTTGGAGGCCCCTGGTCTATGCTATCACTAATCGTATTGGTACACGCTATATCTATCCAGGATCGAATCTTCACCTTCTCTTTCCAGGACAGACGTCGTTAGCTCAGATATCTCATTACTCATACTACTCATCGGACCAACGGAAATAGAGACCGTTTTAGAAGGTTAATATTATGCTTATTATAGGTACAACGTCTGAAGTTTTTCAATAAATTATCCAAAATTGAAAGCCGTTGAATTAGGCATGAGCCACTGTTGCTTTCTTCATTTTTCAGACAAAAATTATTCCGCCCTGTTTTGCCCTACGGCGCGGACCGACAAAGTACAAGAACCAAATAGACTATTGGAAGTGAATATCAATTTGCCGCTATTCACATGGATACTCATTGGATACTGTTTTGCTGAAAAATGTAGAAAAAATAGAAAATATGATATTTGTTACAATAGAAATCCACATTATTTAAGGGCTAATAATTGTTATAGTTAATAAACGTTAAAACAACAATGTTTTTGTGGTTTAGTTGTTCATTTTGTTTTAATTTTACTTCCTTGCCCACTTTTGCTTTGCTGGCATCATTCGCCGCGTCGATATAAGAAGTACATGCCAAGATATTTATACCATCAGCCATCATAAGATACTTATATCAGTATACTTATACAAGTCTCAAGGGACAGTGTATGCAAAAGGTTAGCTACTTGTATATAAATTTACAGCCTCCGTGGTCTAGTGGTTTAGAGCTTGGCTCTCGACTCGGAGGTCGTGGGTTCGATTCCCGTATTGGAACAACAAAAAATCTTGTTTCCATGTTTGGTTAGGACAATGCAGGCTGATCACCTGATTGTCTGACAAGAAAGATGATCCATGCGTCGGATGGGCATGGGCATGTAAAAAGTCGGACCTGCGCCTGATATCTCACCAGTCGTGTCGATTATTCGTCCCACTGGGTTACGAGAGTAAAGGAAGAGAGAGTGCTCTTGTGTACTGCGCACACACTTGGGCACTATAAAATAACTCCTGCGTAGCTGGCCTGGTTTCAATTAAACCGGCCACCGTCACTGAAATCAGTGTGGGGAGCTATTATAAATTTACATACGAAGCATACATTTCCTTTCCTGTCTTTTTGGCGAGTATTGTAATGTTAATGATCTGGGAGACTGTCAACTGTCAAGGCTCGACCTCTGGAATTGAGCCAGCTACACAAAGCAGTCGTAACTCGTAAACGATAGCGTTTACATTGTAATGTTACGAGCGCGTTTACTGTTCAGTTAACCACAAAAAGTGGTGGCGATAAAGGTTAACAATGAGGAGCTCTTGTATATTGCATTGCATTGTTATACATTAAAAATACCGTTAGAATGTGCAAGAGCTCCTCCTCGTTATAAAAAGTGGTAAGGTTTGTTTGTTTGTTTGTTTGCATTGAATAGGTTGTAGGTTGCTGAAACTTCTTAAACGATTGCGATGAAAGACACAGATGTAGATTTGACCACGGGGTAGGACATTTGCTACTTTTAATAGCTGCAAAATCCACGGTTCCCGCAGGATTTTCTTTTGCGCGTTGTCGCGCAAAAGCGCATTCAAGGATTAGATATCTGATTTGAAATTACTACGCTACATCTTGTAGGGAACTTGTACAATCAAGTTTTCTACTTTAATGATGTTGATATTAAGTTATTGACTTTTTTCATCTGCTAAAAACAAGCAATATTGTTAGGTGGAAAAAAATAAAACTGATGTGATTCCATTTATTTCAGAACTATTCATTTTCAATTCATCAAATTTATTCGCAATCCGTGGAGCGATAAACAATAGTCGATAGTAAATACAATTTATTCTATTGTGAGTGTTATCACCGTCGAACATTCGCTGAAATATTCGCACAATATTATGCGTACGCACGCGTATGGCGACGCGACGCAGATGGAATGCTGAGCGTGTAATGTGCATGTCAACGTGCGTTTTTGCAATGTTTTGAACGAATGCTGCAATTATTTACCGGTTTCTATTGTTAAATATGTTAACTGATCAGTATGCAATGGTGGTGTACACTATGTACAGCAACCAGGACCTTTAGTCAAGATGCATTCGTTAATTTCGATGGCGAAATTCGAAAACAAAATGTATGGGATTTGACATAAGGTATCGCAAGCGACATGTCACTCAACGATGACTTATGTCAAGTCCCATACATTTTGTTTTCGAACTTCGCCGTCGAAATTAACAAATGCATCTTGACTAGAGGCCCAGATTCCCGAGCCTCAGTAGTGAGGAAGTTAGGGGTTGATGATGGTGATTTTAATATATCAAAAGTTAAAAACTATGACCGGATCACGCAAATTATATAGCCTATGTAACCCGTGCAATTATTACTAATCTATTGAAACCTCATTCATTAAAATAGGATCAGTAGTGTAGGCACTACCGTAGAACAAACATACATACATACATAGACTGCCAAAATTATTACCCTTCCTTTTGACTTGGGCGTAGTCGGGTAAAAATATGTAAAGTGATTTTTGAGATAAGGTATCCTCAGGAATTCCTTTATTAATATTTTTGGGTTCTACAAGATATCTTTATAAATCATATTCATACATACAAATTATAATGTGACTTTATATTGGTAAAAGAAATTTCGAAATCGGTCCAGAAGATCCAGAGATTACAAATATAGACCTACAACAGCACAAACTTTACCTCATGGCTCTTCTACTAATATCTAGATCAATATAGCACGGCATTGAATTAACACGAAAAGCTTACATAAACTTACGATACAGTAGTTTACGTCACTTCTTCGTTTCAGCGGCAAAATATTCATATGAGGATTTTTTTTTTTTTTTTTTTTTTTTTTTTTCGAACGGGTCTATGCTAAGGGTCGGGTTAAGACCGCTGTAGCTAAGTCGGACTATAACTAGCCTGGTGGCTAGTTTGTTTGGTGGTAGACGATGGGAGGGTTTGACTCTCCCTAACATCACCCGGGTGATGTTCAAACCGGATATTGGGGACAGCTACGGATTAGAAGCTATTATTATGACAGGGGAGACGCGGGTCTCTCCTGCTGAGGGGTCCGACCCCTTCCTCACTCGCTGATGAGTGAGGTTGCTCGCGCGCGGTAGCAGAGACTAGCGGCGTGCGAGTTAACGCGATAGAGGAGCTCTCGATTTGGTCGATATCGGTACTGAGAGGGCCGTCCCTCTCCCCTTCCGCGTACGGTCGGGATGACTCGCGCGCGTAAGTCCTAATGTCGATGAGGTTCGCGGTATTGGTAGAGCTCTCTATATCAATATCGCGGTCGCGGACACTATTTAGGAGTGTACCTAGACTACTGGGATGCGAACTCGAACTCGGGTTCGGGTCCGGTCCCGTGTTAGGGTCGGTCTGTACGTCTGTACGTGTTGTCGTGTCGGATGTGGGACCTCGGGGTAGGCGCCGGCGTCGACCCCGGTGCGATGCTAGCGTCGCGGGTGCGTGTGATTTGTGTTTACGTAACTGTACACAGTACGTTACGTATTTTGTGATCGGGTCAACGGGATCGGCTAAGATATGCTTAGGCCGTTTGTGCGGGTGTCGGAAAGTCTGTGCGTCGTGGTTATAGTCCAGTGCCTTATTGATAAGGGGGTTTGGGTGATTTTTGCCTTTATCAAAGAATCTCTCTACGAGTTCCTTGATATAGGCTTTAATAGTGACTAGTTCGCAGTCCCTATGCAAGTCGATGTTACGCATGTACCAGGGGGCGCCTGTTGCCATGCGTAGAAACCGGTTCTGGACTCTTTGCAAGCGGTCCATTTGAGACTCGCTTATCTGTGCGAAAGAGACGCACGCATAAGTGAGTATCGTTCTGATGCAAACCTTATACAATGTAAGCTTATGTCTTAAGGACATTTTGCTTCGCGAATTAAGTAGCGGATATAATTTGTAGAGTACAAATTTCGCTTTACGTAATGTCTTACTGATGTGACTCGAAAACGTCATCGACTTGCCTAGTACTACGCCTAAATATTTGACCTGAGAGACCTCAGGGATAATGTTGCCGTGCAGGCTAATAGGGCTCATTACTTTACGGGGGCAATTACGCCTCGCTGTCTTATTACCATTGAATTGAATGGCGTGACTTTTATCGGGATTGACTTCTATTCTCCACTTGGAGAACCAATTACCGAGAGCGGTAACTGACTCCTGGAGGACTTTAGACGCGGTACGGGCTCGTGTGTTTGAATAATAAAGGGCTGTGTCGTCCGCGAACATAGCTAATTGCACCTTAGCGTGTTTGGGGATGTCACTAGTGTACAGGTTATATAGGGAGGGCGAGAGGACCGAGCCCTGCGGTACTCCCGCCTCCATATATCTTGGCGACGACAGTGCGCCTTCTACGCGGAAATGAAATTTACGATTTTTTAAAAAGTTACTAATTAGTAGAACGTATGAGGATAAACTCCTAGCTTTTTATTTATTGAAACGAAGTTCCTTATCGCGCGTTGCGAAAGGGGGATAGACGGAAAAAATGAAGACTAAAAGTTGTAACGACGTTGACTTTGTTGTAACACTTTTTGCTATAGTTGTAAGCCGTGCGGCGTGCGCGTGTTTCTCTGTCTCTCTCTCTCTCTCTCTCTCTCTCTCTCTCTCTCAACTATTACTAAAATTGAACCTACTGATTAAGTTTATATTACTTACATTATATTTGTTAATAATAAAAAAAAATATTATTATAACTTAAAAAAAAATATTACAATTCCTTCACTAATTAATCGAAAGGAACTTCGTTCCATCCGGGTGTCCCATGACTCCTCTCAAGTTTTATATCCGTTAGATGTTGAACATTTCTATAAAATATTACAAACAGTACCCCAAATAATATTATATTGAGTAAATCGTGTTCCACGAAGCTCCCGACACGGGCAAGTCGTCAAAACGGGGAACAGCGGAATGTTAACAGTTGGTATTCAAAAACAGTTCTGAAATAGACAGAATAAACACATCGCATTGTAGTTCCGATTTAAGTAACTGTACCTATTTGAATAAATGAAGATGTTGATTAAGTTTTATTGATCCGACATGTATATTGTATCCGGATAATATATAACCACCTTATATGCTAGATTGGGATTCGATAGGATATATACAAGGCTGTCCTTGTATATATCCTGTCCTTATATATATATATATATATATATATATATATATATATATATATATATATATATATATATATATATATATATATATATATATATATATATATATATATATATATTTATATATATATATATATATATAAATAGCCCATAATACACTACGGCTATTTCTAACTAGTCCCAAACTAATAAACTAATGTAACTGGCGCGGCTGTTGCATGCGCGGTGGATAAAACTCATGCTGCATTGTGATTATGATACCTACATAATTTTGATGCAAAACATTTTCGGAGCGGATGGTCCGGGCTGAATTGCAATTGGGAATGGTAAAATTTATAATAGCTAAAAACTTGACAGAAAATATGCACTATAAGAATAGTTGATAAAAATAAATATTTAATAGCGCTCAAACAGAAGTTAATAAAAAATATAAAGAACTTAAAATATACCTAAATAAAATAAAGATATAATGTTAATGATATAATATTAAACAAAATGTTGAAAATTGTAAGAATTATATAGATTAAGAATAAGTGATAAATAAGAAACAAAAAGCACTTAATAGAGAATAATCTCAACAATGTACACAGCCTAAGCTATAAATAAGAAATAAACTATATGTAACTGTATTCTGATAGCCATATAAGAACTTGAAAGTAATAATTAATTAAAAACGAAAAATGTAACGCAGACAAAACATACATAAGACAAAATAACAAAATGTTATAGACAGTAAGAAATATAGTAAATGGTACAAAAAATATGTCAACAAATGGGAAGTGAATGTAAATGTAGTAACTAAGTATAATATAAACAAATTGAAAATAATAGGTCAGTAGAGAAACAAATATAAAAATGTACTTAAAAATAAAATAAATATAAAAGATGTAATAAAAATAGAAAACAATTGTCCTGACCTCGCTGTGGGGGGAATAAGCAGGCCCAGAAAGGGCTAAAAAAAATCTATACGGCATTGCCATGAGCTACAATAGTAAGTCGATTTTTGTGTACAAGGCTCTTATAACCTCGTGTTTTATTTTATCGCCTTGCTCTGCCTATATCGGTGTAACCTATCTTCGAGTCCGAACTGATCCGGCGTTGGAAATCTCCTATGAAAAATACTGTCTCCTACAATATCCTAGGGAAAACTAGGGACACATGTTTCCCACTTCTGTATTTTAACCCTTATATATATATATCCTACGTATTGATCCTATTTGAAAAATATGACACTGGAAAACGTGGAATTGATCTGGGCTACAAGAATCTGCATTAGTGAAAAAATACTTATTGATTTTATAATTTCAAGGAGATGAGATTTTGTACTTTAAAGCGAACAGAGTACGGATCTTGCAGATAATAAGCCCACTAACGCCCGAAATTAAAAATCAATCTTAATCTTATTTTAGCTACCTCAGATCAAGATTTCAATACATTTCAACGATCCTAGGAATGACCGTCAGTTTTCGTCAATTTTTGTTTGAGAATCTAAGATTGAATTCAATCTAAGATTTTAGATATGTTATTAATTTCGGGTATTTGTTTACGTAGTAACTATTAAGTAATCTGTGACTAAGTTAGCTACGCAACTCCAGTCTCGTACTATTGAAGATTGATTTTCTAATGAGCTCTCGACGGCCATGGCTGCCCCATGAGCAAAACATTACAATAACTCATGCTTATTGTCATCCATTCTCCTTCATATTGGGGTCCACTTTATTAATGAAGTTTTCGTCTCATTTTAGTAAAACCTCTTCATCAGCTTTTAACGTAAGCCTGTGAATAACGATAGTAGAAGGAAACTTTCAATAAATATTAAAACATAATCAAATCTTCTTTGCCTTAGTTTGGTATTTTTCTTATTTTTCTCTACCAGCTAGAGCAATTCTCACAATGACACAATTGTATTAATATCCCCTTAGTAGTCCCGTGTACTGCTATACTATTCCCCTTAGTAGTCCCGTGTACTGCTATACTATTCCCCTTAGTAGTCCCGTGTACTGCTATACTATTCCCCTTAGTAGTCCCGTGTACTGTTATACTATTCCCCTTAGTAGTCCCGTGTACTGCTATACTATTCCCCTTAGTAGTCCCGTGTACTGTTATACTATACACATATATCTATTTAAGATTTTCATTAAACATATTAAGCAGTATATTTAACGAGCAAAATTTTTTACAAGCTGGTATTTTCACTTTTATAATTTAAAGGAGATATTTAATACTCTCCAAGACACAGAAAACTTTTTGTTTTTTTAGGTGGGATTCGAACCTGCGACCTCCGGCTTGATATTTCAGAACTAATGCGCCGCCGACGCCCAGGGAGTTTTAATAATAATTTCAAGCAGTTTTCAGATCTTTTGTCTCAGAAGTTTTGAAACAACTTTACCATAACTAAACACAAATTAAGAAAATTTGTTCGGGTTTAATCGCTAGTTGACCGTTTAAAACTAATTATATTTTTTGTCACTTTGTTCTTTCTAGGTATAAAAATGCCTGGTCAAATCAGCATATGAAATTATAGATTTTATAATATTCCTCGCTGTTTTTTAAATAATTTTCACCGTGTAAACCTCCACAATGATATCAATATCAAAATTAGCCAAATTAGTCCAACCGTTCCTGAGTTTTAGCGAGACAAAGAAACTGAATTTCACTTTTTATATGTAACTAGCTATTCTGTCTTAACTGTGTACTGGAATTATTAAATAACTACTTAATCTAAAATTCAATCGTCCTTTTTAATACTTTACCCGCATTTTTTCCAATATTTCTCACCGTTTAAACCTTCCTTGAATTTCCACAATTATTTCAATACCAAAAGCAGCCAAATCGGTCTAGCCATTCTTGAGTTTTAGAGAGACATTTGTATTGCCATCCATTTTTAAAAATAAGAAGAAGACAAGAAGAATAAGACGGACGGACAGACAAACTATAAGGCTTAAATCCTTGTTACTACGGAGTACGGAACCTCTTAAAAGCATTTTCATAATTTTGTCATTTGCTTTACATAATATTACGTACCAAATTAAAAAGAGCAATAGGTAGCATTTTTTAAATTTCAAAGGGATTTTTCTAAGCCGAGGCAATCATGTTATACAACGACACTCCTGTATTGAGTGTTTATTAAACAAAATTCAATTTCCATGATCTTATTGAGGACAAAATGAATCACGTCAGAGCAGGACACAGCTGTAGTGTACTTGATCCCTCACGTACGAGATCTAATAACTTTGTCCTATACGATATAAGAAGGATTTGAGAGCTCAAGTCTGAGAATACGTTGCAGTTAAAGATATCAATCGAATGTGAATCTTCTAATGTTTTTAATCGTTGTCAATAATTACTAAATAGTATTATGAAAATATTTGATTGTTTGATAACGAATGTGAATTTTGCTTGTTTGAAAAGATTTCAAGCGTAGATAGATGGCTGAACGACAGAAACGACTAACGGCCCGTTTCAATAACCTATCTACCAATAACTATTTGTTAGAAACGTCAAATTTGTATCGCAAAACACCGGCAAATGATTAAATGGCGAGGTTTTTAACAATTAGTTATTGGTAGATAGATTATTGAACCCGCCCATAAGAGACTAGGTACTCTAATTGTCTCGGCAATAGGTAGCTGCCGATAGGAATATATTTCGTATAAAATATTTGTATGTAATAAAATATATACTCAACTGCGAGTGAAATGGCAGGTAGTAAGTAAAAATAATAAAAAAACGAGCGAGCCTTACAGTAGTCGCATATGATGTCTAACATTTTATGAAAATATTTCAAACAAAAGACAATGCTTAGTACGATTTTCTTTTACAATTTCATTGAGCAGTGACAGGAATTCGTCAAAAAGGAAAACATCAAAATTAAAAAAATTGGCTTTACATATTATTCTGTTTTTATACTAGTAATTATAACTTGTATCTGCATGAGGTACCCATGAAGTCATTGCATGAGCCATTCCCTGCACTGTACGCCATCAGCTTTTCACTGAACATCTGCTGCATCACTCTGACGTTGGCAACTCCTATTACAGGGAAGGCTATGCCAAAAGAAGAAGAAGAATATTAAAAAAAGGAAAATACCGGAATTTTATATTCTAATCTGACGGCCAACTCTACCAACGCGCGCTCATTCTTCAATTCAAATAGCGTGCGCTTCCGCGACTTCCTGTTACATACTTCCGTCCCATTTCACAAAATCACTCTCGCAAATTACAAGAAAGCGAGAGGAATGATCATGTATTAGGTATCGGCTAAGCTCGCGTATACCAAGACAGACCGAGAACTTCCACAACTGGGACTAAGACGCTCCATGTAAATTCGAAGTTAATACGAAGCTCAATGTCTTAATTTCAATACGTTTTCCCAGCTAGAAAGCAGGGAACACTCATTTCAATATTCTACGTAGATACTAACTTCTAAGTAGCTTAAATGAAATGAATAGCAGAAAGTTATAAATAATAACTACAATTTTTATAAAAAGCTATAAACACAGTCGTGTAAATAATATAGCCTATTTTACTCGGGCTATTATTACGAATCTATTGACATCTCATTTATTAAAATCGGCTGGTCCGATTTTAATAAATGAGTTAGTTTAGGAACTACTGTGGAACAAACATACATACATAAACTGGCAAAAATCATTAGCCTTGCTTTTGGCTTCGCCGTAGTCGGGTAAAAATATATTGATAAACGGTCTCGTGCGTAGAGCGAAAACTTTTATGCTTATTTCGCAGTGACGTGGGGTTCCTATGACTCCATTCCCATGGGCTTCACTTACCACTTACCTTTTGAAGACCCTCATCCTATACCTACCTATTATACAGGCTAGGGCTTCCCTATGAAGGAGAACCAGCCTTCGTCACTGCTATCTCGCCCATTATTTTTAGTCAAAGTCTCTTACCATCAGCCGCCAGTCGGCACGTACCTATAGGAGGTTAAAGCTCGATATAACTCCCTATAGATGATCCAGGCTTTGCGATATGGATTCGGTATAATCCGCTACGTGCTGATTGGCCTATTATTGGCGCGATATCTATCAATACGATTTATGTCGCGTCGCGTTACGTCTAATTACAATATGTGCTTTAGTGTTTCTATCTGCTCATTTGATATATCATCAGCAACTTACCCGATTATGCCCGCACGGTGTGCCCTCCAGCGGCGGCGCACGCTTGGAGCGGCAGACGCCGGCCAGGTCGCGGTGTGCGCAATACAGACCGGCGCAGGGGGAGGACAGGTTCACAGACTTGCAAACCGAGTACCTGCGAAATAATAACATTAATAAAGAAATATTGATGCCTGCACAGTGCACACACTAGGCAAGCAGCTTGGCAAGTAGAGACCCACGGGGGTCGGAGATCTCGACATGCACCGCAGAACAAAAGGAGTTCTTTATATTGCAATTTACAAGCTACTTTGCTTCGAATCTGCAGCAAAGTAGATTGCAAATTGCAATATAAGGAGATCTATTGCATATATTACGGAAAGGTGGTCCTGACTGCTGACATCCAGAAGGTAGACGGTTAAAAGCTAAAATTAACTAAAATCTATTTAAAATATTTACAAACTATAAAAGTAGGTAAGTACTAAAAATAATAATAACTACTCCAAAACTTAAAATGCTACAAAACAAAGAAATCTCCCAGGTCGTCCCCACCAGGCAGAGTACCTAGAAGGCTCAAAGAGTTAAATATGTACAATTTATGCTATATATATAGCTCTGAATATTTTAGTAAATATCACAACTAACTTTACAATATATTTATATTTGTTTGCTACAAGCACTGCAAGCATTTCAGCTTTTTTGGTAACATTTACACTGGGCTAATTGTAAAAGCTAGCAAAAGTTCTTTGATGTAATCTGAACACAGACACTAGATTTGAAAATGAAAAATGCTTTTACAAGATATTAAATGTTCACCAATACAAAATACAGTTGAAATGGGCTTTCTTATGTAATTTTTGTAAACTTTAGAAACTATATTTGTATTGTATTTCTATCGGAAAAAATATTATTATAGTAAATTTACTTACGCCCGAAACTAATAACGTATCTAAAATCTTAGATTGAACGCAATCTCAGATTCTCAAACAAAAATTGACGTAAATTGCCGTAAAGTTAATCCTACGATCTGAAATGTATGGGAAATCTTAATCTCAGATAGCTAAAATGAGATTGAGATTGATTATTAATTTCAGACGTAAATCGTTTACTTCTGGAACTATTAAATATGATATCTTTATTTAACAACTCGACTATATTTCGATCTTCTATTTTGCTATTGTACCTTAGTAGTAAAATATTGTAATTAAGCAAATTAATGATTTCTATTTCAATAAAAAACATAAAAAATTGTAAGTTGTGGTTATAATGCTAGTTAGTGGGCCATATGTTTTCACTTTTACGAATAACTAATTTAAAAATTAATAATTTAAATTTTGAACGAAATTTTGTTTTTAAGTCATCCTATGACGTAAAAGTTTTTTAATTTGAGCTACCGCTATGCGCTTCCATTGAGTTTAAAAAGTAGGTGCAAAGCTCAATTATCCATGTACTTAATATATTATGCATACACAGGTTACATTTGATCCTACCTCACTCCTTGCTCTTTACTGAATATACATAATGTGAAGTAAACTTAAGTAAAGGGAAAAAAAATTCCTGTTTTTGTTTCTTTTTGACGTGTAACTTAAAAACCTCATTATGTACATAAAAGTGGTCAATAAAGGAAATAATATACACGAAATACCTTTCCAATGGCATATGGCTAGTTCGTTTTAAGTACCTAGGTAGAACAACGTTCATATATTTCTGCCCATTAGCGACCAATTGATTAGAAACTGGTTACGTTCTGGAAATAAATTGAGGTTTTTGAATTGAAACAGTTTTGAATTGTGCTCATCACAGAAGCTTTAAAGGGTGATTGACATTCTTCTTAAATGCTTTTAATCACAAATAAACACCCAACATACAATCATCAATTCACTAATTACGGCAAATGATTAGCGCGTGACAGGAGGCTGAGGGGCCGGGACTTGAAATATTCTCGCGGTTCCGTGCGACTCACAGTATGGTATTTATTAACCAATGAAACCGCCAATTTTACGCTCCTTATAAGACTTGGGCCTTTGTTCTGAATAATTAGGGCCATGTTAGGCCCAAACAAACCTCGCCCGAATTCCAGTGAGTCATGCCTTACGATAGCTGCATAGCGAAATCGATACTAGTCTATTTCTCCCCAGATCTCTTACGGCCGCACTCTGACATTTAATGCTTACTTAAGGAGTTATTTAGTAGAGATTTTGGCAGAAAATTGACTTTATGTCAAAGTCTGTACTAAGTAGCTCCTTAAGTAAGCATTAAATCTCTCAATCAAATCAAGTCAATGTGTTAAATAGTCTCTTCTCTATATTAAACATTGATACTTACTAATTCTTGGAAAATATAATAAAAATTGTGAAGTCGAAACATCGAGCGATATTTTTTTTTTTTAAATTAGGTAGCAAGTACGATAGTAATAGGGCTTAAAATTTTCCGTTTACCTCTCGGAAGGAAATAATCATGTAACTCACAATTTTCTTGCAGGTATTTTCACCACAATACTTCCTTTAGCTATGAGCTATCAATCAATGTAGAGTATCCAAATACCAGGCTCGTTTTAGGCCATCATCCTTTTCAACCCCGCATTACCCTGCAACCTCGGTGACCCGATCATTAAAACGAGTCCCAAATAATATTGTGGATCAAATTCCCCTAACATTATATTTATTTTGGCGAAAATTCGAGAAAAGCTTCCAGCTTATGTGTAATGTGAACATTTAGGAGCTTATCAAAGGGCTCGGGAAATGGTTTTATAGTTATTGAGCTAACGTCCGACATTAGTATCAACTATCAGTTTGTGCGCAGGGGAGCTATACAAAATTCTATATCAGTGTAAAGTTGACCTTTAAACTACAAACCTTATTAGTATCATGATCGTTAATATTGTGGCACAAACTAATTATTATTAGTATGACGTAACGTATTACTAGGCAGATAGATTTAATCTACCTAGTAATACCTTGTAAGTAACCATTTTGTTACAATTAACACAACCAATCTCTAAATACAAAATACATCAATCCTCCGTATCTAGTCCAACTACCGAATAGCGATACATCTACGCCCGTCGCCCGCGGAGCAGACGCCGCGAGTGCTAGAGCCCGATAAGACAGGCGATTTATTTTAACTACCTCGCGTTTGATCTTTTGATTCATCGCTGTAATTTAATTGCCAAGAATTACTTGTAACGAATATCGTAAATATACAATGTATTAACGCATTTGGAGGATGAATATTTGCACGTAAAATGTATGTAAATAAATTATTAGAAATTTTCCGAAGACTTGCTCTTCACGCTTGGCTTACGCAGTAATTTTGCGCCGAAAAAAAGTAAAAAGTGGTAACTATACTGTCCACATCCTGTGATGGCAGGCTCGACAGCGCAAACCACAGACGTCAGTTGTGGTTTGCGCTGGGATCAGTTTGTAGGTGGGTACAATATAACTACCTCATATTCCAGGTATATCCAGGTACCATAAAATACCCGATGTAAAGTGTAGACTGTAGAGTATACAAGAAGATAGAGTAGCAACATTTCTTATTTTTTGCAATTCCATTTCGAGACACCATTTGCAATTGATTGCAATAATAATATTATTATTATTTGGTTTGAAATAAGTATGAATAAGGATATTTTGATATTTTCCTTTTTTATTATGTTTTACATTTCACATTCATTACAAAAGGAACGTTGAAATTTTTATTCGCTAAATTAGACGCTAATTGCCTTCAAAAGAAAACGCTTTCCTTAGCCTTTTGTATATTTTTTAATGTGATGAAAGATATTTAAAAATAAGGTTGTTGCTACCTCTGATTCGTAAGACTGTAGGTTGATAATAATATTATGGGAAAAACGGAACGGTCAACCTTTCAGAAACACGTCACGCGCTTAAATCGAAGAGCGAACTATCTTGTATATTTATGTATACGGTAGGTAAGGAGAACTGGATACACTTGATTGCTCCTTTTGTTTTTTTAACCCTAATTTCCTGCATATAGGTCTATTTGGAAAATTTTCGCAACTGGAATACGTGGAATTTATTTGGCTACAAGAATCTGTGACAGCAAGCTAATTATCAGTTAAAAAAAAACTAATTTAAATACTAAAACTAAAGACAGGAAATGTACCAAGTTTCCCCATATAAGAGACACTTGATCCCCTATAATCTATACAACTACTAAGAATCTAATTATTAAAAACGTTAATGTAACATTTATTTATTTCCTATTTAAGTATAAAGTTTCCTTTTCGACCACTAAAAGCTAAAATTACTATTATTAAATAATAATAAATATCTATGGACACTTCACACCACGTCAATCTGGCGTGCTGAGTATCCGAAGAACTTGTGTTCAGGTACCAGAAAACGGGATGTATATTTAATACTTGTATACTGTACATATATTTAAGATTTTTATTGTATTATACACATATTTAATACACATCCATGACCCAGGAACACAGAAAAAACTTTTTATTCCTTCGGCGGGATTCGAACCCGCAACCCCCGGCTTGAGCACCAACAGGCTCAACCACTGAGCCACAGGGGTCGTCAAATTATTGTATTCGCGTGTGGTGTTTTCGTATTAGTTTTGACCATTACATTTTTCACACAACTATTTTATAGGTTGGTAATCTTTCTAGTGTACTCTTATTTTTATACCTTAGGACTATGAAAATATTTAACCTCACTCTCACTCAGTAAATTTAATTGAATAAGTTAAATTGAGTGTACCAAGTCTCCCATTTCATAAGGTTCGAGTGTTCCTCTCGTCCCGTACAATACTTTAATATGATTGTATTAGAATACATATTAAAATTATATTAAATAGCTTGCATTATTATTTCTGTCACACATAATAATACAATATTCGTCCCAAATTCGGGGGCCATTATAACAAATTCGGCGGACCTGCCGAAGTCACGGAATTCGTCCGCAAGCAATCATTATTTCTGGCTTTTACTGAAATGTGCAACCGTGCGTCCACACCCACATTGTGCGATATTGGAATTGCTTTCGTAAGTGTAATGTATTAATATCCTGTAAATCCATTTTTGATTACGAATAGTTGAATCGGAATTTATTGAACGTGGTTTTTGGAATGTAGGTACATATTTGTACGTATGTAGAAAGAGAAGGTGTAATATATGTTATGTAACATTAAAAATGTTCACCAGGTTATAGACCAGAGCTTAGCTAACGAAATAGTTCAGAAAAATAATTAAAAAGATGATTCAGAGTTACTTTAAGGCCAAAGAACTCACGAAGCGGTTTTCACTCGCGTCCTCTGCGGTTGCGGGCTCGCAGATTCTGTAGAATGCAGTTAAGTATGTAAAAAGCACATCTCACGACGGGTTTTACGCCCTTGGTGTGCACGGTTGTTCGCGGGTTCCGCTGCACCGGCGGGGAACTAGTAGAATCGCGCGGGTCCCGGTTTCCCGCAACCTCGAAATTCGAAATTCTATTGTAAATATTTGCCTTTTTGCAACCGCGCGTCCTGCGAACTTTCGCCCGCCACGTTTGGGGGCGATAATCTCAACCGCACCGGCTGCGTGTAAAAACCCGATCGAGCCGGCTCATTCGTGCCGAAGCGTGGCTCTCCCACAGTTAAATTAAAAAGCTGTGGGCCCGCAACCGCGAAGGGCGTGGGTGAAAACAGCTTCGTGTGTTCTTAGCCTAAGATTGCGCTAGTCAACGACTCGAACTCATTGCGGAAGATCCGCACGAGGAAGATACTTGTTATTTCACCTAACATCGGAAAAAAAAGATATACCCATGAAACAATAATCTATACTTATAAGAGAAGCTATAGTGCACACATTTATACCGCTTTGTAAATAAAGTATTTTAGAAAAGGCGTCCTTAAATTACGCAAATCGACACTCAGCTCTTCACTCTTGGTGTTTTATAATAAAACTATAATATTACTGTCTGAAGTAGTTATCTTAATTACTGAATAATCAACTGTGTCGGCACACGCTTGTTTTTTATTTTCATTTTTCGATTGTTTTTTCTTTACGGTCGAATTTGCGTTAAAAATTCGATGTTTGGAGGCTGTTATCTTCTAAACGAATTAAAATTTATAAATATAAGCACGTACCGACCTAGATAAGTGTCATAAAATCGATATTACGCTAAAATTTGGTTCTTCAAAGTTAGACTTTAGAGTAAATCACCAAGAGCATTTGTATGGAGAAAAAACTTACTCATAGTGCAGCCTTAAAAAGAAGCTGTAAGGTGACCATTAAACGGGTCAACTACTGATGTTGATTAGACAAGAGTTTTTTCTAATACACGTACAAAAGGTAAACACAATTTAGGTAATTAGGTACAGTTGCGAAGGACTCGTCACTCGTATCGCGTATCGTATCCTAAACGTATTATCGCAGAAAATATCTTGTTCTACCTACTGATGATGTGATTTCGCTTTTTGTCCATGTAGTTAGAACTAAGGAAGTTACTCTAAGGCCTCGTATCAATTTGGCCATACAGCGAGGCAATGCTGCCATCCTTTTAGGTACTCTACCCGCAGCTTCCGGGTTCAGGTTTACATACCTAGATTCAGTTTTTTTTTACCTATATCCCTTTTTAAGTTATTATTACTAAACTATATAATATATATACACCCTTACTAATAAAAATATTTACACAATGGATAAGCAATACAATGTTTTGTCCTTGTCTTTCAAGCGACTTTTAGGATAACGATAAGGACAAAACATTGTATTGCTTATCCATTGTTTAAATATTTTTATTAGTAAGGCGGTTTTAGTTTAGATAATAATTTAGTTATTTAAATCATTCATTATTATGTAATATCCTAGTAATACTACTACTAATATTATCTTATTACTAATATTTGTTGTTTTTGATAACAAAGTAGACCATAAAATCTTTAGCCTGTTTTATGTTTAAAACCTATTTATCTAACGGCCCGTTTCATTAACCTATATCCCCCTTACTAATAAAAATATGTACACAACGGATAACTTAAACAACGTTACTGTATTTGTCTGATACGTTGGAAATGTGATTTGATAGAAAAAGATAGCAACGTTGTTTAAGTTATCCGTTGTGTAAATATTTTTATTAGTAAGGGGGTAAATCTATAACTATTTGTAAAAAAAATCGCCATTCAATAATTTGACGGTTTTTTGCGATACAAGTTTGACGTTTCTAACAAATAGTTATTCGTAGATAGGTTATTGAAACGGTTCGTAATTTAGTTATGACTTATGAACTTTTAGGTCTAATCTTAAAGAAATTGGCACTTGTATATATTGTAATATTTAAGAAAATATTGGATGTGTTCTACATTAATTAAAAAAAAGCCATTATTGAGTATCAAAAGATAGGATCTAAACGAAAAAACAAAGTTTTAAAGAAGTATCCTTCTATCTTCGTTGTGGTCTTATCTCAGTCGATTGTCAGTAGTTTTTTTGCGCCAATGGGAAAACCGCTACGCGCTTCCCTAATTACGCTTTATGAGCGACATAGAACCCAAAACAATGATCTTTGGAATTTTTGTCAGTTTGTCTGTAAGTTTGTACGCGCTAATCTCAGAATCTACTGGACGGATTTTGATATGCTAGTAGTTTAGTCTCTGGATTAACACATAGGCTACTTTTATTCGCTGCAAAAAGTACGGTTCTCCAGGATTTATTTTTTGCGTACGAAGTCGTGGCATCTGGACGATACTAATATTATAAAGAATCACAAAGAAGCAAACTTTACCTGAGTTTGTGACTTACCGAGATTGTAAAGGGCGAATCTCTGGATCTACTTCAATGACTTTTAGATTCTTTTATCAAAGAAAGCCACATTATTTGTGAGTGTCATAGGCTATATATTAACCCGAAAAATTATAAATATTTTCCATGGTAGTTGGATTTGCAAAATAAATCGAAAAAAAACGGGCGAACGCAATCGTGTTTGAGAAACTCTGACTTATCAATGAGATATTTAATATTGAGTTGACAGCAACAGCATATTTAGGTCACAAAAAATGATTTTATATAAAAAAATGTATATTCAAATCGTAAGGTGATGTTTATTGGTCATATTATCAACAAATATATATTTTTTTATCAAAATATGATAATTTATCGTCTCAAGTGTTTAAAACATAAGATCTTTTCCTTTTACTACACATAATTTGGACTAATTGTTAAAGAGATAAGGCTGGGACTATGTTCCGGAATCCGGAAGGCCGGAGAAAATTCAGAACGCTGAAAATAGAACTCTGCGTTAATACAATAGAGCTGAAAATCGAACACACAAGTGTGGACTCAAATGTCAATGTCATATATGTCAGCACGACATTTTCAATGGGCTGAATTTTCCCTGGCCTACCAGATTCCGGAAAATATAGCCCCACCCTAAGGTCGTGTTAACTAACGTTGCGTGTCCGGGCAAGCGGCGGACTTTGGGAAAATTAAAATTTTCGTAACGCGTTTCGCACACTTTCGACTATTCTCTAAAATTTATCTCTTCGTCTCGTCTGTCTGTACGTTCGCTTTTGCCCGCAACTTCGCCCGCGTGGGAGAGTATTAGTGGCAAAAAAACTGTGCTGTTATTATATTGCAGTGGGTATATTTGCTACGAACACTCTCCCATGCGGGCGAAGCTGCGGGCAAAAGATAGTTAATATATATAACTACGCCTTACATCTCCAATCTTTTCAAAAATTCTCATCGTTTAAATCTTCCCTGATCTTTCACAGATATTTCAAGACCAGCCGTTTTCTAATTTGGACAGTCCGTTCTCGAAATTAGGCGAGACATTGGTATTGCAATCCATTTTTATACATAAGGTGCTCCATACACGGTCCGGTTTTCCTTCAGTTCGGCCTGAACGGATGCAAAATCGTATCGTCTGTGTGCAATTTCGAGATCGCATCAGTCGGCCGTATGGACTGAAGCGATTCGTTCCAGTGTTGCCAACTCTGTTTTTGCGAAACTACTAAACTCGTTTTCTACTAAAAACTACTAA
Source organism: Phengaris alcon alcon (assembly GCA_037179445.1). Taxonomy (NCBI): domain Eukaryota; kingdom Metazoa; phylum Arthropoda; class Insecta; order Lepidoptera; family Lycaenidae; genus Phengaris; species Phengaris alcon. The sequence goes on from JAYRCH010000029.1 coordinate 10,684,600, forward strand.
AAGAGTACCGATAACTATAAAAAAGCTACTAAGCTTAGGAATCCCTAAAAGTTTTTTTAGGGATTTTGTGTTTACAAACATACATACATTTTCAGTTTTAATATTTAACCGTTAAATTTAAAAAAATATAGTAGAAAATATTATGTATATAGAAATTAAATCGGTAGTTTTAAGCGACTTACGGATGCGTGCGGCAGTGTGGCCAGTCCACACTGCTGCAGGCCACTTTGCATATTACGATTACTGTCTAGCTATTTTCTACAAAACCACTACTAGCAACTAAATTCCTACTAAGAAGCAAATAAAATACAAAATTTTGTAGTAAAATTTTGTAAAACAACTAAATTGGCAACATTAATTCTGACCTGTACGGATGGACTGAACGGGAATAAAATTGGACTGAACGGTAATAAAATTCGAGTATAAAATAAGAGTAAAATAAAACCGGTCAAGTGCGAGCATCGGGAAGATGAGTTCTGTACAAAACGAAAAATATCACGTTTGTTGTATGTGAGCCTCAAATTTTTATTTTATTCTGTTTTTAGTATTTGTTGTTATAACGGCAATAGAAATACCTACATCATACATTTGTGAAAATTGTAACTGTCGAGCTATCACGGTATAAGAAGGTTAAGAGATACAGCCTGGCGACAGACGGACAAACAGCAAAGTCTCAGTAATAGGGTCCCGTTTTTACCCTTTGGGTACGGAACCCTAAAAATGGCACGTGGTCTAAAGAAATCTATTAAAGTTCACGTTCACGTTCACGTTCACGTTTCAAGTTCAAGTTCAGCTCGCGGCAATTTTCGGTGTATGTGCTCGAATCCGTTCAGGCCGAACCTTAGATTAAAACGCCTAGAAACCGGGTACGCGCATGAAAAGTTAAGTAAATCATACTGGGCCATATCGGCTCAGTTTGTTCGAACGACCCGTCAGTTATCAAGGTCAAGCGCTAGTGCATACATCTCCGACTATTAAAAACATTATGGAGTTTTTCCGGGGAGTTTAATGGGTGACGTTGTGGTTTTTGTATACCTTTCATAAATTTGTGTTACTTCGGTTCTTAATGTGTAATATTGGTAGAATATTAACCATTGAATATTCGTTAACGTGCACAAGTGTGGGCAGTGGTACAACTACTAGAAATGTGCTATTTTTTGTTCCCGCCAAAACTCCCTAGGAACTTTCAGTAAAGCTTCTACCACTTTACTGAATCGACTGACATGACTCATGGACTGTACTGATTATTTATTTGGACTTGAATAGACTTTAGACTTGACGATATAGGAATACGGTGTTAAAAATTGAAACGAAAGTTCTATTTCCCGCCTTTTTAACTTGACAATGGCAAATGGGTATAAGCCGATGCCATATATATAAAAAACAATATGACGGTTTGTGTCGTTATTAGGTGTCACAATGCATCGTAAAAGAATTAAAAAAGCTTCGGACATAACATTTCATAATATGTAAGTATGAAATGTTATGTCCGAACAATTTGACTTGTATTAAGTCAAATAATAGGTCTTTACCTATGAAATTGCCGTTCTGCAGTACTGGCTATTTCAAATCAAAATAATTTTTGTTTGGCTAAGAATTCTAATTTCATATTAATTTTATTTTAAAGACATGGAATTCTTTTTCCAAAAGTAGTCATTTGTTTATTAATTAGTGTTACATTTTCATCGCATTTCAATCTTTTTCGTCATCATCATTTCGTTCATACGTTAAAAATTAGAGTAATTATGGAATATGTGTACCGAATATGAGTACCATCATGGCAGCAACGCGGCACAAGCGGCACGCAACATCAACGACGTTTACGGAGCTAACACTACAAACCAACGCACCACCTGTTATTGGTTTGCTCGCTTCCGTTCTGGAAATTTCGACCTGAAAAATGAACCTCGCGGTCGTCCGAAGACTTTGGTCAACAATGACGAATTAAAGGCGATTGTGGAAGCTGATGATACACAATCTACAGCTGAATTAGCAGCAGCTTTCGACGTTAGCGTCAAAAAAATATTGGTCCATTTGCGTCAAATCGGCAAGGTAAAAAAGCTTGACAAATGGGTGCCCCACGAACTCAATGATCGCCAGCGCGAAGTACGCGTCGAGACGTGCCTTGCACTGCTCAACAGACACACAAATAAAGGAATTTTGAACCGCATTGTTACCTGCGATGAAAAATGGATTCTGTTTGATAACCGCAAGCGCTCAGCAAGTTGGTTGGATCCTGGTTCAGCACCTAAACAATGCCCTAAACGAAAACTTACCTCTAGAAAAGTGATGGTCACTGTTTGGTGGTCTAGCGCCGGTGTGATTCATCGCAGCTTCTTACCAAACGGGGTGAGCATTACTGCAGATGTGTACTGTGAAGAACTGAACACAATGATGGAGAAGCTGGCACATCTCCAACCAGCATTGGTCAATCGCTCGTCTCGCTGCTCCTGCACGACAACGCGCGACCTCATACTGCTGCACAGCAGACGGTCTCCAAGTTGCAAGAACTGGGGTTGGAAGCTCTCCGTCATCCGCCCTACTCACCAGACCTTGCGCCTACAGACTACTACTATTTCCAGAATTTAGATAACTTCTTGGCGGGAAACAAATTCACTACTCGAGAGACAGTACAAAATGCCTTTGAAGAATTTGTTGCCTCCCGTCCAGCTGATTTCTTTAAGAAGGGCATCAATAAACTGCCACTGCGTTAGCAAAGATGTATTGATTGCATGGGTGATTACTTCGATTAATACAAATAAAAAATACATGAAAAAAAATCGTTTAAATTTTTTCATACAAAACGGCAATTTCGTAGGTAAAGATTAATATTTAAAACATTTTAAAATAAAATCATATTATGTCGCCATCTTGCTGCCCTATTGTGAATTGTGAAAGTGTTATTAGTAAAAATAAATTTATTTCAAAATTTTCATGGCTAACTAATAAATAGTTGCAACTAAGACAAAGTTCTATAATATTTTCAGATTTTTTTAATTATCAATTTAAAGTATTGCCAGTATTAAGATAATCCTTAATATATTCCTTAATACCAGTTTAATATAAATAAAGTTCACAAATTGTGTTTAGATGGTTTAAAATGAAATATAAGTTATATTTTTATATCTCACGATATTAAGAAAAACAAATACAATAATTCCAATTTTAGGAGTACACACTCCACAAATTAAAAGTTGTGTTTGTGTCCGTGTCGGTATGTAATGCTTACGCCTACATCTATATGTTGCTTGCTTCACTTTATACCATGCGTTTGTTTGAAGACTATCTAAGCGTTATTAATCTAAGGGCCGAACTGACATCAGTTCGCTCGGATGTGATTTTCTCCGTGTATGTGCTCGAATCCGTTCTGGCCGAACTGACGTCAGGTCTAACTGAAACGATCGGCTTCTCATCTATGGAGGCCTTAAGAGAAGATTAGAAGTTAAAAGGGCGGACAGACAGACAGACTGACGGGCAGAGCAAAACTAGAAGGGATCGTTGTAGTACTACGGAACTCTAAAAATAAACTTACCCTTCTCCAAATTCGGTCCTGCACTGCTCGTCCATGGTGAACACGTAGTTCGACAGGGCTTTGGTTCCCCCGAGCACCACTCCCTCATCCCGGCTGCGCTCATGAAGACACCATAATTTTCTATCAAAATAAATAAGATTAAGCATTAGGTCCTACTTTGATGCCCGCGACTTCGTACGCGCAAAAAGAAATACCGCGGGAATCGTACATTTTGCTGCGATATAAAGTAGTATAATATGTGTTAATCCAGAGTCTAAAGTACTAATGTACCAAATTTCAGAGAAAAACGTTCAAAATAGTAACAAACAACCATTCGTACTTATAATATTAGGTTTTGGTGCTTGTAATATTAGGAAGGAAGAATAGATAAAAGATTTAATTACATAGTACAGTGTTAATACGAGTGGTATAAGCTAAAGTACCTGGGTAACCGAGCTTTGCTCGGAGCTCTAGTAGATTAAAAAAAAAAAAAAGAATCTCAAAACTATTTATCGGTCCGGGATTCGAACCCACCACATTCCGAATTTTCGAACAAAGCAAAAATTATACGCACGTAGGTATACAAAAACTGTTTTAATTTGACTGACACAATAAAGTCGAAATTATTGATATATTGTTGCAGGACACAAGAAAAAACATATAGCTTATAAATGCGTAAGACCTAGCTAGATCGACTTCTCCCCCAAAACTCCCTGCATACTAAATTTTATGGTCTTGTAGCCGTTTTCGAAAAACCGATTATATATACAAGACTGTGTCGTTTAAATCGCAAAGAATTATAGTTTAATGACTGAACTCAGTCACAACAACTGTCGTTTACTATTCATGCGGGTTTAACATCCGCTAGTATTCGCGGCTTCCAATGATGCCAAGAAATTATTTTGGGTCTTTTTATACTTTCTGGTGAAAGTAAATGTCAATTTTAAAGTTTAGCAACTCCGTGCTCAACGAGTATTTATAATTTTTTTTTTCATGTAAAAAAACAGGTACTAAAGATAATAATTAATGTAAACGTTATAATATGTATATCGTGTTAAGTATAAAAATTAAAACTGTTTAATTTTATGCAAGCGCCTCAACAAGGCCTGTCAATGTTTTTGATATTGTACCTAATTAGTTATGCTAGTAAAGTTTTGAAGTATCTATTAGTACTTACTCAGCTTTCTCGTGGAACTGCTGCCTGGAGCAGGCAGACCAGGCGTAGTTGTGCAGCGTGGCCAGCACCGTGGACGCCATGACGGAGCCGCGGCTGCTGTCCGCCTCGCACCGACCCGGCCCATCGTGCTTCACGCCCAGCCTGACGGAAAATAATGAGCAGATGAGAAGCCTGATGGAGAGAACTACTGGCATATCGTTTCACTGTAAAAAACCAACAAGCTGTCGTAGATTTATAGGCGGATATTATGTCTGTGAAATTTAGCATGACATGAAAATCAGCATAACCAGTATCTTCGATAGGTCTAATTGGGTTTATTCGATTTTTCTATACATTATAGAACTCGTATTACCAAAAATTCAAAGCTTGGAAGGAATATTTAATGTTTCTAGTTCCAGGATAAATCAGAGCTGACTACAGTACCAATTATACCAGATTCAAGAATATTATGTAGACAACCACAGAGGTTCAGTGGGTTAAAATCCCTAACCACCTCAACTCTACTATCTGAGCACTAGAGAAGCGGTATTATTTTCGGTAAATAAAAAATATTTAAGTACAACAAATTTTATTTAAAATTTAATATTATGTATATATTACAGAATATATTTTCTGGAAATATTTAAGCCCTGAGACTTAGAAGCTTTATCGAAATTCAACCCAGCCTTATCACTTAACGAAGTTTGGAGGACGGATCGGTGTAAACATTAAGACGATGAATAAATTTACATAAATTCTTCAGGCGAAATAAATCTTTTTTGGAGTTGACTTGATTGACCTACCGACCTTTTTTCATTAAGTAGATTTACAAAATATTAAAGAATTCTAAAATAAGAGGTGAAAATTAAAGGCCTTAATTTGAATGGGATTTAGGTATTTTAGCAACATAAACAACAGTATTTAACAACTGTCAGCTACATTGCACGACCGAAAAGTGACCGTTTGACAGAGTTTGCAGAGACAGATTCCTATTTCTTGTTTAATTTCACGGACTAATTCGCAATATACAGAAGGAGATGGACACTTGATCCTTAAGCTAGACTACATACCCTCAATTAACAGAGCTCGTGTGAGCAATACCTACTTTTACGGTGGCTGTGTCGTTAGTACCTTTCCAGCTTCACAAAATATTTTACCTAATAATATTTCGAGTTCATGCCACCCAGAAGAGGCACGAAAAGAAATTGGAAATTGATTTGGAAAATTTTCCGTATTATCGATGAATATGTTAAACACCGAATGCGAATACAATTAGGTGTAAGTAATTTTAGCTTTTAATGATCTATCTAATACGGAATAATACTTATATCAATGTGTTAAAACTTTAATTGTACCTGTGGGTGATCAAGTCTCCCTTATTCACTTGGTACAAATCCCTGTCTTTAGTTTTAGTAGGTAAATAAGTATTTTTTCACTGATATTTTTAGTAGATCCTTGTAGCCAGATTAATTCTGCATATTTCAGTGCCAACATTTCTCAAATAGGTAGGGTAAAAAATCAAAAGGGGGATCAAGCAATAAAAAATTTGCTCTAACAAGTTGTGTCTGGTGGAACCAAATCTCGTTAGCTCTGCAACATAATTACTCCACAGTGCCACCATTATCCGTTATAAATAGCCTCACTTAGATTTCCTCTGAGTTATTACATAGAAAAAGCATATCAGTATTTCAGCTTGTTCTTCAGTCGGATAAGAGGTTATTATTTTATTAATTATCTAATAGTGAGTCGTCGTCGTAGTCGTCGTAGTCGTCATCGTCGTCGTCGTAGTCGTCATCGTCGTCGTCGACTGACTTCGAAACTGACTTCCAAAGTAAAAATGCACAAAATAGTCCAGCCCGAACAACATTTAGAAAATGAGTTTTATTTCATACCTTTTTGGGCATTTTTACTTTGGAAGGCGGTTTAATTTTTTGTTTAAAAATAATACTTTTTCACTTTTTTGTGATATTTATTAAATTATTATTAATACATTTTAAGAACGTTTAAAATAAACGATGGAATGTATAATTGAATACGCGCCAAGCTTCCCTTATCTATTGTAAATAAGATGATGATAATGATTACTGTAAGTTACATAGCGGCATATGGTTGCAGTTCTTAAAACAATGCCTAAATTTCCAAACGCGTATCTTTAAAAACCGAGGAGTTCTGTTCAGTACTTTTGGATCCAGGGTCCAACAAACCGGGGTACAAAATCTTATTTTTGGTAGAATAGCTTCTGTTACCTCAGAAGTCAAAAGTCAAAACTATTCACACATAGTGTCCATATAAATTAAAAAAAAATTCTTTTTGGTAGCATATGCTTGGACTACTTCAGAAAAAGTCGAAATCATTATATGTATCCATATAAGTTTCGAGAAGTTCCCTCGATTCCTCATGTATCCCGTCATCAGGTTACCACTTTGATGTCAAAACGACCAATTTGGGATTATACACTATACATCAAAAAAAGAATTTTGAAAAGCGGTCAACAGACGGCGGAATAATCGTTGAACATACAAAAATATTAATAAATAAATATACTTAGTAATAATAATAATATACTTAGACTGGCCATAAATACTTTTACAATTAAAATAAACAAAATATTACATTTGAATTTGGAATTTGCCATTTTTACGAGGGCTGATTGATAAGTTTCCGAAACGACAAAGAAAAACTTCAAAAATCTATTTAAAATAAATTTATTTCTCAACGTAGTTTCCTTCTACCTCGATGCATTTAGTCCAGCGCTTCTCCAATGCCGTTACACCAGTTTGATAAAATGTTTTCTCCAACCCCTCAAAATACTCGTCCACGGCAACAATGACTTCTTCATTTGATGAAAATCTCTGGCCACCTAACCATTTCTTCAGGTTTGGGAATAAGTGGAAGTCGCACGGGGCCAGATCCGGGGAATAGGGTGGATGCGGTAGCAATTCGAACCGAAATTCATGCGAGTTTGGCGACTGCAACCATTGACGTGTGTGAGAAAAAAATTTTGTTCCACTATGACAACGCACCTGCGTTGTCATAGTGGAACAAAATTTTTTTCTTGGCCAAATGTGGTCGTTTCTTCTGGATTTCTTCACTTCATTTTTGCAGCAAGCTTGAGTAGTACTCTCCATTTATTGTTTTTCCTTTTTGCAGATAATCCACTAAAATAATCCCTGAGCATCCCAAAAAACAGTCGTCATCACTTTGCCGGCCGACAAAACCGTTCTTGCTTTCTTTTGCGCAGGTTTTCCGCTCTCAGTCCACTGCTTAGATTGTTCTTTTGTCTCGGGAGTATAATGATGTATCCAGGTTTCATCGACTGTTACATAACGCCGCAAAAACTCATTAGGATCTCGGTTAAACAGCGCCAAACACTCCGATGAATCGTCCACTCGACGTTGCTTTTGGTCTACAGTGAGCAAACGCGGCACCCATCGCGCGCAAAGCTTTTTCATTCCAAAATGTTGGTGCAAAATATTAAAAACGCGTTCAGATGAAATGCTCACCATCTATGCTATCTCTCGCAACTTTAAGCGCCGGTCATTCAATACAATTTTTTGAATTTTTTTGATCATGTTCGGATTCGTGACTTCATTTGGACGGACAGACCTGTGGGCGTCTTCGCAGCTCTGTCTTCCACGTTAAAAATCAGTTACCCAGGTGTGAATTGTACCCAATGCAGGAGCAGAATTACCTAAAACACTGTCTAGCTTGGTTTTAATCTGGGTTGCTGTTTTCTCTTTTAAAACGTAAAACTTTATCACCGCACGAATTTCGTTTCTTTCCATTGTTAAGAAAATTTACGGCAGAGAAAGTTCTACGTCCTCTCAAACAAATTCCATCAGTTCGATTAAATTCAAATTTGGCGTTCTATTTTCAAAAAGATGCCAGAATATAATGTAATATTCCTTTTTTGCGTATCATTTTTTTAAGTTTGTCGTTTCGGCCAGTTATCAATCAGCCCAGGTATATGATTGTTCATTGTGTTTTCTCATTTTGGCGCCAATACATTGTACGATATTTTGCGATATTAAAATGGAGTGGGGTGATAAGAGAACCGAATCGCTGTGATTGCATTACACAAAGTAGGTATGGAGCCAAATGCGATTTTTAAAACTCTCTATACGCTTGGTATTAGTAAAATGTTTGTGTACCGTGCTATTAATAGGTACAATGAGACCTCCTCTGTTTGTGACAGAAAAAGAGCTGGCCGTCCACGTAGTGTTCGTACGAAACAACTACTGAAGCGGTACGCAAAGGGAGGTCACAATTTTTTTTTATTTACGGATGAGAATTTTTTTACAATTGAGCAACATTTTAACAAACAAAATGACCGTATTTATGCTCAAAGCTCTAAGGAAGCTTCCCAATTAGTCGACAAAGTGGGCAACGTGGGCACTATCCGACTTCAGTGATTGTTTGGAGGGGTATTGAAGCTATGAAGGAGTGGCTGAGCCATACTTTTGTGAAAAAGGTATCAAAATATCGCCACAAGTGTATTAAGATACCATTCTTGAGAAGGTAGTGAAGCCCCTTAACAACATCATGTTCAATAACCAAGAATGGTCCTTCCAGCAAGACTCGGCGCCAGGTCATAAAGCTCGTCTACGCAGTCTTGGTTGAAAACAAACGTTTCGGACTTCATCAGAGCTGAAGACTGGCCGTCGTCGTCTAGTCACGATCTTAATCCGCTGGATTATGATTTATGATCAGTTTTAGAGAGTACGGCTTGCTCTTAACGCCATGATAATTTGGAGTCCCTAAAACAATCCGTACGATTAGCAGTGAAGAATTTTCCCATGGAAAGAGTGCGTGCTTCTATTGATATCTGGCTTCATCGTTTAAAGGAGTGTATTGCAGCCAATGGAGACCACTTCGAATAAGCTTTTTATATTTTAAATTGTTTTTATATTTATGAATTAAACTAACACACTGTAAAAGTAATAAATGTTATTTACAATATAATTTTTTTTCTTTGTTTCAGTATTTATGGCAAGACTATGTATACAGCCAAACGTATAACCGCCTCCTTTTTTCGTAAGTCGGTTATACATACATAGACCCCATGAAGGCTTTTTTAAATTTTCGCTTCTTATTTTTAGTTTTTGCGAAGCTCATTCATTCACATCATGGATAAAACAATACTCATATATTCTTAAAATTGGGCAATAAATTCATCTTCATCAACATCTGGACACCGAACACGACTGACCGTGAATCAGCCATTTCAATTGAAATATACCAATGGAAACTATAAATTAATTGGCCTACTAAAACATTGATCTGCGGAGTGCGGTTTCTTAGAAGTCTATGAGCCCGCAACAGACAGAGAGTCGGGAAGCTGTCACGCCCGGAGTGCTATCGGCCCGTATACCATTGCCCCATTGTGTGTACTCAATGAAAGGTCCTCTTGATTAAATCTATTACCGCCTTGTTGTGCATACGTTTATCGAACTTAATTAGTTTTTTAATGAACCTATCATTTTAATTGGCGCCGCTTACTGGTCAAAATATGATGCAAATTGCAATTGAATTCCACATCGAGTTATTTCCACAAATCAAGGCACATTTAGTTTGAATAAAAGTGGACAAAGTATTATTTGGGATTGAGATGAAAAAAAATTATCTCTTGTAACAGTGTTCACCGCCCTACAAAGATAAGAATTATTCTAAGGCACGTTATCAAATAAATATTGCGCAAAGTGAAATTCTTCATCTTAAGATTAACAATAGATAACCGCTCTTTAATAAACTTACTTACCAAAACTTTTTAACACGCATTGCTAAATTAAAATTGGCTAACTATGCCCAATATAGTAGGTAGATGCTAGGTAGATGCTAGGTAGATGCTAGGTAGATGCTCTAGCGAAATCTGTGATTAAATTATCATTATTAATAACAATACGGTATCGTATTACAATATACATGATTGGTTGTTCATATTACGATCCAATGAAACAGAATAGTGGACAATCTTAACTTTTTATTACAATAAAAAGTTTAAATTCGCTGTCTGCACTCAAGAGTGAGTCTTAATAATAATTTGTTCACGTTTATCTGTCTGCATTCTGAAGGCTGCTATTTTTATAAAGTAACAATTTTATTACTGGAGAGAAATTTAGACGCTAAAGTCTTAACGTTTTCGCTTAAAATTCCTTTAAACGAAGTAATTAAAGAGGAGATGATGGAATTAATTGGTCGGGACCGTAATAATTGTCAACAGTTTGGTGTTTTGTTTCGTTAAGGCGTCGTCAAAGGTAAATACTAAATAGATTTAAACTTTAAAGCCTAAACGACAACTTTGTTTTGGATGCTTCATTTTCTAAAGATCTGCAACTTGTTATTCAATAAAATCAGAATCAATTAGAACCAAGTGTAAATAACAGCTTATATATGTAGTAAACATTATTTGAAATTAAATAAACTCTTTAACTTTAAAAGCAAATTAAATTTGTATCGATACGTTACTTCATATTAGATACTGAAATAATGTAAAATTGAAGCCTTGAACCAGTTCTCGTATTTAATTTAGACTTTCAATTTACTTTCACGAATTATAAGTGAATCGACTTGATATAATAAAGTTGTTTTGACCAAAGGAGTTTGGACCAATCAAAACGCGTTAAACGTTAGTTTGACGTTTATGAGAACACAATTTTGCTGTTTTAACATATTGCATCGAAACTGGATTATTTTAAGATTTAATTAGCCTTCTGACGTGACGGCACTGAAGACGCGTAACTTTTAATATAATCAATAATCAAAGCTAGACACTACAGCTATTATCATAGATACTCCCTAGATAATCCCTATAAAGCATGTAACTAAAACATGATTCACGTAATATCAAATGCAAAATTGAGTTCTTGTCCTTAAACGGAGAAAAGATAGCTATATACAATGCATCTACTAATACGGATAGATAGATAAATTCGTAGAAAATAAACACCAAGTAAAATGATAAATTCAGTAGATTTATCTCATTTCCTTATACAAGCTTGACGTACCGAGAATGCCACGAAATATATTAACATTTTCGTGCGAAACTCAATGTGGTATTGCCGTGGGGAAATCGTCAAATTTGGTATTTTTTCGCCATTTCAAAATAAGGGAGCGATATAGGAAGAGTGACAGGAAGTCGGAAATAATTAATTTATTCAATTCTATTAAATTGGCAACCCTTTGTTGTAAAGCGGGAGTTTAACATGGATTTTAAAAAAATTACAACTTTTTAAGAGCGTTCATGGATTGAAACATATTTACAACTTCCTTAAGCACAACGTAGGTATCTTATTAAAGAAATATGTTAGAAATTAAATTATAATATCTCCATGCCATCATTTAGGTTTGAAAGTTTTTGATTTTATACACTTGAAATACCAATAGACTACTTGACTCATATTTAATTTCATACATTGAAGGATCATTTTCTTTAGTAGTTGGCTTAGGGAAACGTATTCTAGTGATATCATAAATTAAAAACTTGAGATTGATAAATAAAGTTGATTTTAAAATATTTATTTTTGTTTTTTAATTTCTTCTGATGAAAACACCTCGAAGTAAGTTCCGGAAAGGGTATGACGACACAAACACACTAAACACATATGTAGTAGTGAAACGGAACGTGTTTCTGTAAATTAATAGTTCATGACATCATATAAAGTCGTTATTTATGTATTTTGTTTCCGCTAATTCCATGCTATATTAAATTAGTTCAAAGTGGTTTTCCTGTATTCTTTTACATGTTTGTTCTAAAATTCTTAACTTTATATTTATTTATTTTACATTTATGTCAAACGGAACGTCACATCGCCATTTTACTACTACATACTATAGCACAGATTACATATAGAACTACTATGAATTCACAGCACAGATAAAGATAATCTATCAACCAACATGGCGAATAGTGTATTCGGCGGTTTTTAAAAAGTGTATTTTAAAATATTTTTTTTATGTTTTTAGGTTTCAAAATAATGTAATATTTTTTTTTTGTGTAATGTAACAATTAAGAAGTGTTTAGGACATAAATAAAAACAAGGTCAAACAGCCTATTATCTCTCTTGGAGTTTGGAGCATGAATTGTCTCCACCATTTCTTTAATCAGAAAACATTTGGTGCATTATTACGATTAAATACATAAACAGGTGATATACCTATTTTATTATTTAATCTTCATAATAACTTACATTCTAAAAATGGCTCTTATAGATATAAGAGCCATTTTTCACTGTCATAAAGGTTAGTAGCATTATATTTCGCAATAACTTCACAGATTTTCCGAGTAACGCAGTACCTACCAGTACCTAAAAGCAAATTTTACGACACATCAAAAATATTTCAGGGGTCTTATCACTTGCAGTAAATGTGTGCCAGGTGTAGATGTTCCGAATTTCCAGGATGTATAAACATATAAAATGAGAAAACTGCTTTAAAATGCTAATTAATTACTTAAAATGCTAATTGATAGTAGGGGAGCACAAGAGGGGATTTTTTTAGGTAACTCGAGCGCGTCAAATTAAGCTAATGTGAGTGTGCCACATGTCTCTGGTAATCTAGGTATGAAAATCAGTTTGCTTGGTTGGATCGTAAAAAAAAACTGGCCAAGTGCGAGTCGGACTCGTGCACGAATGGTTTCGTACCATTATCTATACAACTTATAGTACTAACATCGAGCACTAGTAATAATATCAAGCAAAACACAGCGAAAACCAAGTATTTTTTATGGGAGCACACCATAAATATTAATTTAATTTTAATTTTACTATTTATTTTTCAAGAGAATATACAACTCAATATTCAGTGAATATTTCAAGTGCCGTTATTAATGGATATGGAACGCCTTCGGATATGGAACCTTAAAAAGTAAAAAAAACAAAATTAAATCGGGCGCGTCAGATTAACACATAGGATGTTAAATAGGCTATAACATAAAGTTCCTACTGACGATTATAAAGATTTGAAAGTAGGTACTATCCTATTTAAATTTAAAAAATGAAGATTGTGAGATGTTTCATATCGAACTAAGCTAAATGGTTTATTTCTGCACGTGAAACCTAAAACCTGATGATAAATTAACTATACAAGCTACTTTTTTTTTTAATTTTATTTCTTTAGATTCTTATCACATATCACACCACCAGAATAAAAACCGCCCGAGTGCGTGTTAGGACTCAGGCCACGCATAGAATAGGGAAAAAAACCCTAGTCACCTATTTATGATTTTAGTTTTTAATATTGTACATGTTTACTTATTATTTCGTTATTATTATACGAAGTTTTCGAAGTAAACGCATTTTACAAGTTAGGCCTCTATAACTTCTGAACTAAGAAAGTTATCTAAGCCGTTATGGTTTTGCTTCAAAGCATCACATGGACTACCATCATGAATTTTTTCAATGTCAAAGGAGGGGGACGTTATATTTTAACAAAAAATGCGCTTTAAAGTTAAATATCTGGCTAACGTTACGTATAGTAAATCAAATATCGTCTTATCAACCCGTAACTTTTTTTTAAATACCCATCTAATAATACCCCACTCTACGGAGTAGACAAAAGAAACAAAAATCATTCCCACGAAGTATCCCAACAAAAAAAAATATTTTTCGTTATTTTATTTTAGCAATTTGTCGACGTGGTAAATACACATACCCAAGCAAGGTTTTATTTTTCTAGCACTAATCATTTGGAAGGTAAGCCGATGACGGACATGACGAAGAGTTCACGTCTCGGAACCCTTATGGTTCTACGGAACCCTAAAAACTACTTAATCTTTTTTCCTTCCTATTACCTAATCTAAAAAACCTACTAGCTCCATGACGCTCGAGTAACTACCTACTATCTACACATTTAGTTATTTTAGCATTATGGGCTAGCTATGAGAAATGTTTAGCTAAAAGTGTTTAGCGTATGAACTGTAAAAACCAAAATCTTATTTAACTTATTATGTAATACTTTGTATTGCCTAGTATAAATCTCGAAACTAAACATGAGTCTAGGTTCTAGCATATTTAACTAGAAACCTAAATCTTAATTAAACAGATTAGTAACCGAGCTTTGCTCGGAGCTCTAGCAGATAACAAAAAAGAATCACAAAAATATTTTACCGGGACTCGAACTCACCATATTTTGAATTCCCGAACAACGCAAAAATTATACATTCTCATACCAAACTGCCAATCACACTGACATATTAAAGTCCAAATTTGTGATAAACTGTTGCATGCATAACGAAAGAAAACATACATAACTTAAAAATGCGCAATTTCACAGGGATAAGTTCTAGCTAGATCGATTTTTCTCCCCTAACACTCCATACATACTAAATTTCATAGTAATGCTTGCAACCGTTATCGTGATGACGATTATATTTAATATACAAGATTGTCTCGTTTAAAGTATAAGATAAAAGAAGATAACTTAAAGTTATCTACCATACTGTTTCTGAGTGTAATATTGTAATGCAAAAGGTCAATGGTTTTACCCTAAGTGAAGTACAGAACCATTTGATAAAAATGAAACTAGGCGTAGTGACGCAGGTGGTGTAAATTCTTCCAATCTTACCTTATTCATCGTAAAATGAATTTTTCAAAAGCCAAGGTACATGACTGATGTACCTATACTTTTGTATTTCATAAAATCATTAATTAATAGTGCTCTGTAAAATAAGAAAGTTTACAAGAGAAACAGTCTACTAAAATTCAATATTTTCAAAGAAACTGCGGATTGTTTGAAGTACTTTTGTGAGTCTTGTGAAAACGCCCCGATACCTACAACAGTCGTACCGGCACGTGACGTCATACGCTTGTAAGTTGCTACGAAATGTATGGTCACAATAATTCACATGTACTTACAAAATCTCTGATATCTCCGAAGTTTGAGCGTATATGTTCAGTGTTAATAGTTAATACTAACCATAGTAAATCTTTTTCTCTTTGAATTGTAGGTGCATTTCAAAGAGATATTACAAAACAACACATAAAATCTTAATTCTTTTTAATGTTATCAATTTGTAATGCCTTATTTTGTAATGCCTTTCTGTTTTTTTTAATCGAATTTTTTACATGTAGGCTAATACTCAATCGTCGTCGCAAATTTTAATTAACTTACAAATATACTTACAAATTTTATTTCACTTAATGTAACAAAAACAATTCTTAGAATTTTATTCGTCTAGGTAAGCGGAATAGTGCTGTTTTCGCTTATGACAGTTATAAGTTACTATATATATTTTACACGAGAATGGTTTTATATTATGTTGTAATCACAATACAATACTAGAACTATATAAAAACAATCGGTAATAGCGCCTGCTCATTTTAATTTCTACTAGATATGCGGTAACGCCTCGGCAAAAGTTCAGAGATTGGGTCAGAGTAGAATTCATTATTTATAATAATATTAATTACGAAAGAGACCAGCCACTCCTAAGGGTGACAAGGCATGAAATTGAAAATTTTAATAAAAGCAATAAGAAAGAGTTAAACAGACCGGGATTGCACATTATTAACACTATTTTTAAACGAAACTGTATTATAATTTAATAAAAAGTAGGTATGTAATTGATCAAAACAATGTTCGCGTCATCCCCTACAACCAAAAAATGCGATTTTGACAAATTTTAAAATATAAGTATAGATTTTTTCTAGAAAAGATTTGATAACAGTGTAACATACTTTCTCGCAGTACTTTCAATTGAGATTATGCATGCCTCTCGTAAGCTCTTACAAAGCAAAAGAAGTAATGAGGCAACGAACTGTATGAAAACATATCGTTTAGAATGCTTCCGTTGATAATTATTGTGCGGTATCAGTAATGTAGCAATAATTATGCAATGAATTGTATTTCGATAACTGTGCCTTTGACTCGTCCGGCGAATTCACAATATTACTCTACATAATGTGACGTCACAACAGTAAGGCGCGGTGCAAACGGACGACTATGGTGGCCACCGCTACACTATTTTCACAATATTTCGAGGAGTCTTCGCTACCGGCCGTGAGTGTCGCCGCCGGTAACCGATCCTCATATGACAAACTAATTATTAAAATTGTAGCAGCAAGGCGCGACAGTGAGGTAGTTGGTCGCCCGTATGCGCCAAGCCTTTATGAGTTTGTGCACACAAAATCTCTTTGTTGTGGTTTACCAATAAATACTCATTACCTATAGTTTATTTATTATGAAGTATGAACCCACTCAATTCGAAATGTTCAAATAAATAATTAATAATAATATACTTTTTTAACCATTTAAATTAAGTGAAATGACTTATATATTAAAGATATGATGTACCTAATTTATTTATATCGGCGGAACTTTTTAGTTGAGCCTTAAAAATAGTCTTTAAAGTACGGTATCTTTATTTTATAATATGAAAATAATTATGTAACTCCACGTAATTAACTTATTCAGTACTATCAGGGAATCTAATTTATAAGCAGTTTGTCTTTGTTTGTAGTCATAATTTTATCGTAATAAAATAAGTGATTATTATTATATGCAACTGACATTTCATTGACAAACGGCATGATGACATTTTTTTTATTGCATATATGAATAGTACTCTTAAATACGAGTAACTTCTCAGAAGAAACAGTATATGAAAAGTCAATATTTTCAAAGGTGCAACGATTTGTAAACAAAATTCGTCGTCTCAAACAAAATCTCGTGAAAACGCTCCATACTAAAGTCGTACCTAGCTGTGACGTCACGCCTAGGTTAAAGTGTATGAAGTATACGGCCGCAGGAACATATTTGTAATTATCTCCGATATTTGTGCGTTTATGTTCATACTTACCATAATAAATATTTTTGTATACGATGTAATGTAAATAAATGTATAGTAAACTAACGATGAAGGTTTTGTTACTAATATAGCAAAAAAAATTTCTTTTTGTACTTTATAGATGTACTTATCTTATTACTAAACTACACATAAAGTATTGTTTTTTACTTTTACCAAGTAGTAATGCCTCAATATATCTGAGTATATTAATAAAACTAAATATTTTAGATGTAGTCATCATCCCTATTGTATTGTGGCTGCATGCCTCATTAAAATACAAATAAAAAATTAATCAGAACACTCTACCTACTTATGAATTAGATTCGCTGATAGTACTTACATGTACCTACCTACTTTAATTATATCTGGGAATCTGAACAGTAACCGTAAAAGTTTATTCGAAACCAACTACTTTCTGATTTCCTTAGACGATTCTGCCACTAATATAATATTTATTTTGAAATCTTTCTACGAAAAAGAATTTCGAAAATCGGTCCACAAACGGCGGAGTAGGTAATCGTGTAGCATGTATTTTGTATACATACAAAAAAACATACACACGAATTGATAACCTCCTCCTGTGTTTTGGAAGTCGGTTGAAAATATTAAAATAATACAAAGAATTTAGGTATTGTAATTAAAAGTGTAGTCGACTTCGGCTGGAAAGTTTAGTTTAGCCATCGATGATCGAACTCCACAAAAGGCACCTTGTACTTTAAGAACGCAGACAACGCAATGACAAACAAACAATCTTTTGTGTCTAATCATGACTTTAATAAATGCGTAACTTCTCTTAATTATTTGGCAACATTGCACATTTTAAGCGATTAAATTTACTAAAAATGAAATGTAACCTTGTGTTGACATGTCCGGGAGTTTAGTGAAAGTGGTCTTTCTCTATATTTTTCTATTCCAAGGAAATTGGGTCACTTTTTGATCTTGGAAAATGGAAGCCATTTAAAAATCGCATGAAATTAAATTCATTTCTTTATCATGTCTTTAATAAATAAACTTAAAGAAACTTTTGCATCTCTTTGGCATAATAAACTCGACCCTCGTGTCTACACCTAGGCCCTAGGGGAGTACCTAAGGCAGTGGGCTAGCCATACACGTAAGGGTCAGCGCAGACAGAGAGGATAACCCTCGCGCGGTCTCGGGCATTTTCTATTTTATATCGGGCGTATCTTCGAGGACGCGCGAGCATTTTTTGTCAGGTTCAAGCATTTATGCACTTTATTCTAATAATTTTAAAGTTGATTTTCGAGTGCGTTAATAACATTCTCTCCGCTGCGCTCCTCTCTGTCTGCGCTGGACCTAAGGGTGTACCTGACAAGTTTGCCTGCACCGTAATACTTGTCAGGTGAAGCGCGTATTTCACCTTAATAAATGCAGACGATTGCCGATAAGTATTTACAGTGCGACCATGTTTGTAATGGTTTCCGACACTTTGTCATTTTCGTACATCGTTTTGTCAAATTCTAAATAAAAACAAAAATTGTCATACCATTAACAAATTGGTTTTACTGTAAAGATTTAGCGGCAATGATATAATTACCGCCCGAGAAATTGGTTTGAATGTCAATAAAATTTAATTGGGAGCTGTCAGCTGTCACTGACACAAATCACGTCGCAGATTTGATTCCCGCCGCACGCCCACTGTCACGCTGTCACACTGACTGCCTGTCACGCTGGCACTCCGCTTGACTTATTGACGTGGTAGTTAAATTAATATCACCGTTGCAACTAGACCGGTTATTACTATATATAAGATTAACAGTTTGAATGAAGATGCGCAGCTGCAGATTCTGTCACGATTTTTTAAAGGAGCAGAGGCTTACTTTGTGTTCATACAATACGCAATGATTTATTTTTTTACTATAGGAAAGTGTACTACAGTTAATATGAGGCAGACTGTCCATAATAATATAGTTTCGGTTAAAGAGCATAAATATAACAATATAACAATAATTTAAATGTAGATTTTACTAGCCTAGTTACTAGAAAGTAGTAAAGAACTAGAGGTAGGCAAGGCAGATTAAAAAAAAATGTACTTACAGATGTGCAATTTCGTGGGCCAGTACGAATGCACTGGTGAGTCCCTCGTCCCGTCCTATAGCTGCAGACCTGGTCCGGGTGCACACGCCGCCCACGGGGGCGTAGCCCGAGGGGCCTCCGAGCCTCGCTCTCGTCAGCCAAACGGTAGCGTCCCAGCCTGTGCTGCCTAGAGAAACAATACCCTTTCATTACTATGAGTACTGAGGACCATCACGTGTAGCATGACCACCGTGGAATTGCGTTTTGTCTACAAGAATAGACATACATATTGTATGGAGAAAATAACAGATTTCCTTTATCAATCAGTAATTTTGTCTATTCTTCCGTTGA
The DNA here is from genome assembly GCA_037179445.1 of Phengaris alcon alcon. NCBI lineage: Eukaryota > Metazoa > Arthropoda > Insecta > Lepidoptera > Lycaenidae > Phengaris > Phengaris alcon. The sequence goes on from JAYRCH010000029.1 coordinate 10,704,433, forward strand.
TAGACACCATTTCTACGGTAGTACGGCACGCGTGCTGGAGGCTGGAGCCAATAAAAAGAAACAGCTGTTATTATTATCAGCTACCCAAAGACCCAAAGAAAAACCAAAGAATTGGGCTGCTCCAATGACTTCTAATATCCTTGTTGCTATGTCGAAAATGACTATTAGTAATAATATGATAACAGTTAAATGATATCATAACAGGATATTTTTATTACATTTTTAGTAGGAAGACGAATATATATTGAAACGCCCTTGGAAATCGTATCGAGCTATTTACGTACTCGCGTATAATTTTAAATACACATTACGATATGATTGTAAAACTTTTCTAATAATATGGCTTCGGAATAATATTTCTTGAAGTATTATGTTTATGAGATTCACGCATGAGCATCTTACAGTAAACAACACTTAATATTCCTTGAAAGTTAGAGCAAGTAATAAGTTTCTATTAAATAGTTTTACAGCAAGTTTACAACTACGAGTACCTATAACAAGACAAAATCTGAATATTTTGAGGCTCTATATTTTAAGTGCCTTTACGATTAGCTTTCAGGATAATAACAATTATTATAATAATTAATAATAATTATTGAGGTTCGCTTGGTGTGTCGGCACAGATTACTAAATGGTGCATTTTATAATAAGTTAGCCATTTCAATTTCATATTTTAATGTATTTCCTCGAAAGTAGAAGTTTTTACATTATATTGAATCACTTTTTGCATTAGATTTTATGCATCAATTTTATGGTAATAATTTTTTTGATAAAGTAATTTTTGGTTGCTAAAGTTACATAAAAAATACGATTTAGTATTCGTAGTATCATTACTAAAATATAGTATAGCGCCTTTAGATCCGCTGTTTGAACAAAAAGATAATGCTATTATCGCTTAATTAGTATATTAGGTCCTTACATATGAAGTTGACGTTTTGTCGTACTGGCCACTTTGATCTCAAATATATCTTCTTTGGTTAGGAATTCCAATATCAAATTTATACCGCTATTTACTCATGCATTTGTGTTTCGAAAACCGTAATTAATTTGTTTTTTCCTCTTTTGATTTTTTCTTTGCGTCACTCTGTTTACAAAATGGAAAACTTGAAATATCGAATTATTTTCGAGTACGAGTTCCACCGTGGCACCAGTGCTGCAGAAACGGATCGAAGGATTAATGATGTACGAGGGCTGCACTAAAAGTATTAGTGCAGGAATATTTCCACTGTTCCTGTCATATTAAAATCTTTTTAATTTAAAACTCCTTGGTTTTAAAAATCGAATACCGTTTATTTATTTAAAAAAAGATTATCGGTCTTGTCACAAGGTCTTGTCAAACTTGTTTAGTCGTTCAGAAAATGGAATTGACTCGAGAAAATTCTAGAGCGATGATTTATTATGACTTTCGACGTGGTTTAACACAAAAACAGTGTGTTGACCGGATGATTTCTGCATTTGGTGATGAAGACCCATCCAAAACCACAATTTATCGCTGGTTTGCTGAATTTCAACGTGGACGTGTCAAGCTCAGTGATGATCCCCGTCAAGGTCGTCCAAAAACTGCAGTCACCCAAGAAAACGTTGATGCTGTGCGTAAGCTGATTGAGGAAGATCGACATGTGACATACCGCGAAATTCAGGCAACTTTAGACATTGGCATGAGTCAAATACAAATAATCTTGTATGAACAATTAGGTGTAAAAAAGTTGTTTTCCCGATGGATACCGCATTTGCTCTGTGAAGAGCAAAAAGCGGCTCACGTTACTTGGTGCGTCAGAACTCTCGCAAGTTTCCACGCAGGATCCTCAAATGCTGTATACAACATCGTATCAGGTGACGAATCCTGGATATACACGTACGAACCCGAAACAAAAACCAGTCACGAGTTTGGGTGTTCGAAAATGAGTTAAAGCCAACAAAAATTGTTCGTTCACGGAGTGTTGCAAAAAAAATGGTGGCCACGTTTGTCTCCAAAACCGGTCATGTTGCGACTATTCCTCTTGAGCGACAAAGAACGGTTAATGCAGAATGGTATGCTAACATTTGTTTGCTACAGGTCGTTTCTGAACTTCGTAAAGAGAACTGCAACCGCCGCATCATCCTCCATCACGACAATGCGAGTTCTCACACCGCGCACAGAACAAAAGAGTTTTTAGAGCAAGAAATCATAGAATTATTAGACCATCCGCCGTACAGCCCCGACCTAAGCCCTAATGATTTCTATACTTTCCCTAAAATAAAGAATAAATTGCGTGGTCAGAGATTTTCATCACCTGAAGAAGCTGTGGACGCCTACAAAACGGCCATTTTGGAGACCCCAACTTCCGAATGGAATGGTTGCTTCAATGATTGGTTCCATCGTATGGAAAAATGTGTCAAATTTCGCGGAGAATACTTCGAAAAGCAATAAATACATTTTTAAATAGTAATGTTGTGTCACTTCCTTGATTCCCGAAATTTTCAGTGCCGCCCTCGTATATGGCGGCGGTGTCGCAAAAGAAAACACAGTGCGTTTTTGGTTCCAACGTTTTCGTTCTGGAAATTTCGACCTGCAGAACAAGCCCCGTGGACGGCCGGAGACCAAAGTTGATAATGAAAAATTGAAGGCTATTGTGGAAGCGGGCCCATCTCAAACCACGTCCGAGTTAGCTGCAGGCTGCGGTGTTAGTGATAAAACTATTTTAATCCACTTGAAGCAAATTGGGAAGGTGAAAAAGCTTTAAATAAAAAAAAACAACCTCATGAATTGTGTGCAGCAAACCGACAAACGCGCGTCGACTGCTGCGTTACATTATTCAACCGGCACAATAATCTATATTTGAATTTTATCGAAAAATCGTAAACAAAAAAATTTAATTCGACCAAATTAATATGTCATTGTATTTCTTACGGACTGCATAAGTGACATTTAGATTTAAGATTGATACTCAATAGCCGGCTATATTGAGATTTGTTTAAATTTAGATTAAGTATGTATATCGAATCAGAAAGGAGTATGATACATACATACATAATATGTAACGTTTATTATAAAATAAGTATTATAAGACGCCCGAATACGGGACGTATTAATAACACTACTTCAAAAACTGCGTGTATTCTAACTTAACTTTTTAAACTGGATTCCTTTCTTTGGTGGTTTTTAATGTTTTAAAAATAAGTCGAACATGTTGACTCTAGAATATGTCTACATAAAGACGAAGAGCTTGTGTTTGTTTATTTTAATGCTATTTACACTGGTTTACCTGGTGGTAACTTCATGAGGTGTTTGTAGTTCCATTTATTGACAGACTCCAGCGACTTTTGCACGTTTCCGTTTCTTATGACCGAGTCCTTTTCTTCATACAGGAAGAGCTTGTTGATGACGAGGGTCATGTTCGAGTCGAGGGAGCGGTCGTTAAAGATGGCACTGACCTTTAAACATTACATGTATTTAGTTATGCTTGCACACTCGAATTGATTTACATGCATACGTCGCGCCGCTCGAGGAGTCGAGTGCTACTTACGATATTCATTATGGCTAAGATATAGTGCTCGACCCGCTCGCGGCCGTGAAACTTGAGTATCGTATAGTCGGCGACGATGGCCAACTCGAGCCACAGGCCCCTGACGCCTGCAACAATAAGCACAATAAAACGGCCGCTGATTTCATTCACGGTTCACATCAACACAGTACACGCACCTGCGACCGGCCGCGTAACGGTCTGCACGCCCCGAAAGTACTCATTTTCGGTCTTATCCCCGGACCGCCGGTGGACGAACGGCACGGGGGAAGGTCGCTCATCCTCGAAGTCGATGTCGAGATCGTCGACCGTGTCGTCCGTGAGGTTGTAGGCCACCGGCTGTTCGGACACGCGTACGTCGCGCCGCCGCAGCACGTGGCCGCCCTCGGGCTTAGTCGGCTGCACAACGTAGTCCTCCCCGTCCACCTGGAGCAGCCCGTATAGCTGGCCCGCGCACTCCGTCACCGTCACCGTCGAGCCCTCCTCGTACAGCACGCGGCCCTTGTAAAACTGGCACTCGTCGTAGTAGGGCGAGCGGATGGCTCGATTCTCCTGAAGCTCCAGATGCCACTTTAACACGTGAAGATGGCGGATGGATCCGTGCACGTGTCTCGGCAAGCGAGAATGCGATGAGGTAATGGAGAACACTACGGTATCGTGGGGTGGCTTCCAGGCCGCGTGCGGCGCGAGCAGCACCAGGAGTAGGGCCGCCCCCAGGAGGCGCGCCATCGTGCGCGCGCCGCCGCGGGCTCCGCCGCTGTGGCTGGCGCGGGCGCATGCCGCGCTGCGCTCACGCATGTGCGCTGCGTACGCGCATGGCGGCCGTCTCGCCGCGCGGAAGGTAAACGACTCCCGGCTCGTAGATTGCACTCGTGGAGCGCGCCTCATGCGTCACTAGTAAACAAAGGGACCGTTTTTTGTGCGGTAGCAGCGTGCTACCCATGCGTCACACCCACACGTTTCATGTTTTAGGATACTAATTAGTTAATAAAAAGATTTGCGCGAATGATATCATGTACATGTGGTCGTAATGTGTGTACATGATAAATGTGACGTAATCTTTATTAATGCCTGGATAATCTATACAACCTCCGTAACTGTGGATAAAATTCAAATTCGCAGTCTTATTTATGTACGCACAATAATATACAATAGAATGTGGATACATTTATGTTGTATAAAAAATAGATATCATCAATTTAATTTCTTATGATATTAATCAATTGATTAACTTAACAAAAATCAGTAAAAACTTTGTAATATTATATATATATATATATATATATATATATATATTATTTATATATATATATATATATATATATATATATATATATATATATATATATATATATATATATATAAATAATATATAAATAATATATATAAATAATATAAATTGTAATATAAATAATATTTTATATGTAACGCAAATCGTAATGTACGAGATTCCGCAGTTGCCTGATGAAATTGTTACTTAATTACATTAACATGTTATTGAAACCAAATATATGCTGGGATATTGGCAAATGGTATTCTGGTACATACAATATTTTATTTATAGACATTCTCTAGATAAAACAATGTAAAGCGCAAAATACTCCACAACTTTTTTGCTCGTTTAGAGGACCTTGAATGAAATTTTCGCTGTACCGTTTTGTCGAATGATTTATTTTAGTCCCAAGCTAAACTTTACTGTTACTATCTTTTTACTCGTATTACTGTCATTTATTACGCATTTACCGTCTCTGAATGAAGCATCGAATAGATACGTATTATCAGAGGTTTCTCGGCAAATTAACTCTTTAAAATATTAACATTAAAGTACAAAAACATTATGTAGCGGGCTACGACCTCTTGATTTGTATGTCCTTCTTGCGCCTGAGTGGTGATGATAATAATACAGCAACAATTCTTATATTCTCCTTTATTGGTGCTTAACACTGATTACGTATTACATATGAGATATATACCTAACAGAATAATATACGTCTACACTATTTATAGCCTTTTGGCCAACTGAAATAAACTAACTAAATAAGCTTTACTTCATGACATCTGTCAATGTCAAAAATGACATTGACACTTACTTTTGTCAATATGTAACACATTATAATAACATAAATTATTATTATTGTTCATAATACTTGTCTATATCATTCTCATATCATTGTTATTATCTTATTTGTTAAACGTTAAACATATAAAACATGCGATATTTTACGTATAAATTGAGGTAATGGTTAATATACTCTGATCATGTTTCATCGCGTTGAGCTCTACACAAGAGCCAAGATCGCATAGCTCAGGTATAAAGCATTCGCATCGCATTTCTTGTAACGAAATATTCAATACGTGTTCTTATGGCGCATAGCAATCAAGTTCGCATTTTATGGTACGTGAGTGCACCCCGATGTATCTCACAGCAAGGATAGCAAAATAGCAAATAAAATACTTCTACAGTATACAAACGTAAAATTAAAAGCTTTTTAATACAACAACATTAAATCGAAGTAATATCAATTGGATCAAAAAAATTAACATCAATTTGAACAACCAAATAATTTATATTAATTACATCGCTGTAAAATATGAACCAACCAACATTATATATATTTCTTTTTTGAGATAGAGTTCCAAAATTTATTTTTGCGGTTGAGTATACGAAATAGCTCTACATTTTTTATTTACAGTTTACACTATTAAAAACAATATACAACTTAAAATTTATGATTTAAGAAGATAAATTTTTTCTTCAAAGAGCTGCTTCATTCTAAGCGTACAAAATCCAACTTAAAACTCTATGTAGAGTCTTAATAACACTTTTATTAAGCAGTAGACTTTTTACGTCTTATAAATTATGAACAATAATATAATTTAGCACAATTATCATACGGAAGTTCTGTCTCAAGTCTACCTCTACATAAAGCTCTACATTCGTTTCCAAATTCCACCGCTAGATGTCACTGTACGTTTCTCGCAGATTCCTACATCGCGCTATCGAAAACACGGAGCGTTCAATGACTACCCCGAGATGCCGTTATGAAATCATACTTACCTGGCGTAGGGGATACCGTGATCAAGAAGGCGGTTCCCCCAGAGCGAGGCCCTTCCATTGCACTGCGGTCGGGTTGACCTCTGCGATTATCCCTAATGCGGATAACTCGGACGCGTAATTTTTGGTAGTGGGGACTGCGTACGCGCCGTCCCCTTTATTAATTATCATAAGAGCAGAAGTACAAATTAGAAGGTATAATTAGGACTCTAGGGCCCCGGTCGTTAAACTGCGGCTCGCGGCCGGGTATGATGCAACTCTCATATTGGCGTAAGTGCTGGGCGTAGGTAAGTACCTAATTTTTATAGTTTTTTAATACACAGACTTTCTAATAGGACTTTCTCAAATTTTAACTGCTTTATTATGCAAACATTTTTTAGCTTGCTCCGGCCAGTTGTCGTTTTAAGCCGAACCATTGACCCCAAATGTTTTCTTTGAATGTACAGAGTGCATATAGTCTTTTAGAGCTTAAAGCTAAATCCGATTTCGGATTAAACTTAAGGGTCAGTTCACGCCGAAATGAGACGGTACGTGACGCGGCGCAAATATTTTAAGATAGACATAAAATTAACATTCAACTTTAAATAGCTATCTCAAAAATGCAGCACCGCGTCGCATATCGTTTCGTTTCGGTGTAAATTGATCCTTAAACTTTAAACTAAAGTCTAAACTTAAGACTAAAGAATATAAAAGAAAAAAAGAGGCATGATAATATTATAATATCAATGTTCTTTTAAAGCTGTAAATTTTACTGATATTTTTGTAAAATGGTGACAAATAGAGATAGATACTTGTCCTACAAACGTGGGACACAAAAAAGGGACTTTAGATTTCATTTATAACTTGTAGATTTTTTTTCTATAAATTTCGTCTTCATTGTAAAACTAAAAAATGTTTTCAAACAATTAGCATTTTTTTTCCTTCTTTATTGTAAACATATATATCAAGATCACGTCCTAAGAGTTAAAATTAATGAATAACTTGTTTAAAATATTATATTTTGAAAGTTTACAATATTATGCCAAATAGTTAGTCTTAAAACTGATTTTGCTTAATAAAAAAGCTTGACCATGACCAGAAAAGTGTGATGATCACCAGCTCTAGAGCTTTCCATATACTAATTCAGCTCTGCACTTTGTCCTTCAAAACTTTGAAAGCAAGGTGAGTCAATTTTGCTTATTTTAAAGCGAGTCAAAAATCCTTCACCCGTAACCATCAAATTCAATATATTTCTTTATTTTTTAATAAAATATTTTACTGACTCTACCCAATATAAATCCTAAGCCTATGTTAGACGCTATAAGCCTTGAAATAAGGACATCTGATTGAACAATTGCATTCGTTTTTGCTTGCTAAGAACTTCCTGATAATGCTATCGGACAGTTACTTACAGAATCTAGCATTGACATTTATAATTGTCTATTCAATTTGGTAATATTATATTTATGAATGCATTGAATATTTAATTTCAGAGGCCAGCTGAAATCTCATTTGATATGCGAGTTACTATTAGAACTTTTTCACATTAGGGTCAATCCACACCGAATCGAAATGATACGTGACATGGCGCTGCATTTTTAAGATAGCTATTAAAATTGAACTTTATTCAACACACAGCGAATATGCACTGTATGACTGATGTCATATGAAACGTGTATCATTTTGTGTAGTAAGTAAAGTTCAATTTTGAATAGCTATCTAAAAAATGCAGCGCCGCGTAGTGTCGCGGTGTGAACTGACCCTTACGCGATACGATACCGATTGTCTGATCCGGAACGCTCTTATGTCGTCGCGTCGACGTCCAGCTTTTTCTCCATTAACCAATCCGATATCCAACATCGCGCCAATAGTGATAGAGGTATAATAATATGTTGCGTATTGAAACATACATAATATGTCTTTCTCACATCGCCTAATATGAAAACACTTACTTATTAAAATGTCCAACAAATAAATTAATATAAAATTTATGTCCAACACGTCCATCCTTCTAAGAGTTTGAACCTGCTAATTTTATCAATTACTAGCACGATTAGGGTTTTATTACTATGATTTAGCTATAGAATGTATTTGCGGTGTAACGCTTCGGCCAGATAATACAATCGGGTGTTGTGAGACGGAAGTATTCCAGCACGAGCAACAGATAGCCGTAAGCCGAGTAAGGAACCATGAGCGAGGAATGCATAATATAGCGAGACGAGTCATCTTTCGCGGCTCTTATATGAATTACATATTATAATATATTACACCACTAATAGGGAAGATGCAAATGTAATATACCTATATGAACATTTTGTGATAAAATTGTTAAAAAAGTATAAAAGAGGAGTCACTGCATTGTTTTTATTTTACATAATAGGTTTAACGTTTCGTTAAATATTCGTTTTTTTTAAATCAATATTTAAAAAAAAACGAATTTTTAACGAAACGTTTTTCAATACTGTAGGGGCCTTACACTCCCGAAAGGATAATTTAGGAACAGTCATCATAATTAGTCTTAACTGAAATGAATACTACGACACATTTAAAACGAAGGGAACGGCGCGTACGCAGTCCCCACTACCAAAAATTACGCGTCCGAGTTATCCGCATTAGGGATAATCGCAGAGGTCAACCCGACCGTAGTGCAATGGAAGGGCCTCGCTCTGGGGGAACCGCCTTCTTGATCACGGTATCCCCTACGCCAGGTAAGTATGATTTCACTACGGCTTCTCGGGGTAGTCATTGAACGCTCCGCGTTTTCGATAGCGCGATGTAGAAATTCGCGGGAAACGTATTGTGACATCTAGTTTTAGAATTTGGAAACGAATGTAGAGCTTTATGTAAATGTAGAGTGACTAATGGAGAGAGAAAGTTAGTATTTTAATTATTGTGCTAAATTATAAAATTAATGTTCACAATTTTTGAGGTTATAAAAAGTCCAAATTTAAATCCAATAAATTACTTTTGTGAAAACTCTACATAGAGTTTTGTTTTGACCGTGATCTGAGGACCGTGACCGTGAGGGAATGAAGGTCAGCTCATTATCAGCTTTATGTAGAGACCTATGTCAACTATTTAGAATAATATTTAGTAATCTGTACTAGGGATGTAACGGAAGTGATGATATCGGAATCGGAGTCGGATTCGGAGTTTTTAAAAATGTTTTATCGGGGCCGGAACCGGAATCGGAATCGGACCTCCATAACATCCCTTATTTGTACCCGCGTAGTTGTGACTATAATTATTTTTCATACATTAGCAGTGTACTTGGAAGTAAATTAAATAAACATTACCGTAAGTTAAAGATAAAATTTTTCTTAAGACTATAAATATATAACTCCCCACACTGATTTCGGTGACGGTGGCCGGTTTCATTGAAACCAGGCCAGTTACGAAAGAGTAATTTTATAGTGCCCAAGTGTGTGCGCAGTACACAAGAGCACTCTCTCTTCCTTTACTCTCATATCCCAGTAGGACGGATAACCGACACGACTGGCGAGAGATCAGGCGCAGGTTCGACTTTTTACATGCCCATCCGAGGCATGGATCATCTTTCTTGTCAGACAATCAATTGATCAGCCTGTATTGTCCTATATAGACTTGGAAACAACATTTTTTGTTATTCCAATGCGGAAATCGTACCCACGACCTCCGAGTCGAGCGCCAATCTCTAACCACTAGACCACGGAGGCTGTTAAGACTATAGCTAATTTAGCTAATTGTGACCGCAAGAAATATGAAATATACGTATCTCATTATGGAATTTAATTAATTATTATTTAAACCATGTTCTCGATCACGGTATCCACAAGTGCCTTCGTCAGTTAAGCGTGAGTTACCATGGAATGGAATTATGGATGTTTATGAAAATAATCTTATTCATAGATATCCTTGTGTGTCACTTGTCATTTTGTATTAAATTATTTAAAACTTCATAAAAGTTATATAACACATGATAAGGTACATGTCAACATTTTTGGTGTCATATTTTAGCAAAGTAGTTACAGTACCTACATACCTTTCGGATTACAAAATAAATAATGACGAACATGATAAATTCACAAAATCTTTATTGAATAAACACATATACATCTTAAACTTTGTGTTAATAGAATGTAATCATCAGTGACAACAATGTTTGCTATTTGTAACCCCCGACGAAAACAGAGGGGTATTAACAGTTCACAACGAACGACTGTTTTAAGATAGCGATACAAAATTGAACTTCATTTACGTTACTTTAGTTTGAAGTGTCTGTGTGTGTGTCTGTCCGTGGTATCGTAGCTCCAAAACGGATGAACCGGTTTTGATGTGGTTGTTTTTGGTTGAAAGCTGACATGATCGAGAGTGTTCCTAGCTATAATTCATCACCATCAGCTCGCTCACTGCTTGTAAATTTGGGGGTTACTTAAAAGTTTTATTTGCTTATCAAAAAATGTATAAACAAAATTAAAATGTTTAAGTAGCAATGAGCGGGTTGAATTTTAGCTAAAAACACTCTCGATCATGCGAACACTCTTAGATGTTAGCTTTCAAACAAAATAAAAGTAGATCAAAATCGGTTCATACGTTTGGGAGCTACGATGCCACGGACAGACAGACATACACGTCAATAACACCCCTCTGTTTTATCGGAGGTTAAAAATCACTAGCGATGAGGCGTTATATTTCGTTATACTTACACTACTGTCTACTACAGCTCCACACCGTCATTAATAAGCAATTTTAAACTCTCTCTCTCTCTCTCGGCTCTTTTGGAGGTGCTTAGGATAGGCGTTTGTATGTCAATTTCATGTTAATGTGAACAAACCACACACCCGCATTTCAATGATAATTTGGAGGCCATATACTTCACACTTGCCTATTTATCTTATATTTTAAACGAGACAATCTTGTATATATATAATCGTAATCTCGGCAACGGCTGCAAGTATTTACATGAAATTTTGTATGCAGGGAGTTTTCGGGGAGAAAAATCGGTCTAGCTAGGTTTTATCACTGGGAAACTGCGCATTTTGTTAGTTATATTTTTTCTTTCGTCATGCAACAATATATCAATAATTTCGACTCTACAATGTCAGTCCGTTTGGCAGTTCGGTTAATTTTACGTTTTTCGGAAATTCGGAATGTGGTGTTCGAATACTGGTAAAATATTATAGTAATATTAAAGATAAAAAAATCTACTAGAGCTCCGAGCAAAGCTCGGTTACTAATTATAATTTTAACTCGATCTTTGCGACTTTGAGGTTAGGGACTCACCTTTTGAGTTGGCTTACCTCTCCAGTGCTCTTACTTCTGCAATAAGCAGACGAAATATCTAGTGCCGTGTTTGGATAATGTATTTTGCAGACATGATAATATATGGTCATAAAACTCTGATTTTTATCTTAACATAGAGAGTTATAGTCTCACATCTACACTCGACAGTGACTGTTATTTTGGTTACTTTTTAGAAGGAGTCTAGAGTCTAGACAAATGATATTGTAATGCTAAACTGAGATAAGTGATATTTTATCAATTTCAAATTTTTTGCAGGAGTCTAGAGTCTAGACAAATAATTTGAAATAGATACAATATCACTTGTCTCACATCAAACGCATCCATCCCGTGCGAAATGAACTTATATAATATATCGTACCCATATAATTATAATACCATTATAATACCCCTACAGTAATGTGTAATATCAACATGTCTATAATTTATTCAAAAATTGACTATTTTCAGCGATTGGTAAAAGCAATACCTATTAAAACAAATTTGGTATAGCTTATTTAATATCTAAATCTTCATACTGTTGAGACTGGTGTATGTGTGTGTTTACCTACATTAAAGCATTTTATTTTGTGTATTCTCTCCGATACACTTTCTAATTAAATTCTATTTCATCTACGATCAACGTTGCAGACGGAGTAACAGAGTTAGCGCGCTGTACGAAGTCTTCACCATCTGGAAATAAAAATTATGAAATTTTTAATTAATATTGTGTACTTACTGGCGTTGAATAAAAAGACGGGTATTGCTCGTAACTACGGAATTACGGAACTTCATAAAATCGAAGCGAAAAGTTTTTACGATTGACCATTAAATGATTTTTTAATTTAACACTTTTGTTTTAATTTGAAGTCTCACTTTAGTCGTTTGATGCACACACTAAAATATATATACTCCTCTCTCTTTATTCTGTGTTTAAAGTATGTAATTTGATGCCACTTTTATATTTAAAGCAGTTAATTTTGTATTTTATTTAAATGAACATAAACTTGACTTATCCACTCGTAGTTTTTTAATAAATATGCTCAGGACAACTTTTTATGTAGAATACGTTTATTTTTTCCAGGAATAAATGGAATGTAAAATGGAACGCAAGTATTCGAGAAAACTAATTATGCCAAAATCCCAACTCCTCATCAAACAGGAATCTTATTGGTTCTTTGAACGCGTATTCTACTAGTACTATATTACTAACAGCAGTAAAAGCAGCCAGCGACAGGTCGTACATGCCGCCCGCGGACATGACCAGCGGCCTGCTCCCTCTGAGCAGGATGAGCAGGATCCGCATGCGCACGCCGGGCAGCGCCGAGATGCCACTCTCCCAGCCTGAGCAGTATATCGCGTCCTTGGTCAGTTCGCTCTGGAATACCACTTATTGTATTTTAAATTATAGAGAAGAAAACTCTTTTTGTTGCTTGCTATTGTGCGGTTGTTTCTTAACATGAGTTTACCTGAGTTTTGACTTCTTCACAGCATCTGCAAATCGTATACAAAACTAACATGTTGTATCCTATATATAAGACTCCCATAATGCTCTTTGTAATGTTGATATCTAGAGACTGCAAATGTAAAAAAAAAATATTACCGCTTTATAAAATCAACGAGACATACTTTGTCTTGTTCATAATATATATATATATTAAAACAAGGAAGTGCAATTAAGGCCATTTAAAAGTTCTCATTCGGTGATAGGTGGAGTGTAAAGTTATGTCTACAAGTGACAAATTTGTACATCATAATTGGAGAATAATTTATGAAGGGGACGGCGCGTACGCAGTCCCCACTACCAAAAATTACGCGTCCGAGTTATCCGCATTAGGGATAATCGCAGAGGTCAACCCGACCGCAGTGCAATGGAAGGGCCTCGCTCTGGGGGAACCGCCTTCTTGATCACGGTATCCCCTACGCCAGGTAAGTATGATTTTACTTCGGCTTCTCGGGGTAGTGATTGGACGCTCCGCGTTTTCGATAGCGCGATGTAGGAATCCGTGGGAACCGTACAGTGACATCTAGCGGCATATTAGCGAACATATTATGACGAGACTCTATGTAGAGTTAGTGTACTTTCTTCGTATTCAAGTATTGAAAAAGTATAATAAAATATTACACAAATTAAAAAATAATATTTTGTTATAAGTATCTTAAGTTAATTTAAGCTCATTAAAACTATCATAATTTTTAAATGTAATTAATATTTTTTAACAAAAAATTAAACCGACTTCCAAAGTAAAAAAAAAGTACGAAATAAATCTTAATTTAAGTACTGACTTCAAAATTATGGAAATTGTGTAGAGAAATATTACATGCCTTTTTTGTGTATTTTGACGTGATAACGTCTTATAATTCATGGAGCCGGCTGCACGCACGAAAAAACATGACTCATGCGGCGTTACCTCGCAAACATGACTCATGCGGCGTTAACTCGCTCTGAGGTTTTCCATTTCTTATGACGTTGTCACGTTCAACTATCGTCAGTAAACCGACTTTACAGACAACCGACATTTTACTTTGGAATTCGGATTATTAAGTATTATTTGAATATTTCTGTGTATCATTTAGTGTCAAAATAAACAAAATACAGCCATACCATAATAGCTTGATATCCGATTGAGCACAGGAGTGTTGTGGTGACACCCAAATGTACGAGCATCGGTTTGCTAAGCATATTTCGTAACTTTGTGGTATTACTGAAAGCAAATCAGTATTTTTATCGACTGCAACATGTTATTTTTTCGGCTTCGCTTGGGTGCAATGTAAACATAATATAAAGCTTCTTCTTGAATCACTCTATCTATTCCTAAAATCAGCAATAAAATCCGTTGAATATTTTAAAAGATCTAAGCTAACATACCGCGGAAGGGACTTCATTGTATACTATGTAAATAAGAGAAGATAAATATAATAATATTATTTCTTGGTTTGTGCTTTTCAGGTAGAGCCACTATTTGGAAGAGCTAAAAATCGCTCTACTTAGATATGTTCGCTATTTGTTTTGTTATTTGAAAGAATAAAATTTAATTTTATGTCTTACTTTTCTATTTATAAAGTCTTACTTTAAAATACGCTTATGTTGTTCAACTAAATCGCCCAATCTTTTTATGTAAACCTGCTGAAAGATAACACTTTTGTGAAGCACACTAAAAGGGACATCTGTAACAAAGATATTCGTATGTTAGAAGACAAACAATGGAGAAATATTTATAAAGGAAGATGGGCAGAAATGTATGAAAACTGGTCTACCTACTCGATACGAACAAGCTTTATATCATTGGAAATTATTTTCTTTGTTGGATAAATGTATAATGGATTTTTTGTGTATACGTCAAAATAACAGATTTTCTTCTCTTTACTTTGAGCAGATATTAAGTTAAATACTACATTTTATGACCGGTTTTCGCGATGGTGTGAGGTAGGATCAAATGCACCCCGGTCCCTGTGTACACATAATATATAATTTTTTCTAAAACTTAAATTGGTCATATGCATTACATATGCAATGCTAATTTATACATTCAAGAAACAAAATTTCCAATAGATTTACGTGAGAAATCATGTACACCTATCCAACATAATACCTATATGTAATACCTATCCAACATGTAGTGTTTACATTGTTGGATAGGTATTATAATTGAGCAGATTAAAGTGACGCACCAAGAACCAAATATTCGCCAGTTAGAGGTTTTTATGGTTTTTGGGCGTTTTACAAAGCCAAACAAAGAATAAAGTATAAAAAGAAACCTTTCTAATGACATAATATGCTATTAAGCTTTTGTGTATTTAGGTAGACCAGAATACCTATACTCCTTTCCAATATTTTAAGTATTTTCCAAGTCGCCGGCTGAAAATCATAGTCAATTAGTTGCAGCAAATTGCCAATAATTGACTTCTTGGCGTTGGATGTTAATGTTTCAATTTAGTGAGTGCCCGCCAGTCGCCTGCTACTAATTGTTACTTAAACTTACTTCGTCATTGTTTCAACTTCTCAATTATCGTTCTTATTTACTTACTATTATGAACTTGTATTTGCATAAAAGCATATTTCTACCCGACTACGGCGATTCCAAAAGGAAGAGTGATGATTTTGACAGTATGTACCTATGAATGGATGTATGAATGTATGTATGTTGCATCGTAGCCCCTAGGCTACTGATTCGAGTTTAATGAATGAGGTGTCAATAGATTCGTAATTATGTCCCGTGTAACATAGGCTATATTGTAATTTACGCGGTCGGGTTATAGTTTTTAACTTTTGATAATTAAATAGAAAGACACGAAAACTGATAGAAGTAATTGATTTTCAATTATGAATTCGATTAATGTTTGATAAGATTAACTTTCTTGATTTGAATGAATCCATAAAATTAATAGGTTTTTTTATGATTAATATTAGAATATAAATTTCATAGAGCATGGGGACGGGTAATAAAGTCTGCGTCAAACTGGGCACACTCGAATGGATTCCAAGTTTCAACCAGTCAGGGCCTAATCTGACTTTAATATCGGCAGTCGGATGGCATGGAGGCATATCGATCCGACTGTCGACTACTGACTTTAAATATCTAACTGACATACAGATTTACTTAGCTTTTGTGAACTTAATATAATCTTAGCTCCGCCTCTGATATAGGTATAATATGTGTAAAAACTAGAGACAAAGAAGTAGTTACAATAAAGCTTGCAATAAAATGAAAGCTTAATTTTTTAACAGCAATTTAGCAACTGATAAGCGATTGATAAGATTTAAGTGTATTAACTGTTTCTTACCTTTAAAGTTTTTACTGCAATCTATCGATATGTTCCGAAAACAGTTATTCAGAACATCAAATTGACAAAGTAAATGCATTAAATATGCTTGCATTATAAGATCGTTTACCACAACGAAGAACGATACGTAGGAAAACACGATGACGACGACGGTGTAGGTTGTATGGTAGATTATTGGGGAGTCGTAGGCAAATGGTAGATTTATCACCACAGGTAAATTGTAGTCATATTCGTCCACCAGAGGATACACGTACCTTAAAAATATAAAAAATGGCTGTTTTGGCGGAAAAAAGCGTTCGGATGCGCTCGTAAGGAAATTGGCGATCGCTAAGCGGTAAGCGCTGTCAAATGCTAAATGCTATTTTCCTCTAGGGCGCTAATGGCCAGTTTCAATAACCTATCTACCAATAACTATTTGTTAAAAACGCGTCATTCAATCATTTTCCGGTGTTTTGCGATACGAATTTGACGTTACTAACGTTGAAATATTGTTTGTATGTATTAGGTCATTACATATGAAATTGGCGTTTTGTAAAGGAGGAACATAAAGTCGGTTTTTTTAACATTATATATTTATTTAATCAAAGTATATACCATTGCTTTCAATGCACTTTTGCCATCTCATAGGTAGTTCATTGATTCCTTTACTAAAAAAAACATCCTGACAGGAATCAATAAAATCTTTGAAGGCGCTCTGGACTGCCCAATCGGAGTTGAATTTTTTCCTGTGCAAGAAGTTATCCAAATTTCGAAAAAAAAATCGTAATCTGTTGGAGTAAGGTCCGGGGAGTACCGTGGATGTATTAGACATTCCAATTGAAACTCCTCTAATTTGGTAGCCGTCTGTTGTGCAGTGTGTGGTCTAGCGTTGTCCTGAAGCAGCAGTGGCCTAGAGCGAGTGACCAAACTCGGTTATTTAGCAGCTAGCTTTTCCATCATGACTTGCAATTGTTGGCAATAGACATCTGCCGTAATCGTCTGGCCAGATTTAAGAAGGCTGTAGTCAATCACATCGGCACTAGTCCACCAAACGCTCACAAGCAACTTTTTTGAGTCAATTTTCGTTTGGGGCAGGCTTTGGCTGGTTCGCCAGGGTTCAGCAGGATCCACTTTTCATCACAGGTAATGATTCGATTTAAAATCCCTTCATTATTGTGCCGTTTGAGTAATGTAACGCAGCAATCGACGCGCGTTTGTCGGTTTGCTGCACTCAATTCATGAGGTTGTTTTTTTTTTCAAGCTTTTTCACCTTCCCAATTTGCTTCAAGTGGATTAAAACAGTTTTATCATTAACACTGCAGCCTGCAGCTAACTCGGACGTAGTTTGCGATGGGTCCGCTTCCACAATAGCTTTCAATTCTTCATTATCAACTTTGGTCTCCGGCTGTCAACCGGGCTTGTTCTGCAGGTCGAAATTTCTAGAGCGAAAACGTTGGAACCCAAAACGCACTGTGTTTTATTTTGCGACACCACCGCCATACACGTCATTAATCCTTCGAGCCGTTTCTGCAGCACTGGTGCCACGGTGGAAAATAATACGATATTTGAAGTTTTCCATTTTGTAAACAATGACGCAAAGAAAAAACCAAAAGAGGAAAAAACAAATGAATTACGGTTTTCGAAACACAAATGCATGAGTAAATAGCGGTATAAATTTGAAATTAGAATTCCTAACCAAAGAAGATATATTTGAGATTAAAGTGGCCAGTACGACAAAACGCCAATTTCATATGTAAGGACCTAATATAAGGGCTTAGTTAAAGTGAATGTTTTTTTTTTATGAAAGGATTTATACAATTGATTGGTCTGGTACGGACAAAAAAATAAGAAGATTGAGTAGAGAAATAGTTTTGCAGAATTTAAAACTATTTCGACAATAAGAATTATTTCATACGTTTAACGGCCCGTTTCAATAACCTACTAATAACTATTTGTTAGAAACGCCAAATTTGTATCGCAAAAAACAGGCAAATGATTGAATGACGATTTTTTTAACAAATAGTTATTGGTAGATAGGTTACTTAAACCGGCCATTAGTGATTTTTAAGAATATATTTACTTTGGAAGTCGGTTCATATATTTTTTAAATATTTATTTACTTGATTTTTAATGATATTATAAGACTATTAAAGCTCGGTGTTTTTGTAGGTCGATAAAATATTTAAAAATATAAGAGAAAGGAAATAAAAAGAATCACAAAAAAATATTAATCTGACCGGGATTGAAATCCAAAACCAATTCGTAAGCAACGCACAGATTACCATTCTACCATCCAACAGAGATTTCTTTTTAACGCGGTAAAATATACGGTTCTCGCGGGAAGTCGCGGGCAACGTCTAATATAACATAACATGTTTTCAACGTCAATCTTAAGCATTTATGCACAAAATACCTCCATGAAGCTAGTTGGAGCAAGAGGTTCCCACACACGATTTCAAAAATGAAATCTTTTAACCGATTTAGCTAACAGTAAGTTAGAACAAACAGTCAAATAATGCATTTTAACCATACTTTTAAAGCTATTTAACATTTTAGCAAGTTTGATATGCTTTGGTAACGAATTCCACAGCTTTACCCCAGTAACAGCAAATAAAAATATATTTTAAATATAAGGGTAAACAAGGGCCATGCATGATAGAGAAAACAAGAGAGAGGATACGAGCCGCCCGGCGAAAACGTATAGGCAACCACTTCAGTCTTGATCAAAAATCTGACACATGAAAATTTTTTTTAGACCGAAGTCGCGAAGAGATTCTGATGTAGCTCGATCTTATTTAGTTGTTCTTCGGTGAGATTGGTAAAACATGCATCTGCATAGTCAAGAATTGACAGGAGTAGGGATTCAGCGATTTAAATCTTAGTTGGAATTGGAAGAAGGTAACGAAGGCGAAAAACGGAGAACCAAGTTGCAAAAATATTTTTACTTATTTCTTTAATATGCTGAGACCATGATAATGTGTCGTCGAAATAAACACCCAAATTTTTTACACATTTACTAAAAGGAATGTTTACATTGTTTAAAAGAACGGGGGGCAAGCTGTTCTCGACACAAGCACAGGGCTTCCAATAGCAATCAAGTGTGTTTTAGCTTTGTTAATATAAGGAGACCGTGATGCTTGCTTCAGTTACAGATAATTTCCAAGTCTCTGTTAAGGTAATCAATAGCATTACGTAGATTAATCAAGGAGGATTGAGTATAGACTTGGAAGTCATCAGCATACAAATGAAACAATGAAGAAGTAGACTTGGTAATGGAGCTTATAAAAATCGCAAAGAGAAGTGGGGACAAGACACCACCCTGAAGGACGCCAACAGTGATAGAGGTCCAGCACGAAAAACTATCAGCCACTTTAACTCCTTGACGACGACCCACAACGTAACTGCGAATTAAGCCAATCAATGGAGGAGACATATTGATAGACCTTAGAAAACTCATGTACATACACGTTAGTACATCATGATCGAACTGTTAAATGCATTGCTAAAGTCTAACAAGGCTAGATTGGTAATTTATTATAAATTAATAGCTTATTGTCCATTCTAAGACGAATGTTATCGGTAACCCTAATTAGTGCGGTAGTGGTACTGTGTCCACGACGAAAGCCAGATTGAAAGGAGCTAAGAAGGTTATTGTCTATTACGTAATTGGTAAGCTGGTGACTGATAAGCCGTTCTAAAACTTTAGAGAGAAAAGGTAAGACTGAGATAGGGCGGAAATCAGAGCACCACCAGCTTAGGCCGCGATGTCTTCGGTAATGGAATTACGTTAGCATCCTTCCATGCACTTGGGAAAACACAGGTATCAATACAATGATTAAAGATATGAACAAGTACAGGCGTAATAGTGTCAAGAATCGTAATAATCATCTTGCTACTTATTCCATCATCACCTACGGCATTCGAGGAGATGGAAATGATATGTCTTTTGACATCATCCCCCGTTACTTGGCTAAGAACGAAAGGAGAGGAATCAGGGATTGGTGACCTAGAAAGGTGATTAAGCGTTTCAGATTTGATATAAAGGTCAAATGAGTTAGAAACGGAAGTAAAATGTTTATTTATCAAATCTTCATTTATTAAACAAGAATTATCATACGTGCTTTTGCCTACTCCAAGTGTCTTCAGAAACTTCCAGACGTGGATCGCCATTTTCCATAGAAGAGTGGATGTAACGAGTTAACGACACTGGGCGTCCCTAGACATTTTCTTTACTTTACTTAGTGAATACAAATTAGAAGATATATGTGTTAATCACGAGTTCAAACTACTACCATACCAAATTTAATCAAAACCCGTTCAGTAGTTTTTGAGTGAAATAGTAACAAACATCCATCCATTAAATTCATCCATACATCCACCCATCCTCACAAATTTTCACATTTATAATATAAGTAGGAAGCAGTATTACCAACACCTCTATAAGTGTTTTCTTGTCATATCTTTGACGAAGAATATTGAATAGCAATATTACAATCGAAATTTTAAGCAATGGATATTGGTATCCATAAGCTGAGAATTTTCAAGACTCACCAGGCGGTCAAAGTGCAGATACTCAGTCCAACCAACAGTTTTAAGGACTGCTTGTTCCTGTTAACCCACGTGTCTAAGATGTTCTGCCTGTCAGGCGTCGATAGATCGAAGTAAGGTGATTCCATCGATGAGGCAAGGTTTTTGAATATCGCCTTATTTCTTACCTATGTTGAAATAAATATGCCAGGTTAAAAAAACTAACGAGATGCATGGCGCTATTTATTATTATTATTTATTATTATTTTTAGGGTTACATTGTTTACGTCTCGGAACCCTTATGGTTTCGTCATGTCCGTCCGTCTCTGGCTTACCGTCCAAACGGTTAGTGCTAGAAAAATGAATCTTTGCATGTGTATTATGTATTAACCAGGTCGTCAAAGTGCTAAAAATCTGGCCAAGTGCGAGTCGGAATCGCGCACGTAGGGTTCCGTACCATTATAGCAATTTTTTACATGTTTACTTATTATTTAGTTATTTTTGTACGAAGTTTTCCAAGTAAGCACTTTTTACAAGATAGTTATAGATATAGTTATATATATCCATAGTTATATATGAACTAACAAAGTAAGATAAGCCGTTAAAGTTCATCAGATGTACCATCATGAATATTTTTATATTTTTGAGCCAGCCAGCCAGCTTTATGCGGGGGGGGATTTTATAAAAAAATACGCTTTAAAGTTGGATATCTAGCAAACGGATACCTAAATCAAAAATCGTCTTAGTAACCTCTCAATACCTATCTAATGAAACATTGTGGGGTAAACGCGAGAAATGTCACTTAGCGATGCTTATGTCAAATTCCATACAGTGTAAATTATTGTGCACGTGTAAAAACTGTTATATACATAAAATACATTTATTTTATGAGAATTATAACAGGTCTAAAATTTTCTAATAAATCTAGTAATCTTTGAAAATCATCTTACCCGATTAAGGTGTTTACACAAAGCACTTATTTGTATTAATAAAATGTTAACGCTGTCTATAGCCCCGTCGATGGTGTGTATGTTGCTGAGGAAAAACCACAGCTCACACACACAGAGCATGATCAAAAGCAATTTTACCGTATTAGCGTACGCGAAATATAACACCGAGCGCTCCGCGGTTGAGATACCTAAAACAGAACATTAAATGAAGCGAAACACGAAGCATAATAAAAACGTTTGTTTTCCATAATATAAAAAGATTTATTTGAAAAGTTTTAATATCGTATCGTTAAGAAGTTAACGCACATTTGCCCGTGTGTTGTTTTCCTTAATAAAAATAATGAACGTATTAATTCATATTTAGAGCTGTATTATAGTAGCTTGTTTCAAATGTTCAAAGCACTTAACATTTGTACATTTTACATTAGTATTAGTCTATTTACAATATATTATAAATATAACCAGTTATATTATTTGTGTATTTCATTGTAAAACTGCGCTCTAACCCACATACTTATAAAAACATTTGCACAACGGATAAGTTATTCAATGTCTATATCAATGGCAATATCTTATAAATATCTTGGACGTATTAGTAATAAGGAATCCCAATGGCGCCTTAGGTCACACTGTGTATCGCAAACCTACACATACTAATAGATTAAATGTCACACATACTAATTGAAAAATCCTTCACAGCTATCTACCGTTGGCAAAACTTTGTTTAGAAGAGCACGAGGAATCTGTGATCAGCAGCATTTAAAAACCGAGCTTCATCGTGTCATACAAGTTCTACGTGACAATAAGATTCGAGTCCCACGCCTGCATCACAGTGACCGAGTGAAACCAGCCACTGTCGAACGAATACCTGCAGTTCTACCTTTTATGAATGGAGTCACTGATAAAGTTGGCTATATTCTAAGGAAAGCTTCTATAAAAACATATTTCAAGCCACCCAAAAAGATAAGTCAATTTTTACCACCAGTGAAATGTAACATTCCCCTTCAAGATGCAAGAGTCTACAAGCTCGACAGTGACTGCGGTCTCTCCTATATAGGGCAAACTAAAAGATCCATCAACACCCGCGTAAAGGAACACATCGCAGATGTTAAACACCGTCGCAACAATAAATCTGCAATTTGCGAACACACACTGGATCAACCTCGCCATTACATAAGATTTGATAAGCCACAGTACTGGTAAAGGAACACCGTTATCGCCCAAGAATGATACGCGAGGCTATAGAAATTAAAAAGTACCCTAATTTTAACCGAGGAGATGGCTGGGTGCTGCCATCTAGTTGGGATCCAATAATTAACAAAATAAAATGTAATTTAAATTCACCGCGGCTTCAAGGTACTGAGTATGTTTACGTGGATCGGAACACAAATAATAATTGAAGAATCTTCGGGCAGTTTCAACAACTTCAACAAATAGGACAATTGACACCTTTGTCCTCCCGTGACCACGGCTGCTGGAAAGTAGCCGAAACGTCGGGAAAAAGAAAAGTGCAACGCGACACAATCCGTAAGTATTTAAAACAATGAACAATATTCGCGTAAACATAAGAAATCAAGTTCCTATCTTTCTCTGATACGTTACACAAAGTACTCTTGGACAAAGACAGCAACATATTAGCATGTATTTATTTCGAAGGCATTGTTACTTCCAACGCCAGAAATTAATAACGTATTATAATCTTAGATTGACTTCAATCTTAGATTCTCAAACATAAATTGACGTAATTTGACGTGAAGTTAATCCTAGGATCGTTGAAATGTATTGAAATCTTGATCTCAGGTAGCTAAAATAATAATAATTGATTATTAATTTCGGGCGATAGTCTATTTACAAATTGGAGTCATAGAGTCAAGTAAAATTTTTTTGAATTTGATTTTTAAAGGAAACGGACGCAATTACAGACACTCTACATGCAAATTACCTCTACAACTCCAAAGATTTTAAAACTAAAGATAGACTATGACGTACATTTGACAGAACAAATAAAAGAAAAAGTTACACCATCTTGATTTCACCATAACTCAAATGTCAAAATGGCCCCAAACAACCCCCAAATGTGGAGCCAATTAAGTGGGGTCAGTTTTTGGCTCGACATGCCTCGTCTATAATAATATATACGTCTATGTTAAACTCTGGTGACGAGTACATTGTACAATATAATTGAAGTAGTGCTACCACCTGCATAACCATGTGTATGGTCAAATGTGATTGCTTGTGTTTTATAATTATACTAATAAGGTTCTAATTTCATTCCGGGAAAATAGCAACTCTACAAAAAGCCTGGTCGAATTCGGCGCATAATTTAGTTTTGATTTTTAACGAAAAATATATTTTTTGTTTTTTCAAACATTGCATATCCTTGATTGATAATAGAAATACCTTCTATATATATCAATCTAAGCACAGTTTCAAAGAAGTACATCTCGAATTTTCCACTAGTTTGTTCCAAAGCTTTTGTTTGCGTAAGATTTTCCCACAAAGTTTTAAACATCTTCATCATTAGGTCCTTTGTCTTTTAATTTTCAGTGATGAATGGACGTTAAACGCCTTAATCAATTTTAAGTAAAGCTCGAGAATAAATTTCACATGCACGTGTCTGTTTCCATTGTAAAATGAAGAATATTTTTGTAAAAAAAGATATGTGCCACGATATGTCATGAAAAAGGATATATATATGAACGATTATTATTATTAATATAAAGATGGTTAAATCCAAATCGGAATGAAAAGAAGTCTCGAGCCAAAGGGTCTTCCTACACTTACCACAACCACACCGCACCGACGCAACAAAAGGTGGTCAATCTGTGGTGTGAACCATATCGCAACTACATCGCAACCACAGCGCAACCACCAGCGGCACAGAGTATTCCGGTATTAGTATACCGGTTATTCGCCATAACAAACCACAGGTTAACTACATTTTGTCGCGTTGGTGTGTGTGGTTGTGGTACGCGTAGGAAGACCCTAACATTGATAGGAACCGAAATTGACCGAACTAGTGAGAGGTTTTTGTGTTTTCCTAAACACTATAATAGGGTAGACAGACTAGAGGGAAAATTTTGTTTAATTTATTTATTCAGAAATTTGAGGTGTTACTATTTGATACATGTACAAATATTATAATATAACATTTCCCCCCTTAAAATATTTAGATTTTTAGTACGTGGTTGTTGGCCACGAATTCGTCGTCCATGTCTGTCTTTGTCTGTCAAATGGTTTTTCCAACGTATCACACAAAGACAACATGGATTAGCATATCCGTGGTGAAAATATTTTTATTATTGAGGGGGGGTAAATGTATAGTTTTGTAATTAGATGTACAATATGTAAAAAATACAGAAAAATTTCTATATTATTAGTAAAAATCTGCAACATTAATTACAGTACCTAAGTATAAACTGAAAAGCACAAAAATTTTGAATTATGTTCTTGCGTACCATGTATTACAGCCATATAGTGGCTTTTGTATTGAGCGTTTTCACGAGACCTACGAAATTCTGTAAGCAAATCGCTTTACTTTTGAAAATTCTCCTTCTGAGAATTTACTTTTATTTTAGAGCACAATCCATTTCTGCAAAAAAAAACTGTAATCTACCCTAATATTATTCTAGATTCGTCCCCACGTCGAAATTTTGTAACAATATTTAAAGCTTATCTCCAATAAAACACTCGATCACTATGACGAAGCCAGATTTCTTTCTCTGCAAAAATAAGCCTATGAATGACAACGAGTAAAAAAACTTTGATGGATTGTATGTCGTAACTTTTAGGCTTTCAGTTTAATAGAATAGATAGGTATTTCTCAGTAAAGATAGCCTCATAATGCCTTTAAACATTGCCATACATTTTATCAATCACACATAGATTTCTTTTGTTTTGTAAATTGTAGTAATGAATTTCACGAAACATATTTTTTTATCAACTTCATTAAATTATATAAAAACTTTTTGGCGATTTTATGAAACAATGAGAACACACACTTAAAATCTGAAGCTATAATTAAATTAACCATTTGCTGGAGCATGGTAATTAAAGTAATAACTCATGTTAAATGCACGCCCTGATTACTGGTTAAATAATCGATTAATCCTCGTATTTCTCGTAATTTTGCTAGAAATATCAATATTAATTATAAAATAATTTGAGCTCTTTAAGTTGAGTATAATATGTATCTTGTATCTATATTATATTTAAGAACACAGTATCTAATATGAAAAGGTAACCGCAAAAAAAGAACCGCAATCCATATTTTAGTAATCTGCAATAAACTGGAGTACCTTAATTAAACACTCATGAATTTTTTTAGGCACACATAAAATAAAAAAAATGATTAAGCTTATTTAATTGTCAAACAATTTCTTTTGAGTTTCAACACTTTCCCGCGATAAAGATAAAATCTGTGCTATTTAAAGTTGGCATAATGGCGCACGCGGCACGTTGCAACGGAAATGTATGTATTTCTGGACCAACCAAAACACGCCCATGACGTGTCCCGTGCACTTACATAAACATTCAATAGGCATAAAATTAACATTGTAAATAAACTATTTCTGAAATCACCCCATCTTTGCTTCACCGCAGTCGCTTTTTGTATGCGTTAAAAATAGACTGGGGGAAACCAAAAAAATCTCAGGTTATATTTAGAAATTTCCTTTCGAAACTTTGTACTAAATATCTGTTTAACATTTTTAAATAAAGTTTAAATAGGTAATTTAACTTTTTTTCTAATTTCGAAGTCGAAGTCTCATAGAGGAATGTTCATAGTTAGAACTTAGGACTTAGTTCATACAATACTTCACTTTTTTGAAGTATTGTATGAACATTATTCTGTTTTTGGATGTATCCAAAATCTCCATTTAGTATCCAGTATCTCTTAAGTAAATAATTAAACTATCTTTAGCAGCTATTAAAACTCCTCTACGCTACATGACAGTAAATGTTTTATAGCAAACTCCTTCGAAACTAATGAAATACCTAACGTTATTAACCTATGGGAACGTATCTGCATTACATAATAATAATATTATTATAATTAACTAAGAAAACATTTAAGGAATCTCGTTAATGATAGGTAGGTACTGTGAACACATGAAATTCAATAGAAAATAAAAGTAAGTAAAAGTAAATAAGCTACTTGAAAACAAAAAAACTTTTTCATTTTCATGTTTTATTACGATATAAGTTTTTCTACACGTGAAGAGGTTTTCGCCGAATCGACGTAAAATAACCCCAGAAATAACTATAACTTTTATATGAAAACTACGTCTCTACTCAGTCTGAAACCTTCTGAGAACAGTTAGCGCCGAGTAAGATGTTTTCACTAACTGAAAAATAGTAAATGTATGCATTAAAGTTTTATAGTGAAAGGACATTGGATATTTTACTATATATAACAAATATGCACGACGATGAAAGAGGCATGTTGCCCAAAAAATTTTTTTTCGTCTATTCGATGTTAGACAACATGTTAATAAACAATCTAAAACCTATACGTATATGTTAAAAATAATAATAAATACAAACAAATTAAGTTTACAATGTGAAAGAGAGCAATATATCAGCCTGTGACGTCACGAGTAGCACCCGCCATACATTTGTCATTACAAAATATATGGCGGTTGCAACTTGTGACGTAACAAATCGTTTTGCGAGAAAGATATAGGCAATATTTTTTATTTGCTTATAATTCTATTATTATTATTATATTACCATTATTCTATTATCGCGTCAATCTGATTTAGATTATGTATATTTAATCAACAATTTTAAAACTTAACAACATCCCTATTACATCCGGATTACAACGGCATAGGTCACACATCTGCAGGAGGTGGGGTAAATACTTGTGATGTTTTAGCTCATTTCAATATTGAAATACTACATTGTGTTAATCATGATTCAATGAATTGTTAACAATTCATTGATTATCTCCACTTCTCTATGAATCTAAATTAAAATAATTACGGGAAGTGAAATGTGAATGAAAATTGTACAATCTAAGAGTATTTTGGTTTGTTGTCGCAGCTTTTGTAAAAAGCGGATAACGCGCAAAACCATTGGTGTTGCGGGTGCCCATGGGTAGTGGTACCTGGTAAGTGCCTACCGTACGATGTTATTTTTTCATACGCTTGATTATTTTGATAGCTTTTATAAGCTTTACCGTGGTGTAAGACTCCAGCGAGAGTACAAAGAGGCCACCAGCAGTTAGTACCAGTGGTTTCTGAGCTCTAGCAATAACAAGAAGTAGCCGCGACCGCACACCAGGCGTGAGGGATATGACCTTCTCCCATCCAGAAGAATAAGCTGCCTCGCCTATGTTTTGACTCTGCAATTATATAAATAGACATTTTTCACGAAGAAACCAAGTAGCATAGATTATTATAATATATTGTTCAACCAGCCGGCGTTTAGGCCACATGAATAAAGTTTAAATTTGTGTGTGTAACAAAGGTACAGAGAACTCCAATGATGTAGGTATTCTTGAATCTTAGTTAAATTCACTCGGAAATTGAGTTCGTGAATTAAGTAGTTATGTGGGATTTACACGGGTGACTAAAGTCGTACAACTTCCACAGCACGGCGAAAATCGACCGTCTAAATGTCCATTCGACTAGGTCGATAGGCAATTTCGTCAACAAATATGACAAGGCGATTTGTCAAGTGAATCGCCGCACGGCGCAAATCGACCCATGTAAATCGCGTTCATTATCTATTGCAAACGACCAATTTTGAGTCTCATGTTGAAGTACCTATCTATCCACCAAACATTACCTAAAGGTTTAGTTTACAGAATGAATCAACTCCATATCCTTACGCGTGGCTATTTTGGTAGGGCATGGCCTCATGGCAGTTATCTAAATACGCCGCTCGCACTGACCTGTATCTTAATCTCATCACACCATTTACAGAATATAAACAGCTCGAACATGTTGTACATTAGATATAGGAGGCTCATGAAGAATTTTATTATACTTATGCCGACCGTCTGCAAAAAAATTTGTCGTTTTGTAAGCTTTATGTTTTATACTCGTAGTATCAATTAGATTATAATAATATCTATGGACGCTGCCACACCACGTCAATCTGGTCCTGTACTAAGTATCCGAAGAACTTGTATCACAGGTACCAGACAACGGAAAGATATTTAATACTGTTGTGCTATACATATTATATTTAATACACATCCGTGACTCCGGAACACAGAAACCTTTTTGTTCCCTTGACGGGATTCGAACCCGCGACCTACGGCTTGAGCGCCAACCCGCTAACCACTGAGCCATAGAGGTCGTCAAATTCGTATGCTGATATAAGTTGTGTGATGTGTCGTTTTGTAAGCCCTATATTTTATACTCGTAATATACATATTATATATTCGATTTTTAAGGTAAAACCACTGCAATAGTTTATTTTCAGCACTTTTTCAATTATTTTCAATATTCAATTAAATATTGTAGGTTGTACGAGTAGGTACTGAGTAATAATCATTGGTATACCCTTCATAGAAATTTAAATTGGAGCAACATTGGTATATTAATACAGTATTTGTTACATATGCCTATGTACTGAATTACAGGGAAATTGAGATGCAACACGTCACACAACACAAAGCTTTTGATGACGTCACACCGAAGCGATCGAGACCTCCGGGCTTCGCCTTTGAGCTCGCTCCGATGTTGACGTTAGTGGAGCGTGGGCTATAACTTACTTAATTATAATTGCCACCGAATAACTCCGAATATACTGGTTCCAAATTGCACAGGTATGCAATTTGGAACCAGTACTAGGTTTACCTAGTGTTTAAATAAATTATCATGCCTTTAACATTTGATACCAATATAGTATAAGCATATCAACATTGTGTGTCGTATCGAGGCTATATAAGATTTGAACAGCAGATAATAGGCAAAATTTTATTGCCAGAACACCCCGCTTTTGGTGGTCATAAGTCACCAGAAGAAGGTGGGATGTTTTAGATGCGATTTTATTATTCTTATACTTTCAACATCTGACGACACATAATGTATATAATTTATTAAGACATTTACTGTGGTTGCTTGAAAACTTATTCCGCAGATCAGCATGCTGCTTACTGCAAACTGTCCTAACATAGGCAAGTTGAGTGATATTTTCAAATCCATGGTGTTTCTAAAAATAATTTTTGGATTAGAAATAATTATATATATAATTATTTAATAAATATATTATATAATAATGATTATTAATATATTATATTAGGTCCTTACATATGAAATTGGCGTTTTGTCGTACTGGCCACTTTGATCTCAAATATATCTTCTTTGGTTAGGAATTCCAATTTCAAATTTATACCGCTATTTTACTCATGCATTTGTGTTTCGAAAACCTTTATTCATTTGTTTTTTCCTCTTTTGGTGTTTTCTTTGCGTCACTCTGTTTACAAAATGGAATACTTGAAATATCGTATTATTTTCGAGTACTAATCCACCTTGGCACCAGTGCTGCAGAAACGGCTCGAAGGATTAATGATGTGTATGGCGGCGGTGTCGCAAAAGAAAACACAGTTCGTTTTTGGTTCCAACGTTTTCGTTCTGGAAATTTCGACCTGCGGAACAAGCCCCATGGACGGCCGGAGACCTAAGTTGATAATGAAGAATTGAAGGCTATTGTGGAAGCGGATCCATCGCAAACCACGTCCGAGTTAGCTGCAGGCTGCGGTGTTAGAGATAAATAATGTTTTAATCTACTTGAAGCAAATTGGGAAGGTGAAAAAGCTTGAAAGGTAAGGTACGTTAAGGGTACCTCATGAATTGAGTGCAGCAAACCGACAAACGCGCGACGACTGCTGCGTTAAATGTAATGACTCAACTGAGTAATGACTCAACCGGCACAATAATGAAGGGATTTTAAATCGAATCATTACCTGTGATGGAAAGTGGATCCTGCACATTAATCGGAAACGCTCATAGCAATGGCTGAACCGAGGCTTCAACCAGCCAAAGCCTGCCCCAAGCGAAAATTGACTCAAAAAAGTTACTTGTGAGCGTTTGGTGGACTAGTGCCGGTGTCGTTCTCTACAGCTTTCTTAAATCTGGCCAGACGATTACGGCAGATGTCTATTACCAGCAACTGCAAATCATGATGGAAAAGCTAGCTGGTAAACAACCGAGGTTGGTCATTCGCTCTAGGCCACTGCTGCTTCAGGACAACGGTAGATCACACACTGCACAACAGACGGCTACCAAATTAGAGGAGCTTCAATTGGAATGGCTAAGACATCCACCGTACTCCCCGGACCTTGGTCCAACAGAATATCATTTTTTTCGAAATTTAGATAACTTCTTGCAAAGAAAAAAATTCAACTCCGATGGGGTCCATACAGTCCACAGCGCCATCAAAGATTTTATTGATTCCTGTCCGAATGGTTTTTTTTTGTAAAAGAATCAATGAACTACCTATGAGATGGCAAAAGTGCATAAATAACAAGATATCAATATACTTTGATTAAAAAATATATTATGTTAAAAAAAAAAGTGGACTTTATGTTCCTTCTTTACAAAACGCTAATTCCATATTATGTAATGACCTAATTATAATATATATTAATAATTATATTAAAATTATTAATATATTAATAATATTTATTATAATATTATAATTATATTATAGCTACTCGAGCGGATAAAAAGTATGACACTAAAACAAACTATATTTCCTTGCGTTAGTCTACGTAAGTATATTTTATATTAATCAGTATTTACTCTGCGCTACAACTACATTTTTAACGAAAATATTGTATGAATTTACCTTAAAATAAATTTGTGTTGTTCAACTAAACCGTGAAGCCTCTCCAAATACTTGTTCATGAAAAAATTATTTACAATAAAATGTTCTTTTATGTCACCTAGAAAGGAATTTATTTTGAAAAATACATACTAGTTAAAATCAAACCGGTTTTTGTACGCAGGGACTTATCTAGTTAGTTACAACAGTAGAATGAGACTTCAATAATTAAAGTCAAATGGCCATAAAAAATTTATTATGAAATATATTTAATTATATTTCCAGGCTTTTTTTCTATAACTTTTTCAGCCTTATAAGGATAATCAGTACAAATTACTCATTGAAAGTTTAATAATTATGAATGGAACTAACACTAACTCGTATTTTTCTATCTTCCACTTCCAGAAACATAACAGTATACATTTCCAGAATTAAAATGTTCTTAGAACACCAATTTTAACAAATGGCTTACAGTTTTAAATAAGGCAAGTTTTAGTTTTGAATTTACCTATTTCATGTCTCTACAATACAGGATTGATCTATGCTTTTAACTTCTAACTTACCACCACTCACACAATCCTCTACAATGTATCGAAAGCAATCCGCTAGCACGGTGTACTGACAGAGTAAGTGTAGCAGATGGGCCTGCATGATCAAGTCATTGATCATCACAAACAGAGAGGTATAGTTGAACACGAATAACGTTACTATGTAAGTGACGCAGTAGCGAAACGGTGTCTCGTAGTTGAACGGGAATCGAACCGCCACCATTAAGTTGTATTCTACGTCGTCCACGAGAGGATAAACATGCCTGAAAGTAAAACGAACCTACCTATGTACTGTGGACCGTAATAAAGTAGTATGTACCTTGTCATCTTATATATAGAAATGGATTCGCGAAAACTGAAGAACGGCTGGACCGATTTGGCTAATTTTGAAAAGGTTTTGAAAAAATTGTGGAATTTCAGGAAAGGTAAAACGGTGAGAAATATTGAAAAAAATGCGGGAATTAAGTTTTCCCATGATAACTGTTATAAGATAACTGTTCACTGTGTTTAATTTGTCACTTTGTGAATGTCAAATATTTATAGGGGACTTGCGTTCAGTTTACCCGATTGGTTTATTTTAAAAAATCGGCCGACCCCTGTATGTACTAGGTGGGTAGGTGTAGATGTAGGTTGTAGGTGCAATTAATTATTTAATCCAGTTCATAGTTAAGACAGAACAACTTTTGTCAGGTCAGCTAGTCTTTAATAAATTGAACATGTTATAGTCTGTGCCATTAAGATATAAATAACTTTTGATATAACATTCAAAAATACTTAGCATCTACTAGGTTATAGTATATTTTAGGGGCCACAAATACTAATAAAATTGTGTGAATAAAAGTTGCTTTATACTTTTGTTTCTGAACAAATCAATTACCAAGCACTTAACGCTCCAAAGCCCAGAGACAGCAACAATATCAAAAACATCTCGTTTCTCTGCGACCAGAAGTGCACCATCCTCTTGCGTCGCTTCGTACTGGTGTCAAAGTATTCCGACTCCATTGATGTTGATAGATTTTTATAAATATTTTTATTTTTTAACTAAAATACAATTATTAATACAGTATAATATTTATTGAATAAAATATTTTTAAAAGTTTCAGAAGCCAAGAAAGTAGTCAAGAACTTTTAAAAGAGCCTTAATATGTTTCAGGACATAAAGGTATTGCATGCTCACGGTCGCATTCAA
Source organism: Phengaris alcon alcon (assembly GCA_037179445.1). Taxonomy (NCBI): domain Eukaryota; kingdom Metazoa; phylum Arthropoda; class Insecta; order Lepidoptera; family Lycaenidae; genus Phengaris; species Phengaris alcon. Next base: position 10,737,987 of record JAYRCH010000029.1, read on the forward strand.
CGAAGAATATTTCCTAAAATTATTTAGCTGCAAGTGGCTGTATGTCAGTTGTCAAAAGGACACAATTCGTTGCGCCTCTATTTTGCCGGTTTGTGTAGCTACTTTAAAGCAGTATGTAGAGTTCTATGAATCGTTGGAAAAAAAAAACATTTTAGGTGAGACGATCGGTCTGTTAGCGTAAAAGTAATATGTAATTCCAAAGTAGAGTAAATTCTCCTTTCACATCCGTCACACGTCCCGCGACGGCTCTTTATGAGTACTTACCATATTCCTGTACCTGTACAAAGCTATTAGATGTATAAGGGTAGCGTTCACGTTGTCTATGATAGAGTCCAGGTTGTTGGACTCGCTAAAGAGGTACCAGATCTCGCTCAGTATGAGCAGAGCGGTGGTCACCTTTATGATACCGCTGTAGATGCGGTAGCCTATACCGTGATCGTGCACCGACCATCCTGAAAAGTTACATAATTTTTTTATAGGTGTCTTAATTCAAAATGTGAAATCTTCTCTCTCGTTCTCTCTCTCACAACTCACATTCAAGTTGGCTGCTACCGACTTCAAAATTATGAAGATTGAGTAGAGAAATGGTATAAGAATTATTTAGGAAATAAGTATTTTTTGTGCATTTTTACTTTGGAAATCTGTTTTAGTTCAATATGGGAGATTGTAATAAATATACACCGAGATTCCTGAACGACAGTTACTACTCGAGAACGCATGATGGCTGGGTTCTTAAAAACATAATCTCATAATATGATTTTTACCGTTGTTTGGTGTTCTTATAATTTAATATCTAATTTTTACCTCCTATGTATGTCACACGATAGACCGATTCGAAGAATATAGTCTCGAACTTTCCACTGGATTGTTCTATAGCTTTCGTATAAGTGATTTTGTTCCATATGGACGCTATAATACCCATGTTGGCGGCAGTAGTATCCAGATCTGTATCGTGTTATAAACAGCACCATCTATTTAATTATATTTGCTCGATAAGTCATAGCGATAGCTCGTTTCCATTACATTACCCCGTCAAAATATATTTCTGTACGAGGATTTCTTGGCTTCGCAGTGTGTCAACAATTACATTACGAGCTTCAAAAAACTTTTTGTGTCGCCGAATTGTCGTCGCCGTTTACGTCTATACAAAAAATAAATAGAGTGTATGTTTGGGTCCCACTCACATGCGTGATGCTATCATTTCAGAAAATAATTGTATAGGGGCTAGCAACGTTTTGCGAAAGATCATTTAAGAACAGCTGGTTATTAGGCAGTATGAAGTTATAGAGAAGAGAATACGTGTAAGAAAAGTTGTGCTCTAAGGCCCACTTGCGCAGATGTAGGTTAAAGTTTACCCTAGGTTAAAATATGATCCTACTCTTTCATAAATATGAATAAGAGAGATAACACTATATTTAGCCCAGGATTAACTTTAACCCAGATCTGCGCAAGTGGGCCTAAATCTTCTATGTTAAAAGTATGTAGCAGGAAAAAATGTTCACATAATTATTATTAAGAAGAAATGTAAACCGACTTCCAAATTAAAAACAATAATATTCTTATAGACTGACATGACTCATGGACTGTACTGACTATATAATTGGACTTTGACTAGACTTTAGACTTGACGATATAGAAATACGGTGTTGAAAATTGAAACGAAAGTTCTATTTCCCGCCTTTTTAACATGACACTGGCTAATGGTTATAAGCCGATGCCATATATGAATAAAAAAAATATATTCTTATATAAAATTAAAACATTCATTTTTTTTAAGTGTCACACTGTTCCCCTAGTGATAAAAATATTTACACAACTGATTAGCTATTTAAAGTTGCTACTTGCTGTATTTGTCTGTCAATTGTTAGACCAACCCATCAGACAAAGACAGCAACATTGAACATCTAATCAGTTGTGTAAATATTTTTATCACAAGGGGGTTTTACGTTTGTAGTTTCTACTGTAGACTTGCAAACAGATGAGCTCCCTATGTTTCAATGTAAAATTATCATATTGTCACGTAAATTAAGTAAAATGAATAAAAATTATCTAAGAATAGGATGTAAGGAATTCAATTTCCTCAAGACGAAAACAAATTTTGTATAATGGAAACGCTCATATTAATAAATGTTTGACGCTACCCGTCCTTTGCTAAGCGAATAATAATTACAAAGCTACTAGGTAAGGTAAATCTGTTTGATGTCATATACATCGTCCGGTGCTGAATTATTGAGCGTTTCCGACGGAAGATTATCATTTAAGTCAGCTAAAAGCCGGCTAAATATGATTTACATTTATTACACGTTTACATCAAAGTAAAAGCGTCTGTGGACCATTGCTCGAACTGTACATAAAAGAGCGCAAGTTCGATGCATGTACTCAGGGAATCTTATTCATAAGAGTGTTCTCATAACTTATTTTTATTATAATGACGGCATGCAGTCACAAACTCGTAATACAATGTACTATTGTCAATGTAAGGTTAGGGTTGCAAAGGATTTTACGTACGTAATGTAACTCGAACGGCGAAGGAAAATGTGAAGAAACACGTATCAATAGCGCAATTGAGTACAGATTAATTATCACCGCATTGACGACAGCTACAAGCCCATGCGTTCAGCGAGTGCGTGCCATATATGGGAAGACCGATCGCATCAGACCGAACTGATACATTTAGGATTCGTGCACACTGCACATACAGGGAAATGTCGATTCAGTTCGTTTTGGTTTGCTGCGAGATACGGTCGTTTTTATTGGTTCTAGTTTTATTCCAGCTGCTAGTTGTAATTTTTATAGTGAATACTGAAGAATACTATAATAGACTAAAACATCACCCACATCCGATTGAAACCATTTTTCACCACGCCATTTTGCACATAATTAAATAAAAGTCCTCTAGAGATATAACTTTCATGAAACTTTATTATATATTTCATTTTTTACATTGAGTATTCACAATATTATTGACCTTCATTAATTTTACATAACAACAATGTTTATAATATACGTGTTCACGATTCATCAAGTATTTACATTTCACATACTATGCCTACTTTTATGTAAATTACCAAACCTGAATTAGCTCAACAATTCTATATAACAATTATAACTTATGATATTCAATATTCCAGACTCCCCTTATATTCTTACTGATAAAGTGTATGTCATATTGTAGTTTTAGTTGTGTACAATTAACGTTTGTTTACCCGCCGGATTGTGCGGTGGGCCAATTCTTAGGTATAGGGCGCCAAAGGTGCAAAAACATTGTATTTACTTTTCTTGTAGCCTTTGAAATTATTCTAACGTATTACATACATTCTATCAGTAAGAATATATAAGGAGTGTCCGCCGGCTGGGATCTCAGTCCATTTCATGTATTCATACACTTTACAACGTTACATGCTTAAAGTGACTAACTGGGTAGAAAAAAAGAGCACAATATTCATCATCACAGACTGTCATTTTCCACATATTAAATCTAGCAATTGAGTATTTCTCAAAATAAATATACATAAAGTGTGCCCCGGTATAATTAAGTCTCATGTTTTTAATGAATCATAAAAAATACAAACCAAGAGCATGTCATGACATGTCTAAGGAGGGTTCCGTAACTATCAACGCGCAATAGGTTGAATAACTTTAAAATTTATTATCTGATTTGGCTCAAAATAATTTTCCTAAATCCTTTTTAGTATGATCTATCAGCATGGAAACTTACAAGTTTCTATCTCCTATAGTTAAGAAATGCCAGGGGGGGGCCAAACTTATAAACCGGAACATTTGGAGGCCGAATCGAAAATGGTTGTCTTTGTAAAAAAGTTATATATGAAACCTTGCCTTTATTTTAAATGGCCTATTCAACGATATCCTACACGATGGGGTAGAATGAAAAAATATTTTTCATCTCCACTTCACATGTATGGAGAGCCCTACCCTAACCCCTAAAATATAAAATTATTATTATTTTATAATGCCAAAACCGAGACCTGTACACATTATATTAGTATGCAAAATTTCATCAATTTATATTCATAATTACAGAAGCTTTAAGAGCGGACAGACAGACAGACAGGCAGATAGACAGACGGACAGACGGACGGACAGAGCGAAACTATAAGGGTAATGAGTATTACGAAACCCTAACAGCACAATTTTGTAAGATTAACATTAATCTATAAGATTACGAATAACTCGTTCGTTAATATTATCTATATCTGTATATAATATTTATTACAATTATATAAAATATATCTAACATTTATTACAATTTCGTAAAATTTTGTAATCATTTATTACGTAACGAAAAAGTACAACATAAAGCTGTGTAAAAAATATTCACCACCATCACTACTAAATTCTGAGATTATTACACTAAATATCATAAAAATCATACACTACACACATACATTCACTCATAAAAAATCATCGTCAAAAAAGCGTTGAATTGTGTAATAATATTAGGAGATTACATATGAAATTGGCGTTTTGTAAAGGAGGAACATTAAGCCGATTTTTTTAAACATAATATATTTATTTAACCAAAGTATATACCATTGCTATCTATGCACTTTTGCCATCTCATAGGTAGTTCATTGATTCCTTTACTAAAAAAACCATTCGGACAGGAATCAATAAAATATTTGAAGGCGTTTTGGTCTACCCGATCGGAGTTGAATTGTTTCCCTTGCTTAAAAGAATTTATCCAAATTTCGAAAAAAATGGTAATCTGTTGGAGCAAGGTCCAGGGAGTACGGTGGATGTCTGAGACACTCCAATTGAAGCTCCTCTAATTTGGTAGCCGTCTGTTGTGCAATGTGTGGTCTAGCGTTGTCCTGAAGCGTCAGTGGCCTAGAGCGAATGACCAACCTCGGTTGTTTAGCAGCTAGCTTTTCCATCATGATTTGCAGCTACTGGCAATAGACATCTGCCGTAATCGTCTGGCCGATTTAAGAAAGCTGTAGTGAACGACACCGGTACTAGTCCACCAAACGCTCACATGTAACTTTTTTGAGTCAATTTTCGCTTGGGGCAGGCTTTGGCTGGTTCGCCAGGGTTCAGCCATTGCCATGAGCGTTTCCGATTATCGTACAGGATCCACTTTTCATCACAGGTAATGATTCGATTTAAAATCCCTTCATTATTGTGCCGGTTGAGTAATGTAACGCAGCAGTCGACGCGCGTTTGTCGGTTTGCTACACTCAATTCATGAGGCAAATTGGGAAGGTGAAAAAGCTTTCAAGCTTTTTCACCTTCCCAATTTGCTTTAAGTGAATTAAAACAGTTTTATCACTAACACCGCAGCCTGCAGCTAACTCGAACGTGGTATGCGATGGATCCGCTTCCACAATATCCTTCAATTCTTCATTATCAACTTTGGTCTCCGGCCGTCCACGGGGCAAGCCCCGTGCAAGCCCAGAACAAGTTCAGCAGGTCGAAATTTCCAGAACGAAAACGTTGGAACCAAAAACGCACTGTGTTTTATTTTGCGACACCGCTGCACATCATTAATCCTTCGAACCGTTTCTGCAGCACTGGTGCCACGGTGGAACTCGTTCTCGAAAATAATACGATATTTGAAGTTTTCCATTTTGTAAACAGAGTGACGCAAAGAAAAAACCAAAAGAGGAAAAAACAAATGAATTACTTTTTTCGAAACACAAATGCATGAGTAAATAGCGGTATAAATTTGAAATTGGAATTCCTAACCAAAGAAGATATATTTGAGATCAAAGTGGCCAGTACGACAAAATTCCAATTTCATATTTAAGGACCTAATATATAATATCAGGGGGTCTAAAAAGGCCACTTTGGGTGTTTCATATTATGTTTCATATATTTTTTTTCCATACGTAAAACATTTTGAATTTGCTATAAAATAATATGATACTGTTGTTTTAAAAACGACTGAAGGACTTTGTATCCATGGGCATCAATAAATAAAAAATAAAAAAAGATTCTGCTAATGTATGATTTGTGTATGATTCATCTAATGTTCTGCTAAGTGCCCTTTTTAGACCCATTACACTGTAAAAGCGTCTATTTAAAGTTGACGTTAAGAAGTCAGTGAATCATGCATAGGTAGGTACAATATCGACAGTCTTGCTCGACCAGTTTCTAAGCATTTTCCTTTGCACTGGAACGCTTCAGAATATTTAAACACAAAGGAAGTGACCGCAACGACTGCAGATATGGTTAAACTCCGTTTTTACACATGAGTATGTGTTCGTGCGCTCGATTCATCGGCGCTGCGGCAACATGTTCGATAGTACACGTGTCAAAATGTCTCACTTTAATTGATTAATGTGAACACGGCTTATGCGTTTTTGAAATTTGTACGCATGATTCAGTGACTTCAGATGATTTTATATCCCAACAGTCAAATTTTAGCATTTTTAAGGTTTAATTAAAATATCGAGCAATTTGGAAATCATCTAGCGGTAAAGTTATCAATCTTAATGAAGAAAACCCTTATTCTTATTTAGATATATCAGGTACAATAATAAATAATAATACTCCAGGTACAAACAAAGGACACCACGGTCGGTCACTTACGGGTTCAATAGGCAGAGGTCATATTGTTTATTGATTACCTACATAAATATCACATAATGTAACATATAACCTACTTCAGTTTTGGCACTTTGTACTTACTAGGCACTAGCTACATTAAACAAAATGTTAAGTAATAAAATTTAAAACCATGTAGTAGAACACCAATAAAAATACAAATCTCAAAGTAAAAATTTGTAACTAAGATTTATCATCTTTAAATATTATTATTATAAATAAAATTAGGCATTCCGGCCCCCTAATCGTGTTGATGGGCCGAAAACTAACTAAAAGATGTATGTCAAATAAATATTATCCTACTCTAAAGATCCAGGTACGTGATTTTCGTGGCGGTGAACGCCGCCGCGCCCGCGAGTGTGGCCGCGACCGCGACCACGGCGGCCGTGCTGCCCGTGAGCTTGACCGCGAAGCCCATGATCACGGAGATGCACAGCTGCGCCACGAACACACAGCTGCTGACCACTGCCACGTCCGTGCCGATGCCGCGCTCCGCCCCGGACCCACCGCCCTCGCTGTCCCACTGAAAATGTATGGTTATGTAGTCTGCACTTTCTAAAGCCGCTTTTTTTTTTAATTTCACAACGGCATTGTGAACCCCGTTGCAAGATATCGTCATTTTGTGGGGAGTAGACCGATTTCAACGTAGCTATCGTGATTGTTATCCTCGTAATGAGGATCAATCGTGTTTTTTGAACGGATTTTGATATTTAAAAAAATAAAATGCTCAGTAAGTTAATACACATACGACGTACTTATTAAAAATTATATAAAAAATAATAATAAAAAAGATTTGCTACTAAGTGATTGATCATCATTGCAAATTCATAATAATAGCATGGTGTTGTTCTACGATTATTAATTTTTTCCGTTTTTCTCCTCGCTTTTTCCAAAAAATACTTTTAGGTGGGTGGTTACTAGGGTAAGCATTTCATTCCAAGACATTATATATTTGACAAAAGGTATTTTAAACAAAGCCTACCATGCCAGTGGAGTGATAGTGCGCTACGAGCAGGTACGGCATGGTGAAGAGCGTGGAGTACATTACTCCGGCCGTCCAGCTGAACAGGATGACGGCAAATGGAGCGCGCAGCAGACACAGCATCATCATGCCGCAGCTGTAAGTGCATAGCCCGCCAACGTACACCTTCTTAGCCCTGGAACATAAGTCATAGAAATGTGTAAATTAATTTGAAAATGTGGATGTGCTCTGACCTGGCTTTTTCTCGACATTCTTTGGCTTGATTCGTGCAGCCCACCTATTACAATCTGGACATGCCAAACATTCTGTGCCGGACCAATCAGCGCGCTCCATATCGCTGATGATCGCATTGCCTCGCGAGATAGTTTTGTTGCGCGAGCGAGTCAAGTCGAGCTTTGATCGACTCAGTGGAAAATTATCGTAGGTAGGATTAATATAAATTAATAATTGATATTCTCACCCAAAAAACTTAATAAGCTTCTCTATGATAGTGGAGTAGCAGGCACAGGAGAGTGAGTACATGGCCATGCCCCAGCAGCCAAATCGCACGCCAGCCTCGTAGTTGATGCGGCTCTCGCTGCCTTCCGGCGCCTGGAAATATCAAATAGCAAAGTTTTATTAAATACGCCTTAAAAAATAAAATATCATTTTCGCGTTTGCCGATACGTCGTGGATAGACCGACTCTTCTCGTCCGACTTTAGACATTATCATTTATCATGGTCAGTACCTAGTACCTACTTAAGTATATTAAATTTAGAACTATAATATTTTGGTATTATAGAGACTTCTCTGAGGCCGACCGATAAAACGAGATATTTACTATATCATATACTATATTTCAATTTGTTAGTACATTTAGCAACAAAATATATAAAGAAGAGTTAGTTAAGAAAATTTAATTATAGAATCCTTTATTCTTATCAAGTACACTTTCTATTAATAGATGTAATTGAATCACAAATGAAGTTAGTCGACAGTAATGGAAGTAAACGTAATCCACTAATCCCCGTGATAACCTGAGCGTCAGTGCCTTCACTGACTCATTGACTTGAATGAAGTATTGAAAGATAATCAATATTTACATTATACATCTGCTACATTGATGAATCATTTGTTACTGTGAAGCATAGGTATGTTTTTCAGAGAATTGGAAATGGATTTTTATCAATTTGATTTTCTGATTCATGTGTTACACAATTCAACTAAGTGCCCTTTTAGTAAATGGTACAATATAAAGTTGTAAAATTCTATACATATTTTACACGTAGGTACAATTAACGACAGTACTACGTAACGACTTCTACATATCATTTACCTACATAGTGCCATTCTGTTCAGATGCGTAAGATTTTTAAGCCTATATAATATGTGATGGATATTGTGACAAGGATCGAGCGCTAATAAATAACACTTTAAATAAAACGACCTTCCGTCGCGTTGTGCGCCGTTGTCCCAAATATTAAACAGGCGGGATTAAGAACCAAGTTAAAGAACTGCTTGGGCTACCTCCTATATAAATATCTTTAATTTATCTTCATTGAATTAAAATCACTAAAAAACAGGGACTGATCATGGGACGACACGTAGCGCATAGGGCTCCGCATCGACTTAAGGCAGCCTTCCGATGCAAGCGACGCCCGAGGCGAGACCGCAACCCGAGACCGAAATAGGCTCGCGGAGCACTGCTGAGTATGGAATAATTTGGTGCACTATACAATCCCCGCGACCCACGTCTCGCGACTGGTGAGCGTGGCCAGAGAACCTGATTCGCTGGTTTGCTGGTCGCGATCGCGGATCGCATAGATGGGAAAGCTTCCCTAAGACTCTAACAGTAGAAGCCTAATAGCCATCTTTACTTACAGCAGGGTTGCCTCCATACACCGATTCACCCACGAAGTCGGTGAAGTAGAGCGAGTAGCAGACGTGGGCCATCCAGCAGAAGAGGTTGGTGAGGCAGACGATGCGCAGGGACCGCGGCATCATCACTATGGACCGCAGGTAGTGGGAGAGTGAAAGAGGCTCCCCACTGTGGCCCATGTTCTCTACGTTGATGGTTGCGTTGTTTTCAGCCTGGAAAGTGAGAAGTTTTTTTATGATTTTTTGTATCTTGTTGATGCAAATAATTTTTTATTATTTTTGACAATACCTAGATATCTGTACCCAGATTTACCTAAATTTGTCTTTCCCTAAAATATTAACTAAGTATTTTTGTTGTCCTGCACTTTGACTTTTAGGATTCCGTAGGAGGACTCCTTAAATGATAATTGAATCTTTCGAATAATCTAAGAAATCATAATTTTCTTACCAGCGGCTCTGGCTGTGGAATCTGATTGAGCGTGCCATATGACGTGTTCTCTCTCTTGATGCCATCTTTCTCATAATCCCCCTCCTCCTCTGTCCTCTCTCTCGCTCTCTCATCCTCAGGCTGGTCAATTTCGTCCAGCTTGCCATACCTATCTGTCTTTTCGTGGAGCTGGTTCAGGGGCATCTCCTTAAAACTGGTGACAGTCGCCGACACGCAGGTCACAAATAGGATGGTGATCAGAAAAAATACAGCTCTCACGTGACCACCAAACAGTGCTCCTGAAATCATATAATGTTTTTTTATTATATAGTTAACAATTCGGAAATCGGATATTAAAGCAACACATTCCAGAAAGAATTATAAGTTATAGGACTGTACATTTATTACATAGTTAAACCGATGAAGTTTGACGATAACATTTTTTTCTCTTCATTTGGGACAACAAACAGTGATCACACAAAACAAAATCTTAAAAACTAGTGCTTAATTACACATTAATAAATGTGACATCTACATCGTCATCTGCATATTATTCCATATTGTTGTGTACTCGAAAGAAAAAAATAAGTAAGTTACATTATCAGATACAAATCAGTTAATTGTTTATAACAATGATCACAATAGTTCTGGAAATATTGCTTACATAAAATTCTTGCGTATAAAAATTTGATGCAATCTCAAAAATTACATTACATCACACAGCATGTGTGTGTGTATCCCTAGCCCTACGACGGAAGTCTTGATATCAGTGTATACTGTATACTACTGAGGTGCCAATAAAGTGTAAGAAAATTAAGTGTAATGTGCGTTTAGTACAAGGGTAAGTTACATTGATTGATAGAAATTAATTACGTTTTTATAGAACAACGTTTACATGTTTAACAAAACAAAGTATTTAATCAATATATAATTTATTTAAGCAATTGAGATAAGTTTACGCAGATATCACAGTAACTCATAAAAAGTAGTGCTATAGATTATTATTTATTTATTATTATTATTTTATTAATTTTATTAGGAAATTTATGGCAGCCTTACACATTTTTCAACATCTTTATCTTTCCAGAAAATAATAAAGATAATGGAAGAAAGAATGAATTAGCGTCTGTATGTAAGCTGTAAATTCTTAGATAAAATAACGAATAGCATTTACTCAACCCTAAATATAAACCGACGTCTAGCAAGTGAATCAAATAAACGCGTTGGCGGGAAGAGTAATTTGAAAATGATTAGAATTTAGAACTCGCCTAAGGATGTTTCGTCCCAGTTGATGCCCCCCAGTGCGTACCCCATGAAACCGCCCAGACCCGCCATCACGGTGAACGTACTTAGGCCTTTCGCGTGGTCCTCTGGAAATTAACAATAATTACAATTAGGTAGGTGATTCATTAAATTGTAATGATTAATTTATTAAAATGTATGATTAAAATAAACTTTAAAAAATTAACGTTAAAAAGGATAAAATAAAGTGATTTCATGAAATATCATGAAATCACTTTATTTTATCCTTTGCATGCATCCATAATTAAATGCAGCTTTAAATAAGTTAATAAACAATGTTAACTTATTTTAAAGCTGCATTTAAGAGTTTGTAAAAACTTATATTGAGAAACAGGTTAAATGGCAGTGAAACTTGTTAATTTATTTCGATCATATAAACAGAAATATTTTTTTCATAGAATAAGTAAGTAAACTTTAGAATAAGAAAATTTGTAAAAACATTTTAATACATTTCCGATTCAAGATTAAATATATTATACCTAACAACGTATATGCCTATTTATAGTTGCACTAAAATAAGATCATATTGTGTAAGAAGCCTTAATCTTCTAGAACAGCTCGCTAAACAGAATGACTGATCGGTCGACTGCGGACTGAACGATGAACGATCCTGCTGCCTATAATAGAATTTAATGGCGCAAAATTTTATGGACCATTCTTCTAACTGTCGAATAATTATGGTAATCGTTCCAGACATTAATAAATATTCATTTATTTATTCAGATTCTGTGACGTCACATCACATGACTATTCAGTGTTTTCACAAAACGTAAGATGCCTTATCAGGTTCCTTACCGTGATTGATTAACGTGAACAAATATTAAATATTAGCTATAAACATTTAGAAAAAATTAGGGAAAGCTGGGCTTTTGTATGAACCTTCCTTTTATGGTTCTAAACAAAAATCCCAAAGTTCACCCTTTGATCCGTGTGCTGCTAAAACAGTTACTTGGGGTCAAAGGTTAAAACAATGATTTGAGAATTGTTGGATCATATTTTAGAATTTTTATCTGTTCGTCTGTATGTTTCTCTCATATCAGAAACTACTGAACGGATTTTGATAAAATTTGATATGGTAGTAGTAGTTTAGGCTCTGGATTAACACATAGGCTACTTTTTATCTCATTAAAATTTACGGTTCCCGCGGAATATTTTTAGATACGAAGTCGCGGGAAACATCTAGTATTATATTAATAATCGTTCTAGTCGGATAAAATATAACTATGGTCGAATAATACAATAAGATTATTTTATGCAAATGTCTATAAATATTTCAATAAAATTCTGATTGATCGAATCTCGAGTCTCGACGTTATAGATAATAATAATGTTCAAAAAAACTTGTATCTGGACAGTTCAATGACTAATCTATGATGAATTAAGTATTCATACACTGAGATGGGCTGACGTTATCAGCAAAAATGTTGATAATAGGTCTTCACCTATGAAATTGCCGTTCTGCAGTACTGGCCATTTCAAATCAAAATAATTTTTGTTTGGCTAAGAATTCTAATTTCAAATTAATTTTATTTTAAAAACATGGAATTCTTTTTCCAAAAGTAGTTATTTGTTTATCGATTAGTGTTACATTTTCATCGCATTTCAATCTTTTTCGTCATCATGGATACGTTAAAAATTCGAGTAATTATGGAATATGAGTACCGTCGTGGCAGCAACGCGGCACAAGCGGCACGCGACATCAACTACGTTTACGGAGCTAACACTACAAACCAACGCACCACCTGTTATTGGTTTGCTCGCTTCCCTTCTGGAAATTTCGACCTGAAAAATTAACCTCGCGGTCGTCCGAAGACTTTGGTCGACAATGACGAATTAAAGGCGATTGTGGAAGCTGATGATACACAATCTACGGCTGAATTAGCAGCAGCTTTCGCCGTTAGCATGAAAACAATATTGGTCCATTTGCGTCAAATTGTCAAGGTAAAAAAGCTTGACAAATGGGTGCCCCACGAACTCAATGATCGCCAGTGCGAAGTACGCGTCGCGACGTGCCTTGCACTGCTCAACAGACACACAAATGAAGGAATTTCGAACCGCATTGTTACCTGCGATGAAAAATGGACTCTGTTTGATAACCGCAAGCGCTCAGCAAGTTGGTTGGATCCTGGTTCAGCACCTAAACAATGAAACGAAAACTTACCCCTAGAAAAGTGATGGTCACTGTTTGGTAGTCTAGCGCCGGTGTGATTCATCACAGCTTCTTACCAAACGGGGTGAGCATTACTGCAGATGTGTACTGTGAAGAACTGAACGTAATGATGGAGAAGCTGGCACATGTCCAACCAGCATTGGTCAATCGCTCGTCTCCGCTGCTCCTGCACGACAACGCGCGACCTCATACTGCACAGCAGACGGTCTCCGAGTTGTAAGAACTGGGGTTGGAAGCTCTCCGTCATCCGCCCTACTCACCAGACCTTGCGCCTACAGACTACTACTTTTTCCAGAATTTGAATAACTTCTTGGCGGGAAAAAAATTCAATACCCTGGCTGTACAAATTGCCTTTGAAGAATTTGTTGCCTCCCGTCCAGCTGATTTCTTTAAGAAGGGCATCAATAAAATGCCACTGCGTTGGCAAAGATGCATTGGTTGCATGGGTGATTACTTCGATTAATACAAATAAAAAATACATGAAAAAAATTCGTTTAAATTTTTTCATACAAAACGGCAATTTCATAGGTAAAGACCTAATATTTTGTTCCTTGTCCCTAGGGAACAAAGTTAAGTCGTTGATTAAATGAGTCATTTTATTTAAATCAAAATGTCTATCATCATCTTTGAAGCTATTATTTTTTTACCCAACTGCCAATGAAGAGTTATGGTAGCCTATTTATTTTATATACTAAGCGTTGTGCGTTTTAACTTTATAGCGTTATTAATTAAACAAACAATAAAAGTCATTCCTGTAACTTTCTCTCGTTTCAAGGATAAACAATATAAGAGTAGGTTATCAGAAAATCAGCAATTTACAGAAGCCATTTAATACAAATACAACTGACCTGGAACTGTCACGTCAAGGAGATAAGCCCGGGCGGGGCTTTGACAGGCGTCGGCGTCGAAATCCAGCAGCACCGTGCCCAACACCGTGAACAGCACTCCCCAGGGGTGGTGGTTCTGGGACTCTGTCTCCAAAACAGAACTCCTAGGCCCTAAGGCTGATGGAGTAGCCGTTCTATTTACGGGTATGGGATCCCCCAGCGCGTATCCTATATCTTCACCGTTCGGTACCAAAATTAACCCTACGACAAATACGTTTTTTATTTAATGTAAAGCACTTAGCAAATACAATAAAATGTTATATGTTGAGGACTTTAGCGTGATAATGTACATATTTGCGGAGAGATTAATTAATTTGGTGTACGGTCATTGCCACGAGCTACCACTTTGTTTGGTTGTAAGCTGTTTTCGTGGTTGGGTAAAACAAATAGCAGATTGACACAGTATTGTAAAATAATATTAAATTAATATAATTCGAAATTAATTGAATCAGTAAATTAATCATTAGCACAAACGTATCAAAACCTTAAAACTTTGTCGATACACTTATTACTAGTTCAATTAAAACTTAAATCCGAGTATTTTTATAGTTTCTCAATCGCTAAATATATATTTACAAACTTTACACAAAGACTTACCCAAGAATACACCTATTGACATTAACACAATGAAAGGTCTCCGTCTGCCGTATATAGAATCGCATCGATCACTCAAGGACCCCAGCAGTGGGGTCATGAAAAACCCGATCAAAGGCGACAGGGCCCAGACCAACGTCATCTGTTGGTGTGGTACCCCTATCTGAAGGAGAGTGGGAGAAACGAAGGCAGTTTCACCAGCGTAAGAGAACTCTATCCCCATGACTGCTGCTGATATCCTCATTAATTCTAAGCGATTTTTTCTCCTGAAAATTTTAAGTTAATTGCTGACTGTATCGAAAATTTCTTTTTTTTTCATAAATGGCTTTTCTGACAAGATCTAATTAGTATGAAGGTTGGGCAGATGGCGTATAAACACTAGACTGCTGTTATCATCTCGTTATCACCTAACAAGTTTAAGATTAATTAACGATTACAGCCTAGTCTAACTTATTCGGGATTTACATGGGTCGATTTTCGCCGAGCAACTCACCGTTGCTTGAAAAATCGCCTTGTCATTTTTCTTGGCAGAATGTATATCCTTCTTCCATGGGCAAAATTGCCTCGCGAGTTGCGATTTAGCCGAAATGTCATTTACACGGTCGATTTTCGTCGTGCCGTGAAAATCGTGTAGCGAAAATCGCCATATGTAAATCCTCCATTATACAGCACGGATAATACAAATTTTGGGAACTATTTTTATGACATTGACCACGAAACGAGCAGACGGATCGCCTGATGGTAAGTGATTACAGCCGCAAATGGACACTCGCAACACCAGAGGTTGCCCACTTCTCTATCACACACAACACAACGCAAACGTTTTTCACGCCGGTTATCTGTGAGGCCATGGTATTTATTCGGTCGAGCCGGTCCAATTCGTACCAAAGCATGGTTAAATGGCTCTCCCACGTAAAAGAAACCTAAAAACCTATCCTATTATTGCGGTATTCTTCGCGGTAGAAACCGCTTGTCATCAAACGATCCATTTACTTTATCGCACTCACCTGAACAGATCAGCATACTCTCCCTCTCTCTCCACCCTGTCAGGGGGCTCATCAGACGCCGGTATGGCGAATAACGCCTGTCTAATCGCCTCTCTTACTCCCTGGTGGTTTTCTTCCCTCCACTGTGCCCAGCGCTCCCTGCACCTGTCCCTCGCACTATGCCATCGACCACCCACACCCTGGTACTCGTTTAATTTTTCAGCCATTATTCTTTAACGCATTTTACGGAATAACAATTACATTTCCTTTAATTTAGTATGTAACAATGATTTTATGTTAAGCATATTTAAATTAAATATAATTTGAATGCACAAAATTTGCAACTTAAATACTTTAAGGAATCGTCGGAAGTGCCTTCCGTTCACTGAAGTTTGGCACCGCGGGTTCGGAAGGCGGGAAATGACTGAGGCGCGCGCGCTGGGCTCGCCGCCCGCCCTACGCCGCCCAGCTATAGAGTACTGGAAGAGCTATTTAATTGTATTAAATAATAGCTTTCTCCCGCGGCTCCGCTCGCGTAAATATAGTCTCCCACGGGAATACTGTACTTTTTCGCGATAAAAAGTAGCCTATGTTTAAACCCCCTAAACTACTTCCATAACAAATTCGAAATCCGTTCAGAAATGTTTGCGTGACAGAGTTACAAATATCACATTTATAATACATAGTAAGTAGTAGGATGTAGTGTTCGTTGTCGAATGATTTTACCTGTTTGTAAACATAGCGTCTACTTATATTTACTAATGTTTTAAAGGATTAATAACCGAAGTAATGATTTTAAAATGGTAACAAAACAAACGAATACAAAGGATGTAAGAATGAAATCAAATTCAGAAAACATTAAAAAGACTGAAGTGACGAAGGCATTGGTAGCTTTTGTTAAAATCTTAGTTTTATTGTAAGCAGGTGCTACGCCGTATGTACCTGCGTATTTTCACCCGACTACGGCGAAGCCAAAAGGAAAGGTAATGATTTTGGCAGTATATGCAGTATGTATGGCATGCATGTATGTTTTTTCCATCGCAGCGCCTAAACTGATCAAGGTGTCAATAAGTTCGTAATAATGTCCCAGGTAACATAGGCAACTTTGAGTATTTGGGTTTAACACATAATTGCAGGTATCAGGTTCCAAACACACGTAGTTCGGTTGCCTTCAATTCACGTGTTACAATTGAACTACAGTCTATAACCGTATCGGAAGATCAATAAATTTTCAAGAGCTGAAGTCTTATAATTTCCAGTGACTGTCATCTATAGCTTAATCTTAATCCAATAGTAGGTGTGTCGCGGCTATGGATATTTCAATAATTTTGTTGATATAAGTGGCATTATTTGTTATCTCGAATGCATTCAAACACGTTTAGGTGGCAGCAAATTTGTTACCTGACATACTTACTATTAAAAGTTTTTCGTTCGTCTTTGGATCTTCCAATAAAAATCTAAATAATCATAATTTATGAAAATATAATAAATTATTATTTTCTTCTTATAAATTCGTGAAATGCTACTTTTCTAAACATTTAGCGAGTTGGACAACTCTCTCATTGTTTATAAAACTGCAAATCGTAGCACCGTTGTCTTTACGATTGTACAAGTCTAAATTTAAACGAACTCTAAATATAAATTAAAATATTAAGAAACCAAGATGGCGCTTCTAAAAATGACAGATCGTCGTTATCTGCGGCGGGATTACATTTATTGCAGCCCGAGGGATCGCGATTGTACAAATAACATTGTCTCATCTTATTGCCTTCGAATGTGAATTTACACTGAAGCTATTTGGCGAATCATCACATCGTTCGCTCTTTATTGATATTTGTTTCTCAATAAAGACTTTTATTGAGAAAAAAGGGTGAAATTGTTTTGTTACTTTAAAGTTTTTTTAGAAATTAGTAGAAAGGCGTATTTCCTACTACTATTATAAAATATGTGAAAGTTTGTAGGGCTGGATGAATGGATGTTTGTGACTCCTCACTCCTCCTCACACAAAAAAATTACTGAACGGATTTTGATGAAATTTGGTATGGTAGTTTAGGCTCTGAATTAACACATGGCTACTTTTTATTCCGTAAAAGTACAGTGTTTCCGTGAGATACTGTATTTACGCGGGCGGAGCCGCGGGCGTGAGAAAGTTACAATATAATAGATAGTTAAGAATAGCTGAAACTGTCTGCTATTTCGGAAGCACATATTTGTATACGTGTAATAAATATGAATATTTGTAGCAAAGTTATATATATGTATGTCTAGTTTTAAGAGCATTGCGATTTGCGAGTGGCAATTATTCTTATAACTTATTCCAATGAGCTTAGTCAAAAAAGTTCAAATAGGCTCCGTCATAGTTAAGTCAAATATTAGTTTTTTGTTTTTAGTATACGATTTAGCCTTTATTTTTAGGGTAAGCATACAATTTAGCCGTAGTATACGTCTCGGAACCCTTATGGTGTCGTCATGTCCGTCCGTCCGTGTTACCGTTTTTGGCTTACCGTCTAAACAGTTAATGCTAGAAAGATAAAACTTTGCATGTATATTATGTGTATTTATAACGTGGGCAAAGTTCTAAAATAAAATTACGATTTTATTGAGGTACACGTATGTGTAGGCTCGTAGTGACAGTGAGGATGGTTTTCGCGTCCAACCCGTAGTGTGCGGGGTAAACTAAACGGCTGGCTCAAAAAATCTGAAAAAAATATGATGTTAGTTCATGTGATGATCTTTATAGGAAAGCTATAACGGTTTTTATAACTTTGTTAGTTTAATTCTCGTATATTAAAGTATACTTTCATTTTACTTTGATTGTATAACTGAAGCGACTTGTTATCATAAACTGATTTTATGAAGTTTGGACCAATCAGAATGCGTTTCACGCTGGTTTTACGTTAACGAGAATACCGGTTTGGCAGTTTTAGCGTATCGGGACTTGATTGTAATTGTATTATTGCAGGTTTTATTTAGCAAAATTGACCCTCAGGAGCCACAGACTTAACTTGTAAAATGCGCTTACTTGAAAAATTCCGTACAAAAATAACTAAATAATAAGTAAACAATTACCCCCTTACTAATAAAAATATTTACACAACGGATAAGCAATACAATGTTTTGTCCTTGTCTGCCAAGTGACTTATCCACGTATCAGACAATAGGGTTTAGAATATTGGTATAATGTTAAAGAATCCTAAGGTTTTTTATTTAGATCATTGCACTTATACCATTGATGATAGGAGTATATAATATTATGTGATTTGCTTTGCATTGCATTATAAGTGTTGCGCAATTTTGTCTTTCCACAATATTTCAAGTTCACAGACAGAAACGTAACAACATAACACGATACCAGAATTGATCGAAATACTCTTGCTGAATGCTAAAAATGGTATTTCATGTACTACATTTTTTTTTATATCATACATGCGTTGGCACGAGTAAGTATCTACTATCAGTTAGAAGTTAGATGTATAATTTGATACATCACTTGGCCCCGACTACCTTACAGTAACTGATAAGAAAAGGCTCTCGTTATTTTACAATTTTCAAGGTAATTTTTTTTGTAGCAATAGATTTTCAGCTGATAATGAATTACCGTACTAATATTGCATTCTTAAGCACACAACAGAAGCCTCACACATTTGTGTATTATATTAACAAATATATAAAGTAAACAATAAATTGTACAACTATAAATTACAATACATTATTTACATATAAACTAGATGTGAGAAAATAGAATTAGAAAGGCAATGGATAACAAGGCTGGATGGGACACGATGGTATCCCGCGTGACGAATAATTTAAATGTCTTTGTAAGAAGATAATGAAACGAGGAAACTGCTGCCGATTGATTTGAACACGTTAAAGTGACATTCATGGTTATTATACCTATTGTGTTGAGTACAAGCTGTGCACTAGAAAAATTAAGATTGAGTTTTTCGCTAACGTAATTTGCTACGAAATATTTTTTAAGTAAGATTTTGCACCAAGTTATACACTGGATCCAAAAGCACTGAACAGAACTCATCAGTCTTTGACGATACGCGTTTGGAAATTTCGATTTTGATTTAAGAACTGCAAGCATTATGTAACTTCTTTATTGATTTCTTTATTTATTATGTAACAGTAATCATCTTATTTACAATGCCTAATGAAAGCGCGGCGCGTATTCAATTATACATTAGATAGATTACTTTAAAAGTTCTTAAAATGTGTTATCTAATAGTAATAATAAAATAAAAATACACGAAAAAGTATTAAATAAATCTTATTTTTTAAATAATTCCCCTTTTAAATTCAGCTAAAGTTGTAACTATTTCTTACAGTCTTAAAGTCGGTACCAGCTAACTTAAACGTGAGTTCTTTAAATAAAATATTGTTTTATCAGGATACTGATTGTGTAGAGAAATAGTTAAAATTTTAGCCGAATTTAAATGGGGAATTATTTAGAAAGTAAGATCTATTTCATACTTTTTTGTGTATTTTTACTTTGGAAGTCGGTTTAATTTTTTGTTTATTTTAAATCACCTTTTGATCAAGCATGCCAACAGCTCTACTTAACCCTACAGTCTGTTTAAAAATTTGCAGGCCTTTCTATCTAAGAATGAATTCTGTACTTGCGTATGATTATAATGTAAGAATGACTGAACTCAATTATCAGATGATGAGATTGATGACAGGGAAGTGCTTATGAAAATTAACAGTAAAAGCCTAAAGCAAACTGACGACACAGTTGCTGAGCAAAAAACGGTAAAATTGGACAAAATTTGATCGACCTTTCCAACCTTGGCGCCGTTACACATAAACAATTCCATCCTCCGACCTCGAGAATCAATCACGCCGACAGGTGACAGGTTTATCAAGAAACAACAGGTGATAACAGTAAGAGTTATTTATCGAGATATCATTCGTAGGGAATGTGACTTGGCCGCAAAGTTTTAAATGTGACGTCATCCGGGAAAACACAGTTTGAATTATCAATATCGATACTGACAAACCAGTGTCAGTATCGATATTGATAATTCAGGACTGTTATCGGCAACTTCAAAACAGACGCTTATAAATAGATAACTCCCCACTCCGATTTCTGTGACGGTGGTCGGTTTCATTGAAACCAGGCCAGTTACGCAGGAGTAATGTTATAGTGCCCAAGTGTGTGTGCAGTACACAAGAGCACTCTCTCTTCCTTTTTTCTCATAATCAACTGGGACGGATGACCGACACGACTGGCGAGAGATCAGGCGCAGGTCCGACTTTTTACATGCCCATCCGACGCATGGATCATCTTTCTTGTCAGACAATCAGGTGATAAGCCTGCATTGTCCTAACCAAACTTGGAAACAGCATTTTTAGTTGTTCCAATGCGGGATCAAAACCACGCCCTCCGAGTCGAGAGCCTAACCACTAGACCACGGAGGCTGTTATTGAAATGGGTTGTAAAATGGTGTTATAAGATTCTGACAAATTAATGACACAGAAATTCTTTGAGTAAATGAGAAAATAGAAAAAAATTACTTGTTCCAAAAAATAATTTTTAGTTTTACTTCATAGCCAAGGTACTTAAAATTAAATTTCTTCATACTTACTTAGTTTATGACAGATTTTCACAAAATAGGATATAGGGTATACCTAGTTGTTAAGAAAATTTAAAGAGTAATGTTTGGATGTTAAAGAATACATACCTACCTATGTGATGTGACATATTTACGAAAGTTACTTTTTTATATAAAAATAGAGGGCGAACGAGCAAACGGATCACCTGATGAAAAGTGATTACCGTCGCTTATGTACACCCGCAACACCGGAGGAGTCGCAAATGCGTTGCCGGCTCTTGTCTTCTTGAAGGTTTGCAGGTCGTAATGGTCCGGAAATGCCGCTGGCGACAGTTCATTCCAAAGTTTAATTGTGCGCAGCAGACATTTCGGCAAGCCAAGAAGGCTGCCGCTCATCAAGGTGATGAGGATGATATTTTTGCCGCGTGGAACGGTGGCGAAAAGTTGCAACAGGTATAACTCCGAACATTCTTCAGATACAACCGACAGAGGATGCAGAGCGATGCTACATCTATATTCTATACATAATGCCAAGGGCCTATTTGAACAGTTTGGCTGTCGACAACTCGTGTCGCCCTTCGTTGGATGCGATCGAGAGGGATAAGCTGGTACTTTGGTGCCCCTGCCCAGGATGAGGTACTTGTAGTATGTTTTGCCCATTGGCTATATTATGTATATCTATGGGCATAAGATACACATAAGTCATATGACGTTTGATAAAAAATGTACAAAAATAAATATAATTAACCTACATTTTAATATTTACCAAATTATTTTTCGTCTACTAAATAAGGCGAAGGAAGTTCATATCAAATATTATTGTCATCGTATTTTGACTGTTACGGATATCTACATTATTTGTATTTACATACATAAACGAAACAAATAGAGTTCAAAGAAAACCAGTTTATTTTAACTTTATCCAGATTTATAATGTTTTGCTACTATGTATTTTGATAACGCAAAGTATCTTTCGAGTTAGCTCTTTTACAGTAATAATTTAGTCAATAAAAAAATAAGTAGTATATGTTGTACGTAAGTAGTATTAGTTGTATGTAAGTAAAGTAGTATTAATTAAAGTTGTAACTAAAAGAGAAAACCTAATTACTTTCGGATATTAAAAATAAAATTTAAGCAAGCTAATTTACTTACAATGTTTTGTACTCGAGAGTTACCCGAGAGCATTATTTGAAGAGGCTTTCCAAATCATATCCATCGCCAAATGATTATATGGAATATAAAAATAAGATTTTTATACATCGAGAAAAAATATTCGATGTGACGAGAAATGTTCACAGCCAGTTTCAAAGTTAGCTTAACTCGTATAATAGGATTTGAGCCTGCCGGGGCTTCATCGGGCCCGCGCCGTGACGTCACCCCCCTAGCAATTATTATGTGCTACTTACGCATTCTCATTATTTAGGGTTTATCAAATAAGTAGATACATATAAAAATATAGTGCACTTAATTGAATTAATTTAACGACCTAGTTTAAGTATATTTTTTCAGACATCGGTTTTCATATTTATGGAAGAATTCAAAGATACCTCGCGATGCCTGCGCCAAAGTCTCATGTTGAATAACACGGAGATGTGGGGTTAGCAGGAACAACTGGCAACTACGTATTCGTAAAATTATCGACAGTGAATTGTATGAAAATTATGACACCATACAATGACATTCGATATCGTTATGAATACGTAGTCGTCAGTTGTTGCTGCTTGGGCTACTGATCATGTCCACAGAGAGTGCTGAGAGATTAAGGTAACTCAGTAAGCAAAATTTAGCCTAGTTAATAGAATCAGGCGTTACTTTGCGGAAATCTATAGTAACCATTTAATTAATATTAAATCTAGCAATATCCCGCGAAAAAATACCCACACCTGCAAGCAAATGTGTGAGTGCACGCATAATCATGCGTAAAGCGCCTCCCTCCTCCCACACTTATGCGTACCTACACTCATACATTTGCTTGCAGGTTGTGGGTATTTTTCGCGATATATTGCTAGATCTAATATTAATTAAAATGCCAGTACTTGCTATTTTGGTAGCACAAGCTTAGAAAAGGCTTAACTTATCGTACCAAAATACACTGGCGGACACATAAGCTGCATCATAGTGCAAGAACACATTAAATCAAATTTTATTACGAAATATGCAAACTTTATACATCTATTGGTATCGGAAAATAAAAGCTGGTTTATAAACACAAAAGCAAAATCAAATTTAAATATGGTACTGTCACAAAAGAAAGAAAATATTCTATAGAAGAAATCTTGTCAATTTACTAAAGATTAACTCGTTGTCACGTTAATGTTGTGATTGATGGTTATTTTTTTTTGTTTTGTTACATGTTGAATTATCGTTACTAATTGATTAATTGCTAGTCTGTTTTCATTTTAAGCAAGTTTTTCTCTCACGAATATGGACGTATCGTCCGAAAAAGGCGCACAAATTGTTTCTCTAGTGCAGCAAGGCCTGCAAAAGGCAAACCAACGAACAATTGCTGTAGATTTAAATGTAAATCAGTATACGTTTTGCAAAATTGTCTGGAAGAAGGCAAGCTCGACTAAGATTTGCTCGTGAACACTTAAATTGGACTGAAGAGCAATGGGCTTCCGTATTATTGTATTATTCCGCACGGATGAGTGTAGGACTTGTTTGTACGGTGCTGATGATCGCAGACTAGTCTACCGTAGACGTGGAGAGCGATATGCTCAAAATTGTATTGAAGAGAGGGTTTCATTTGGAGGCGGGTCTTGTATGGTTTGGGGCGGTATATCGATGGATGCTCGAACTGAACTTGTGTTTATTGAGGCAGACACACATGGCCGTGGTTTAACATCACATCGCTATATAACGGAGATATTGGACCCTCATGTGGTACCTTTTAGCGGATTTATAGGCGAAAACTTCATTATGATGCAGGATAATGCTCGTCCGCACGCAGCGAGACAAGTTGAGCAATACTTTACTCAGGTTGTGATTCGTTCCATGGATTGGCCAGCACGTATTCCGGATCTCAATCCGATAGAACACGTGTGGAGCAACCTAAAAAGAGCTGTATTTACAAGAAATCCGGTCCCAACAACGGTTGCGGAGCTCAGAGTTGAATTGTCACAAGAATGGGACAATACTCCGCAAGATCTTTTAAAAACACTGATCAGGTCGATGCGAAACCGACTTTAATCAGTTATTAGGGCAAGAGGAGGTAATACACCTTATTAAAAACAAAAAAAACTTTTTCCTTTCTTAGTATTGTAAAATTTTCATAATAAAGCCGTTTTTGTTCTTTTAACTGTTTCATTCCAAAAAGCTGCAAAAGGAGTAATTTGATTATTTTAGTGAGAAAAGTTGACCTATATACACACGAATTGATTTTTTTATCAGATTAAGAACCAGTCATTCAACAAAAAAAAATAGTTTACACTTTCACTAATTATATTTCATTGAAACTTATCTTGCACTATGATGCAGTTTATGTGTCCGCCAGTGTAGCTCTCTCACTTTTATCAGCGACAGACTTTTATGTCATTGTTTTTAACATATTTTTTGATTTGATAAGTATCTTTATTCTTTTACAAGCTTGTATGATGGAAGAAAATTATAAGGAAACTTACTTGGTGTTACCATCACATGTTTGCTATTCAGGCCATATTAGTAAGTATATTTTAATTGCATATCGGAAATAATTACTATACGGAACCAATATACGTAAGCACAGGAAGGGCAACGCGCATACCTTAAATGATCCATCTGCGGGTACTTAACTGTATTTTATGGATTTCGTAACCAGGCTTCACCATTCTGCCTCGTGTACACAATCACAAGGAAAGAAAATGGACCAAATAAACGAATTAGACATTCAATAAAATTACAAAATCTAATTTTAAAAGCTCTGCATGAACTTTGTAATAAAACTTAAAATATGAATAAGGTTCTCGTTTTACATATTTTGCATTTCAAACATTTAATAATAATAACTTAGATTTTAAAAATATAGTAAACTAGCTTACGTCCGCGGCTCCGCTCGCGTAAATACATTATCCCACGAGAACACTGAACTTTTTCAGGATAAAAAGTAGCCTTTGTGTTATTCCGGAGCTTAAACTACTACCATACCAAAAATCTTCAAAATCCGATCAGTGGTTTTTGCGTGAAAGAGTAAAATCCGTCCTCACAAATTTTCACTAGGTATTAAGTAGTAAGATTTTACACAACCAAACGGGAAAGTCTCCAAAAATAAGTTTGGGTGCCATAAGGAAATGACCGTGAATTCTTGTTTACCGACATGCACAAATTTATGTGTGTTTACAGTGACCCTCCGGGGCGGGTCGGGAATCCTGATGTTGTAACAAGGCGGTCGAGGCTGTGTTTGTTTCCTCTGCTTAACATTCAGCCCGCGCCGCCGCCGCGCCGCGCCGACCCTTCTCGATATTACGTGGCTTGTATAACATGCAAATAAATACTTACCTAAAGTGTCATCTTAAAAATATTTTTGAAATACTTAAGTTTTGGCTGGTTAAAATTGCACAGGTTTCATGTTTCTCAAATTAAAAGTTCAATTTATATTATAATTTATAACGGACTAATCTTTTACTCGAATACAGCCAGTTACGAACAATGTTGAGTAAGTACTTACTAGGTACCGTTTGCATTTCCGGGAAAAACACGTAATGTCGTTTACACAAACGACATTACCAGAAAATTTGTCGTTTAAAAAACCGCCCAAGTGCGAGTCAGACTCGCGCACGAAGGGTTTCGTACCATTATACGATAATTTTACATGTTTACTTATTATTTCGATATTTTTGTACACCCTATTTAAAAAAAAATAAAAAAACAAATATAACTCCCCACACCGATTTCGGTGACGGTGGCTGGTTTCATTGAAACCAGGCCAGTTACGCAGGAGTAATTTTATAGTGCCCAAGTGTGTGCGCAGTACATAAGAGCACTCTCTCTTCCTTTACTCTCATAACCCAGGGGGACGGATGACCGACACGACTGGCGAGAGATCAGGCGCAGATCCGACTATTTACATGCCCATCCGGACGCATCATCATTCTTGTCAAACAATCAGTGATCAGCCTGCATTGTCCTAACCAAACTTGGAAACAACATGTTTTGTTGTTTCAATGCGGGAATCGAACCAACGACCTCCGAATCGAGAGCCAAGCTCTAACCACTAGACCACAAAGGCTGTTTTGTGATGCAAATGAAAAAAATTGAATATCTCGCCAACGGATATCTAAATCAAAAAATTGTCTGTGCAACCTCTCCATGTATTTAAAATACCCATCTCATGATATCCCACACTATAAGGTAGGAACGAGATAAAAAAATCATCCCCATTTTACGTGTAGGGAAGGCACCCCAAAAAGATATATTTATAGCACTTTGTTGTAGTAGTAAGTGCGTATATCCATGCAAATTTTCATCTTTCTAACACAAACCGTTAGACGTTGGGCCGAAGATGGAAGGACGGACGGACGGACGGACGTGACGAATACATTAGTGTTCCGAGACGTGAACTACGGAACCCTAAAAAGAAATATAGGTAGGTATACGGCAAGATTGTAAAATTACTACTTTGCATGTCTATGGAGTATGGAATAAAGGCCCATGTCGAAATCGATCTAAAAGGTCACAATTGGTGTGGTCCTGAATAGTAATAGGTAATATCATTTTATTCTATTGCCAAGGTGTTACGCTAACAGTTATGTATATTCCTCATTAAATACACGGGTTTCATTATTTCATCAAATGCACTGGGAACCTAGGCCCGCCCGACTACCCTTAAATTCTTACTGATAAATAATTATATAATAGGCTAGATTCATCTATCAAAATCAAATGATATACATTTGTTATTTATATAAACACACCGGCATATTTAGCGGAACACAAAAAAAAGGTCCATAATTAAAAAAATATGGTTTTATTTTAAAATCTACTTACTACACTTCTTTTGTTATTTAAAGTTTCATTTGTTTTACTTAAAATGAGATCACATTAAGAACAGATTTTGCGAGTAAAGGCTATTTGTGAAAAAATGGTACATTTTTTAACTTTTCATGTAACCGGGAAAAGTGAAAATTAATATTAAAATAACAATTAATTAAATTAGAAAAATGGTGAATAATATCGCGTATTTCCTCCACGTGCTCTTATTAAAGTTTCTACCCGTCTAGGCATACTGAGAATGATGTTATTGATGGTCTCCTAGTCTCCGCCATTCCTCAACTACGGCGCTTCGCAGTTCACCCACGTTGGCAGTAGCTGGAATTCTGGAAAAAAACTTTTCTTTTCAGCAAGTCCCAAACGTGCTCTATTGGGTTCATATCCGGTGATCTCGCCGGCCACTCCATAACAGTGATATTCATATCATTAAGATAAGCTTCAGTTACCCGAGCGGTATGCGGCCGAGCATTATCCTGCATAAAAACAAAATCGTCACCGATATATGGGGCAAACGGTACGACATTTTCTTCTAAAACTTCTGTGATATAGCGGTCTGCAGTCAGACTCTCTCTGTCAATCACTACCAAGTCGTTGCGAGTTCCCAAACAAATGCCCGCCCAAACCATTATTGATCCACCACCGTATGCAACTGTAGTTTCAAAATTTGTCTGAATGTATCGTTCTCCTTTGCGTCTGTATATTCTTTGCCTGCCGTCAATTTGATTTAAGAGAATTCTGCACTCATCACTAAACAATACATTACTCCATTGGACCGCGTTCCAAAGTCGATGTTCCTGAGCAAAAGTTAACCTGTTTCTACGATGATTTACCTCGAGCCTTGGAGCCTTTGCGGGCACAAATGAACCCAAACCAGCTTCTTCGAACCTTCTTCGTACCGTACGCTCACTGACGGTTACACCCCGCACTGCTTCTAACTCATGTCAAACGGGGGTTCCTACGTACACGAAGCCGAATGAAACGATCATCCCTACTCGAAGTGCGTCTTTTTCTACCTTGTCCTGCTCTTCTCACATAAGTACCGCTCTCCCTGTACCGTTGGATACTGCGATGGATCGTTGAAACTGGTCGACGAAGATCTCTGGATATCACTCTGTAGGTTTGACCATTTCTTCGCATTTCGAGTGCCCTGGCAATCTCCGTTGGGGCTAAGTCAGGCATAATTCAGTCCTCAACTCCAAAAAGATACGCGATTAAAAAAAAAACTAACAAAAAACAGTATTTCAATGAAATTTTAAATCAAACTCAGAAGGAAGAAATACTCGAAGTTCGCTCCAGATAAGGTGTATTTGAATAAAATTAAAACAATTGCATAAAATGTGATGTTCAGTTGTTTTCTTAATTTGAAAATATTTCTTTTTAAATTAAATGACGTATAAACCAGCCAGCAACCTTATATGATACTGATATTACCTTTATTTTATGTTCCGCTAAATATGCCGGTGTGTGTAGTTTCTATCATAAGAAATACGAATACAACACTATTTTGTTATATAAATATGCGATTTATTTATAATTTCGAAAATAAAACTGTAGTTTTATTATCTGTATGTCACGTGACCGAAAACACCAGCCGCCATATTTTTCATGTAAGTGACGTCATAAGAACATAATCAAATCGAATATACAACAGCGAAAGTTAAATCTAAAGTGCAAGCACTGCACTACACACGCACATATGACATTTATTTATTTCTGTTCTTATGACGTCACGATAATGGTGGCTGTCGTTTTGGAGCAAACATTTGTCGATAACATTTTTAATCATTTTTTCTTTACATAAAGAGATATTATTTCCAGGAAATAAAAATACTA
Organism: Phengaris alcon alcon; assembly: GCA_037179445.1. Classification (NCBI taxonomy): domain Eukaryota; kingdom Metazoa; phylum Arthropoda; class Insecta; order Lepidoptera; family Lycaenidae; genus Phengaris; species Phengaris alcon. The sequence goes on from JAYRCH010000029.1 coordinate 10,767,115, forward strand.
ATTGACTTTCGTATCGATACGAACATTTAAAAATATATTTGAATAAAATGTAGAATAGCCTATTATCACATTGTAGATTGTAGTATTAGTGTGTATAATGAACGTATGCAAAGGTACAAAAATTGTACTAACTTATTTTTATGTTATCAAATCATTAAACTTCTAAACTTTGTATCTCTGTTCATACTTAGTTTAGAGAAAAATGACTTTAAAAATTTTTGTTCGTTACGAACTAAAACCAAAAATCAAGATCGATACTTTATCAAAATGTAAGTTAAGTGAGTACAATTTTCCGCAAATTTAACACCTTAATATACCTAACAGTTGGACCACGGCACACACTACCTACATATTTTATGTATTTCCGCAAGCAGCAAGTGTCCGAAAACCTATGTGTATATTTGTATACTTGCGACTGTTTCTTAGCGGACTGAAAGTAGACTTACCGTAAGTAAATATAATCAATCGATCATATTGAGCTGTCTAGGTGGGTATTCAGATCGATAGGTCGTTTTCCTGTACCGTAACAGTTGCGATTTGCGGCATGGACCTATACAAGGCATGTGGTCGAACTTGAATTATGACGAGGCTTTAGGATCTAATCGATCCTATACTATGATGCATTTAAGGCTCTGTATAACGCCAGTGACCTTGAACGTCAAGTCCCATACTAATTTTGTAGGCGACAAGGGCGTATCGCGCCGACCGGAGAGGTTTGAAATCGAATAAAAAATCGCTAAAAGTATTTGAGACAAAATTAAGTTTTAACTTGAAAAAGGGTGGACAATATTTTTAAATCAATATTTAAATAAAATTTCAATTTATAAAAAGACAGTCCTCGGCTAAATATAATGTGTTCATGCTAAAACTGTTAATAATATTTTAAATCATATTTGTACATTTTTGAACACAATAAAGCATATATTCATTCATTCGTTCATTCATAATGCAGATTAACATACATTTTTTGGGATTATTCAATTCGACCATGACTGAGAAAAGTGGTTTCAAAGAACTCCTATTTTCAGTTCTATTTAGCGCACAACCCTTTAAATCTTGGCAATTAATAGTTAATCAAAGGTAAATATAAGGATGTAACTGGTAAAATAATTTGGTTGCAGCTTAGGTTTAGCAAGGTCCGATTACTTTGACAGGTCTTGCTTGTTATAATTGGGGATTTTGTTTAATTTATACTCACAAATATTGAGGTATTACTACATGATAAACGTAAAAAAATGTGTAGTTAGCAATTTATTATATCTAAAAAATACTAAAAGTTTCAATTATTTTTTTGCTAAATAAGTAAAAAAGACCTACATCATTAGCTCACTTTTTTTTATAGAGAGTATGAACATAAACGCACAATATTTCAGAGATACTTTCCTGCGGCCTCATGCGGCGGATATTTCATACACTTTTACCTAATAGTATCGTTACAGTGAGGTACGACTTTTGTATGGAGCGTTTTTACGAGTCTTTAAAATATTGATTTTTAGAATGTTTTCTCTGAGAAACAGTACACTAAAAAAATACTGTAAGTCGTACGATGGCATAATATGCATGCAGTTCTTTAAACAACGCCGGAATCCCCAAACAAATATCTAAATATAAGGACTCAGGAGTTATATTCAGTACTTTTGGATCCAGGGTATACCTTGCAAAATCTTACTTTTTGGTAGCATATGCTTAGGTTACTTCAGATATTACTACTATATTATTACTATCATAATTACTATATGTATCCATATAAATTTTGCGAGGTTCCCTCGATTCCTCATGGATCCTATCATCAGGTCACCACTTTCGTAAAAACGGAACCAACTTGGGATTATACCCTTAACTTCAAAAAAAAGAATTTTGAAAATTGGTCTACAGACGGCGGAATTAGCGTTGAGCATACAAAAAAAATATTATATGTATATATACAGCCGAATGCATAAACGCCTCCTTTTTTTGGAAGTCGGTTAAAAGTATAATAAATATAAACTAAAAAATATAGACTAAAAAGGGAAAAAATATTATTTATAAACAAAAAATTAAACCGACTTCCAAAGTAAAAATGCACAAAAAAAGTATGAAATAAATCTTATTTTCTGAATAGTATCCCCTTTTAAATTAGGCAATAATTTTAACTACTTCTCTACTGTCTTCGTTATTTTGAAGTCGGTACCAGCCAACCTAAATGTAAATTCTATAAAATTTATTTTATCGGTATATTGTTCGGGCTGGTACCGAACTAGAAATAATGAAGATTGAGTAGAGAAATAGTTAAAATTATTGCCTAATTTAAAAGGGGAAGTATTTAGAAAATAAGATTTATTTAATACTTTTTATGTGTATTTTTATACATGTAGTCATCATCCCCATACCACCCGTGCGAAGCCGGTTGCTATCCTACTAATATTATAAATGTGAAAGTTTTTGAGGATGGTTTGTTACTATTTCACGCGATAACTACTAAACGGATTTTGATGAAATTTGGTATAGTGGTAGTTAAAGCTCTGGATTAAAACATAGGCTACCTTTAATCGGGGAAAAGTACAGTATTCCCGCGGGATACTCGATAGTATATTTACGCGGGCGGAGCCGCGGGAAACAGCTAGTAAATTGGCTATAACTTCTAAGTATACCTATAGTAATATACTCTAGCTTATTTGGAGAAGCTAGCAAGAAACATTGAAATTATTCGAACGGCTGTTGTTTAATCTTATTGTTACCCGACAACGACAACAGGAAGGGTAATGATTTTAGCAGTCTATGTATGTATGTTAAATGTATATGTAATATTAGCAGTTTTATCAGAAGATAAATTTTTTTTTGTTGAAATTATTTTCTGTTATCATGCAAAGTTTATATTACCTAAAAAATTGTGTTTTTTTAACCCAACAAATATGTAGGTATTTTTATTATAAACCTTTATATAAGCTTTTATTCTTCCATTTACTACATCAGAAAATATTTCATAATATTTTTTTAAATTATTTTATTGATAAAATATCTACACAATATCCCTAGACCAGTGTTTCCCAAACATTGTTTTGCCATGACTTAGTAATTTTCACAAATTACCTTCGTTACCTACTTATTACTATAAACTCGAGCCCATTATATAAAATAATAAACATTTATCTATAATAAAAATGTTTTATTAATAATATTTTGGTATCGACTATTTAGTAACTGATTATGTACTGAATATGTGCGTATCGACGCATATTCGTGGATACGCACATAATCAGACGTCGCGCGTCGATAGTAGGTAGTGTTTTTAAAACATGACGGGAATGTTGCGACCCGATATTTTATTTTAATGGGCCGGTACCGGGTCGTTACCCGGCAAATGGGAAACGCTGCCCTTGAGTATATTAATGTGGGTATATAATTTGCGTAGCCGGGTTATATTTTTTATCTTTTGACAACATACAGTTTACATACCTACTTATGAAATATCACCCAATTGAAGTGAAACCTGTTTGTTTAGCAGCGTTGAGAGCGTATTATATTATACTCTGTACACGTCAACTTTTGTTATGCGAATCTATGCATTTTATATTATGTGATATCCACATAAGACGAACGTAACTAAAAGACAATGTGCTATAAATTAATCCATAAATAGAAAGTACTATGAAAATCGAGGCGTGATCCCCTATGGCCTATAATAATCGCAGTTTAGGTTGACCTTGTGGTGAGGTCGCATGAGGGTCGCGACGAGGCTGAGTATGAGGAACCCTTATTATTAGTATGCAACTATGCACACATTTCAGACATTCCACTTTTAAATTCAATAAGAAGAAGTTAAGATATAAGTTAATATATAACAATAAGATAGCATTAATACATCTACATTAATTTTATAAAGAGGAAAGATTTGTTTGTGTGCTTGTTTGCATTGAATAAGCTCCGAAAATACTGGACCGATTTTGATGAAATATGGCACTGATTTTCTTTGGTGCGCACGATGTTGCGGTCAATATCTAGTAAATTATGATTATTTGGTCAAAACAAGGTGAAAAGGTATTTCTAACCCAACCTGTGATATTTTTACCCTTACAGTGCCACTAATAAAACCTACGTGGTACGTCACTAAAGCGCTGAATTTATCAAAACGGCAGAAAGATCCGCTTGTTATTTGAAAACAATTAGAGAATAAATCTCCTTATCTTGTCGCTCATTAGAAGTTGTCACAGCCTCCACTGCCGTGCGGTGCGGCGTGCCCCAGGGAGCTGTAGCTGAACAGCAATCTTCTTGAGTATGCCAATGTTCCCGGTGTTCGTTAGCGGTAATAATTTGTTTAACAAATACATCAGCATTTCATCTAAAATGGTGAAACTGTAAAAAAGTGTTTCGTCGTAGTCACTACTCACAAAAATAGTCACCTTTTCAAAATACTTATTATGCATATTATGTCACCGTAAAATTGTAAATAGATTGTCATATAACTAGCGAATTAACTATTATAAAATGTCGTCAGATTGACATCACCTTGCGTTAGTAATATTTTGTAATGTACCTACTAATTTTTTTAAATTACATATCATATTAATTACATACTCATAATTTTGTGGTGCATTTTGTCATCCTTTTTAGGGTTCCGTAATACTCAAGGATCCCTTATAGTTTCGCTCTATCCGTCCATCTGTCTGTCTGTCCGCGCCTCTAGCGTCTGTAATTATGTATATAAATGGATAAAATTTGGTATAGTTAAAGACTGTGTATAGATCTCGGTTTTGGCATCATATAATAACAATAATTTTACAGTTTAGGGGCTTTCCATACATATGAAGTGGGGATGAAAAATATTTTTTCATTCTACCCCATCGTGTGGGGTATCTTTGAATAGATTTTTTAAAATAAGGATAAGGTTTCATACATGACTTTTTTACAAAATCAGCAATTTTTAAGTAATCGGCCTCCAAATTAATTTATAAGTTGGTATTTCTAAACAATGAGATTTGGAAAATCGCAATTTTTCATGCTGATAATTTATGCTAAATACTCTGTAGGATAATTATTTTGAACGAAATTGGACTTTTGAAGTAATTTGAAAAAAGCCTATTACGCTTTTATAGTTAGGGGACTCATTAGACATGTCCTGACATGCTCTTGGTTAGGCTTCTAAAAATTGGCAAGTGCCTTTTGCCTAGTACTCGTATTCAATTACAATAGACACCACTTCTGTCTTCTAACATGGTACTCAAACCATAATATGAAATATAAAATATCACACATTTAAAAACCTGTTTGGTTAATTTAAAGTGGCACAATTTTATTGTCATCTTATCTCGCCTCTCGTTCTCCTTGACCGAGGAGTAAGCGACAGTGAAATACTCGATTATTAAAAGTGAATAAATGCACCGAGATACTGCAACTTTGTATTGTTGCAATTGTGGGTACCTTCATATCCAATGATGATTTATAACTTAAAAAACCCATAAAAATCGAGGTCTATGCGAAGGAAAATCTTAGCGCTATAAGGTACATCAAATCTATACCTACATATTAATTTACCTATATGTATACCTATATATTATGTTTAGATCCAATATAACTAAACGTAAATCAAAAGACAATTTTTATTAGAACTGTTATAATACTACTATGTCAGTTACAAATTATATATAATACCGTGAGGTAAAGAAATACAATAACACATTAATTTGATCAAATTAATTTTTTTTTTGGTCAGGTGAATAAATTGTTAGTGTAAATTTACATTAAATTGGATCTGAAGCTTAGGTGTTTTCAAATTTTTACTATTTTGAAGCAGTTTCTAATCATATTTTTATATACAGAAGATAAATTGTTAGTTAAGTAAATATTATGAAATACCTTTACATTATTTAATATTATGGTATTGTTAGGTATATTCTATGTTCTAGACATAGTACCTATATTATATTTTTATTACCTAAACACAAATTGTCGCCGCTTATTTTTACACATTTATAATCTAACTGATTATTATCATTCAATGAGTTTTTTTGATATTTTTTCTGCCTCTACCCAACTCACACAAAACGTCATCTGGCGTAAGTGGTATCAAAAACGATCAATAAGAATTCGATCATTTTTCTGTTACCAGGCGGCGCTTGGTAGCCCGACGGTCCTTTTCGTGTCAAAAAGCTGTCAGATGTCACGAATTTAAAAACCCTCATTAGGTAGCATTACAGAACCTACCTGCCTACTTGCAACAAGTAGCTTCTACTATGCTAGCTACGCCACGGGTAAAAGTACTTTATAAGCTTCGCATCTAATGCTGATCAGTGATCATACACGCTACGGTCCACTGGAGAGGTCCACCTGTGCAGGTATGCCTACGCAGGTAGACCGCAACGTGTGTTGGATTAGATAAGAGCGCCACGCCGGCGCGCCGCCGACGCTAATTTTAGTCAGTTACTATGAGTATTCGTATTACCCAAGTCTTATAGACCCTTAAAAGCCTTACTTCTTTCATGCCTTAAACGATGTAGTTAACCTCTACATAAGGGTCGCCTATCTATAGATGTGGTTAGCCTCTACATAAGGGACGCCTATCTCATCAAAAGGGTTCTGCATAAACGACAACATGCCTACCAGAAAGGCAGATCTACTGAAACGGCGCCATTGAGGATAAGGAGTTTGCGCTATGCGCCTTTTTATATATTGAAAGCACGTTCGACAACACTTCAACCTGCTCTATTACGGATAGCCGGGCTTCAAGAAATATAGATCCAACTACATAGAGTGGATCAAAATCACACATAACAACAGAGTAGCATCATCAACTATCATGAGCTTGATGCTTAGGAGCAGGCTGACCCAAGGATGCCCTGTCGCTGCTGGAATGGTCCCTGGTAGTGAATGGGATTCTAAAAGAACTGAACGATACATAGATAGAAGAATAGAAGGTTCTATGCTCAAGGATACGCTGACGACGACGACCGACTGACGAAGCGATACAAGTGGTGGGCAAATGCGCATTAGTAGTCGCTGGGCAAATGCAATCAGCACTGCAGAGAGTCGTTGAAAATTGGTGCAAAAGGTCAAGCTTGTACTTGTGCAAGCTTGACCTGAGGTCAAGTCTTGGTACCTAACACCAAAAAGAGGAAGTTGGAGGGACTAAAACCTCCAACACTCTTCGGGAAAACTACCACATTTATAGGCGATGTTTGTATCTTGACTGACTCAAAAATAGTTGAAGATATTTGTATCTTGACGGCGGACGGCAGGTAGGACGAAATGGGCTTCCATCCTACTTGGACAGCTGCAACAGTCTCTTCTTGAGACACATGATATCGCCATGCCCTCAGACGCCATGATCAAGATGATCAAGGTGCATAGCTTCTAGAAGCTATACCAGGTTTTCATACCTTCTAGGGAGGACTGGGATCGAAAGGTCCCAATTAATGTTCATCCCAATGACACAATTTGGTTTATAGACTGGTCTAGGAAATACAATCGGACGGGCGCTGGATTCTACGGAGTCATACTACCTTCAGGCAGATATGCTTGTTTGGGAGATTTTGCTCCGTGTTTCAGGCTGAGACCTTCACTATTATTGGTTGTTCACTAGAGAGCCTAAGTAGTCAGTTATAAAAATAATGTGGACTTACTAAATAAATAATGTGAGTTTGAAAAACGAAAATAGAAAAAAATTACAGTTAGTACGCGATCTGGAATCAAAGCACAGTTACTGCTGGAACTATTTTGGAATTGTATAATTACGTTCTCTTTGTCATCACTACAAAAAAGTGGCATAAATTGTATTGCAAAGAAATTGTGTGTAACCCAATAAATAAAATTATTTTTATAGCAATGAAGTACACGTTTTTTTTTACTACCAAGTACAAACTAAAAAAACCCTTTGGAGGTCACGCCGCTGACGACGCCGCCGCCGCCCACTCCAAAAAGTCGTCGCGCCGCCGCCGACGTATCATCCATCGGCGCTCATATCTAGTTGGAATAGACCTGCTTAGTTTTTTAACCTATGCAGTGTGCGTGCACTTCGGTCGTCTGTGCAGTTCGCGCCTAATAAAGGCCAAAAATGCCACCGCGTCATTATGTTCAATCGATATCAGATCGAAAAACGAAATTAAGATAGCACCGGTACACCGGTCCCCATACACGCTACCGACGTTCGGCTGACATATTGTGCAGGCAAACCTGTACAGGTAACCTCTCCCGTAGACCGTAACATGTATGGCTTACTCAAAAGTGAAATGCTACCTCAGACCTAACTGAATAGTTTGAGGTAGCAAGTATTTGGAAGTTCCTACTTTCCTCCGCCGAAAAGAGGAAGCTGCGTTTCGCGAAAAGTTGCTTGACTTACGTTATGTCCAACGGCAGCGGAGATCAACCGGTCCGTCAGATAACATGAGCGATCGCCTTATCGTTATCTCGCGGGGAAGGAATCTTCGCTAGGAGCCGACTGCCCAGGCGCATTCGCTTAGAAGCCGCAGCGGGCACCACGCGAACTCCTTGAGGCGCAGCTAGTGTATGGTGACGATGCTACACCGGTATTAGTGATTGATCGGACTTTAGTGCAGTGTACACGAATTTAAAAATGGGTGAGTTTGTGAAGAAAAATAATTTAATTACTATTCTAATTAGTCAAATTTTGGTAATAGGAAATTAGGTTATTTAACTATATAATTGTTGTGCTTGTATGCATTGAATGTATATAATATGGCACAAAGCATATAATAAAGCTGGATTCTCAGGTTAGACATAATATCGTTTATGAACCAAAAAAATAATGCCGATTAATTCACTATTATCCGGGATCTGTAACACAGGTAAACCCTAGCACAGACACCAGTCTCCAATCACAATATGTTGTTGCATAAGAAACCTGTATGATTTGATTATAATGTACCGTTGTTTGAGAGAGAAAAAAACAAATTTGAATTACATATAGGTATTCTAATTAGACCTAACTATGTACCAAAGTTTCGGACTGTAAAAATAGCTAGTACCTTCTTACGGGAAGCCTGATAACAAGAAACTGTGGCTTTGTAAAGGTTGTTTAAACGTAACGATTTGAATTTGATTTTTCGCCGCGGATCTATGGTCGGCACTACCCAAGGTATGATACACAATGATTTTACTTTAATTTACAATTTAATTAAAACTATTATATATGTATAATGATATCAAAGTGACATACTTTCATTGACATTAATTGTGTGACTGCATGTCGTCATTTTAATAGAAATTATTCAAATAAACGAGAACACTCTACTGCTTATGTATTAGATTCCCTGACAGTACATTAAACCACTCAGGTACTTTAACCTAGGAAAGATTCTCGTAGGTATTAGATATATTTAAATTTTTCAATAGATAATGATTTATAGACATTTAAATTTAACTAATATTATTTAACCTGTCAAGTTAAAAATGATTGCTTTTAAAACAAAATAACCATGATTCTGCGTCTTTTCTTCCGACGTATTTCACAATTTTCACGGCTGTCAGTGATTGACGTCGCAAATCTTTTGACATTCAGCGGAAATTCTGCAGTCTCCAAATAATGAAGTCAGTCGGCATGAGAAATGACTTTAAATTCTGACCGGAACTCATTGTTTGTTATTGGTCAATTTGTTGATACTTTTATTCGCAGTCATACGCAGTTAATAACGGAGATTATTTTCATAATTTGAATAATTATTTTCATCTTCTGATGTCTTTATTCCGTTAAAAACTTTTTCATTAACTAAGTTATCTTTGGGAATATTATTTATTCCAATTTTTAGATAATTTATTTATTGTATCTTATACTTAACGGAGAACGTTGCAACTTTATATTATTCATTTAATTTCACGCGTCATAATTTCCTTTATTTTATTTTCTTATTTAAAAATAAGGTTGTTTAATTAAACTAACTGTAATAATATGGAAAAAAACTTTTTTGTTATTTGCCTTTTAGGGATTTATCAAAAAATATAAAAAAAGGGTAGCTCTCTTGTATAGGAACGAAGCGGAGGATTCAGGACATCCAAAAACATACTCATCTCACACTCGAAAAATTAACTCTATAATTTAACTCTATAGGTACATTTCTTAGACAGCATGCTCGATGTAAAGCCATTAGAATTTAGTCTTTAGAACTTAGCAATTATTTATTATTAGTCTTTCCGAAATGAAACCGCGTAGCCTTTTGGCTACGGTCTACGCGCACGTACTACGATTATTACCCTCCGACCTGGGCGCCAATTCTCGTACTTCGAATCTCGGTTCGATTAACACGCTCATTCATTCGCATAGGCGGCAAATCATGCGCGCGTGAGCGGGACAGACTATTAACCGAACCTAGTTTCGAGGTACGAGAATTGGGCCCCTGACGCCAAAAGTGTAGTCGAACGACTAATTCCTGTTAGAAAAAGTCTAGTCTAGTCTAGTTAGAAAAAGTGTATTTTTAGCGTCTACAATTTGTATGACTATTATAAAATATTTACTTAATTACAATCTTATTTGCTACTTACTACTTCGTTTAGGACCTGTTTCACAATCGCCTAATAAGTGACAAATAGCTAATCCGGAAGTTTTGTCTCTATCGCTCTATACAGAGCGATACTTTATAAAGTAAGCAGCGACTAAACTTCCGGATAAGATACACTCGTCATTTATTAGGCGATTTTGAAACAGGTGTAAACTAAATGAAGTAGTAAGTAGCAAATAAGATTGTAATTAAATAATATTTTATATTAATCATACAAATTGTAGACGCTAAAAATACACTTTTTAGAATGTTGCTTTGCGGTCTTAACATATTAACTTATAATTTCATGCAAAATTATGTTATTTATGAAAACTGCCTTCACTGCTTATAAAAACTTACAATACTTTACTTTTATAGTAAGGTAGATATGGGTAAGGTTGAATCGCCGAATTGTGCATTATGTGGAACACCTGAACATGCGCAATATGTATTGATGGCGTGTGGTCGGGGTGAGTCTCAACGTAGTAGACTCGGTCTTGATGTTTCAAGAAATGTAAGAGTATTTACATACTCTTACATTTCTTGAAGTTTCTTTAGTTTTCTGACCTCACCTAATTCAAGGGAAGCCCGAATTTTATTAGAAATATATTCATAATTAGTTGCTAATAGTGGTTAAGTGTATAATACCTGATTATATTTGTTTTGTAAGTCTCATAGGGGTGGCATAGTCGGTCACCGACAAAACTCCTGAATTATAAAGAATAAAAAAAGAATAAAAGTATGGTAGCGAAGTTTTTGCAACATTTGTAAAAATGTATTTCAAGTGTTTTCGGGTTTAAGATAAAACAGTCAATCATTCATATCACTTGAGATAATATTGGAGCTGAGTGAAAGAACGGTAAAATTGTTAGATAATATTATTATTATGATTTGACTGTAGTGTACCTATATTGGTATGGTAAAATAGGAAGTTCAATAAACAGTACTACTTCGATCGCAGCTAGCAACAAAACCTACACACAATCTAAAACTATACCAAATTTTATCTATTTATGTTCATAACTCGTTAATAATTACGAAAATTAGAAGAGTGGACAGACAGACAGACGGACGGACAGAGCGAAACTTAAAGGGTTCCTTGTTGTACTACGGAACCCCAATGATTGACATGATTGACACTAATGACGGTTACAAGTACTGGCGCTGCTTTTGCAGGCTGGATGGTCAGGATGGCCTTTTAGAATCATCCAATTTAAATAAGCCTAGTTTTTACTTATCACACCCTATGTGTACCTACATGAACTAGAATTTTGAGGATCAGGCCTTGACTGATTTACAATGCCAACCACTGACCCTGCCGCAGTCAGTTGTCACTTATATATCAGGCAATGTATACTGTACATGATAAAAATGTCGTTTTGTTTATTCGAGAGTGCGATAAAACCCTCACATGAAAACCATGCTAGTAAACAAAGCTACCGCCTCACTGATAAGATAAAATGACAATAAATAGATTTAGTTCAATTTATATAAGTGTTCATATTTCACTATGTTATAAATAAATAAAACGAATAAAGCTGCACTTGATCTAATTCTCTTTAAATGTAAACAAACAAGTGGGTAATTATTATAATTTTTCATTTCGTTTTTTTTATTATTATTTTGCTAGGAAATCGTAGGCATAGTGAAGAAATACATACATTTTCTTTGGTAAAAACCTTATGGCCTGTATCACAATCTACCGACTTTCACAATCTATGTTTTCTAATTAAGCTATCGGACACTTATTAGAATATTGTGAAACAGGCCCTTGATTATTATATTATAAAACTTTTTTTATTAACTTATAGCTTTTTTACCAAAAAACTATAACTATACGTTATAAAAGAACAATACATTTTGCCAGCGGTAGCTTATGTTATAGTCCTTAGGGAGGAAATTATGTGAAGCTAGACTACTACGATTAATAGGTAAACTCTGAAAACCGCTATAGATATGCATGCAGCTGCAAGCCCTTTTTTATATGATATGTGCGGATATGTGGGACTCCCGGTTTACCCGACTAAAACCATACCTGCGAATTGCAAGAATTGAAAGGGAGTGTCCCGGATCTGTCACGACAACACACGACACTCCCCACGACAGGCCGGTCGTCCTCATGAGGGACCGGACTTCCAACTAGAATAAACATAACTGTTTTATTCGTAAAGTATCGTAAATAAGTAGGTGATATTATTAATAAAGATAAACAAAGGCCCCATACATTTTAGCTAAAGGTAAGACCGCACTAGACGGCAGCTGAGCGACGCGACGCGTCCCTACTAGTAATACTGCAATGGAGTACCGCGGTGCGTGTTACGCTGCCGCGTAGTGCGTATGAATATCTCATTCGTCTTCTTTTTTATATATAAAAAAAATGGATTGCAATTCCAATGTCTCGCTAGAACTCGAGAACAGCCACACCGATTTGGATTTTGGTCTTGAAATTATTGTGGTAGTTCAGGGAAGGTTTAAACGGCGAGAGATATTGGAACAACTGCGGGGAAAATACGATCCGATACTCATACTTACTGTTCACTGTGTTCAATTTATCACTTGATTGTCAAATTTTTATAGGTGCGTACAGTTTACCTGTTTGGTTATTTATTTATTCCAGTTCGTAGTTAAGACAGAACAACCTGTGTCGGGACACTAGTAGATATAAATTAGAACAATATTTAGTTAATGTCTTACCTGACAATCAGCTATCTTCTCGGTTAAAATTAGGGTGTTTTTTAATTTTTATAGGCATATAGATATTAGTAGATTATCTGTGCAATTAGATGATGTTAATACCTACGTATCAGTGGCTAAGGGTGGTTTTACTTCAGAGGGAAGCCCTAGTCGCTAGACGTGAGTTGTGCAAGTTTTTTGAAAGAAAATTTAGAACCATATTATGTATAATGCTCAAGCGTGTAGAGTTGTGTTATGTCCGAGAGAAATTGTAAATACTTATGTATCTATTCTTAAGTTTACACCTACGGTTCCTATTCCTATAGTTATATATACCGTATTCTTATACCTACAATTAGATATATTTCAAAATACAAAATAGGTACTTAAAAATAAAACGTTTTTCTGTGTATTAATTCACTATTGTAAGATAATCATAATATTAAAATACTTCCACGGTACTATCGCCTATTAAATAATAATATATAATATTATGATCGTCTATTATTATGATAACTACAAATTACAATTGATAGTGGAAAGTTGGATACGTACCTAACGTATCCAACTTTCCGCTTACCGTAAAAGTCAATTTATTCAAATGATTTATCACCAACAATAAACACAACACAAGTAGTCTCACATTCAATATTCACATATAAGTACATAAACACGTATTAGTTTAAACTTTAAGACGAATTATTTTTATCACTTCTCACTGCTCAACATAATTTCAAAAATAATAGTAGAATAATAATTATTTATTTACGTTTACGTTATTTATTTAATTATTATTAACGTAATGTAATAACATAATTTTTCATTCAAGGACGCGACGGCTGAGGTACCGCCGGCTACTTTCAAAAATTCATTCGTCTCATGATGCACGTGATATTATTTAATAACGACTCCTCATTGGTAAAAGCTACAAAATAGTGGGTTCGTGCCACAGAAAACTAGCCCTTAATTACTTCGAACTGTCATCGGACAAATCATATTGATAATATTGTTCTTTAGTTGGCCAGCCGGCTATTAAAAACAAGTTAGAATTTCAACTTTAATTCTAACGAGATAAGATTCCTATGATCTCCCACCATAACTCCGAATATATCGGGTTTTAAAGAGATTCCAATATTCGTGTCAAAGTTGCAACGTGAAGCGCATAGATATCGCTTGAGTCGGTCTACATCGCGCTATCGCTTGTCCGACCTGACTTGTATAAGTTTTGGCTGGAGGTCTTTATAAGGTTCAGCAGGAGAGATCCGCGTCTCCCCTGTCAAAAAAATAGCTTCTAATCCGTAGCTGTCCCCAATATCCGGTTTGAACATCACCCGGGTGATGTTAGGGAGGGTCAAACCCTCCCATCGTCTACCACCAAACAAACTAGCCACCAGGCTAGTTATAGTCCGACTTAGCTACAGCGGTCTTAACCCGACCCTTAGCATAGACCCGTTCGAAAAAAAAAAAAAAAAAAACTTTATAAGGTTAACGACTACCCAAATGGCCGTCACCAGGCCGACCAAGCTAAGACGGCTAAAAGCCTTTAGCGTAAACCCTTTCGAAAAAAACAACTTTGAGGTAATCTGTAAGAGAATGTGATAAGAATGAAGTTCTTTAGACCCTTCGCAACTACTACCTATCTAAGTATTATTTTTATAAATGTAGTCATAATTACAAAATTAAGTAATAGTTATTAGTTATTAGCCTTTACATCTCTATGTACATATTATAATAAATTTGTAACTGGTTACTGTCTGTACATGGAAGATAAATAAAGAAAACTAGTACAGGGGGCTTTATGAACGGTATAGAACCTAAAAACAATGTTTTTTTAGAATTTTTGTCTGTACGTTTGTACGCGCTAATCTCAGAATTGGAAAGAACGGATTTTGACGAAATTTGGTATGGTAGTAGTTTAGACTCTGGATTAACACATTGCGCAAAAATGTACGATTCACGCAATATTTGTTTTTGCGCATACGAAGTCAACCACTTAACTGATGCGGTTGCGATGAAATGAATACGGTTTTCACTAATGCGTTTTGGTTTGCTCTACTAAAAAATATAAAAGATAACTGATCAGTTGAACTTTTTTTTTTACTAACATTTTTCTATTCAAGATATTTTCGAAATCATTAAAACACGACGACGAACATATCGTATGAATGTTCGTTACTCTTTCACGTAAGAACAGCTGAACGGATTTTAATGAATTTTGATATGATAGCAGTTTAGTCTCTGGATTAACACATACTTTTTATCGCAGGAAAAAGTACGGTTCTCCCAAAATTTCTTTTTTGCGTACGAAGTCGCGGCTAACATCTGAACTATAGGTACTTACTGATATTATGAAGAGGCAAAGCTAATATTATAAAGAGGTAAAGTTTGTTTCTTTGTGAGTTTGTGACATACCGAGATTGTAAAGGGTAATCTCTGGATCTACTTCAATATATTTTTAAAATTATTTTACCAATGGAAAGCTACATTATTTATGAGTGCCATAGGCTATATATTAACCCGAAAAATGATAAGCCTTTTCCGTGGTAGTTGGATTACCAAATAAATGGAAAAAAATACGAGCGAACGAAATCGTTTTTGAGAAACGATGAGAGATGAGAGATGAATTCAATAGAGTTCTAGAGAAAAGTTTTAGAGTTTGAAAGTGCCTGCAAAAAATATGAATGGCATTTTCCCGCGGCTTCGCCCGCGTGAAATTGGGTTTTAAATCTTTATAATAATTTAATACATTTATCCCCTATTTTACTTTCTTAGGGGTTGAACATTAAAAAACTTAAATATGAAACTCATTATTTTATCGTACTCAATTCATACGAAATTTCATGCGAATATGTCCATGGAATAAAAAAATCATACAAACTGGGGGGTTTAATTTTGAAAAATCCTTCCTTAGTGGATGATTTCGTCAAATTAGAAATATGGCACACTTTTTGAAAGGTTAAATATAGTCTCTAGACTCTGGACTTAAGGTCATGCTTGGCGTTTATGGCATTAACTAGCGTGGGCGGGCCAATACTTACACTTTCCACTTTTCTCTAAAATTTATTATAAATTTAAGTTCCACGCTGAGTCTGTATGTTCGCGATAATCTCAAAACCTACTGAAAGGATTTTCATGCAGTTTACATTTACTAACAGAGTGGTTCTTTAGGAAGGTTTAAGTCAATAATAATTAGTTAAGGTTTTGTCGAAATTGTTTGATTTATGACGATAATTGTTGAAGGTGTTGAAAAATCAAGCCGTTTGGGACTCGGGGAGATTTTATCGAAAATGCTGCCTAATCTAACCCGTTGGAGATCATTTATAACAAAAAAAAGGTATGGTAGGATAGTTCCCCTTCTAAAGGTCTACAAAAAAGTTCGCGACGGCATATAATATTATGTCTATCTTTTAAGGATAGGTAGTATACTATACCTATCCATTCTTATTTTTTTTTAAATCACAATATAGGTATAATGTGGTATTTTCAAAAGCTATTTAGACGGATACAATATTAATCCTTATCTAGGGCATATATATTTTACTCTGTGATATATTGCAAGTATATTTGCTATAGAAGTTTTTAGTTTTGAACACTCTCTCACGCGGGCGAAGCTGCGGGCAAAAGCTATATGCATAATAATATATTATATAATAATATTATTATTGACTCAGAGTATCAAGTACGTACCTAAAACACTTATGAATTTTATAATATTCTAAAACATGTAATAGGAAAATTGGGAGTGTTTTCATAAGTGGGTACTCTAATAAGTGCCTGGCTTTTTCTTTTGAGGCTCAGTAGATAGCATGCCGACTGCCACTTGACTCTTGAGCTATTAATGGTAAGTAAACGCCGATATTTTCCGCAAAGCAGTTTATGCGCGTATCTCATTTTCAACTACTTATTTATGGTAAATATTTATCTACCTATCTTCTTTTAGACAATTTATTTCTAATTATTTTCATTCAACACAGTGCTGTGGTATGTTTTTAAGGTTTAATCAAATGTGGGTAGTTAGAAATTAGTTCACTGCATTAAATATTTTTATATCCGTATGAGGGTAGTTTGATAAATTTACTTTACTTTCCATATCTGTCATATTTTTAAAAATACAATCACATTACCATAACTGTGTTTGGCGAGATATTTTAGGTGTTTTCTATGGAATTACATAAGAAAACAATAATTTAGAAAATGGAAGATCAAGGACACCTTACAGTTACGAGAACGCTGCGGCCAGTTTTATCAGTTAAGTTGTGTGTAACATTTTTGCATCAGACAAAATAAAAAAAAACTCTAAGCCCAATTAAATAAAAAGCATCATATCAAACACCAAAACTTACAATATTGACTTGAGTTTATTCGAATTTTAGCTTGCTAGATGCTCAAAATGTAAGTATGGTATTGACGTATCGCGCGCTACGTCACTTAGCGAATTTTAAGTCAATATATTATTAGCAGTCGGTGTTGGTCAATCCCATATTATATTTTGAATAGCTGGTGCCCGCTACTTTGTTTGCGTAAAAGTAACGGAAACGGAACCTTATTTTTTAAAAGGAACCCTAAGTTATAATAGCCTATGTTATGCCTTACAACATCAGATAGCTGATGTTGTAAGGCCAGTGAAAGTCCCGTGAAATTTTTTCCAGCCGTTGCAAAAATTAGTCAGTACAAACAGACAGACAGAAGGCAGACAAAAATTAAAAAAAAAAATTTTTTGATTTTAAGTACCGTATCAATACTACGCACTACGCTTAGTTCGCTACTACTCCGTACTTTCATATGCATTATGTGAAAAGCAGTTAATTTATTTATAATTACAAACAGACACTTAAATATTATTTATGTATATAGATTTCGAAGGTCGTCATTGTAATAATTAATGATGGCATGTTGGCTAATCTCAATAATGATAATATCTGATATAATTTATTTTCTTTTCATCATCGACCATTAATGGGTTTATATACTATTTGGAACTGTAATAGTCGATGTCCTCAATGTAAGCCTAGCTCAGTAATAATTATTTCCTTTTTATGGTTATATAATTATTATAGTAAGTACTTATGTGATTTCTGAAAAAAATTGGAAATTTTTAAGGAACTGAAAGTTACTGTGAACGCTCACAGCTTGAACACAGGATTTTTTGATAGATAATTATCCTTGGATTTTATGTATGCGTATAAAAGCGGAGTAGGTTGATAGTGTAACCTACTGCGCTTTTGATGTGAATATATTTGAAAATGAAATCTAAAAAAGATGTAGTTACCTTCAGGTACGTAATTATCTAATGTCTTTTTTCTCCTAATGTCTTTTTTCTCTCTTACAGGTCTAGACTTCTTAGAACATGGAGCGGACTTTGAAGCCGCCATCTCCGCTACCGGTAAGTTCTTTTAAAGTGCAAATTAAGTATTGCAATTTTAATTTTCAAACAAATTCATCTTTATATCATTTTATACTTTTTCGTTGCGACTCCGTAAATTGTACCAATTTTGCCCACAACAAATGTAAACAATAAACATTATCATAAAAATATATTATGTACCTTAGAACAGGACTTCTTGAACATTTTATCCACGAACCCCTGCTAAAGTTTCCTGTCTAGTTGCCCAAAAATCTATCAAGCCTACCTGCCAGTCATCAAGCCGCTATTACATATATTTTGTCGCGAGCCCCTACCGTCGAATGGCGAACCCTAGGACGTAGGTGTTCGCATACCTCACTTTGAGAAACCCTGTCTTAGTAGGTACAATAATATTGTACAATAATATTGTACCTACTAAGTCATAGGGTTTGTACTGACTACAAAATATAGTAAGTAGGTAATTCATATGCAGAGTTACCTAACTTTACTCTTCTCCTCAGGTTTCGGGCGATTCCACTTCTGCCTGCTGGCGGTGACGGGGCTGATCTACGCCAACACAGCCATCGGCATCACCATCGTGTCGTTCGTGCTGCCGGCCGCCACATGCGACTTCCGCATGACCTCGTCCGACAAGGGCTGGCTGACGGCTGCCCCTATGTTAGGTCAGTACTATGTTTCTTCATAAAACTTCAGTATGCTATAGCAATTACGAGTACATAAACAGAAGGTTTGAGACCAATGAAGACAACTTATAATTAGACAAATACAACCATATCATAACAAAATGTAGGTATGATATTGCCGTATCTAGTGTGTATCTAGTAGTTACGTATGTAACTACGTCACTTAGCGAACGTTATGTTAATCCCATTCCCATATTATATTTTCAATTTCGAAGGTCGTCATTGTAATTTGCCATGCTGGCTGTAATTTGCCCTCTGGTAACATTTCTATTTTTTTTCGTCATCGACCATTAATGGGTTTATACTATTAATCCTCCATTAGGCCGGTTTACTGCGAACTGCGATTAAAACGTGATTACTTTTGCACTTACCTTTAAGTTAAAAATGTAACAAAGCAGAGGATACCTAATATTTAGTTTTATTATGTAGGTACCTAAACAAAGTAAAAAATGATTTTCAGGTATGGTTATCGGTTCATACTTCTGGGGTTGCCTGGCTGATACAAAGGGAAGAAAAGTTGTGTTGGTGTCTACACTACTTATCGATGGATTTGTCGGAATTCTTTCATCGTTCGTGCAAATTCTACCAATTTTCATGGCGTGCAGATTCATAAACGGATTCTCGTGAGTATCATAATATCTACTCATAGTTCATACCCAACTACCTATCCTGTTACTATAAATCTTCGTAGTAACTGTAGAGAACTACGACGTCTTTGTTTTTGCATATCCATCTTACGCTTGAGTGGTGATAATAATAATACAGCAACAATTCTTATATTCTCCTTTATTGGTGCTTATGAGAGATGCTTAACACAGATACGTATTACATATGAGATATGCCTAACACAGATACCTCTACACTATATATATAGCCTTTTGGCTAACTCAAATAAACTAACTAGATAGGCTGTGCTTGTGACATCTGTCAATATGACATTAACATTTCTACTTCATAATACTGTTGACATTATGCAACAGTAACAAGGCAGGTAGTTGGGTTAGGTTAGGTTCCACATACCCCGGCCGACGTCCCCAGTCCGCCGGGGATCCACAATGGATTTCCTCAAGTAATAATAAAAATTAGGTTACGTGAACCTAACCTAACCCAACACAAAAAATATGCAGTTCACGTATGATGTAAGTAATTGAATAAAATACTGTTTAATATTTTTAGCGTCGCTGGTGCCATGGGCATCTGCTTCCCATACTTAGGTGAATTCCAACAGACCAAGTACAGAGAGAAAATCCTCTGCTGGATGGAAATGTTTTGGACTCTGGGAGTCATCTTATTGCCACGTAAGTACTTAGATTTTAAATGAATGAGATTTGGGAAAACACTAGTTAGCAATCCAGAAAATATCTGTATCTACGAGGGCTGCACTAAAAGTATCGGGAATAGAATATTTCCACTGTTCCTGTCATATTAAAATCTTTTTAATTTAAAACTCCTTGGTTTTAAAAATCGAATACCGTTTATTTATTTAAAAAAAGATTCTCGGTCTTGTCACAAGGTCTTGTCAAACTTGTTTAGTCGTTGAGAAAATGGAATTGACTCGAGAAAATTCTAGAGCGATGATTTATTATGACTTTCGAAGTGGTTTAACACAAAAACAGTGTGTTGACCGGATGATTTCTGCATTTGGTGATGAAACCCCATCCAAAACCACAATTTATCGCTGGTTTGCTGAATTTCAACGTGGACGTGTCAAGCTCAGTGATGATCCCCGTCAAGGTCGTCCAAAAACTGCAGTCACCCAAGAATACGTTGATGCTGTGCGTGAGCTGATTGAGGAAGATCGACATGTGACATACCGCGAAATTCAGGCAACTTTAGACATTGGCATGAGTCAAATACAAATAATCTTGCATGAACAATTAGGTGTAAAAAAGTTGTTTTCCCGATGGATACCGCATTTGCTCTGTGAAGAGCAAAAAACGGCTCGCGTTACTTGGTGCGTCAGAACTCTCGAAAGATTCCACGCAGGATCCTCAAATGCTGTATACAACATCGTATCAGGTGACGAATCCTGGATATACGCGTACGATCCCGAAACAAAAAACCAGTCACGAGTTTGGGTGTTCGAAAATAAGTTAAAGCCAACAAAAATTGTTCGTTCACGGAGTGTTGCAAAAAAAATGGTGGCCACGTTTGTCTCCAAAACCGGCCATGTTGCGACTATTCCTCTTGAGGGACAAAGAACGGTTAATGCAGAATGGTATGCTAACATTTGTTTGCCACAGGTCGTTTCTGAACTCCGTAAAGAGAACTGCAACCTCCGCATCATCCTCCATCACGACAATGCGAGTTCTCACACCGCGCACAGAACAAAAGAGTTTTTAGAGCAAGAAATCATAGAATTATTAGACCATCCGCCGTACAGCCCCGAACTAAGCCCTAATGATTTCTATACTTTCCCTAAAATAAAGAATAAATTGCGTGGTCAGAGATTTTCATCACCTGAAGAAGCTGTGGACGCCTACAAAACGGCCATTTTGGAGACCCCAACTTCCGAATGGAATGGTTGCTTCAATGATTGGTTCCATCGTATGGAAAAATGTGTCAAATTTCGCGGAGAATACTTCGAAAAGCAATAAATACATTTTTAAATAGTAATGTTGTGTCACTTCCTTGATTCCCGAAATTTTCAGTGCCGCTCTCGTATTAGTATCCATTACCTAGATTGCCAGACTAGTTTGTAGACCACAGATGTAGACATAAAAAATTCTAAAGGCCAAGACGCGACCTAGTAAAAAAAAGGCAAGTGCTAATCAAACTCGCGCAAGAAAAGTTCTGTATAGTACGGCTAAAAAATCATGTTTGTTATACCTATGGGATATTTATTTTGTGTTGTTATAGCAGCAACAGAAATACGCCCTTTGTGAAAATTTCAAGCTATCACGGTTCATTAGATAGCCAGCATAAGATACAGACAGACAGATAGACAACTGTACAGACGCACAGCGAATTCTTAGTAATAGAGTCCCGCTTTTACCCTTTGGGTACGGAATCTAATGTGCTAGGTCAATAGTCGATACTTAGGTTTAGTTCCTGTATAAGTACTTAGGTGTTGTTTACATGTTTGTTGTAAACATAATTTTTATTCTGATTTCAAACGCAAAACACCAATTTATAAAATTTCAACAGCTACCAGCGCAGCGTATAGATTCATAACATTAAGGGCCGATGTTAGAAACTCAAAGTGCCTGTTTGCGTTATTCCTGTCAAATAATAAATAATCAACAATTCCAGTGATCGCCTGGGGCATCATCCCGATCGACGGCATCCGTATCGAGCACGGCGCATTCTCGTACGACTCATGGAATTGGTTCGTAGCGGCGTGCGGCATCCCATCTCTGATGCTGGGCTTCTGGCTCTTCTCCTTCCCCGAGAGCCCCAAGTTTATGATGGAGTGTGGTGATTACGATGACGCCCTCGCCTGCCTCAAGAGCATCTACCGACAGAACACCGGCGATGATCCTGATAACTACCCCGTAAGTTAAGGAATAATAATAAATAATTGCAATCATTTCGACATCGTCACCATTCTCATCCCCACAACCAGTAGCCCAAGCAGGAACAATTGACAGCTAAATATTCGTAACGTTATCGAATATCAATTTTGTGGGCGCTGTCATAATTAACATAAAAATCTCTTTCGATGATCCCACTGGACAAGAGTATGTCTTTAATATATTTGCATAATAGGTGTGGTTTTGGGCTCACCAATAAACGTTAAGTCTGTTAACATACGTAGTGACTTTAAAGTCGTGAATATGTTTTACATTTTTACAGATCAAAAGCCTCAAGGAAAAAGTAAGGACCATCTCTGTAGCATCACAAAACTCTCAGAAATCCGTCCGCAGCTTAAGCATGCGCAAACCCAAGGACCTTAAGCGACTCTTCTCTGAGATCTGGACCCAAACCAAAGCTCTGTGCAGGCCACCTTATCTCAAATACACAATACTCACCTGTGTTATTCAATTCGGCTTAACTACTAGGTAAGCTCTTGTTGATATTATCTGATGCATATTAAGCTTCAATAACAGCTTGAAAATAAAAAACTTACCAGACACATTTTAGGAAATTTGCACAGAAAAGATACGAGAGTAGTTTGAACTCTTAAGCAACTAGCTAAATGATTTCCAAATCGAGTAAGAAAATGCTAAAGATATTCCCTAATCCCTATATTCCAGCTACTACACCTTAATGATCTGGTTCCCCGAGTTGTTTAACCGTTACGAGGAGTTCGAGCACAAGTTCCCCAACACATCAGCCAGCGTGTGCGACGTGTCGAGCATCGTCGTCGCCGGCGAGGACTCCGACCCCTACGACTGCGAGAAGATCATCGACCAGAACGTGTACATGCACACCCTGATTGTCGGTCTCGCGTGTATACCCACGTCGCTATGGCTTCCTCTTTGTGTGCATAAGCTGGGAGCCAAGTTCTTCCTTAGTGAGTATTTTTTGAGCCTAATTTTGTGCCTTATATTTCATATCCCGCATTTTTCAATATGGAAGAAAAATCGATTACTAAAATAAGTTATTAGTAACTGAAACAATATATTACGGTGGTAGACCTCGATAGATGAACATAATATTTATGTAAACACCGTAAAAGAGCCTTGTTTTACTACGAATGGCTACCTGAGTGATACGAGAGTTATACTGACCAGTGTGACTTCAGCAGGATTTTGTATGGAACATTATAACTTCCTTTTTAGTCTACTTATAGTCTACTTAGGTTATAATTCAGCTTATATTTGCTCGTGTAGGTAGTTAATGCTATTTCATAACTTTCCAGTCTTCTCGCTGGGTTTCGCCGGCGTAGTGACAGTCGGCCTGTACTTCGTGCAGAACTCCACTCAGAACCTGGTACTATCCTGTATCTTCGAAGCCCTCACCTCACTTGCCATCAGTCTTGTATTCTGCGTGCTCGTCGATTTGTTCCCTACAAATCTCAGGTATTTTATGTGATTTATAATAATTATAAATATGGTTTAAACCCTGCCTAAAAAGAAGCAGGGTTACTTGGGAAGGTTAAGGCAGGAATAGTGTTTAGCGCAAGATATTCGTAACCTCGATTCTGATACCTATTACATAGATATGATAATAAAGTCTTACACACTTACTTTTCACTACGGGAACTTGCAATCTTTGGGTCGAAATAACGTCTTTGACCTTCGTGTATCTAGATGAAGCATAGGGCTAAACTTAAAAATCTGTTCACATCGACATTAATTTTACGCTTCCTATTCCAGGGTAATGGCGGCAGCGTTATCCCTGACGGCAGGTCGAGGCGGCGGTCTCATCGGCAACCTGTCCTTCGGCTACCTCATCGATATCAACTGTGTCATACCCATCGTCGTCTTCTCAGCATTCTTGTTCAGTGAGTATAAATAAAACTGTTTTAAAAAATTTGACGAAGTCTACATATATTTTTCTGATCTATCCCTGTTAGGCTGGGACCATAAATGATCCGGAATACGGAAGGCCAAAAAAAATTCAGAGCGCTGAAAATAAAACTGCGGGAAGTAGCTGAAAATCGAGCATACAAGTGCCGAGTAAAATGTCAATGACATATAGGTATGAGAGCTCGACAGTCGACACTTCGAGATTCAACTCTATTTTAATACAGCAGAGTTCTATTTTCATTTCAGTGCGCTGAATTTTCCTAGGCCACCGGATTCCGGATCATATAGTTCCAGCCTTAGACTCAGAACATATTGTGTGTAACGTCGAGTCACGTCGTATAACAACCGCATTCAGATTGCGTTCCCAACAGTATTTTTATCCTTCTATAGAAGATTTTTTCCAAAAACCATTTTTCTGAATTGCTACATAGGACATTCTTTATACTAAAGGTGCATATTAACAATGTACCTTTCTTTTCAGTTGCTGGAATTCTCTGCTTCTTCTTGCCAAAGACGGGACAGGAAGCCCTGGACTAGGTTACGTGTTAGTGATTAGTCTCTGAACACCACATTGAGGTGGCTGTACATAAGTAGGATGTAAATATTGTGGACTAAGTTATTTATTGTCCCTAGAATATGCCTCGCGTTGTCCGGCACTTGTGTCTTGCGCCGTTACTGTGATGCAGTATTCAAACATATAGTAAGATTAAAATCAGTATTTTAGAGTTGACTGTGTTATGATGTTAAATTATTAAATATTTTATTAATTTATAATAAAGTTTAATTTACCTATACGCCTGTTGTTTTATTAAAAAAAAATAAGCTTGAATAAAATAAAAACATAGCTTTATTGTCTGTTTCAAATAGGAATATTTTTTATCAACACATTGTTAACAACTATTAAGAATTTTTATTATAATGATTGATTTATAGACTTTATTGATTTTAAAAGGATTTTATTTACAACATACAAAATTAATAAAATAATGAAACAAACATTAAGTATAATATTTACGATACTTATATAAACTACTACTTACTACCTCAAAGATCAGAATAGTAAAGAAATAAATTCTATTCAACTAAGAATAACTTTAAATAAAAATATATAAGTAATATTAGATATATATTTATGTCTATTTGTAACTAAAAACTAAGTAAACTTAAAATATGTTGCATATTAATTAATATTTAACTTTTTTGTTATATTTACAGCACAAGCTTTATTCAAAGTCATGAAATAAA
Organism: Phengaris alcon alcon; assembly: GCA_037179445.1. NCBI lineage: Eukaryota > Metazoa > Arthropoda > Insecta > Lepidoptera > Lycaenidae > Phengaris > Phengaris alcon. Next base: position 10,792,958 of record JAYRCH010000029.1, read on the forward strand.
ATTATATTGATTCTTTACTAAATCTATGTGATTACAAAATGAATATATGTTACGGACAGCTAAAAGCATAAGCTTCTGCTTTTGCATTTTTATAAGCATGGTGATTGTAGAAGCGACACAATCTACACATACAATTTAAAAAACTGTTTTTAATGTTTATATAAAGTACTAGCTTTTGCGCGCAGCTTCGCCCGCGTGGGAGTGTTCGTGGCAAAAACTTCTGTAGCAAATATACCTGCAATATAGTAGTAGCACAGAGTGAAAATATATACTTTATAATAAATTGTCACACGTACTTATTAATTTAAAGATATCTCCTAGATAAGGATAATTATATTGTATCTGTCTAAATACCTTGTGAAAATACCACATTATTGCTGATCATTTTTTTAAACTTAGAATGGGTATAGTAACCTATCCTTAAAATATAGACATATACATGCCATTGCGCACTTTTGTAGACCTATAAAAGAGAATCAATCCCACCATACATTGTTTTGTTACTTATCCCGAACGGTCAAGCAGCGTTTTCAATAAAAGTTCCCAGACGACTTGATTTTTCCGACACCTTCAACAATTATCGTTATAAATCAAACAATTTCCACAAAACCTTAATAAATTATTATCGACCTAAACCTTCCTAAGGAACCACTCGGTCGGTAAATGTAAACAGCATGAAAATCCTTTCAGTAGTTTTTTAGATTATCGCGAACATATAGACAGACAGACTCGGCGGGGCATTTAACCTCCTGCCTCCTCTCACCAATTTTCAGCCAAATCGGTTCAGCCGTTTTTGAGTTATAAATAGTGTAATTAACACGATTTTCTATTATATATATATATATATATATATGTATATATATATAGATTATAATCTTATCCTTTAAACAAGCTAATCTTATATAAGTATATATTAATTAGGGTGCCTCGAAAAAATAATTCTACTTACGGTAACCTAATAGTGAAAAGTTTGTGCGTTTTTGGTTAAAAACAAAGTATGTGAATTATTATTTGATTTGATTGACAGTGACTGCCTCTGCAACGTCATCGAACATTAAAAAAAACATGATTTTAGAGTCTACTTTGATGATACATTACTGTGTAAATAAATTAAATTAGCTGACTTTTTATTTTACCGAGTAATTACTATTATGGTCTATTTTAAAAATAAAGTTATAATAACGCTTAGCGTTGTGTTTTAAACACGGGAAGCAGTGCAGGAGCTTAGCCGCACTTGTCGCATCGTCCGCCGACGCGCACTTCACTTTAGTTTATAAAACGCATTGCCCGCACTATTATTATGTATCGAATTTTAGGTTGTCTTTTTTGTGTATTTAAATGTCCTCTTCTTGGTGATGTTTGTGATCTAAAAGACAATGTTTTACCTACTAAACAAGATGTAATGAAATATTACGAATGGACAAGACATGAATTTAAATTGCAATTGGAAACCGCAAAAGAACCACTGTTTGGGAAAATAGCAGGACCGTATCGCACCGTTTGTACGAGACCATTGGAAAATTTTTAAACTCTGGCTGCATTTATCATAAAAGTTTATGCACCATCTTGGTTTCAAATCAAACATAAGTCAGCACGCAAAGATGGTTCACGCCATCTTTAAAATATAATTAAGCTTCCAGATACCTGCCAGAAGATCTCAAAACTATTGTTGATTCTGTCATTTAACGCAATAGCTATTTCGCTCATCCGGAGAGCATACTTCTTGCAATGATTACTGATGACAGGATATACATTAGAGAATTAGCAGCCCGGCCCATCATATACATGCTTGCTTCCACATATACCGACTTGATTAATTGGCAGGAAACTCTAACAGAACCACCTATTTTTAATAAACTTGTCCGATCAAAAAATACAGCACGTCGTTACGACTGGAGTTGAGGTCGAGCTGCTGTTTCTGAGGCTTCCCTGTCATACTCAAGCCGTTGAACGGGCAGTAAAAATAATAACTGAAGCTTCAACTTCTCAGTGCACAAGAAATCCCCTGTGGTAAAAAAGCGAAATTAGAGTCAAGGAAAATAATGTCGAAATGTGACCCAAAAAGGGACTTTCGGGCTAAAGTAAAATAATTTGGTATTTTTCATACTCAGAATTTTATTTTGTTTTGTAATTTTAACTTAATAAATATGTTTATCATAAAAACATTGAATTTAAATTATTAACTAAATAATGTTCCTATGAAATTCTTACGTTTTGCCCAAGTAAAACATTTTTTTTGTTTAATAAGAATCAAATTCTTATTATCTGGTATGTGCGGAGGCAGGAATTATCCAAAAAAACTGAAACTGAAAACTGAAAAATTGCATATATTTTCAGATTAATATTATGCACTGATACTTGTATTATACTGATATTAGAACTCAACATTCGAAAAAAAAAAAAAAAATTAACGTGAGCCATCCTAATAAGTGTGTAATCACATATTATATTATAATTGGAATATCGGAAGCAGCTGCAAGTATTTCCATGAAATTTGTTATGCAGGGAGTTTTGGGTGAGAAGAATCGATCTAGCTAGGTTTAATCCCTGGGAAACTACCCATTTTTAAGTTAGATATATATGTTTTTTCTTTCGTCGCATAATAAGATTCGATGTCTAAATCAGGCCTGTCCCAGTCCCCGTGTAGGTATCGAAAATGTAAGTACGTGCGGCGGCCGACTCGAGCGGGCCTCAGTAGGGACTCACGCGCGAGCAGTGAGTGACGTATGCGCGAGATTTGTTCGTTGCATTGTTTTATGGATTGGATTGAATCATAGATCGATTTGAAAAGTCATTGGTTGACAAAAGTACCTAGAGAGTACATAGAATAGTAGGTAAGGCGGCGTGATTAAACATCTTTGAGTAATATCAGGCCTGTCTCACTTCCCGTGAATGTATCGAAAACGTAAGTAGGTATGCGCGAATTTATTAGAATTAAAGTACTAATAACATCTACCTTAGGTTTATTTGGAAAGTAATTTGTTCACTAAAGTACAGTAGGTATGTACTAGAAAAAAAAGTTGTAATTAAATATTGAGATTAAATTATTTTCTAGACAACCCTGATTTCGTCAGAAAAGATAAGAGTTACGCGATAGAAAGAGTCGCAATTACTAGGTAAATATAACCGTAGGCAATCAAGCGCTGCGCGATCTAAATTGAACTTAATCATATGATTAAGTTCAATTTAGATCGCGCGCATCGATATCGTAGCAACAGTCCCTATGTCTTTAAATGACTCTTCGGAGTGAGTCTTCTGTACTTGTACTATTATGTATTCAGTGGACTAAATGTCAAACCCGGTTGGCGGCTTGGATACATTGGACTTATTGCATTGTTGTCTTGGTGCCTTGGGTTTGAATACCTTGGTCTTCGATAAGCTTGGTCTCCCAGGTACTTAAAAATTAATTACAATTACATACATACTTTAAAATAAATTTCATTACTACAAGAAGACCTGTGTTTTATGCAAGTGTATTTTACAACTAAAAATCTTGAAATTGACAACTTTTTTGTCCTTACTTACTTCAACATTAATTTCAAGCATAGATAATTTAGTGTTTTGTGAAATACTATTTAAAAATTATATTATATTATGTTATATTCTTATCAAGTTATGTATCACATTTATATAAATATCTTTATTATCAGCGTGATGTCTGAGCTGTTGAGGGCACTTGGGGCAATCCAAACTCATCCACGGGGACGCCATCTTTGTTCCTGATGCTATCTGCACCTGGTTCCCTATCTGGTGCAGCCGGAGCTTTCACCACATCATCAAGATATGATGTGTCATCATCAAGGGCTATTTCGTCACCTAAAAATGGAAATAATTTTATTGTATAAAATTTTAATAACTATATGTTGAGAGAATATTATAACTACACTAATAAAGAATCTACAAATCAAAACAAATGTAGCTTACATGCTACTTAGCTCTAATTTCACCAAACATCTTTAAACATGCTTATTGCTAAACTCAGATTGGATATCTTTCATTCAATGTTAGAACTGGACAGACAGATCTTAAAGCTAACTGTTATACATCATTTGAATATGTTAGTGAAATTGTGGCTAAATAAACGATTTAATTTTATTTTAATGTGAAAAAGATAGAAGTTCCAGTATTCACAGCAATTATAAATTATGTAAAGTTTAAAAACATGAATGATTCTCACCAGTGTAATTATTTTAAGTTTTACAAGGAACTAGATTCTTACCCAGTGCATCCAGTTCTGCAGCCAATTCATCATCATCAATTTCTGGCATGCCATACTGGCGACCAAGGGCTTCTTGGACCTCATCGGCTTGCTCGAGCATATCTGCCAGCTCATCATTTACATCCTGAAAATATACATATTATATTGTTTAAGTATAGTCGTTATCTACACTGTATATACAATATGTGTATGTGCATACAATCTCTTAGAAAAAAAGTGAAATTATCTACTGAAGAAATCAATTTGTCTAGAAAAAAGCCATCATAGTTCAAATTTTTTGATATTTGTTGTGTTATTTCTTTTTAATCCACTCGTGAACAATTAGAATGGAATGAAAATCCCTTTTGATTTCATAATTAAACACAGAACAAAGTGTCCAGTATAATATTATTCAGAGCTCTGGAATTTTCACTAAATTCAGAAATACTTACTTCAATAGAATCAATATTAATCTTCTTGAATTCCTTTTTCATAGATGCAACCCCATCTTTCATAGCAGCTACTGTAGAATGTGTGTCCTTTAATGTTTGAGTGGCATAGTTTGCCTGTTCCATGTTAAATGATTGGGCCCTTAAATTGTCAAGCTGCTGTTCATACCTGTAATTACAGATATTAGTTACTACCAACTCTGTTTACATAATCAAATAGGCATGTATTTAAACTTGCGACAGAACAATAAAATTTTGGGTGTAAAAAAACCGAATATGGAATACTAAATTACCAAGTTGGTGAAAGAATATAAGGAACAAAATATTCCAAATCTGGCGACTAAATAATACAAAGGTAAGGGGATGTTAACATTTATTTTGAAATTTCAAAATGGCAGATGTATTTCAATTTTTGTAAAATCCGTAATAGAATATCTTGGTAACAGTGCATCCTACTGAGAAAATAATGAAATTTCCTCCCCATTAGTAACCTTGCAACCACATATTTTCTTCATGATGGGAGGAAAAGAAATTTGAAAATCCTGAATTTTCCAACATTACTATAGCTTTATACATCTCTTGTATCTCTAAGTAGAACATTTTTATTTATATATATATTTTATTTTATTATATAACGGTGTATCCTACTGATAAAATAACGAAAATTTCAGCAGCAATTTCATTTTTAGCAGCCATTAATTTATCAACCCAATCCAGTTTTACAGCTGCTTACATCGTATAATGGTCGCAAACTCGGAAATTAAGCCGCCAACTTATACATTTTGGTGCCAGTTCGGATTAAATTTCGCCCCATTTTATCTGCCGATTTTAGTATTTTTTGTCACCCGAGTGCTTTTGCCAGTTTAGTAATTTAGTCGCCAACATAATTATTCGCTGCCAAATTCAGTAATACAGTATGCTCATGTGCAATCGCCAACTTATTTTTTGTTTGCAAGATTAATTATATCCCAATTAAATATGATTTAATTTAGAATCAAAGAATACATAATCAAAAGTATACACTAACATTTTTTTCTGCTTCAATACCCTCATAGCTTTTTGTTTTACAGAATTTTTAGCTGGTCCTTCTCTCATTTTGGCCATTTGATCCTTGTATTTTCTAAGCTCTGTTTCAAGCTTCTGAACCTTTTGTTCTATGCCTTCAGCTCTACTATCAACCTAAAAAGCAGATTCACAATTATAGAACGGTCTCAACATGATGATTCATTCAAGGATCGGAGTAGAGAAAACAATTCATACGTTACTGATACAGTCGGTGATGCTTGGCCCTGGGGTTTTTGGTTTACCTCTACCGAATATTCTATTCATATTTGCACTCAATTAGATCCAAATTCTTAATAGAAAACGACAGTTATTCTAGTAGCAATCAGGTACGCGAAAATTTATAAACAATTTCAACAAAAGTACAGAATTACGACATTTGACTTTAAGAAGCAAAATGTCAAAATGACATTTCCCACTTTTTTTTTTATTTATATATGGCATCGGCTTATAATCATTTGCCAGTGTCAAGTTAAAAAGGCGGGAAATAGAACTTTCGTTTCAATTTTCAACACCGTATTCCTATATCGTCAAGTCTAAAGTCTAGTCAAAGTCCAAATATATAGTCAGTACAGTCTATGAGTCATGTTAGTAAAGTAAAGTGGTAGAAGCTTTACTGAAAGTTCCTAGGGAGTTTCGGCGGGAAACACAAAATAGCACGTTTTTAGAAGTTGTACCACTTGCCCACACTTGTGCACGATAACGAATATTTAACGGTTAATATTCTACCAATATTACACATTAAGAACCGAAATAACACAAATTTATGAGGTTTTACAAATTCCACAACATCACCCATTGAACTCCCCGGCAAAACTCCCCCCCTTTTTTTATTGGCGTTACAACTTACAACTTAAAACTATTATTTTTCTTCATATCGGCTTATAAACAATTTCAACAAAAGTACAGAATTTACGACATTTGACTTTAAGAAACAAAATGTCAAAATGACATTTCCCACCTTTTTTTTATTTATATCATCATGGCATCGGCTTATAACCATTTGGCAGTATCAAGTTAAAAAGGCGGGAAATAGAACGTTGCGTTGCGAAATTATTCGATACGGAAATGGAATATTTCCGGATCGATTCCTCTCGTTTATAGTAGTATATCTAAACAACTACTACTTTAATAGAAACTAAGTATATCAGGAAATTAAATATTTCTGAACGGATTTAGTTATGACGATTAATTTTAATAAGGAACTGACAGTTTTCTTTAAGAAAAAAATAGTTAAAAAAAAAGCATAAAAAGATGATTTTGAAAATTGTTTACGTTAAAAACACCTAAAATTGTATTAAAATTAAATAATACACGTCTTCAGGAGTATAATACTAAAAAAATCACACAAAAATACCTAAATTTGATGAAATGGCAACGGAATGAACGAAAAAAGTAGCCAAATTTATAAAAAAGTATAAAATGCTACGCCATTTTCATATGGTTAGATACCCTGGCAATAAAATACGATTTTCTTACAGTTTCACATCCGGAACAACTCCAGTTTACGGGTTATACATTATTTACGACAGACCCTGTATGTTTCAAGTCCGTATCGATTCATTAACTTTAATCGATTATATTTAATCGGCATTAAATTCAAGCGCGAAAAATATAATACATCAAGCGGTCTCGGACGTCGCGTCAAGGTGATACTTGATACGGTCGCGTTTTTAACCTTTGGGAACGAATACAAAAACATTTTCAATATTGTAAACAGAAGTATATTGCAGTGGGTAGAGTTATTTGCTGAAGAAGTTTTTTTTCTACGAACACATTCCATGCGGGCGAAGCACGCATACAAATCATGGAGAATAGAGGTAAGGAGTACCATCTCCATACATGATAAGTGTCCGTAAAATAGCGTTAAGTAGGGAGCGCAACAGACGCAGACGGGAGTAAAGCGGCAAAATTTAAACGGATGATTAAATCTTAGCATCTTCTTCGGTTATATATTTAAAAATATTTACGACTATACGAGTAATTAGAATTTTCATGATTTACTGAATTAACTACTTTTAATCTACTAAGGTAGTCAAAAGTTTTAAATAACTAAATTCACTTTACTTCATCTCTTATTGCTAACTTCATATCACACACCCTTGCCACTCTAACGCCATAATGGTCAGTTTTGGAACTATTATTTAATTACTTTTGTCGGACACTTTTTCTGCCTTAGAGAGATTCCTCCTTACCTCTATTCTCCATGATACAATTGGCCGACATTAATTAGTGTCAACTATCAATAGGTTGTGACAATCTCAGTGCCAAGAAATAAGAGAAAAAATAATAGTGACAATCATTTTACTTTATAGGCTTATAACCATTTGCCAGTGTCAAGTTAAAACGGCGGAAAATAGAACTTTCGTTTCAATTTTCAACACCGTATTCCTATATCGTCAAGTCTAAAGCTTAGTCAAAGTCCAAATATATAGTCAGTACAGTCCATGAGTCATGTCAGTCGATTCAGTAAAGTGGTAGAAGCTTTACTGAAAGTTCTTAGGGAGTTTTGGCGGGAAACACAAAACAGCACGTTTTTAGAAGTTGTACCACTTGCCCACACTTGTGCACGATAACGAATATTTAATGGTTAATATTCTACCAATATTACACATTAAGAACCGAAATAACAAAAATAACTAAATAAAATACAATATCCACAGCGTCACCCACTGAACTCCCCGGCAAAACTCGACAATCCTTTTTGCCAAAATAAAGTGCCATCAATGTCATGCGATACTTTATTTTGGGAATTTGGACTGATCAAAAAATTTTATAATTATATTGTTGCATATTGACAAAAGTAAGTGTCAATGTAATTTTTGACATTGACAGATCTCATGAAGTAAAGCCTATCTATTAGTTTTTTTTAGTTGGCCAAAAGGCTATAAATGTGTAGACGTATATTTTGTGTAAGGCATATCTCATATTATGTAATACGTATCAGTGTTAAGCACCAATAAAGGAGAATATAAGAATTGTTGCTGTATTATTATCATCACTACTCAATCACAAGAAGGACATACAAATCAAGAGGTCGTATCTCGCTACATATATCTCTTATCCGACATTAGTATATTATACACAAATTCTAATTATATTTAAATTACAAAATAATCCTATTTTGACAGTATTTTAGGGTTTTAAGTTTGAATAGGTTTAACCTGTTAAATAGGGAAAAAATTATTATTTGGTAGCAATGTTCTATTTTAGCCGGTTGATTTTAATGTATTTTTCTGAAGTATACCGTTTCTCAGTGTTATAGTTTGAAATTTGAACAGATTGTACCTAACCTGTAAAATTGAAAAAAAATTTTTGCTCGCTCACTCCGCTCACTCGTGTTTGACATTAAAGAACATATTAAATTATTTACTACTGACGTTCGGTTTTAGGCTACCTATTGATTTTATGTATTTTTCCGAAGCATACAGTTAGAAACGTGAAACGTGAAGAAAGAAGGAAACGTGAGTTCTATAAAATATTGTTTTATCAGGATATTGTTTGGACTGGTACCAAACTGACTTCGACTTCAAAATTGTGAAGATTGTGTAGAGAAATATTTAAAATTTTTGCCGAATTTAAAAAGGGAATTATTTTGAAAATAAGATTTATTTCATACTTTTTTGTGCATTTTTACTTTGGAAGTAGGTTTTCATTATTTGTTTAAAAAAATATTTTTTCTCTTTTTAGTCGTATTTGTTATATTTTTTTTAAACATTTTAAGAAAGTTTAAAATAAGCAAGTAACAAATCGTTTGGCGAGAAAGAGATGGGCGATATTTTTTATTTGCTTATAATTTTAAATCGCATCAATCTAAATACCTAGGTATTTCTTTGATATTTATGTGTCTTTAATCAACATTATATTCTACAATAGCCAACATCCCTATGGCAGTTTGGTTTAATCGTTGATTTAATATTACTTTTAATGCTCTAGTTTTAAAGTTGGGAGTCCTTCCAAGCATATTCTTCTCCCAAACTGTGGACGATAGTTGAAAAAAAAAAATTGTCCAAATTCAAAACAAGTTCTTGAATTTTTCTTCTTGTTGTGAAACGTGAATTGAATTATTTTTTTATTGATCTTAACTTTAATCATTGTAGTAAATATTATCTGCAGTAACATTTTAAACTAACTTATTTCTAAAACGTTTAGATTATAGAAAAGACAACAAGTAGTTGAACTCTTAATAAAATAATCTAAAAAGACTCGAATGAACATGACCCTGAACATCGAATCGGAAAAGGTTACTTTAACAAACTCTTAACCTTTATTTAATTTCTACTATTGATTTAATTGTTATGTAATTAAAATGAAGGATTCCAAATTCCTACTGGTTCATGACTGTCTAGAAGCCTGATGAATGATTGACGAATATTCAATTTTCATGCTGTGGTTACAGTGGTTACACTAATGCAGGCCATACAATATCCATCAAATCTTACATCCAATCGGCTTGATCAGTTCGACTGGATCAAGTAGATTAGTAGACGATGTATGGGAGTAGATTGGCTTACTGGTCTATACTGTTTATGTCAATATGGATGACAATGGATTGTATGGCTATCATTAGAGTTAAAAGAACACGAACATTAATGATAGTTTATAATTGTATATAAATAATTGAATTCAATAAACTTATTTTATTGTTATCAATATGTACCTTTATGTATAAATTAATATAATAATATCTATAGACCCTTTCACACCAAGCCAATGTTGTCCCGTGGTAAGTTCTCGAAGAACTTGTGTTATGGGTACGAGACAACAGAAATAATATCTATGGACGCTTCACATCACGTCAATCTGGTCCCGTGATAAGTTCTCGAAGAACTTGTGTTACGGATATCAGACAACGGAAATATTTTTTACTATACATATATTTAAGATTTTCATTATATTATACACATATTTAATCTGTAACGAGACACAATTCTTAAGTGTTTAAAACAATTAACAATATTCGCGTAAACATAAGAAATCAACATATTTAATGGTTTTATACTATACATATATTTAAGATTTTTACTATATAATACACATATTTAATCCATATCTATGACCCAGGAACACAGAGAACTTTTGTGTTCCCTGGCGGGATTGAATCCTGCGACTTCCGGCTATAGCGCCAACGCACTAACCACTAGCCACAGATTTCGTCAAATTAACAATAAAGTTTGTTAAACATTTGACCCCATATAATGTTAGCACTCATAATTTTTTTTTTATCATGCTTCTACCAAGCAAAATATTTGATTTGTTACTAACTTAAATTATTTTATTGCAAGGATGTAAGAAGATGGAATATTAATAGTTTATATCAACGACAGATAGACACCTCCAAAAGATATGCTATAGTAGTTTTAAATAGGTCAATATTATTAAAACCAAATTTTATGATACCATTTTGGAATAATGGTGAGTGATTTGAATGAAAAAGAGGCAAGATTCAGATTTTTCGGCAAATGTTGCCTCTTGACTTGGCTCTTTTTTTCTCTATTATATTTGTAATCGGAAATAAGTAAAGTAATTTTGCTCTATTCAAAATACACTCATTAATTATATATTTAGGTATAATAACAAAAAAATATCATTTTTTTACTACTTTAGCCTTTGTACGAATAACAGTGGACGGTGGTACAGTAAGATGGGATAAATATTTAAACAGTCTACCTGTGGAAGTCCAACAGACTGTGAAAAAGCCAGATTTACTAACAGGAGACTTTGATTCAATCACAGAGGAAATTCTAATGAAGTACACAAAAGAAGGTTGTAAGGTGATTTTTGACAGAATAGATTGATTAATTAAGCTTTTTCAAAAATATTGATCACTAGCTTACAGAAAACGGTACCCTATTTTTTTAAGCGGAACCCTAAGATAAAAGTAGCCTATGTTACACCTTAAAACATCAGCTTCTGCCAGTGATAACTGCAAAGAGCTACATTTATAACAGATTCTAAATGAGCTAGATATTGACTTAAATTGATACCATAAAATAATAAACAAAAATAATGCCATTTCAGATAATTAACACACCAGATCAATCACACACAGACTTTACAAAGGCCTTAATGGAATTGAACACCTATAGTCAACAAAATAATATTGAGGTTTGTAGAGATTCTAAACCATATAATATAATCTCTCATAGGTACTCGTATTGCTATTAATTATATTATCATTCCCAAATTTCCGACCATATATGTTTTTTTATTAATCACAATTATTAGTTGGCTTTTTCATATTTTAATCAAAGACTAATTTCTTGCAGTTGGATTATGTATTAACAATCACACAAAATTCAGGTCGAATAGACCAAATATTAGGGAACATACAAACTTTATTTCAAGTAAAAGAAAAGCAAATATTTAAAGATAAAACAAAAGTATATTTACTATGTGAAAACTACATGGCATGGCTGCTTCAACCAGGGTATCATGTTATTGACATACCAAAGGATATTTTAGAGCAAAGAAAGCCAGTGTGCTCATTGATACCTGTTGGAGAGCCTTGTAGAAGTGTTACAACTTCTGGACTTAAGTGGAATTTAGGTAAGCATCTTCTTTCATGAATAAATGAGAGAGCAAATGGCCTCCACGCTCAGGACTATCACCTGAACTTGATAAAGGTGACACATCAGATTAGATAAATAATAGCTTAAATAATCTGAGGGTGACCCTTTAAAAAAATTTCGTTGGTTAGCCACCATTTGACATAAAAGAGTCGACGTTTGTGGACAATTATTAAGCTATTGCATAGCTTTTATCGCGGGCTTTGAGCGCGGCGACCGAATCAAGAAATACCGTAACGAAAATAAACCTAACACCCCCTACTCCGACCGGCACAGCGGTGCGGCGTTGAAAGGTGTGCATCGTCTAACGTCGTTTCAGTTCGGCAGACTTCGGCACGGTGTTTGTGTGCGTGCGACTAGACGTATGCATGTAGACTTACTATGCAATAGCTTGACCGCGGCAGTCCCCGAGTGCCACACGTTTTTTTTTTTTATATCCAGACATGTCTAAGGAGGGTTCCATAGATATCAACGCGCAATAGATTTTCTTTAAATTACTTCATAAGTTATTGTCCGCTTTCGCTCTATAAAATATTCCTAAAGAGTTTTTAGCATGATCTATCAGCATTCTAGTTTCTATCTCTTAAAATGCCGAGGGGGACCAACTGATAAACCACTTTGAAAACCGATAATTAGGAAATGGTTGACTTTAAATACCTATTCGACGATACTCCACAAAATGGGTAGAATGAAAAAATATTTTTCATCTCAAAAAAATATAATAACCTAACCAAGAGCTTAACGTCACGATATGTCTAAGGAGGGTTCCGTAATTATCAACATGCAATAGGTTTTCTTTGAATTACTTTATCAGCATGGAAACTTACAAGTTTCTCTCTCGTATAGTTTAGAAATGCCGGGAGGGGGCAGCTTATAAGCCATTTTTGGAGGCCAATTACTCGGAAATAGTTGACTTTGTAAAAAAGTCATGTATGAAACCTTGCCTTTATTTTAAAATACATATTCAACGATATCGAGGACTGTCCTCTAATAAATATTTCGCAAACTACAATGGGATCAATACGGATTGAATATCAACAGAGAACATCTTACACATCTTAGATTTGCCGACGATATTATACCATTCCCTACCTCTAAAATCCAACTACAAACGATGATAACCGACTTGAATAAGAGAAGTCGAGAGGTATGGCTGACGATGAATACCAATAAAACGAAAGCTATGACAAACGCGGCTGAAGATCCCATTGTAGTAAATGGAGAGTGAATAGAATACGTGAAGGAATATACATACCTGGGACAAATGATTTCAACTAGACTAACAACTAAAGACAATGGCTAAAGAAATAGATAAAAGGATAGGCAACGCATGGAAAAGCTACTGGGATTTTAAGGGATGTTATGAAAAATGCAGTTGTTTCTGCACTTAATTAAAATAAATTATTTATGTCATGTGTCCTACCAGTATGAGTGCTGGTAGGACACATGACTTACAGCTGCCAAACGTGGGCACATACAAAATCATAAAACACTAAATTAAAAACTTGTCAAACTTCTATGGAAAGAAGTATGCTAAACATAAGAAAACTGGACAAAGTAAGTATTAGAATATAAACGTAGAATAAGAAAGCGCACAAAAATAGATGACGTAACCACAAAAATAAGGAAACTAGTGGAAGTGGATAGGCCATACAGTGAGAGGTGAGGAAAAGTGGAACAAAACAGTAATGTTCTGGTACCCGAGACAACTGGTTGTAAAAGAAACCGGGGAAGGCCAATAAGAAGGTGGGAAGACGACATAAAATCAATAGGAGGTACAACATAGACTACAAAAGCACTTGGTAGGGCAATGTGGAGGGATTAGAGAAGGCCTTTGCCAAAGCAGGGCAAACAGACTGTTAAACTTTTCTTTTTATATGTAATTTTTTGTAATAACTGTAATTTATGTCTAAATAAAGGCTATAATAATTATTATTATTCAACGATATACCACACGATGAGGTAAAATTAAATAATTGAAATTTTTTATCATCGCCGCTCACATGTATGGAGAGCCACACCTAAAATAAAAAAATATTATTATTTTATGATGCCGAAACTGAAATCTATACACAGTTTAACTGTACCAAACGTCATCCATTTATATTCATAATTACAGAAGCTAGAAGCGCGGACAGACAGACGGATGGACAGAGCGAAACTATAATGGTTCATTGAGTTTTACGGAACCCTAAAAATATTATTATTTTATGGTGACTAAACTGAAATCCAAGTTTACACAATTTATAAATTATAACTATACCAAATTTCATCCATTTATAGGACGGACACAGCGAAACTATAGGGTCAGTTCACACCGAAATGACGCAACGCGGCGTTGCATTTGGAATTATCTATTCAAAATTGAACTTTATTCACTAATCACTACACAAAAAGATACACGTTTCATATGACATCAGTCATACACTGCACATGCGCTTTGTACCGCGGTGCATCTTGACATTAGAACTCTTACAATGAAACATGTTATTAGTAAAAAGAAATTTAACAACTCATGTGTCCTACCAGTACTCACTTACGGCAGCCAAACGTGGGCAAACAAAGCACAAAATACTAAATTTAAAACATGCCAAACTTCTATGCAAAGAAGTATGCTAAACATAAGAAAACTGGACAAAGTAAGTATAAGAATAGAAAGAATTGGCACAAAACACAAAATTGGTGCAACTTGACATTAGAACTCTTACAATGAAACGGAGGTATCTTCTTGTGTAATTAAAAATTAATAAAGTTTAATTTTTAATAGCTGGCTCAAAATCACCCAAGTTGCGAATTTCAAGATTGGTTTTATGCAAAAAAAAAATTGTAGCTATAATGATGACTCTTACTTTAAAGTGTTGAAAAATTTGTATATTACTAAATATTGACAAAAATTCACTAAAAAGTATGAAATAAAACTTATTTTCTAAATAATTCCCCTTTTAAATTTGCCTAAAATTTTAACTATTTCTCTTCTCAATCTTCATAATTTTGAAGTCGGTACCAGCCCGAACAACATCCTGATAACACAATATTTAAAATAGAACTCACGTTCAAGTTGGCTGGTACCGACTTCAAAATTATTAATATTGAGTAGAAAAATTTTATCCAAATTTAAAAGGGAATTCCCCTTTTTTTTAGAAAATAATATTAATATCTATGGACGCTTCACACCACGTCAATCTGGCCCCGTGCTAAGTATCTGAAGAACTTGTGTTACAGGTACCAGAAAACGGGAAGTATATTTAATACTTTAATACTATACATATACTTATTTATGATTTTTATTATATTATATACATATTTAATACACATCCATGACCCACGAACATTAAAAACTTGTTGTTGCCTCGGCTGGATTCGAACCCACTACTCCCGGCTTGAGCACCAACGCGCTGAACCACAGAGCCACAGAGGTCGTCAAAAATAAGTTTTATTTCATACTTTTTTGTGTATTTTTACTTAGGAACTCGGTTTATTTTTTGTTTAAAAATTATATTTTTCCCCTTTTTAGTGATATTTGTTACTTTATTATTAATACATTTTTTTTTAAATAATGATCGAATGTATAGTTGAATCGCGCTAAGCTTCCATTAGGTATTGTAAATAATATGATCATGATTATTATTTATTACTGTAAGTTATATAGTGGCATATCCTATCATCAGGTCACCACGGTTGGTGAAAACGGGACCAACATCGGATTATACCCTTTACATCAAAAAAAGAATTTTGAAAATCGGACAACTGACGGCGGAGTTATCGTTGTATATATATATATATATATATATATATCCTAACCTAGCCTAACCTCCTTTTTTTTTAACGATGGGAAATTCTTTATGAATCCCCGGCGGACTCAGGGGACCGCCGGGGTATGTGGGACTCGCCCAGGTGCGGGGTGAGGAGCGCACCCGGGGTTACCCACTAAAACCCATCGGTGCCTCCTCCTCCGCTATGCTGCTGGGCCGCCGGACCCGCCTGAGGCGATAACAGCAGCGGCCAACCTAACCTAACCTAACCTAGCCTATATATACACCGGCATATTTAGCGGAACACAAAAAAAAGGTCCATAATTAAAAAAATATGGTTTTATTTTAAAATCTACTTACTACACTTCTTTTATTATTTAAAGTTTCATTTTTTTTACTTAAAATGAGATCACATTAAGAACAGATTTTGCGAGTAAAGGCTATTTGTGAAAAATGGTACATTTTTTAACTTTTCATGTAACCGGGAAAAGTGAAAACTAATATTAAAATAACAATTAATTAAATTAGAAAAATGATGATTAACATCGCGTATTTCCTCCACGTGCTCTTATTAAAGTTTCTACCCGTCTAGGCATACTGAGAATGATGTTATCGATGGTCTCCTGGGATAGTCTCCGCCATTCCTCAACTACGGCGATTCGCAGTTCACCCTCGTTGGCAGGAGCTGGAAATCCGGACTTAACTTTTCTTTTCAGCAAGTCCCAAACGTGCTCTATTGGGTTCATATCCGGTGATCTCGCCGGCCACTCCATAACAATGATATTCATATCATTAAGATAAGCTTGAGTTACCCGAGCGGTATGCGGCCGAGCATTATCCTGCATAAAAACAAAATCGTCACCGATATATGGGGCAAACGGTACGACATTTTCTTCTAAAACTTCTCTGATATAGCGGTCTGCAGTCAGACTCCCTCTGTCAATCACTACCAAGTCTGTGCGAGCTCCCAAACAAATGCCCGCCCAAACCATTATTGATCCACCACCGTATGCAACTGTAGTTTCAAAGTTTGTCTGAATGTATCGTTCTCCTTTGCGTCTGTATATTCTTTACCTGCCGTCAATTTGATTTAAGAGAATTCTGCACTCATCACTAAACAATACCTTACTCCATTGGTCCGCGTTCCAAAGTCGATGTTCCTGAGCAAAAGTTAACCTGTTTCTACGATGATTTACCTCGAGCCTTGGAGCCTTGGCGGGCACAAATGAACCCAAACCAGCTTCTTCGAACCTTCTTCGTACCGTACGCTCACTTACGGGTAACCGTAAGTGAGCGTACGGTACGAAGAAGGTTGTAAACCCCGCACTGCTTCTAACTCATGTCGGGCTTAGACGGCCGTCAAACGGGGGTTCCTACGTACACGAAGCCGAATGAAACGATCATCCCTACTCGAAGTGCGTCTTTTTCTGCCTTGTCCTGGTCTTCTCACATAAGTACCGGTCTCCCTGAACCGTTGGTTACGGCGATGGATCGTTGAAACTGGTCGACGAAGATCTCTGGATATCACTCTGTGGGTTTGACCATTTCTTCGCATTTCGAGTGCCCTGGCAATCTCCGTTGGGGCTAAGTCAGGCACAATTCAGTCCTCAACTCCAAAAAGATACGCGATTAAAAAAAACTAACAAAAAACAGTATTTCAATGAAAGTTTAAAACAAACTCAGAAGGAAGAAATACTCGAAGTTCGCTCCAGATAAGGTGTATTTGAATAAAATTAAAACAATTGCATAAAATGTGATGAGTTATTTTCTTAATTTGAAAATATTTCTTTTTAAAATAAATGACGTATAAACCAGCCAGCAACCTTATATAATACTGATATCAAACCTTTATTTTATGTTCCGCTAAATATGCCGGTGTGTGTATATATACAGCCGAACGTATAAACGCCTCCTTTTTTGGAAGTCGGTTAAAAATAAATAATATTTTTGTATCATTTTTAAAACAAGATAGTGATATTTAAAATTACGGTATATAAAGTAATGCCAAGTGTTAAAATATACATCAGATTTCTCATTAATATTTGGACTTGTTGAAGATCGTACATTAGGACGCGTTCCCGACCTGACTTTCTCTGGATGTATATGGATTTAATTTAAAATATAATTAATTGTATTGTTTGCACACAAAACAGGTTAGTTGTAATATTAATATTCTTTTCTCAATAAAGTCAAGAGTTATGACATAAAATTGCTAGCAAAGCCAATTCTGCACCTTGGTGATTTTCAGCTATCTTAAATATGCAGCGCCGCGTCGCGTATCGTTTCGGTGTGAATTGACCCTAAGGGTTCCTTGAGTATTAGGGACACCTAAAAACGCGACGGAGAATTAAAAACTTTAGTGCTCTATTCGTAACTGTACGCGCCCTAGCACACCCACCGCGCCGCTGGATTCATAGCTGGCCTAGCTACGAGCTAGGCTAACTAACTAACTCGTAGCTAGCCTATTTAGAGCCTGGCATTATGGTTTTGGGTACCTAAGCAGCGTGAAAGCATTATACATAATATTATATTAACTGATGATTTCAAAAAAACATTGCTTAAATTTTCAGATGATGGAGAGTTGAGATTTGGCGAACTGATAAGCACATCCAACACTTTTGACGGCAGCGATCAAGTAAAAATCCACTGTAGTCACACGTTGATGTGGACTGTGAAAGTTCCTGTCGAAATTGACTTCGCTTCATGAGTAGGTATATTATGTGACTGAAAATCCAGTTGTACTTCAGTTTGTGTAGACAGATGTGTTCGATAGTAAGTTAAATATTAGCCCCCTTAGTAATAAAAATATTTACACAATGGATAATCTATAGAATGTTTTGTCCTTATCTGTCAAGCTACTTTTCCAACGTATACAAACGACAAAACATTGTATAGCTTATCCATTGTGTAAATATTTTTATTAGTAAGGTTGTATGAATATAGTAGACATTTTAGTAAGCTTAAAAGTAAGTAAACTGTAAAAACCTCTTTATATAAATTGTAGTTTTTGCGTAGCTAGATAATTGTCATAAAAATGTTGATTTAGGCTTTGGTTTTTGATGTCCTAAACATGGGCAATTGGGTATCTTTAGGACATACAGTAAATTTAGTCACTAAATAATAAATATAACTTAAAATGCGATTATAAAATGATTCTTTATACATTCAAACCGAAATATAAATATATATAAAAGGTCTCCACTGAATGACTGACATAAAGTGGTGGGTTGAATTTTGTATGGAAAGTCTTTAAATTTGAGACGAAATCTGTCGTTGAAAATTGAGAAATATGCTATTATATACCTACATTTCATTAAATGGGTACGTATTTCGAGGTTTATTAGAATTCACCTATATAATATAATATCGAAAATAGTTATTTTAATTTTTAAATGTTTTCCTATTTTCATGAAATGAATATTCGAGCTAATAAATACGAATCATCATCTGACTCCTTTTACTTTTTATTCAATAGTTACGATACGACTTAAAAGTTTGTTTGTTTGCATTTAATAAGCTACGAAACCACTGCACCGATTTTGATGAAATTTGGCATAGATATTGATTAGACCACAGGGAAGGACTACTTTTTATCGCGGCAAAATGTATGGTTCCCGCCGGATTTCTCTTTGCGCGAACGATAACTGCCTAGTCATTTTTGTTAATATGAAAATAAGATATAGTGCCATAAGGTACTACGGTTCTACCTCTTTGTCCAGTAGCATTTTCAACTTTGACCTAAAATATTGTTTGTAAAGCAAATCAAATGACGGTTATAACTTTAGTGCTACCAGTTGAAATACCCTAGGTACGTGTATATGAACAAATTCAAATAAATATGTATTCATTAATTTATGTTACTATTTAGTTATTTAATCTATGATCATGTTACTTATGTAGAAAAAATATTTGCCCAGACAAAAAATGTAAAATTGTTTCAAAAAATCTAAAGACGACAATCCCAGTATTTTTTGTTTTTATCTCAGATTATAAAACAATAGGTTTGTATGTATATTATTATCGTTGTAGCTATTGTCGTAGAAGTTGTTTTGGCTAAAAGCTTAAAATATTTTATTGTATATGTACTTAAAAGTACATGGTTGTTACTTGTTGTAAAATACTTTAATAAATACTTTTTATATTACAAGGTTTTTAAGTTGTTATTGCGTAAGAAATCCAGGACAATGTTTGTCGTCTGAGCAAGTTTTTCTGAAAAGGAAGAATATAAGCAAAGATAACATTTAGCTGTTCAGCCTGTTGGAGTATTGTCAAATTCCTCAAAATAATTCATGTTTTAAATTGTATTTTTGATAATGAAATGAGTGTGTGTGCAGCAAGTAAATAGTTAAAAGTTGAACATAGAATTATTATTGTTAATTGTAGATTATAGTATCATAATGCGTAGAGCACTATTAGGTGCTCTACGCATTTATTAGTATTTTTTTAAAGTAAACATTAAGAGAGCTGTAATGATGAATCAAGGCTAAGAGCATCCTTGATCTCAAAAACTACTTAGATCAAAATTAGTCCATCCGTTTGGGAGCTACATTGCCACATACACATACACGCACACAGAACACGCGCGCGCGTTTTCGTCGAGGGATAAAAATATGTAAGTAATAATTTAATAATAATAATAATAAAGTTTTTAAATAACTGTAACCCGACTACGTAAAAAAGGTGTCTAAAAAGGCCGAAACAAGAAAATAATTCAGACAGAAGTCCAGAAATGCATAGGTAAAAAAATGGTCAAGCTAGAGCCGTGGTCACACCCACTACTGGCCACTAATGACATCTAAGCGTCAGTTCACATCGAGATGCGTGAGGTCTAGGTGTGAGCTGACCCTAAGGCATATAGAAGTTTCTAGAATTTTCCCCCAAGATAGATACAGACGGCTGCGATTTGACATCGACTGTTCCGAACCATTATAAAGTAGGTGCGACCACGGCTCTACCTTGACCATTTTTTTACCAATACATTTCTGGATTTCTATCTAAATTATTTTCTTGTTTCGGCCTTTTTAGACACCTCTTTTTCCGTAGTCGGGTTAATATTTTTTAACTTATTTTTTATTTCGTATTTTTCCGTTTCCCAATCGAATATCTTTGGAATAATAAAAATAAGTAATGAATACATTTGAAATTAAAAATATCGTATTCATGAGCGCTAAACGAGACATTTTTTTTTTATAGATTGAAAGAACGATAATAATATTAAGATAATCAAGAAAGAAAGTTTCCTAACGATTGCTATATTATTCTTTAGTAAACATAAAACACTTGATGATATGAACCAATAACCATGATACTTTTTGCAAGATTTACAAAATTGCCTAGAAGAAATTGCTTCAGCAGTAAGGCCGCCAATTTGGTCTTTTTTTAAATTATTATTATTCACTGTGTATATTTAGTTTCAATTTTAATAAATAATTTTTATTTATTCATTAAATAAAACCAGAGATTAATTTGAAGCGCTTACTATTTACCATATTAACTTTTTTCTATGCTTACTTTATCAAATGATCATCAATCAGAGACTATTGCTATGTCAATGATAATGTATGCGATTGTACTCCGAGGTCGCGGAGGCTGCGCAGGCACAGTGCTGCCAACCGTACATACGATCACGAGATAGCTCTCATCCCATCAGCTGATGTTTCAAGTGCAAACAACGCTCAACAGAATATCAGTCGGTGAGGTTCTTGATAAACTTAATTCCGAATCTATTCTTTGTAAGCGTTTTTCAAAATTATTAGGCTTCAAACAAATAAAACATTTCTTCCAAATGAGGTTTATTTAAACAATATCAGTTTAAAGAATTTTAAATCGAATTTAAACTGTCGATGTCGCTCTTAACGATACTATATAGTGACGATTAACGATACTATATATATTCTTTCATCCGCAATATATTTTGGTTGACATATTTATTAAGTAGGCCTAGTAATTTTATATCAGTTTTCCTATAACTAAATTATACCTAAAGAGGTATATTGTATGTGTGAATTGAATGATCACGACTGCGTTATGACGTTCGCACTTATGTCGGAGTCACATGTAGCGTAGAAGCACGAACAACGCTTCACGTAGTGCCAACATAAAATTTTAACCAGTTTGCTCTTGCGCGCACCCCGCGCCATACGTGTGTTCGTCACTTTATTTAAAAGAATATCATTGGTACGTACGATTTGAATACCATAAAACATAAATTAACCTATTAAGTATTTAATTTCATATAAATATTTTAGTTAAGTTAAAAATGTCTGCTATGTTTATCTTGAATTAAGAATGAGTTTTGTTTGAGTTATAAGTTATAACAACTATGTAAATAAAATACCTAATGCTCATGCAAGTCGCATACTTTCTTCGTTACTTTTATCACACGGAATTTTAAATTAATATTAACTACGTTTTATATTTTGTATTAACTACATTTTATATTTCTTATTAAGTGATAAATTATGTGTGTGTTATTTTGCATTCATTTATTTTTCACGTGGGAAAAAATTGTTCAAAAATTAAATGCTTAAAAATACGAAAAAATTGTAATATTATTTTTTTATTCAATAAATAGTTTAGTAAGTATTTAATTATTGTGTCTGTTGGTCTAGCGAATAATTGTGTTAATTTGGAATTCCAACATCAATATACCTACTTATTAAAGTCAATATGAATACCGCGGTCGTCGTTAAATGGTACTTATGTCATAACTCTGATAAGTACCTACCTAATTATGAACAAGAGTTTTGCTTATTGGAATGCGTTACAATAATATTAATCAATTTAATTCTTGAAAATAAGATAATTTTGATTAATCTACACTCTTATTGCATCGTAGGACCTTTAGATATATACCGACCTAGTCCATCACTCGAGGGCTTCAAGTCGAGACCTAGACTACACCAAACCTAGCCCCAGTAGGCCCAAGCAACCTTCTCCCCCTAAAACCTAGATCCGCCACTGCAATCCATAGATTGGTTAATCCTTTTTAAGAAAATATTTTACCTATCCGGTTCATAAAAATATTTTCCTTTTCGTCCCTACTTCCACTTAAACTCGTAGGACCTTACTGAAAAATTAAATTATTTCTGGTGTAACTAACTACGGCGTAGGTGGTTTCACCAAAAATAATTTAGTTTTCCATTAACCTCCAGGCAACCTACGTTCATGATCTCTTTTAGGTCGGGTATCGTTACGACCTTATCATTTTCCTCCATCACATGATACGGAAATGCGAAGTTAATAGCCGTCTTTGTCATCATCAAATCTCAATGATCGTTAATGAAAAACGCCTGTACGTTTCTCTAGATGATGTTAGAAAACACATATACCTAAAGGTATTTTATAGAACGCATAGGGGTAGAAAAATAATATATTTAAAATCTGATGGTTCGAGAGTGGGGAATATTAATTTTCGCCATCTTAAAAGATGCCCATTTGTCTTCTTATCTGACAATGCGTGTTGATCTTATTTCAACTGATAAGATTTATCAGAGCTGTATCAAGTTTAGTAACCGTGGTGCCCTAACTAGAACTTTATCTGAGAATAGATGCCGTCCGCGACTTCGTGCGCGCATAAGTTACTCTCGCGGAAACCGTACATTTTTCCGTGATAAAAAGTAGTGTATGTCTAAATCTCTGCCAAATTTAATCAAAATCGGTTAAGTAGTTTCAGAGCCTATTCAATGCAAACAAACAAACATACAAACACAAATTTTTCGTCTTTATAATATTAGTATAGATAAATTGCTAGTGGCAAATAATTATTGTCCTCTACTGCACTCTAAGATATACTCACAGAAGATTTTATTTAATCAACTAAGTTTATACCTACTCTAACTCAAATTCATAAAATATTTTAATCCAACGTTCATTTTCAATCATTAATTTTATATAATAGACCTTTGACCTACGACCTTAGAGATTACAAATGAAGTAGGCTTTTGAAATTAATTTTGTTATTTTGTGGTGGGTGGTGAGGTGTTATAAATAAAAAGGTTCATGACATTCAAAAAATATAATAGACAAAGAAAAGTGAGGTATTAACTGCAATGTTAGGTAACTTTAAGTATATCGTATGTAGCCAGATGGTATGTTTTGCAGCTCGGTAAAGTAAAATTATTTTTAAACAAAAAATTAAACCGATTTCCAAAGTAAAAATATACAAAAAAAGCATGAAATAAATATTATGTTCTAGATAATTCCCCTTTTAAGTTTAGCTAATATTTTAACTATTTCTCTACTCAATCTTCATAATTTTGAAGTCGGTTCAAATTAAAAAGAAAAGGTTTACCAATATGAACAAAAAGTAATTGTAGGTGTTAAAGGTTGTTAAAAAGGCATGCGTTGCTTTCTTCGGTTGGGCGAAGCCTGAGTAAATTCAAGACTAAATTACCAATACCCGTTAAATATTTAGTCCAACACCAATAAGTTACTAAGAAATTAAGTATTATAACAATTATTATCGATGAATTAGTATACTGTATATGTGGAAGACTTATACAGGCGGCAAATAACTTTGACAATATAATTCCTACTTCCTACCTATATCTCCTCTATTCAAGTGGTATTAAAGTGGAAAATTATGGATCGTAGAGCGCGATATTACCTATCTACAGTTTACCCATTACAATGATAAAAAAATATAGACCATTCCACTATGAAACGACTTGGAGTATTTAAATGCAAGGCCAACCAGTAATGAGTTTAAGTAATGAGTTTCGACATACTTTTTGCACCCATGATTATCAATTCATTTGAATTTATAATATTAGGCTCATGCATCTCTCATGTTCTCGTATTCGCAGTCGGGCGTTTGACGCTTAAAATAATTTGTGTTTAAAAACGTAGACCCAATACCAGAGTACTAGGTTCTAGTAGAATGTTAAAGAATTAGATGAGATTTTTCTAGTTCGCCGTTTCAAAACTTATAAGGTAATTTATCGGTAATTTAAGGTAATATTATTAATAATTATTTATAATTTTAAGGTATTTTTATTTATTTGTTTTTTATTTTTTCGCTTATCCTTGGTAATTTTCCAATGCATTTATATCAAAGATAGGTACCAAAAATCAATAAATAAATGTTAGAAGACTATGATCGTAAAACCTCAAGTCGGTACACATATAGCATTCTTACCTACTAGTCATTATTATTCGAACAGTAAATTAATGGATCAATATTTAAACATTAATCCTGTCAATAGATCATAACTCAGTGATCGTCGTTTTTTCATACATCGTCTATTATTTCCGTAGAAAAGCGATGATTTTCGAGTACCATTATCAATTTGGGTTTACTGTACATGTTTCTGGAAAACAAAAACTTATAACTAATGATCGGGTATAAGTCACTAAGGCAATCTTTATCAGAGTAATGTGGTAATCAAAGCGACTAAACCTATGTTGTGCTTATAAATAGAAGTGACCCATAAAGCGACTGAAAATGGCTTTAGGAAATGCCAATGTTAAACTTATATTAGGTACAACACGTACCACGTGACCACGTACTGTGACGAATTTATTTAGAGACTGCATTGAACGGAAGTGAAAAAATTATCGACCGGAAGAGATTTGAATTCTGATATGACCTTTATCCGTGTGTTTACTGTTTAATGAAGTGCGCTTGTCATGCCATACGCCGTATGCGTATGAGCTCATTATTTAAAGTAACTACTAAGGTTGGGCCAAAAGCTTAGTAAAAAAGTTTAAATATTAAACGTTGGTACCTCATCAGTCATCACTACAGTTTTATGACGGACCCTGCTTAAGTTGTTTAAAATTATATTTCTTTAGGCTTCATTATTTTAATGTTTTGTGATACATATTTTCTTGAATATCTCTTTTACCTTTATCAGTAAATATTCATTGCTCAGTAAATGTAATAAAACTATTTGAACAATTTTCAGTCTATTTTTCCCACTTTCTACATGCCCGTTAAATTTAGTTTAAAATAGTATTGTATCGGATATTACGATGTAAAATCGTTTAAATTACCGTATTAATAAATACTAGTATTAATTGCCCGCGGCTTCACACGTGTGAAATTAGGTTTAAAACAGTCATCCCCTATTTTACCCACCTAGGGGCTGAATTTTAGAAAACGCTGAAATACGTAACTTATTATTTTTTCCATAATAATTCATACGAAATTTCATGCAAATATGTCCAAGGAATAAAAGTTTCAAACAAACTTTTATCCCCTTTGGGGGTTAAATTTTGAAAATCCATCCTTAGTGGATGCCTACGTCATTTGAGTGCAAAATTTCAAAATTCTGCCCTTAAGGGTTTGGCCTGTGCGTTGATACATCAGTCAATCGGCTTTGCCTTATATATATATATATATATATATATATATATATATATATATATATATATATATATATATATATATATATATATATATATATATATATATATATATATATATAAATAGATAATACCCGTAGCAGAAGCGAACAAAGAATGATAGTGTCGTTTTTGTTCTCCTAAATTAGCATGAATGATCTCAAGGTCATAGCCAGTTTAGCGTTAAGCTGTGATTACTATTTTTACATACAGCTGCGAATAAATTATGATCTCTGCTAAGATTTGACCTTAGACTTTGTAGTTAATGTAGGTATGTCAAAGGTCAGTTGTAACTGTACTCTGTATTTGTCCGTAATTAAGCATTGATGAATTGATGATGGTCGTGATCGGTGGTACTAACGACATATGCAATTAAAATATTGTTTGTGTTGATAATATCGCTTCTCCATGATTGTTAACATTAGGAGCCTCAGTGCAGATAGTATTTAGTTTTAATTATGGTACGAATGAAGAACTCAATTATAACATTTTTAAAGAATGACCCATCACACACCCATGACACAAGAATGCCGAATAGCGCTAATGCTGTTAGAATTTGAGCGAACTAGCACCAATATTTCAGTCCCAAATCCCAATCACGTTTGGATTCGGACTCCATTAGATGTAAATCCACACTTTGTAAAGCTGTAATTCATTCAAAGATGGCAAAGAATTCTAGAGAAATCCATCAACTCTATCATATGTTTATTTTGATTCTTTTGACCCCTTATTGGTGCCATCATACTATGATTAAGAAAGATTTTTTGCTAGTTAGGCGTATTAATTATACTATTCTACGTTACAGAAAAGTTCTTTTAATAAGTTTAATAGAATTTGGTAACGGTTTTGATTGTCAGCGTCAGCTAAAAATTAAGCTGTTAGCAATAAGACAGTACCTATAAAATATAATTTATGGGCCGCTTCCCGCTCCCCTACTAACCAATTAATATACATATTTACACAACTGATTAGTTATTAAATGTTGCTGCCTTTGTATGTTTAGTGATTTTCTAACGTATCAGACATATACAGTATACAGCAACATTGAATACCTAGCTAATCAATTATATAAATAATGTTTTAGTAGGAGGTATGTATAAAAGGTTGTTCAAAATCAATTACGGATATTTTGAGGATATGACTTACTGCTTATGTAAAGACGTTTAGGCGAAATAAATTAAAATTTTCGAAAAACATATACTTCATAAAATTACTCTACCCTCTTTACGGCGCTGTTAAGTTCATTGATCTCACACTATTTTTGATGTTATTTAGGCAAAGTCTTTGCTCCCTATTATGTATTTATTTAGAAATATTTAATTATTTTCCTGGCTAAACCTTATGTAGAGACACATAAGCAGTAGATCACATGCCCAAAATATCCCTAATTGATTTTAAACAACCTTATAAATCAAGATTGGAATAGTCTGTGAGTATAGAAGAGAACCTGGAATAGCTACAATTTATTTACATTTACTAAGTCTGTTTTGTTTCAAAACTAAATTTTGCTTGCTAACAAATGCCAACAGAATTTAGCAGGTGTTGATTATGGACGATTGCTCTTATTAAGTATTCCTGTAATCTTCAGGCCGATCATCCAATTAAAAATGGGTTGCGTAGATTAGATTTTTAACTAGTTTATAAGTTACTATTTTTAAAACCTTTTTACTTCATTAGAATTTTGAGTAGCATAAATATTACTTAAAAATATTTAGGTATTGTTTTAACGGAAACTGTTAGCCAGCTATGGGTGTGCCTTTAAAGATTCTTAAAACAGAATAGTTTCCTATTTATCGTGTTTCCGTGTTATAGTGACTTAACAATAATAAGTTAACGCGCCGCTAAGTTGACGATAAAAAGCGGGAACCTTGAGCCAGAGCTGTTACCGCATCAGTACGCAGATGAATTACTGACGAGTTCGTACTCGTCAGTAATTCATACGAGAGTACTTAATCAGAACTTTTTACCGTCTTCAATATAGGCTAACTCAATAATCGCATTTTTATGGAATAAGCTAGGCGAATGAGCAAACGGATCGCTTGATGGTAAGCGAATACTGCCGTTTACAGACAACCTAAACCCCCAACCACCATTATGCCTCCAGTACCCTCCCTTTTTTTTCGTTTCAACGCAAGCGTTTATTCATTCACATTTCACACCAGTGTCTGTAAGGCCGTGGTGACTCATCATCGACAGTCGAGACTGACCTGTGACCATTGCCGTTATAAGCATGGTCTGCGATAGATTTGGGGCAAAATTACGTTATATCATCATATTATGCGTCTAAAGCTAGCCATATACGTAATAGTATACGTGTGCAGGTTTGCCTGCACAAGTACAAGTGTCAGGTAAGCTCGAGTCTACTACTTAGTATGGAAACCGGCACAGTTTTGCAATATACACTCTCCGGTTTTCCTGCACAGGTACATCTGTCAGGTATGCTTAAGCCAATTAATATAGAAACCTGCAGTTTTTGATCATACACGCTCCGGTTTACCTGCACATCTCAGGTATATTTGCGTAAATGGCTAGCACAAGCAGGCCCCTCTTAACCACTGTGCACACTGGGCACGTGCCCAGGGCCCCCGATGGATTGGGGCCCCCTAGTCACAACTCATTGCTACTCTACGCTCGCTTGAAAATTGCAGGATTTCCGATTGCAGCATGTTTAATAATTTAAAATAAAAAAAACATAATACGAGGGCTGCACTAAAAGTATCGGGAATGGAATATTTCCACTGTTCCTGTCATATTAAAATCTTTTTAATTTAAAACTCCTTGGTTTTAAAAATCGAATACCGTTTATTTATTTAAAAAAAGATTCTCGGTCTTGTCACAAGGTCTTGTCAAACTTGTTTAGTCGTTGAGAAAATGGAATTGACTCGAGAAAATTCTAGAGCGATGATTTATTATGACTTTCGAAGTGGTTTAACACAAAAACAGTGTGTTGATCGGATGATTTCTGCATTTGGTGATGAAGCCCCATCCAAAACCACAATTTATCGCTGGTTTGCTGAATTTCAACGTGGACGTGTCAAGCTCAGTGATGATCCCCGTCAAGGTCGTCCAAAAACTGCAGTCACCCAAGAAAACGTTGATGCTGTGCGTAAGCTGATTGAGGAAGATCGACATGTGACATACCGCGAAATTCAGGCAACTTTAGACATTGGCATGAGTCAAATACAAATAATCTTGCATGAACAATTGGGTGTAAAAAAGTTGTTTTCCCGATGGATACCGCATTTGCTCTGTGAAGAGCAAAAAGCGGCTCGCGTTACTTGGTGCGTCAGAACTCTCGAAAGATTCCACGCAGGATCCTCAAATGCTGTATACAACATCGTATCAGGTGACGAATCCTGGATATACGCGTACGAACCCGAAACAAAAAACCAGTCACGAGTTTGGGTGTTCGAAAATGAGTTAAAGCCAACAAAAATTGTTCGTTCACGGAGTGTTGCAAAAAAAATGGTGGCCACGTTTGTCTCCAAAACCGGCCATGTTGCGACTATTCCTCTTGAGGGACAAAGAACGGTTAATGCAAAATGGTATGCTAACATTTGTTTGCCACAGGTCGTTTCTGAACTCCGTAAAGAGAACTGCAACCGCCACATCATCCTCCATCACGACAATGCGAGTTCTCACACGCGCACACAACAAAAGAGTTTTTAGAGCAAGAAATCATACAATTATTCGACCATCCGCCGTACAGCCCCGACCTAAGCCCTAATGATTTCTATACTTTCCCTAAAATAAAGAATAAATTGCGTGGTCAGAGATTTTCATCACCTGAAGAAGCTGTGGACGCCTACAAAACGGCCATTTTGAAGACCCCAACTTCCGAATGGAATGGTTGCTTCAATGATTGGTTCCATCGTATGGAAAAATGTGTCAAATTTCGCGGAGAATACTTCGAAAAGCAATAAATACATTTTTAAATAGTAATGTTGTGTCACTTCCTTGATTCCCGAAATTTTCAGTGTCGCCCTCGTATACCGGTGTTTTTCCAGTCAGTGTCCAAACTTTCAAGAGTGAATATACTCTTGAATATAAACAACTTTTACTATGTGATCAACTTTCCTACTTGAAAAAAAAATCAGCTGTTTCCTACAAAATGCTATATATGCCGTAGCCCTTTTGTATGAAACAACAGATTTTTTTTTTCAAGCAGGAAAGTTGATCGTATTGTAAAAGTTGCTTATATTCAAGAGTATATACACTTCTGAAAGTTTGGATACTGACTGAAAAAACACCAGGTATATTTAAATTTAACTCTTTTAAAGAAATTCATCTGTGATTTATTTTTATTTTCTGAATTGTGGTCAATGTATTAATCTTCTGAGGCATTTACCACAAGATAGTGGCCACATGGATCAATCCAGCACCCATACAAATGGCCGTCATTAGTGTCATTTGTCAATAGTGACAATCATTTTTGCCTACTAATTTTTTCCAAGGCCGCGGTGCTGGATGTGCCGGCTGGTCCTTGTGGATGGCCCCTATACACAGACGTATTTAGAAATTTTGCACCCCGCGCCCATTGACATATTTTACCACCCCGTTAAGCAGTGGCGGACTTTTTAGTATATTTTTACAAGTTAACATCTAATTATACTTTCTGAAACATTACTTTTTTGTTATCTTCGAAAAAAAATCAACAGCCTAAAACAGAACGTTGATACTAACTACTATCACAAAATGTTGTAATTATGTACTACGAAAAAGGTGTGAAGTAGGTAATAAATGACAAACCTAACATAATATGTTATTTGTCGTCTATTTTGCAACATCAAAAATTACACAAATTTAACTTTAACTTGATTTGAATTACAAAATGATCCTATTTTCACAGTCATTTAGGGTTTAAAGTTTGAACAGATTTAACTTGTTTAATAGGAAAAAAATTTTTTCCTATTAAACATGTTAAATTAAAATAAAAACAATGTAAAAGAAGCTCGCTCGCATTTAACGTAAAGAACATAATATTATATTATTTAGTGCCGATGTTCTGTTTTAGCCGGTTGATATTATGGTATTTTTCTGAAGTTCACCGTTTTTCAGTATTTTAGTTTGAATTTTGAACAGATTTCAACCTGTAAAATGGAACAAAATGTTTGCTCGCTCGATCCGCTCACTCGTGTTTGGCGTAAAGAACTTATTATAATATTTAGTACTGATGGGCTATTGATATAATTATATTTTTCCAAAATACAAAGTCTTAGGGTTTAATAAAAACAGGTTAAAGAGAAAAAATAAAGGAACTCATTATTCTAAGGTGCCCAGAGTTATAGGTTAAAGACGGCCCTGAGCACAAGTATTGTTTATTTGGAGAACCGTAAAATCATATTTTGTGGTTTATGTATGCACAGTTTATTAGTGAGGCAGGTTATATTTTAAAGAGATGTTTAGGTAAATATCTGATGGTATACCTTGTACCATGTCATTATCCTATCCATACTATTGCGTCAATATACTTTCTGATCGCTTGCAAAAAAGTGGCCATAGACAAAGAAAATTTCCCACGCTGTTATAACGCCCATACTAGTAAACCTCTAAGTATGCGCTATTCTTAGATATTATATTATTCCTAATAAGGATTTAAAATGTAAACAATTTGTTCTAGTTTCTATGTTTGCTTATGGTTTACTTGTGTCCACACTTCACAGTTTTGAATAGAGTAGGTAAACAGTGAATTATACCCCATGTTTGCACAGCTGTTGACTATACAGGATGCACCAGTTCACTGTTTAAAGTTTTAATGCATTTCAAATGTTTTGTTAGGAACATTTTATTTTACGCATGCCAGATGCGTAAAGTAGTTACCTTCACTTTTCGTAAAGTATCAATAGGAAACTAGGTTTTGGGAGAAGATCCTACTCACAACTCCCAAGCATCGACGTCACAACCTAACGATAAGATTAATCTTTAACAAACACAATTCACTGGAGCCAGTTGATAAAAGGACATGGCCTTTATGCCCTTTATGCCTATAGCAATCTGACACTTATCAGTAGTTGTGAAACAAGCCCTTCTGGGATCTTAGAGCTTAGGACCTAAACTACTACTGCTCGCAAAACCCTTCATCTCTCGGTTCAACCTTCTTTAATCCACTTCCCACACCACACTCAAACAGGTACCTAGGATGATGCTGCCAATTTTGGCACACTATTAGAAGATATTTTCTTTAATTTTCAAAACGTTAAAAATAACCTATGTATTTACTACAGATGTTAAGAACATAATAGCCTGCAAAAGTAATCAGTAAGTACTAAGCATGCATTATTTAATTATTACGGTTGTTATGAATCAATCAAAGCTTAAATTGTCCGTCACTAACCTAAAAGAAAACATAGTAGCTGTTGAGAGCTGTCTATACAATTTCAAATGAGCTCTCGAAAAATATTAACCTACAAAAAACTTCTTTCTCACATGACAAAGGCCCATCAACACATACAGGGCCTAGTAGAATTCATTATTCCAAAACCAAAAAACTTACGAACGAAAATATTCTTTTTAACATTTTTAAGACTTTTTAAGTACTTACTTATCTATATTTGAGACATAAGTATTTTCCATTGGGGGTATTGGTCAACTTGCGTCACAATTCGTGTCATAATTTTTAGATATTATATTATGTAGGTATTGTTGTGGTCGCGACAAATTATACCTACCGTACTAAGTAGGTGTGACTTTAATCTGACCAGTGACCGCAGTCATTCAAATCAATGTTCAAACTCCAAAGTTAAGACAATTAGACATCGCTGTTTGATTTAAACCATGTCCACTTGTAAGTTACGCAGCAGTCTGTAGCCAAAACCCATACTTTAACGGAAAAGGAAAAGTAATACCAAGTATCTCGTATTCTTAGTCGTTAGTGTCAAAAGATTATACGCATTTTCAGGCAACTTGGTACGTCTTGCTTTATACCTATTGGGTTAATGCAAGCCCTTGGGTCTTCCAACTTCAACATTTGTCTATATGACTACAACATTTGACGACATCTGTGGCTCAGTGGTTAAGCGTGTTGGTGCTCAAGCCGGGGGTCGCGGGTTCAAATCCTTCCGAAGGAACAAAAAGTTTTTCTGTGTTCCTGGGTCATGGATGTGTATTAAATATGTGTATAATATAGTAAAAATCTTAAATATGTGTAGGTATAATATAAAAGTATTAATCTGGTACCCGTAACACAAGTTCTTCGAGAACTTACCAAGAGACCAGATTGACGTGGTGTGAAGCGTCCATAGATATATATAAATATTATATTATTATTTTCTATACATACTCTATAGTGTCGTAAATTATTCATCACTAGCTGTATGATCGAAATGATTTCCTCCTGTTACAATTTTTTATGTCTCTTCCAGAAGAATCCGGGACACAATAAACCTTCAATATGGGGGCTATGTTCCGCAGCGAGGAGATGGCCCTGTGCCAGCTCTTCATCCAGCCCGAGGCCGCCTACACCTCGGTCTCCGAGCTCGGTGAAGCGGGTACCGTCCAGTTTAGAGATGTAAGTTTTCCAAAGCCCAACCAGACATTAGACATCGTCCTGTAAATTATCTAACCTAGGATGATCTTTTAAACATTTCTTTATTCGTTTCTCAAAAGGATTTGAATGCAGCAGATGGAATAATGGGACAAAATTGAATAAATATACATACTTAATATCTGTATTCTTTATGGCGTGAGTAATTATTTTAAACTGGCTAGAGTAGGCAGTACACACTAGTAACTAGTAAGTAGTAAGTACGCAAAACAAGACCAAGAAAGGTGAACAAGTCGTAATTCGGTGATCAAGAACATGCCGCGAAGGTTAACTTCTAATTGGCGGTCGTGCCATTATTTATGATCCAGCCAGACCCCCTAGGTTTTATTGCTTCTAAGGTAAGTGATACCATAAGGCCTACCTAATTTGAAACACACATATCTTGATAAATTAT
This sequence comes from Phengaris alcon alcon, assembly GCA_037179445.1. Taxonomy (NCBI): domain Eukaryota; kingdom Metazoa; phylum Arthropoda; class Insecta; order Lepidoptera; family Lycaenidae; genus Phengaris; species Phengaris alcon. The sequence continues at coordinate 10,827,272 of JAYRCH010000029.1, forward strand.
TCGAAAAAGGTGATAAATAAAAGCAAGGCATTATTCTTTGGTTTATATATTTTAAATAATTAAAGAAAACATTGTAATCTTTTGTCAAAAATCTCTTAAAAAAGAGGTAATTCTAGTACCTTAGCCTTAGACATTTTTAGAACATAGTGATTGAACAAAGCCTATATCCTTAAATTATAGGAATATTGTTATTAGAATATTAATTATATAAAAATATATATATTTCTGAGCCTTTTGTTTTAAGTGTTTCCACGAGATCCGTGAACAACTTTCTTCATGTTATTTAACTAAATATTGTGCTTAAATTGCTAGTCAGACTTGAAGTCGCATATTAACAAGAAATAAAGAATTATAAAAAAAAAGTATCCAAACAAAAATTAGAAAATGAACATAACATCTTCTCAAGACATTAAACAAGATAACTTAATAAGGCCTTGGAACAACGCACATCATTAACAGCCGCTCTCAAGCTTTCTTCGGACCACGTAGCCCGTTTTCGTCTTGGAGGAGACTGTGATAATCAATCTGTAAATAAACATAATAAATTTAAAATTCCAACAGGATTCCTAATATGGCCTAGGGTCAGAAATAAGGCCTGTTTTAAAAGTAGGCTTTATTTAGTACATTATACTTCATAAATGTTTTAAGCAGTATTTAAATCGTATATTCTAAAAATTACAATTCAAAGTCAAGTGGTAATAATTCCTCCATGGTCATAGTTACCTTTTTGATGAGTTATATTATGATCCCTATACATAACTTGAAACAAAACTTCAAAGAATAACGTATTAAAATTCGATAGAAATTACGACAAATTAATAACGCGCAATGAAAATGCCCGTCCGTCACAAAAAACCGGCCCCCACCGGGCTGTCAGCGCGAGTGGGGGCCGGTTTTTTGTCGCGCACAAAAACTCTCGCGCACTGTTTGCCGTGTCCTGGGGATGTCGTCTATGCGTGTGTGAAGTATTTTTGATGTAAATATATTTTAACCGACTATTTCGCACTACAGGCCTTAATTGAGCATACGCCTTATTTGTATCTGGTACCTTATCAAGATTACCTTGTCGATTGAATGTCGCTGCTTACTTTATATCGGCCGACGGAGACAAAACATGTAAATAACCTATCTGACACTTGTGAAACAGGCCCTTACTCTTTTATGACGTTTCTAACAAAACTCTAGAAGGTTAACAAAAAATCTCTCTTTGCCTTCAACAGCTTATAACTTTTTTTTTATGAGTTTTAGTATTCTCAGTTTATGAGTTTTAACTTATGATTTTCCCGAACACGCACATCCGATGTCAATAACTATATTGTGATATGTCGTAAGCATTCTACAGTCTACACGGAGTGCATCAGTGATCAAGTTCCGTCGACCGGGAGTCGGGAGCAATTTAGTTAACGACCCTGTCGAGCCTGGGAAGACGGGATTACTCAAAGATTGTCAAGCTATGCCCGCACTATATAATCACTTTTTGGTTGTGGTAGATACAATTTTACGTGAAAACATGCGTGTATATGCGATACGTACTTATGACGTTGTCATTTATGGATGGGAATTACTTGTAAGTCGTAACATTATGAAAGATTATAAATAATAGATATCCTTAATAATTATTAGTTTCATTTTTAGGGTTCGGTACCCAAAGAGTAAAAACGAGAACCTATTACTAAAACTTCGATATCAGTCCGTCTGTCTGTCTGTTACCAGGCCATACATACCTATCTCGTGAACTGTGATAGCTAGACAGTTGAAATTTTCACAGGTGATTCTGTTGTTCGCTATAACAACAAATACTAAAAACAGATTTTTTTTAAGGGCGGCTCCCACACGACAAACGTGATTTTAGCCGTTTTTTGATCGACATTAGTAACAACATCTTGAAATATTCAATGAATATTGAGTTGTATATACCTACGAGGGCTGCACTAAAAGTATCGGGAATGGAATATTTCCACTGTTCCTGTCATATTAAAATCTTTTTAATTTAAAACTCCTTGGTTTTAAAAATCGAATACCGTTTATTTATTTAAAAAAAGATTCTCGGTCTCGTCACAAGGTCTTGTCAAACTTGTTTAGTCGTTGAGAAAATGGAATTGACTCGAGAAAATTCTGGAGCGAAGATTTATTATGACTTTCGAAGTGGCTTAACACAAAAACAGTGTGTTGACCGGATGATTTCTGCATTTGGTGATGAAGCCCCATCCAAAACCACAATTTATCGCTGGTTTGCTGAATTTCAACGTGGACGTGTCAAGCTCAGTGATGATCCCCGTCAAGGTCGTCCAAAAACTGCAGTCACCCAAGAAAACGTTGATGCTGTGCGTAAGCTGATTGAGGAAGATCGACATGTGACATACCGCGAAATTCAGGCAACTTTAGACATTGGCATGAATCAAATACAAATAATCTTGCATGAACAATTAGGTGTAAAAAAGTTGTTTTCCCGATGGATACCGCATTTGCTCTGTGAAGAGCAAAAAGCGGCTCGCGTTACTTGGTGCGTCAGAACTCTCGAAAGATTCCACGCAGGATCCTCAAATGCTGTATACAACATCGTATCAGGTGACGAATCCTGGATATACGCGTACGAACCCGATACAAAAAACTAGTCACGAGTTTGGGTGTTTGAAAATGAGTTAAAGCCAACAAAAATTGTTCGTTCACGGAGTGTTGCAAAAAAAATGGTGGCCACGTTTGTCTCCAAAACCGGCCATGTTGCGACTATTCCTCTTGAGGGACAAAGAACGGTTAATGCAGAATGGTATGCTAACATTTGTTTGCCACAGGTCGTGTCTGAACTCCGTAAAGAGAACTGCAACCGCCGCATCATCCACCATCACGACAATGCGAGTTCTCACACCGCGCACAGAACAAAAGAGTTTTTAGAGCAAGAAATCATAGAATTATTAGACCATCCGCCGTACAGCTCCGACCTAAGTCCTAATGATTTCTATACTTTCCCTAAAATAAAGAATAAATTACGTGGTCAGAAATTTTCATCACCTGAAGAAGCTGTGGACGCCTACAAAACGGCAATTTTGGAGACCCCAACTTCCGAATGGAATGGTTGCTTCAATGATTGGTTCCATCGTATGGAAAAATGTGTCAAATTTCGCGGAGAATACTTCGAAAAGCAATAAATATATTTTTAAATAGTAATGTTGTGTCACTTCCTTGATTCCCGAAATTTTCAGTGCCGCCCTCGTATTATATATTCTCTTTAAAAAAATCGTAAAATTTAAATATACCTAATAAATATTTAAGTGGAGCTCGCATACAAAAAAACTTTCATATTTCACTGTTTTTGATGGAGATTTAATAATAGCGTTCGATATTAGTGCTAAAAATGTTATAGATCATGGTACGGAACCCTTTATGCGCGAGTCCGACTCGCACTTGGCCGATTTTTATAATTTAGGTTTAATACTAATGATGAAAATTGAAATCACAGTTAACTACTAGGTTATACAGTTAACCTTACCTACACCTACGTTCGAAAATTCGTAATTTCAATAGAGCTGTATCGAAATTTAACTAAGCATTAGTTCTGGCAATAAATATGTAAGTAAGTGATTGAACTCATAAATAATAACTCTGCGATTATTTTCAGGTACCTTAACGAGTAGGTACTCGATAGAGCCAATTGACCTAGTTAGATGGCATTACTATTTTTATTTATTTTTCTTATGAGTAAGCCTTACTTAATGAAGGCAGATAATAAAAGACTAAAAATATGTTAAGAAATAAAATACAGACTTGCTAATATTTACTTATCAGTTATAATACGAAAAGTGCAAAACTATAAAAAAATATACTTTGTTACCAATTACCATAGTAGATAAACTGGCCTAGCCTTAAACCAACTTTAATCGCATGTGAAGGCTCTTGTACAGTGTTACCAACTCGAAAAATATTTCTCCCCAAACCCAAAATCGCACCAACTACTTGAAAATCAAAAAATAATGATTAGAATGTCGTTAAAATATACTTCCAAAAGTTTCTTTTCTACAGGTTGACTTTATAATTTAATTAAAAATAAGAAAAAAAAAACGCTGAAATAATCCTAAAAATCCTGCCCTAGATATTTTTTTCTTAAACTTAGGTGGAAAACCTCTAAGTTTTCAGCACTCCTTTTGTATAATACATTGGCATTACAAATTGTGTTAGTTGCGCTTACGCAATCTCATCTTTTAAAGCCAAAGCAGGATAGCCTGATATCATCGCTCGCCCTCTAACATTCGTACAATAACACCTACCCCAGATTACTTGATAATATATTTTATAATTATTTTCCAGTTGAATCCCGACGTGAACGCGTTCCAGCGAAAATTCGTCAATGAGGTCCGCAGATGCGACGAGATGGAGCGCAAGCTTCGGTACATCGAGGCCGAGGTACACAAGGACAAGGTCCACGTGCCGGCGGTCAAGGACATGCCACGAGCACCCAATCCCAGGGAAATTATTGATCTTGAGGTAAGGACTGGACGATCTCCAGTTTCCGAGTTATATATATTATTATAGTACGACGAATCGCCAGCCTGCAAAGCATAGGTACTTCGTTCCAAAGCACATTGCGAGTCCTTTCCAGTTTTTACACTTTCAACGTACCAACTGCCAATCTATTTGGTTCCCATTTTCATTACAAAAAATAAAACCGAAGCATGTAGGTACAGCATTGTAGAATTGAATTAAGTAAATTATGCAACTGACAGGTAATCTGATATCAAAATATAAAATGCAGATGTGAATTTACTATGAATTTTGATGTAAATTACTAAAAATTACGTCGTATCGTGGTAGAATAAACTGAACTAAACAAAAATTCCGCAGGTCTTACAATTTACGATCATACAACGTATGTTATATTACAATACCTAATCAGCATTTTCCTGTCTTACTTTTTATTTTAAGGTGTCATCTAAATTAAAATATAACTGAGTTTGAAATTGTTTGAGTATTATTAGATATATGACTGATATCTAAAAATATATTACGGTATGAATTTCATTTTGCTGATAATAATAAGCATGCTACTTATTATCAAGACGTGAAATATAATACAGATGAAAAGATAATGTACCTATACCTACATGTACAGGATTTTATTACTTGACAAGGGGACATCACTTATGTGATAAAACGTACAAGTTCCGTATATAAACGTACTTATATAAACGTACACGTAAAGCGAATGCTGTTGCCTAAAAATATATACTGTATAGTTATAAGCACCAGTATTCGCTTAAGTGAATGTAGTAATTACATTTTTATCCTCTGTGAATTCTATTGTGTATCCTTTTCAGGCTCATTTAGAAAAGACCGAGAACGAGATTCTGGAGCTATCGCACAACGCCGTGAACTTGAAACAGAACTACCTAGAGCTGACTGAGCTCAAACATGTGCTGGAGAAGACAGAAGCCTTCTTCAACGCCCAGGAGGAGATCGGCATGGATTCATTGACCAAGTATGTTAAACTTCATTCTAGAAAAAAGTCATACACAAAATATGTAAAAGTGCAACCTTCAAAAATATGTTGTCTACATCATTCTGTCTAATTGTCGGCTGTCGATTTTTATCGACGAGGAGTTTTAACTTTTAAACAATATCTACCTTAAACAAAAACATAGTTATCGTACAAATTTAATTATAATATATTATAAAAATGACTTCTTAATAAGTATACTCACAATACAGTAAACATTTAGAAATGCACAGATTACTAAATTGTTACTAACTACGTAAGTAAAAGTGAAAACTCACTAAAGAAGTAACATTTTCTAGCGACAAAGCAACTGTTTTAGTAATTTAGGTATCAGTTGTTTCCTCAAGGAGACAATTAAGATACTACGTAAGTAAATACGAATGCTTAGGTATTATTTACCTACCTATGTTGTTTCTCCATAAATATGCTTTATTTATAGTCACAAAATGTATATTAAGTACGTACTGTAGGTACGCCATATTTGTATAGTTTTATAATTAAATGTAACTTTAACGAGAAAAGAAAACTATATCTTTAGATCCTGTACAGGTTCTCACGCTATCTAGGTAACAAGTATGTATGTATTTTAAGAAAATAAAATGTTTGGATTCTGAATACTTACCTAATACAAATACCGCAGTTGCTTTTCATTCGGAGCCCAACTTTATTAATTTAGTCCGTAGTCATATATAACTATGAGGCCATGAAATCTCTCCACCTAGCACAACAGTGCACATTACGAAATATCTTAGGCGAAAATAACTTGTTCAAAAGTTAGACTGAAGCAAATGAAGTCTACATACGAAACGTACATCATCAACACGTACATCTACAACTGATCTATATAAATACTAAGGACTTATGGTTGCGCTTGAGACAACCGCCGCTCACGGCCGTCGTCGGTCGCTAGCGGCCTCGGGCGGCCGTCGGTGGCCGTGAGTGGACGGTTGTATCAAGCGAAACTGTGTTTTATAGTAATGAAGATAAAGTTTATATGACAGCTATGCTACTGGCCGCTCCGCTGCCATTTCGGTGTGAATCGACCCTAATGGTCCCCAATCTCCTCAGGTCCTTAATATCGGATGAGACAGGCCAGCAAGCAGCCACGCGCGGTCGCCTCGGATTTGTAGCGGGTGTGGTGCAGAGAGAGCGCGTGCCGGCCTTCGAGCGCATGTTGTGGCGCATCTCCCGCGGCAACGTCTTCCTACGACGCGCCGAGCTGGATAAACCGCTTGAGGATCCTAACACTGTAAGTAATGATGGTCGGGGCCAAAGGAGCAACGAGTAGCTGGATCAAAAGACGATAAGTGCCAATAAATACTCTTTGACAGTATAAGAGCAGTTGCAACTTAAAAGTGCATCATTAATGGCTTAAAAAAGTGGTCCACTTCTTTTGTTAAGCCAAATGAATATTCAGAGAAACAGTACGCTATTGTTGGTAACGTTATTTGTTGTAAGAACGCAATATTACTTTATTGAAGCTGGCTTGTCTTGCCCAAAGCAACACTCCACTACTAATAAACGTCGTGTTTTTAACACTATCTACATTTACATAAAATTAAACCTTTTCCTCTTTTCAGGGTAACGAGATCTACAAGACCGTGTTCGTGGCGTTCTTCCAAGGCGAGCAGCTCAAGTCGCGTATCAAGAAAGTCTGTACTGGTTTCCACGCGTCGCTGTACCCGTGTCCGCCGTCTAATGCCGAGAGACAGGACATGTTGAAGGGCGTTAGGACCCGCCTGGAGGATCTTAATATGGTAAGTCAAAGATACATAGGTATACGAGTAAAAAATATTATTTAGATATCTTTTTTCAAAAGACTGGGCTTGACGTACGAGGGCTGCACTAAAAGTATCGGGAATGGAATATTTCCACTGTTCCTGTCATTAAAATCTTTTTAATTTAAAACTCCTTGGTTTTAAAAATCGAATACCGTTTATTTATTTAAAAAAAGATTCTCGGTCTTGTCACAAGGTCTTGTCAAACTTGTTTAGTCGTTGAGAAAATGGAATTGACTCGAGAAAATTCTAGAGCGATGATTTATCATGACTTTCGAAGTGGTTTAACACAAAAACAGTGTGTTGACCGGATGATTTTTGCATTTGGTGATGAAGCCCCATCCAAAACCACAATTTATCGCTGGTTTGCTGAATTTCAACGTGGACGTGTCAAGCTCAGTGATGATCCCCGTCAAGGTCGTCCAAAAACTGCAGTCACCCAAGAAAACGTTGATGCTGTGCGTAAGCTGATTGAGGAAGATCGACATGTGACATACCGCGAAATTCAGGCAACTTTAGACATTGGCATGAGTCAAATACAAATAATCTTGCATGAACAATTAGGTGCAAAAAAGTTGTTTTCCCGATGGATACCGCATTTGCTCTGTGAAGAGCAAAAAACGGCTCGCGTTACTTGTTGCGTCAGAACTCTCGAAAGATTCCACGCAGGATCCTCAAATGCTGTATACAACATCGTATCAGGTGACGAATCCTGGATATACGCGTACGAACCCGAAAAAAAAAACCAGTCACGAGTTTGGGTGTTCGAAAATGAGTTAAAGCCAACAAAAATTGTTCGTTCACGGAGTGTTGCAAAAAAAATGGTGGCCACGTTTGTCTCCAAAACCGGCCATGTTGCGACTATTCCTCTTGAGGGACAAAGAACGGTTAATGCAGAATGGTATGCTAACATTTGTTTGCCACAGGTCGTTTCTGAACTCCGTAAAGAGAACTGCAACCGCCGCATCATCCTCCATCACGACAATGCGAATTCTCACACCGCGCACAGAACAAAAGAGTTTTTAGAGCAAGAAATCATAGAATTATTAGACCATCTGCCGTACAGCCCCGACCGAAGCCCTAATGATTTCTATACTTTCCCTAAATTAAAGAATAAATTGCGTGGTCAGAGATTTTTAACACCTGAAGAAGCTGTGTACGCCTACAAAACGGCCATTTTGGAGACCCCAACTTCCGAATGGAATGGTTGCTTCAATGATTGGTTCCATCGTATGGAAAAATGTGTCAAATTTCGCGGAGAATACTTCGAAAAGCAATAAATACATTTTTAAATAGTAATGTTGTGTCACTTCCTTGATTCCCGAAATTTTCAGTGCCGCCCTCGTATAACAAGCTAAGCCTTTAAGGAAAGTTTTCGCAACAATAATATCGAATAACCGCTTTAAAACAACTTGTCTGTTTTGTGAAGTAAAACTTTACGAGAAGAATGTGATGATACGCATTATGAACCTATAACTTCACCTCGAGAGATTTGATATAATATTTGAGATAATTCTAACCCGCCATACATTTCCAGGTGCTGAACCAAACCCGCGACCACAGGCAGCGCGTGCTGGTGAGCGTGGCCAAGGAGTTAGGCAGCTGGTCGATCATGGTGCGCAAGATGAAGGCCATCTACCACACGCTCAACCTGTTCAATATGGACGTCACCACGAAGTGTCTGATCGGCGAGTGCTGGGTGCCCACCGCGGACCTGCCCAATGTACAGAAGGCGCTGGCTGATGGATCGGTTAGTTTTGTTTATGATATTTTTAATATTGTCCTGTCTTTCGCACGGATAAGTTTATTAGTCCTTATTGAATTAAAACTCGTTAGAGCGTTTTTATGGTAATTTAATTTAAGATAAGCTAAAGCTGCTTAAGCTCTGCAACGAAATTAATGACGAGAAAGGGATAGAATAAGAGTATGAAGGAAGTAACCAGTAGGTATATAAAATAATGATGATATTGTTACTCTACAGAACGCGTGCGGCAGTTCGATCCCGTCGTTCCTGAACTGCATCGAGACGGACGAGGAGCCGCCCACGTTCAACCGCACCAACCGCTTCACGCGCGGCTTCCAGAACCTCATCGACTCCTACGGCGTCGCCTCCTATAGGGAGTGTAACCCCGGTACGTATATTACGCTAATAGCACGTAGAAAGCTACGCGCAATTGAACACAAGTAGAGGCTTATTTTTTATGCATTTTTAAAGGTGAATGTGAAACCTATATCGTATGAACATAACTGCGTCGCATTTTAAAATATTGTTTTTCACAAGAAAGTTGTCAGTCAGTCCACTCGCGCGCGCATGATTTGACGCCTATGCGAATGAGTCAGCGCGTTAATCGAACCGAGATTTGAGGTACGAGATTTGGGACCCAGGAAAAACCATTTGAGTAATATTCTTTTGACCTTACTTTTCAGCTCTATACACAATCATCACTTTCCCGTTCTTGTTCGCCGTGATGTTCGGCGATTTGGGCCACGGTCTAATCATGGCTATGTTCGGCGCGTGGATGGTCGCCAAAGAGGTCTCGCTCGCCGCCAAGAAATCCAACAATGAAATCTGGAACATCTTCTTCGCCGGTCGCTACATCATTCTACTCATGGGCTGCTTTTCGATGTACACTGGACTCGTCTACAACGATATCTTTTCGAAGTCCATGAACATTTTCGGTTCGTCCTGGCACGTACCTTACGACAATGAGACGATGGAAGCGAACGCCGCTCTGACTCTAGATCCCAAGGACGCGTATATCGACAAACCCTACTTCATCGGAATTGATCCAGTATGGCAGGTGAGTCCTAGTTTTGGTCTTTGGTTGTGGTATCATGACAGTATAAATCTTCATGTTACACCTTATTTATTATAGTATAGATTTTTATTTCATAACCTATACTATAATATACTTATTATATTGTAGTAAGTATAGGTTATGAAATAGAAAATTAATATTGCAAAATTAACTTCTAGACCGCCGATAACAAGATCATTTTCCTGAACTCGTACAAGATGAAGCTGTCCATCATTTTCGGTGTCGTCCACATGATCTTCGGTGTCTGCATGAGCGTCGTCAACTACAAGTGAGTGTCGTATGTACTTAATATTCATTACAATCTTTAGCCAACGTATATGGGCTAAGTATGTAAATTTTTTAATTTTTGATTAAAAATAAAGGCTGACCTGTTTTTGAACATATCGATAGATGAAACATATTTATAGAAAGCCTGTAAATTCAACTGTGTAACCTTTAAAACTTAAATAGAACATGCATCTTATGAGTTAATTTTGTTAATTCCAGCTTCTTCAAACGTCGCTACTCCATCGTCCTGGAGTTTCTCCCCCAGATTGTGTTTCTCTGCCTTCTTTTCTTGTACATGGTGTTCATGATGTTCTACAAGTGGGTCGCCTACAGCACTTTATCCGAAGGTCAGTAACCTGCCATGTGAAATAGCTTGAAACGTTGTCTCGCTCGAACTGGTTGATTAAGAGAGACAGCCCTACCACAAAATATTGCCACGTAATTACTTGCTTTGGCTCAATATTTTTCTTTTTAGCGTCATTATTCAACACATTTTAGTTGTTAAATTAAATCATACTAGATAATTCCTTTCTAGGATTACTTTATACATTCATACTATAGGCGCATTTTAACGTAACAATATTTTCCCCAGACGAAGCTTTCACACAAGGCTGCGCGCCGTCCGTACTGATTCTATTCATCAACATGATGCTGTTCTCGAGCAACGAGCCCGAGGCCGGCTGCAAGGAGTTCATGTTCGAGGGCCAGGGCAGTCTGCAGCGAGTTTTCGTGTTGGTGGCGCTGTGCTGCATACCCGTCATGTTGCTCGGAAAACCTTTGTATCTCCTCATGGCTAGCAAGAAGAAGGGACATGCTAAGGTACAGTTTTCATTAGTATTTATTTCTAAGGCCGTAACTCATCACATTTTAAACGCACACGATCCTAAAGCGTCGAATTTACTGTTTTTGATACTATCGGGATCGTAGATAAATCTCGTTTGAAACACGTAAACGCGAGTCATCTGCGCGTTAAAAATACGCCGTGTGCTTAGGGCCGCTATAGACTCAGTTACTTTTGTATAAAGTTTTTGTCGTCCTATCTATGCTTTTTTAATGAGTAATAAATAATATTATGCAAACGATCATTAATTACATACCAGAAGAAACAACGTGAATATAAATCACTATTTGTATTCGCAATGTACTGAGCTAATACGGCACAATTTTGTAATCCCAACGACGCTTGACCGAAAAATATAGTTTTAAAACAAAGAGATGACAATATATTTTATTTGTTCAATATGCAATAACACTAACATTAACACTCAACAGCCGGAACAATCAAACGGCAGCGTGAACCAAGGCATTGAGATGCAAGAACAAACAGACATCGAAAACGGCCAACCGAAAGCGCCGTCCAAGCCCAGCGCTGGGCACGAACACGATGACGAGCCCTTCAGCGAGATCATGATCCACCAGGGTATACACACCATCGAATACGTGCTCAGCACCATCTCGCACACCGCATCCTACCTCCGACTGTGGGCCTTGTCTCTCGCTCACGCAGGTTGGTTTATTAAATAATATTAATACTTTAAGCGATAGTGCTCACTACAACACCAATGGCTCTATCGATGACATGTATAATGACTAGCTCATCTACACAACATGCATGTTATGTTGTTTATATATTTGGCTTCATTTGTAAGGGAAACTTAATACTCAGCTGTTTCTGCTGGGTTAGAAAGCAACACTAATAAAGTCAACTAATGAGTGAGGACCTAAAAATTACCTGATAATTCAAATTTACATAGTATTTTATTTCCTTTCAGAACTGTCCGAAGTACTGTGGAACATGGTGCTGACGTTCGGTCTGAAGGACCATGGGTACGTGGGCGCGGTGAAGCTGTACGTGGCGTTCATGTTCTGGGCGCTGTTCACGCTCGCCATCCTCGTCATGATGGAGGGGCTGTCCGCCTTCCTGCACACGCTGCGTCTGCACTGGTGAGTAGAACCTTCGAGTGAGCGGAAGTGTCCGAAGTACTGTGAACTGAACAGGATGCTGACTTAACAGAAAACTTCTAGCATCCTTTGTGGTATTCTAGACCGAGATTTACACGAGTTTCAATTGAATTTCATATTTAAGCGTAGAAGCTACATCAAGATTTGGTAAATTAATGTAGAAACGTCACGAAATCACATACAATATTACATTAGTTTTCGCCAAAAAAAAGTGTAATTATTTTGATACAAAAATGTGTCATTAAAAGATGTTTGTATGTCATAAAAGAAGCAAAAAATAAACTATGTTTAGGGTATTTTTAAACATTTTAACCAATAATTCTAGGGTGGAGTTCATGAGCAAATTCTATGCTGGGCTCGGCTACATCTTCCAGCCTTTCTGCTTCAAGACCATTCTCGAAAACGAAGACAAAGAAGAATAAATATCTTAGGAATTAAAACATTTGACGTAGTTTAGTATACAAACAGTATTGGCATTTTATGCGAATAGGTTTGCAAGATGTCACAAATTGAAGTAAATATTTCAAGCTGAAATTACGCGTTTCAATTTTCTTTTTAACACACCCTGATGACCAGTGAGCAAAGTCCGTAATGGTTTAATTACATAGTTATTTAATTATATAAACTTTATTCAAGTTGAAAGAACATTACTAAAATATATACATATTATATTATTATACCCAAAAAAAACACATACTTAATTCCCAGTCTTGCACTAAAATTGTGATGCTTTTTCATTTGCTGCTGACTGCTCAGTCTCGAATGAATTTGCTTATTTTTTATACAAACTTGATGTTTCATAAGTACGGTGGGTTCTCCTTTAAATTAATTCGAGAATTTCTTTGAATGTGATTCAAATTATATTATGTTCGAAGATTAGTTTTCGCCTTTTCAAAGATCTCCTTTTTTATTTTAGGATAGTCTGGATGTATTTTCAGTATAGCTCGGCACACAACTATACACTCGGGATACTTTTTGATTTTGAGGTAGGCCTGCGCTAATTTATAGCCTATAGCCAGATCGTTACCGGAGTGAATCCAGGCTTTGTCGTAATTGTGAGCTGCTGATTTGTAGTTTTGTTCCTTCTCTGATATGTACCCTGATGAAGAAAATAAAATAGTGAAGACACTATTGCAGGGTAGAATTTTTAAGATTGTTGTAGCACAAAAATTGTTGTCTAAAAACACGGTGGCGTGGTGGATACAACCTAATTATTTTTACATTGCGGAGACTCATGCCCCAAGTGGGGCATCATATTCTTCAAAATTTCAATATTTTTATGGAAAAATTACGACTTGCTTTTTTATATCAACAATCAACATATAACTACACAGTGTTTAATGTATAAACATGACGTATGAATTGACATATACATACCTAAATATTGATAAGCTACTGCACAAGAATTATTGTGAAGTAAAATTTTAGCTAAAAGCTCCTTAGCAACTTCCATCCTCCCTGAATTTATTTGATTGTCCACAACTTCTAGCCAACATCTGAAAATATGTGAAATAATAAATATTATAATTGATAATTTTTTCGCTTTCTACAAACAGCTAAATGTAGCGGGAATAATATTTTGAATCGGATTCAAGTACCAATTAACAATAATATTTTGAATCGGATTCAAGTACCAATTAACTTTTGAATTGGTACTTGAATCCGATTCAAAATATTATTCCCGCTACATTTAGCTGTTTGTAGAAAGCGAAAAAATTATCAATTATGTACTTAAAATACGAAAGAAGTACATACCTTTCTAAGCCATCAGCGTTTTCAGGTGACCATGGTATAGATGATACGGTCCTCTTAAGGATGTTTTTAGAGCGGGTGGGCTGCTTTATTATGGTGTACCTAAAAAAATTTAATTATAAAAAGCCTCCTATTTAGCGGTCGGAAATGCACCAATCAAGCAGCGGCGCCCGACTGCGCGCGTCGCCGCTGCTGTCACTGCCAAATTCGGGGCAGCGGCCTAACTTTCGAAAACATTACGAAACTATTTGTAAAATATATTTTATGTATAAAATAACTTTTAAAAATATGACGATCGGCTGGATACTTAACATGGAACCAAATTGAAGTGGTAAGTACTCACGCGTTAGCAATGGCCAGTATGAGTAGCGGGTCGTCTTGGTAACCATCCTGTGTCACTAGCGGCAGCAGGTCTTGCAATACGCGTTCTGCAGCTGACTTCTGTCGGACGGCCAACGTCACTAAGCCCTGTAGCGCCTTGCGATCGGCCGGCGCTACCTCTGTGAGTAGCTTCTCTGCCGTTCGTAGTGCTAGAAGACGTGTGTCCCTATAATTGGTACATATTTATTATTCTGTATGTTTTATTATTATGTATGTTCATATGACTCCACTATGATTATTAAAGAAATATTAATCTTTCACATTTATTTAATTAACGTATAGGGTAAGTACGCATGTAGTTATTATCAATACGTAGGTATTCGCCAAGAAAGAATTCACCCAATAAATCGGGTCCAAAGTTAAATAATGAACATAATTTTTCCAATTTTGGAGGAAGCGAAGTCGTAAACATTATGAAATCTACACATACGACTCGTCACTGCCGTCAGCATCAGCAGCGTGTTGCGTGAGACACAGCATCACCATACGTTTCGCGGCCGCTTGACCCCACTCCGACCGCCGCGCCCGGTTGAAGTGGCGTAGAGCCGCGTTCACTTTGCCTTCGTACATGGCGCATAAGCCAGCGCAATAGTAATAACCTGTGGTATAGAAATTAGAAACATAAACTTTCCGAAATTAAATCGAGCGAAAATTGTATTGAAATATGTAGTTTTGGTATTTCATATACTTTATTATATATTAAATTATATTTTACTGCATAAGCGGTTCATTTTTTATTGCAGCAAAATAGTTTCGTGAGTTTTTTCGATTTATGGCGAGATTTTCTATATTCCTGGTCAGGCCATAATATTAATATTCACCTTCATCCTGCCTCACTGGGTCGCAGTCTGCGGCGGCGAGCGCGCGTGCGGCGTCGGGCAGCTCGGCGCGCCGCCACTGCACCTCGATGAGCTGCGCCAGCGCGGCCCAGCTGCGCGGCGCCACCGATAGTATCTGTGTGAGGTGACGCGCCGCGCTCTCCAAGTCCACCTGGATCAATTATCAGTCTTCACGGTGGTGATGATGATGACACCGATGGAAACGCCCTAACTACGCGCGGGCGCGTACTCGTACTCTATTGGGGATTGGCCACTTTAGGTTTTTATTTTTTTATAAAAATGGACCAGGAAACGAGCAGACGGATCGCCTGATCGTAATCGATTACCGCCGCCCGTGGACACTTGCAACACCAGAGGAGTTACACTCTTTTGGTGTTGCGCACTTGCGTTCCTGGTCCTCAAAATCCCCAACCCCACCTTCGGCCTCAGGTAACTTGACTCCACTCGGCGAAACACAACCTAAGCGTTGTTTCTCACCGGTTTTCTGTGAGGCCGTGGTATTTATCCGTTCGAGCCTGTCCATTCGTGCCAAAGCATAGCTCTCCCATGTCAATACTCAATTACTCAAACCAAACTCAACTTAAAGAAACAAGCGCGAAGTAATCTAAGAAGACTATCATAATTTCTAATTTAATACTTTTCTAAACGCCAAATCCGCCATCATTACGGCAGCGGCCTCGTTGTTGGGGTCGGCGCTCAGCAACACCGCACACGTTTGTTCACACTTCTCTGTGTTGTTCATCTGAAAACATTTTTGCTATTGGAATAATACCCGGTTTCTATAAATTTTACACAAGCTCTAGCTAACTGTCGAGTCCTAATGGTCACAAGATGAATATTTTTCGAGTTAGATGATAATGTTATTTTTTCTGCTTTAATTCGGAAATATCGCTAGTGTTATGAAATATATTTCTTATTTTGAGAGTGCAATGGAGCTTTAAACTATTTTAACTAAGAAACCAATGTCAATTACGAGTTATGAAATCGATTAACGGACCTCATTGGTCAGTTAAGTTAAAGTTAGTTATTACTTTTTGTTCAATAACCCGCTATCAAACTAATAGCGTTAATGAATAGATAAACTAACAACAAATTCACCTCAGAAACCGGGTCATAAAAGGAATTACAGACAGAATTTTTTAAGTTGTTACTTTTAGGGCCTGTTTCACAATCTTCAAGTAAGTGTTTGATAGCTTATTGGGAAGTTTTCTCCCTGCTAACCAGTGGCGTGCACAGGATTATGACACAGGGTATGCGGCGAAGTACTCGGTCACAAAAACTTTTTCGTTTATAGATTTTTAGCATAGCTACAGCCAAGCGACGGATCTCTAAGTCGAAACCATGCCAACAGAGCAAGTCTTATATGTACTACTATTCATGTACATCTTCTACGGTAACGCAGACAAAACAGCGATCGCTCGTCGCGGCGGAAGAAATTCTAATAAGTAAAATAATAAGCATATTTTAAAATATTATAACTACTCACCAGTCAGTCAGCTTCAATTTTCACATATTCAAGGTTCCGGTTACTTGAGATTACTATATCCCGATGTAAATTACTAAATAATATGCAAGGAAAACAATATAATTTAATCGTGTGTACACAGCCACACAGCCTGTTATACGTTTCATAACTTTTAACATGAAATTTTCGAGTTAAATTATTTTTTTGCTGGTTTAATTGTTGTAACTCGGGTACACACCTACCTTTAGACAGAATTTGAATATTTTCACTGAATGACAATTGTGAGAACTTGTTATTTTTAATTTTTAATAAACACACATTTTCAACACAAATCTCACAGTCAAATAACATTTTAAAAAATTCAACTAACTCACTAGTAAAAGCAAATCACTACAATTATTATAGAAACTCAGTAATAAACTGTTAAATGTACACACTTTCAAATGTTAAAATAAAAAATCTTTTAAGAAAACTATAAATAAACTGGAGCGATTAAATTGTAAACAATGCTTATCACATGAAATATGCAATATGGCCCCCGCGAAACACAAAACGTTTCTTCTATTTAAACAAATAAAACCTTACTAAAAAAAATGCGTAATGTGTGCATACATGATTCATTAGATTCGCGTCGTATTGTTTTTACTCGGATTATAGGCATCGAATAATTTCCGACAAGGCAGTTCGGCGGTTTTCGGAAGCGATCGGATAGCCGAACCGAAGCTCTCGGCTCGGCTCTCGGTTCGGCCATCTCCCGCCGCATGGCTTTCGCTATTTTATCATGTCGATATTTATGGGTGTGTGCGTTTGCGAAGTATGAAAATTACACATACATGCGATGATTTGTCCTGCAGAACTTATCGGCATTCGTTGCTATTTATAAAATATTAGGCGTTTTTAAGTTATTATATTTTTTAAATTAATTTATTTACTATTAATTAATTATTAAAGTCATCTAAAACGTACGAACGTTTTATTAAAATATCTGTGAATGACAAGTAAAGCACTGCATTTCTGCCTATATGGAGCGCACGCCCCTGCTGCTAACTTTATATCGAGCGCCAGAGACAAAACGTGCAAATAAGCTATCTGACACTTATTAAGAAGATTGTGAAAGAGGCCCTTAAACTATTGCACTAGTGTAAATAGAAACCACAAAACTTAAAAAAAAAAAAGCAACGCATTCCTAATTGGAAATATTTTTCTAGCTTTTTTTGGAGGATAAAGTACCTACCTGCGCAAAGAGTTTTGCCAGAGCCAACAATGTATTGGGTTCCCTAGGACAATGTATCAGTGCTTCGGAATACAAATGTATGGCTATAGCTGGTTCCTTGACCGACTTAACTTTTGCCAATGCGCAAAGGATTTCTGATAGCTTTTTCTTCTCTTCGTTTACATCTCCTCTCGTGTCAATTTGAACTCGTTTTAAAACGGCGCTTTGTAGTTCTTTAGCTTCTGTCAATATTAAGATAGTGTTGCCAGCGGCCGGATTTTTTATTTCTCGACTTTTCACCTGTAGGAGTAGCAGTTGTATTCGTCGCTTGAGAGTTTTCTTGTCTTTCTCTTTATTGTATGGCTGATTCAATTCTGATGAAATAGTTGTGTCTACTTTATCATATTGTTTAAGCTGGAACAACATTATAACAAATTAAAAAATCAATAATAATAGTAATAATATTTATGGACATTTTCTCTCTACTTTAATCTGGTAAGTTTCGAAGAACTTGTGTTACGGGTATGAGACAACAGAATAATGTGTTTATAGTTTATACTATACACATAATTAAATTTTTTATAATATTATACACATAATTAGTACACATCCAGGACCCGGGAACACAGAAAACTTTGTTCCTACGGCGAGATTAGAACCCGCGACCTCCTTAAGTGCTGACGCGCTAACCACTGAGCCACAAGTCCTTGTATAAAATAACATTAGCAAAAAATTTCCAAAATTACCTTAATAAGAAGTTCAAAATATTCCATTTTAATATCATCGTTGTTAGTTAATTTGATGGTGTTCTCATAATGTTGCAAGGCTTTGTCATATTCATGCATTTTGTATAGGGCAACACCAAGTTTTTTCACCAACTGTATGTCTTTGGGATTCCCTTTTAACACTGTCTCATAGGCTTCTGCTGCTTGTCTGGGTTCTGTAAAGTACATTTAATTTTAAAAATGTAATTAGTTTATTAATTTACAAAAATTAATAAAGTAACAGTCTCTTTTTTACCATGAATTGCCATAAATGCATCTCCCATCATAGTGTGTGCGTCGGCCATGGGATGGTTACTGACAATGTCCTTAAAACAGTTTGTGAACATTGCATGATCCCTCTTCTCTTTTAGGTAAATGTGCGCCATTTTGCTATGGGCTTGAAAATAATATGGCTGCCCGGGCTTTACCTCATTTAGTATGTCTATTGCATTGTCAATGTCTCCCTTTTTCAAAGCCAAATCGGCTCGAGCAATAGATAGGCGGCTTTCTTCGGGCGTGTAGGCTAATTCTTGAATTGCGTCCTGAAATATAATATAAAATATAAATAATTTAAAATGTAAAACATTTAATATGTGAAAAATTAGTGTAAAAGCTTTAGAATTAAATAAATAAATAAAAAAAAAAACATTACAATGAAATAAATTTACCTGCATCATTTTCCCAGCTTCGCCCAAAAGCCCTAAAGTGGTTTGTAATTCAATTATTTCCAAGTACAAAGTCGCCTTGTCTATTATATTTAAGTCAGTCTCATACTGCTTGCTCACACTTATACCACTTTTCGATGCAACTTGAAGACTTGTGTTAAAACTTGACAAAGCATCTTGCAGTTGATTCGAGCTTTTCAATATGACACCTTGTAAGAAATGATACATTGCACTGTCTCTTACTTTGAAATTGTAACTCAAACACATTTCAAGACTTTGGGCAGCTTTTGAAAAAGATTGCTGTTGTACATAAATCTGAGCTAGTAAGACATGGCTCCCAGCATGAGTGTTATCAAGGTCACAAACTTGTTGACACAACTTCAATGCTTCAGGTGCAAAACCGAATAAAAACTTAAGTTTTGCCAGTTCATATAATGCAGGTATAAGTCCTGGGCAAGCTTTGCATATTGTGCTTAATAATTTATCACAACTACTAAAGACTGTATTGCTACTTTCTTGTGTGTATAACAAACATCCCGTTATTACCAGAGGTTTCTTGGGAATATGTTTCTTAAACTCTTTATAAACTTCGAGTAAGAAATCTGGATCAAGTTTTTTAATGTATGTTAAGCCCATGGGATTTGCTGCAGCCATAGAAATTTGAATTTCTATGGCTTCATTAAGGTATGTCTGTGCTTTAGGATTCTTGCTATTCAATTGAGCCAATAGCAGATAGAGCATTGGAAACTTATTTGTTCCTTGCATCTCCAACAGTAACTCAACTTGTTGAGCAACTTGTTCTGTTGGACCATTCTCCAACATTTGACAAATGGTTAAGCCACACAAGGACATAATAGAATTACTGTCAATTTTACTGGCTGCTTTGAAAAAGTTTAGGGCATCTTTGTGTTTACCTTGTAACACACATTGGTAGCCAACTTCACATAAATATTCAACATTATTTGGATACATCTCTGATGCATATTGTACAAATCTGTACACTTGTGATAATACAGCGTTGTTTCTTCCACAAGCCTTCGAAAATATTTGTGCAGTATTGAGAAACTGAAAACCATTGGTGGATTCCTCAGACTCAAGTATAGAAAAGAATGTATCAAGTTGATCAACTGCTTCAATATAATCACAGTTTTTACACAGGGCAATAAATATCTTTATTTTTAAAGCATCTATGTTGTTAGTTTCTATTGAAAATATTCTTTCTAATGTATCATAAAGAGACTCCCATTTTAAAGTGGCAAAATCATTGTGAAGTTTTTCAATCAGCGGTATTACTTGTCTGGGGTTATGAATGATGAGTTTATCCAAAACCAAGTTTGATGCTTCAAATTCTCCAACCAAATATTTGAATTTAACCACGCCTAAAAGAGCTTCAAAATTTTTGTCATTTTTTTGAATGGCTAATTCAAAACAGTCTAATGTAGAATTATTCAAATCATTTGTATTTGAAAGCATATCATTCCAGCCTTTTAGAATAATAGTGTTTATATTGTTTGAATCCTTTCTCAGAGATTTGTTTATATGTTCAACAGCTTTCTCATATTTTTCAGTGAGGGATAAGAAAAGACCTGCATAGTAAAAGGATGTAGAGCTTGCATGCTTACGTTCTTCTTTCAATTTAGATTCTAAATTATATAACTCTTCTTTATCATGAGAGGTAACCATTTTGTAGCTATAAATTAGGGCCATATACACAGCCAGTTGTAAATCTTTGTCTGATTGAAGTGAGGTTAAATCACTTATACCTTTTTGTACTTGTCCTTCAAGAATATTAGCCAATCCATGGTAGAATAAGATTTCATTTAGATCTGAATGGTGTGATAGCATTTCTTTAGCAATTTTTATAGCTTTTCCATAATATTTTCCTCTTAAATAATAAAGTATACTACATTTACTCCACTCAATATCCATGTTTTTCTTTATTCCAACTTAAGAGTTACCTGAATATTTTTGTACTGATTGATGTTCTCTTGATAGTATTTGGCCAGAAAGTGGCACTGGCAAATTACCTTATACTTATTTTCTAAAGCATGATCAAATGCATACTGAAAATGAAACTCTTTAATATGATAAAATTAAAAAATCTCTCTTTAATATGATAAAAAAAAAATATGATAAAATAAAAAAGTAAAATTCTTTAATATGATCAAATTTTCTTCAGCAAATGAAGAAATCTGGAGTATGACCACAAACCCAATGTCTTTAGGGAATCATTTTCGTACATCGTCAGTCATATCCATAAAAAAAGTTGCATACAACATGGTTTTACAGTTCAGCTAGGCAAGAAGGAGTATGACACCGTGACAACTTGAACTAAAACATTTTTAACTGTAATATCTTTTATCTTTATTCGATAGGAATGGCATATTTAATTTAAATATATTATAATATAACAAACAAATAAAACAAATTATATTCTAATCTAATAAGAATAAAAGATGATATAATCAAAAATGTTGTTAGTTCCTACTGTCACCGCCTCATACTCTTAGCTAAGCTGTACATTAAGATGTCATATAATCCTATATTAATAAAATAAACCAAACTACGGTATATTTGTAATTTTTAAAGCTTTATCTGGAGCTAACAAGTTACAATAGAAGATGGATAATAATTTATAATAAATGACAATGGATTAATAAAAAGTGGTGATTCAATATTTTATGAAAATTTTATTAGATTCTATAAGTACGAACCTGTGCTAATAGCTTTCCAACCCCTTTTCCTTGAAACACTTTCGGTACATTTGTATGGACAAAAGTTATTTCTTCGCCGTGTTTTTTATAATCTAATTGCGCTTCAGCTACGACACAAAAGTAACAAGGACAATAACTTTAAATAAATAGTATATATTTTAGGTCCCTAGTTACAAATATTTCGTGTAAAACGTACCATTTCCAAGAGTCACAACAAATTTTTGCTTAGCAACATTGTTGACGACTTTCAACACTTCTGTAGAAAAAGCTCGGGCACGGGTTATCATTCCAATAAATTTTGCAAGTTACTTGGGACAACTTGATACCACGCAACAAATTTTAATACTTATTAGATGTTTGTGATTGTCATTAAACTATTGCGCACCGAAAACCGTTCACTGTTAACAAATTAAGTCTTCTTCTTCGTCTTGGGCTGTCATATATGTATGACAGCATAAATTATTATATATTAATTTAATTTAATTAAGGCATCGGCTTATAACCATTTGCCAGTGTCAAGTTAAAATGGCGGGAAATAGAACTTTCGTTTCAATTTTCAACACCGTATTCCTATATCGTCAAGTCTAAAGTCTAGTTAAAGGTGAGTCAAAGTCCAAATATAATTATAGTCAGTACAGTCCATGACTCATGTCAGTCGATTCAGTAAAGTGGTAGAAGCTTTACTGAAAGTTCCTAGGGAGTTTTGGCGGGAAACACAAAATAGCACTTTTTTAGAAGTTGTACCACTTGCCCACACTTATGCACGTTAACGAATATTTAATGGTTAATATTCTACCAATATTACACATTAAGAACCGAGATAAAACAAATTACTTTACAATTATTTTACCATTAAATTACAAAATCCACAACGTCACCCATTGAACTCCCCGGCGAAAACTATATATATATATATATATATATATATAATTTAAATATGGCATCGGCTTATAATCATTTGCCAGTGTCAAGTTAAAAAGGCGGGAAATAGAACTTTCGTTTCAATTTTCAACACCGTATTCCTATATCGTCAAGTCTAAAGTCTAGTCAAAGTCCAAATATCAGTACAGTCCATGAGTCATGTCAGTAGATTCAGTAAAGTGGTAGAAGCTTTACTGAAAGTTCCTAGGGAATTTTGGCGGAAATATTAAAATATTTCTACACTTTTGCACGTTAACGAATATTTAATGGTTAATATTCTACCAATATTACACAGTAGGAACCGAAATAACACAAATTTATGAAAGAAATACAAAACCCACGTCACCCATTGAATGGCTGTCACCCCGGCAAAACTCCTTAGGAACTTTCAGTAAAGATTCACTTTACTGAATCGACTGACATGACTCATGGACTGTACGGACTACATATTTGGACTTTGACTAGACTTTAGACTTGACGATATAGGAATACGGTGTTGAAAATTGAAACTAATTTAACTAACATATATTAAAAAAAACCGTATATCTAAAGTCCAAAGTAAAATAATTCCAACAATAATGTAATAATACCTTGTTGTCAGTGCAGTCTACGAATCAAGTCAGTCGATTCAGTAAAGTGGTATCTCCTTTTACTGAAACTTTCTAGAGAGTTTTGGAGAAAACACAAATAATTAGATAAGGGGACCGTTTTTAGGCATAAAAAAGAATTTTCGCCCATAACACCAGATTTAAAACTAATATTTTATACATTTGATAAGATACTCCTTAAAGTGCAAACTTGTCTCTTAAAAGTAACAATAACAACAGTTTACAGATTATCCCGCTCTAGCCTCTATTTATGCTAAGATAAAGTGTTGTAGTATGTACTATGAACAGAATAAGCTGTTATACATACCTTTGTCTACACAACAGCTGGTTTACTTAAGTTGTCCTCCATTATCCTGTCTTTCGGGAGTATTATTATAGATAGAGTTCTCAGAGCGATCAACTTGTATATTCGTGCACGAAGACTCTAGATGCGGTTACCTGTTTAATGTATTGTAGTCAAAGCTCTATGTAGTATGTATGAGTAGTTATTGTAGTTGTAGTTTGTAATATAAAGCACGAATTAGTGTGTTAAAATAAAATAAATTATGTAATAAAATAAAATAAAGATAATCTTTGATACAATTCAATTTCAATGTTGTAGTTAGTACTATGTAGAGAATAAGCTGTTAACTTATCTAGACTACCGTTGTAGGCTGTAGCCTGTAAGCTCCATTCTCCTGTCGGTAGTGTGAATAGAGTCCTCAGAGGTCTCATGTGCGCGCGCGCATCGGCTCTACATTCTTGGTACTGTAACTGGCGCAGTCGCAGTCCGGGCGCCGAGCGCGCGACGCGCTAACGTCATGCTATCACTGTAATTCGATAGCGCTATTCGAAATAATATGTGAACTAAGAATATTTTACGTTAGTTGTAATGTTAAATATAATTTTATTTAAGTTTAGGATTATTTATACAGTTTAGTTTATTACTTGTTTGAGATTATTTTACATAAACCTTGATGTACCACATTCTGCATTTTTTTTAAGATATAAAATATTATTACATATTCAATGTTAAAGATTTTTATTTCTTATAAAATTTATTTGCAAGGTTTTAAGTGTAATTTTAGTCGTAGATCGCGGATAAGTTTGGATGGAGTAACACTTGTTGTGGTGCTGTGTTGTTGTTGTTCTGTTGTTCGTTGGGCTTATGGGGCAATGTGTTTCCCGGGACCATCCGGGCTCGTACGCATTTGCCCGCCACTACGACGCAGAGAGCCTCGCTAGTAACTTCAGCGGGACTTCGCGAAGGGTGAGTAGACAGAAGACATTAGTGATTAGACAGACGGATCGACTGAACTCAGAAGGAAATAATTTGACACCTACACGAGGGGAGAGCGCTGCGGCCTGCGACTTTACTCACGAGTCAAGACTCGGCACTCAGGATGTCCTGAGTTTGATGCTTGATCAAAATGGCAACTAATATATACAGTCAAGTACGTAGTACGTGCAATACGTACAATACAATTCGGTATTAATATAAATATATAAATAAAAAACCCGACTGCGTAAAAAGTGAAAAGAAAAAACAAGAATGTCCAGTACTTAATCGAGACTTTTGCTATCGAATGTTATAGAGTAACTGTACCTACCATAGAAATAGGTAGTTTCTTGGTCGATACATTCAAAACTAAAACATTCTATTAAGGAACATAACGACTTCAACAATCAGGACCCATTTGATGGAAGCCGGATTTTTTATGGGTTCCGAGTCCCGACTGTTTAAATCGTGGCTGAACATTATACAGTGTACCTACAGTCAAACATTCAGGTAGACTTAACAATATCCTAGTAATGCACTAGGAGGAGTAGGAGGTAAGTGAAAAATATTACCGATTAGCCCTACCCAATATCTCACTGTCTGTACTCTCTATAATTCCCTCATGCCTCTAAGCTACACGATTGATTGAAAAAATAATAACACGTCTTGTGCAGTTGTGCACTACCTAGGAGCACTATCAACAACTTATGCGTAGCAACTAGCAATCTGGTGCCAATCGCATCTGTCTGTTTTTGTGCCTTTAGTTCAAATTAGTTTTAATTTAATTGTTATTGGTGATTTGTTAAGATAATGATACGAACGATAATAAGAACAAAAAATATAACCTATATTGAATATTTTACCTAGTTAAAATGTCTAGCTTTACTAATATGCAACACTACAAAACACTGATGGATACATGATAATTCCAAATTCATTTCGTTTTAATATGTTTAAACTTTCATCTGGTATGATACTGCTATGTCATTTGTATTCACTATTCTAACAGCCTCCGTGGTCTAGTGGTTTAGAGCTTGGCTCTCGACTTGGAGGTCGTGGGTTCGATTCCCGCATTGGAACAACAAAAATTGTTTCCAAGTTTGGTTAGGACAATGCAGGCTGATCACCTGATTGTCTGACAAGAAAGATGATCCATGCGTCGGATGGGCATGTAAAAAGTCGGACCTGCGCCTGATCTCTCGCCAGTCGTGTCGGTTATCCGTCCCACTGGGTTACGAGAGTAAAGGAAGGGAGAGTGTTCTTGTGTACTGCGCACACACTTGGGCACTATAAAAATAACTCCTGCGTAGCTGGCCTGGTTTCAATGAAACTGGCCACCGTCACCGAAATCGGTGTGGGGAGCTATTATTACTATTATTCACTATTCTGTGGTTATAGTATATACTATCTAGATTTATGGTTTATTCGGTGGTTGGACCCGTTCGTTCGATTAGGTCATCTCATTTCACCTGTCATGGCAGCCGCAGGAGTATTTTAAGGCTCTGTATAACGCCAGTGACCTTGAGCGTCAGGTCCCATACTAATTTTGTAGGCGACAAGGGCGTATTGCGCCGACCGGAGAGAATTGAAATCGGATAAAAAATCGCAATAAAGATTTGAGACAAAATTTGCAAAAAATAAAACGATCTTCCCCTGAGTCTTGTCTTACTTAAAATTCTAAAATAATTTTCACACTCGTGTGACTTATAAAAGAAGAGAAAAAAGGTTTTAACTTTAAAAACGAAAGGTTGGACCTAGCATATTTTAAATCAATATTTCAATTTATAAAAAGACTGCCTCGGCTAAATATTAGATCCTTACATATGAAATTGGAGTTTTGTCGTACTGGCCACTTTGATCTCAAATATATCTTCTTTAGTTAGGAATTCCAATTTCAAATTTATACTGCTATTTACTCATGCATTTGTGTTTCGAAACCCGTAATTCATTTGTATTTTCCTCTTTTGGTTTTTTCTTTCCGTCACTCTGTTTACAAAATGGAAAACTTGAAATATCGTATTATTTTCGAGTACGAGTTCCACCTTAGCACCAGTGCTGCAGAAACGGCTCGAAGAATTAATGATATGTATGGCGGGGGTGTCGCAAAAGAAAACACGGTGCGTTTTTGGTTCCAACGTTTTCGTTCTGGAAATTTCGACCTGCATAACAAGCCCCGTGGACGACCGGAGGCCAAAGTTGATAATGAAGCGGATCCATCGCAAACCACGTCCGAGTTAGTTGCAGGCTGCGGTGTTAGTGATAAAACTGTTTTAATCCACTTAAAGCAAATTGGGAAGGTGATAAAGCTTGAAAGGTATGGTAGGAAAGGGTACCTCATGAATTAAGTGCAGCAAACCGACAAGCGCGCGTCGAATGCTGCGTTACATTACTCAACCGGCACAATAATGAAGGTATTTTAAATCGAATAATCTGTGATGAAAAGTGGATCCTGTA
The DNA here is from genome assembly GCA_037179445.1 of Phengaris alcon alcon. NCBI lineage: Eukaryota > Metazoa > Arthropoda > Insecta > Lepidoptera > Lycaenidae > Phengaris > Phengaris alcon. Next base: position 10,854,620 of record JAYRCH010000029.1, read on the forward strand.
CGATAATCGGTAATGCTCATCGCAATGGCTGAACCCTGGCGAACCAGCCAAAGCGTTTGTGAGCGTTTGGAGGCCTGGTGCCAGTGTCGTTCACTACAGCTTTCTTAAATCTGGCCAGACAATTACGGCAGATGTATATTGCAAGGAACTGTAAATCATGATGAAAAAGCTAGCTGCTAAACAACCGAGGTTGGTCATTCGCTCTAGGCCACTGCTGCTCCAGGACAACGCTAAACCACACACTGCACAACAGACGGCTACCAAATTAAAGGAGCTTCAATTGGAATGCCTAAGACATCCACCGTACTCCCCGGACCTTACTCCAACAGATTACCATTTTTTTTTTCGAAATTTGGATAACTTCTTGCAAAGAAAAAAAATCAACTCTGATGGTTCAGTCCAAAGCGCCTTCAAAGATTTTATTGATTCCTGTCCGAATGGTTTTTTTAGTAAAGGAATCAATTAACTACGATGATATCGATGATATGGCTGATGATATGGCAAAAGTGCATAGATAGCAATGGTGTATACTTTGATTAAATAAATATGTTATGTTTAAAAAAAATCGACTTTATGTTCCTACTTTGCAAAACGCCAATTTCATATGTAATGACCTAATATAATGCAGTAATCTAAAAAATATAATATGTTAATACATATTATATTTTTTTGTCATTTTTCAATACGACCACGACTGAGAAAATAGGTTTTCAAAGAACCCCTTAAATTAATCGCACAGCTAGTCAACCAATATAACATAACTTGGTGTCTACAAGTTAACCATCTGGATTTTTGGTAGAGATGTTTGCGCCAATAAAGAAAGTAAAAGTACATAATATCCCTAAAATGCCTAACATAAAAAGACGACATTGTCTGTTTTGTTTAAGTTTTAGATAGTTTTAATTTTTAAAATCTCTCGTCGTCCTCGGTAATTGGTACAAATCCGAGACAGAGCCAAGGTGGTTTGATATTAAAATTGAAACCCATCACCCATGCAATTATTATCTACTATTGCCAATTGCCATATAAAAACAACAAAGGCATGACAAATGTAAGACCAAATCTAACACTACTTTTTCTGATTAATATAAAAGGCAATACAAGTGGACATGAGTTGTCGTGAACCTTTCACGCTGCCCAGCCCACCATGTCACAGAACTCGCAGATAGATTTCGCGGTATACGAGCAGTTTCTCCAATTTGCATAAAATTAATCTATATTGATAATGATCAATATAAATTAAATTTTATGTAAATTGGAGAAATTGCTCTCAACCTTAACGGCCGCCAAAATGTCTGCTGATCACCATCAGCAGACATTTTGATAATTAATGAATATCATGTTTTCATTTTAGTGTGGAGTTCTAAGCTATTCAAAATTGAGCTTTATCCATTACATAAGAAGATACACGTTTCATTGCAAGAGTTCGAATGGCAAGTTGCACCCTTTGCACCAATGTGCAATTTATGACTGATGTCATATGTAACATAATATATCTTTATGTGTAGTGAATAAAGTTCAATTTTGAATAGGTATCAGCATATTACAAATGCAGCGCCGCGTCGAGTCGCATATTGTCTGATCCTATTATCAACAAACATTGTTAAATGTAAGAACCTGGCTAAAGCTAATAGCCAATAGGTAGGTACTTATATATCCCAAGCGCTTAAAATTACCTTAGGCATTATGACACTTGACAGTAAGCAGAATGTAAACACAGTTTATCCCACGAAACCTTTCATTCAAATATCCATTCATAAACAACTCTATACCTCATTGTTTATTTACAACCGTGTAAAGTCAAAACGCGCGACATTTTACACCTCTATAGGTGCCCTAGAAGGCCATAGAACTTTCGAAGCGTGACTAGGGATGAATGGAGGCTGTTGTTCGTAGATGGTTACAGCCGATACCGCGTACAATTAACCGCCTATTGATGTATCATAAAAGTTAGATACACCATTGTTTTACAAAATTCGAAAACGATGCGATCTTGTTGTTTGTGAAATTGAAATAATTATATCCGAATTGCACTAAATAATCAGTGAAACTCGCAACTGTAAAAGGCAGAACATAAGGCTAACTTTGTTATTTTATATACACAATTCGAATTTTAAATAAGTAAAGATTGAAATTTGAAAAGCCATACAATAAGTATGTTTCTCTTGACCCGGAAATAAAAAAATATCACAATATTGCTAGAATTGAAAGAATTGTCTCAAATCTTAATAGCCGTCCCTATTAAATTGTAATATAATTCCTATTCAACTGTTCGACGTTTGTGTATCGCAAATATTAGGGTCCTTAAAAATGAAATTGGCGTTTTGTCGTACTGGCCACTTTGATCTCAAATATATCTTCTTTGGTTAGGAATTCCAATTTCAAATTTATACCGCTATTTACTCATGCATTTGTGTTTCGAAAAAAGGTATTCATTTGTTTTTTCCTCTTTTGGTTTTTTCTTTGCGTCACTCTGTTTACAAAATGGAAAACTTGAAATATCGTATTATTTTTGAGTACGAGTTCCACCGTGGCACCAGTGCTGCAGAAACGGCTCCAAGGATTAATGATGTGTATGGCGGCGGTGTCGCAAAAGAAAACAAAGTGCGTTTTTGGTTCCAACGTTTTAGTTCTGGAAATTTCGATCTGCAGAACAAGCCCCGTGGACGACTGGAAACCAAAGTTGATAATGAAGAATTGAAGGCTATTGTGGAAGCGGATCCATGGCAAACCACGTCCGAGTTAACTGCAGGCTGCGGTGTTAGTGATAAAACTGTTTTAATCCACTTGAAGCAAATTGGGAAGGTGAAAAGCTTGAAAGGTGGGTATCTCATGAATTGAGTGCAGCAAACCGACAAACGCGCGTCGACTGCTGAGTTACATTCCTCAACCGGCACAATATTGAAGGAATCTTAAATCGAATCATTACCTGTGATGAAAAGTGGATCCTGTACGATAATCGGAAACGCTCATCGCAATGGCTGAACCCTTGCGAACCAGCCAAAGCCTGCCCCAAGCAAAAATTTACTCAAAAAAAAGTTACTTGTGAGCGTTTGGTGGACTAGTGCCGGTGTCGTTCACTACAGCTTTCTTAAATCTGGCCAGACGATTACGGCAGATGTCTATTGCTAGCAACTGCAAATCATGATGGAAAAGCTAGCTGCTAAACAACCGAGATTGCGCATTCGCTCTAGGCCACTGCTGCTTCAGGGCAACGCTAGACCACACACTGCACAACAGACGGCTACCAAATTAGAGGAGCTTCAATTGAGGAGCTTGAATGTCTAAGACATCCACCGTACTTCCCGGACCGTGCTCCCACAGATTACCATTTTTTTCGAAATTTGGATAACTTCTTGCAAGGGAAAAAAATGAACTCCGATGTGGCAGTCCAAAGCGCCTTCAAAGATTTTATTGACTCCTGTCCGAATGGTTTTTTTAGTAAAGGAATCAATTAACTACCTATGAGATGGCAAAAGTGCATAGATATCAATTGTATATACTTTGATTAAATAAATATATTATGTTAAAAAAAAAACGACTTTATGTTCCTCCTTTACAAAACGCTAATTTCATATGTAATGACCTAATATTAAACACTTAAAATGTATGGACAATGAGGTTTACAGCTAAATTGAACTGATATGGTCAAATGCTGTGTTTGATGATATCGTCATGGTATTGTATGGGAGCACAATACAAGTTCAGTGACCTGGCTTAACCGCATTCATTACACAGCTTTACCTAATAGTCTAAGAGCCAGCGTTTCGCATTTTTACGGTAAAGAAGTTAAAGCTAAACGATTTTACCTGGAGAAGGTGAAATAGGGATTCACTATTCCCAGTGTGGGGTTCCTTTGGTCGTGCCCAGAAATCGAAAAGCAACAAAATTGTCCCTATAATACATGATTGTAGCCTGTCTGTCATTTTAAGGGTGCGTTTACAAATTTGACACAAACTGGCTGTCTTTCGGTCGATCTTGCGACCAAAAAATCCTACAAAAATATCAATTGTCACAAATAGAGTACGTACTTTTTGATCTTAAATTGGTTTAAATAATAATATAAAATTAAGATTTTTAGCCCAGCAAAAACAATTTTCCAGAACCTCGTCACTCAGAATTTACAAAAAGAGTTTGAAAACTCTAGCTCTCTGCGGAACGGTGGCTCTCAGTCTATAAAGTGTACCTCCGTGTTTAACACGGTACTAGTATAAATTATCACTTTGGAATAGTGTCCGACCGAATGTTCGGTTTTGGTTTTGATCGAGTTTCGGCAAAAAAACGGGCTTCGGTTTAGTCTCGGTTTCGGCGAAAAACCTGCCGAAACTACGACCGAAACCAAAACTGCATTCGGGGGTTCTCGCGCTGTGATCGGTCATGTTCAACGCTTTTAATTACATCCAAGCTACGATGACATTCTATAAAGTTATTTTGTTACAGGACATGATTTATTTAGCTCCGTTGCATTTACTTCAGCTAGGGTAGGTAAACATTTTCGTTTTAATTGTGAAAGTATTTGATTTTACATCTTTTACCAACCGTTAATTACACATTGCTACTTGACTCATATTTAATTTCATACATTGAAGGAGTATTTACTTTAGTACTTGACTTAGGAAAACATATGTTAGCGATATCATACATTAAAAACTTATGAGATATAAATAAAGTTGATTTAAAAATATGTATTTTTGCTTTTTAATTTCCACTGATGAAAACACCTCGAAGTAACTTCCGGAAAGGATGTGACGACACAAACATACTAAACACATATGTAGTAGTAAAACGGAACGTTTCTGTAATAAATAGTTCATGACATCTTAAAAAGTAATTTATGTCAAAACGTCAAACGGAACGTAACACCGCCATTTTACTACTACGGACTATAGCACAGATTACAAATAGTACTAGTATGACGTCACAGCACAGATAATCTATCAACTAACATGGCGAATAGTGTTTTCGGCGGTTTTTAAAAAGTGTATTTATAAATATTTTTTTTGTAGGTTTTTAGGTTTCAAAATAATGTTATATTTTTTTTGTCTGTAATGAAACAATTATGAAGCGTTTAGGACATAAATCAAAACAAGGTCAAGTAGCTTATTCAAAGAACCACTAACTCGCACTTTGTCTGAACGTAATTTTCAAATAACTAGAGCTTAATTCGCTTTAGAACTACTTCGCTGTCCACCTAAATCTTATATATGTATGCCTGAAATGTTGTATATTTAACTGTCACACCACACAGGACAGTGATACTTTTACGATATTCTATTTTCTCATAACTGTGGAAAAGCCATGCTATACAGTTAATAAGGCTAACTCTCCATACCTACTACCTCTCGCGATTTGACTAAAAATAGCTCCGTGAGTTGTTTGCCTCAAAGTTATCATCATAGCGATTAACGTTACAAAAACTAAGAATTGAAAATTTGACTCGCTGTGACTTAATGCGTCTAGTTAATGAATTATTAGTAATTATTTGATACTTACATGCTCCTATACAGTTTCATCACCAACCCCCAAAATCGTCATCAATTAACTATAATCAAACTCAAAAAATCGCAAACGACGCTATTCTTGTTTTTGTTTAAAGGGTTTCAGATTTTGTATAGGTAGGCGTAGTGCAATTTTTTCAAATTATTTACTTAAAATTAGGTTATTAACCGAATATATATTATACCTACACCTATATATCGAGATGTTGCGTAACTATAAATATGAACAACATAGCTTATGTAGTTCTAAAAACACAAATACTATCTAGAATGTAAATCGCGACACCCATACATAATGTATGAGTATGACTTCAATAGTGTTATGCAGTTGTTTTCACCATCGCGGCCGTTTCCGTCCGGGTGCCTCCTCTAATAGGCTACACTCTACTGAGGAATGTCGCAACTCAAGTGACACGTGTGTCTATCCGCTCTACCTAGATCTCGAGTCTTCGGTAATAATTCAATTATGGAAATAATAACGCAAACACTCTTATTGAATTGTTTATTTTTTAAAGGGAAATGTAGCATTGCACCTTTTTGCATTTCTTTATCTGCAACAGAAAAGTTTTTGGAACGAAATTCCTTATGGCGCGTTGCGAATGGGGGCTAGACGGAAAAAATAGGCACGACACTTTTTGCCACTCGAAATCACAATGTAATAACGACTATTAAGAATGATACAAAAACGACCTTATCACCTTGACCATAATGTAGAATTTAGCAATTACACATTGTGACTGTTATCGGCATTCCTTCGACGTGCTTTCGGCCATCTTTGACTACTTAGTTCAACTATTTGTTTTGTATAATATAATATATTATATCTATACAGATAAACAAAATTGAAGTGTCTGTTTGTAATTTAAAATTAACAGCTTATAATCATTAATCTCTGAAACGGCTAGACCGATTTTCACGGGACTTTCATTGGCATATTATATAGCTGATATTATATGGTCTAGCCATATACAGTTACATCACCAACCCCCAAAATCGTCATGGATATATATCATCCAAAATAGGCTTCAATTCTTCATTATCAACTATACCCGTTAAGAGTACCCGTTTAATAGATAAAGTGTGTGAGGGCTGGGAACATATTATTTAGACACTAAAATAAAAACTTGAAAGGTGTCCAGGGACACCCGGATGGAACGAAGTTATATATTTATATTATAATATATATATATATATATATATATATATATATATATATATATATATATATATATATATATATATATATAATATAAATAATATGTTCCCAGCCCTCACACACTTTATCTATTAAACGGGTACTCTATGTTTAAAAAATACTTCTCTATAGAACCCTAAAGTGTCCAGAGCTTGATATGACTTGGTTTTTTATGATTTAAGAAGCGGATAATTAATTTGAGTCACTGTGCGACCGCGCGAAACCGGGGTTCGGTTGGACTTTGGATGTTGGACATTGTTGGATATTTCAAATACTGGGCGTATTTGAAATATTACGAAAATTGTGTAAGTAGGTACATAAGTAAGATTTATCATAGGATCTGCAATGTGCAGAGGTCAGAGACACGTTATGTAACTTGTATGTAGTTGCGGGTGCAGCGGGGACGCTATATGCTTTTATGGAGAAAGTGACATTTTGTGAACTTATCGTAAACACAGAGCAATGAAGATAACCTTTTACGTAACGATTTGTACCATGAAATGTATTTAAATGTACCAGGAAGTACTTAACCTATCAAGAGACATAGGACCAGGGAAAGTTAATAACATTTTTGCTGAGAGAGAACAACAATACTTTCAAAGGTAAAAAAAAATACCGAGTCATCAATACTCAATCTATAAAAATAAATACAATTGAAGAGTCTGTAATTTAAAATTATCAGTTTCATACTAAATGGACATAATGATAGTATATAAACGGTACATACCCCAAAAATCTATTATTTAAGTTTTTGTCTATCTGTCCGTCTGTCTGTCTGTCTGTTTGTTCCGGCTAATCACTGAAATGGCCGGACCGATTTTAACCGTACTTCAACTGGAAGATAACTGATGTTATAAGGAGACTTACTTAGGTTAGGTTAATCTTAGGGTTCCGTTTAAAAAGTTCGGTTTCCACCAATCCACACTTTTTTACTTTAGATATAAAAGAAATAGTAAATACCTATATAGCTGAACGATAAATATTATGTTTAATAAACGAGTCAATAGTATACATATTTATGATTCTAAACTCTTAAAGTGTGATCAACTCAGCGTTACCTGAATCTTGGTTTATAGGAAGCTTAAAGCAAATTAAGTACAAAAACTTTAATTTAAAACTAATACGCTATTATATGCACATGATACGTGTTATGTAAATGATCGTTAAGGCATTACGAAAGGTCATTACGTGGATCAGTTCAACGGAATACCTTTCTTGCCCGCTGCCCACATCAAGATTGCATTATAAAAAGCTCGCAAAAAATGTTATTAAATGGAAAGTTAATGTTGTTTAAATGTCTTATTAAATGCTGATATTACTTATTGCAATTAAGAAATTAAGCCGTCTTTTAATGTCTATTAGTGCGAGTTCTATAATTGAATTTTTAGGTTTCCGTACACAAAGGGTTAAAACGCAACCCTATTACTAAGGCTCCGCTGTCCGTCTGTATGTCACCAGGCAGTATCTCAAGAACTATGATAGTTGAAGTTTTTAAAGATGATGTATTTCTGTTGCCGCTATAACAACGAATACAGAAAAACAGAAGAACAGAAATATTAAAATGGGGTACCCAATTCCCATAGAACAATCGTTTTTTTTTTGCCGTTTTGTACGGAAACCTTTGTGCGCGAGTACGACTCGTACTTGGCCGGTTTTTTATCGTTTGTGGCTACGTCAATAGTCCTGTGAAAAAGGATATATTCCACACACGGCAGACTCAACTTTCGAGTTGTGGCGGATTGGTTTACATTCCCATTCGCTAGCAGCTTGCAAAACAAAACGTGTATACTTTTACATGGACCTCTCGTATGTAATGAGATACGTTGAGAAATAATGATCTCATTAACCTGGGTTATTTTTTAACCTTAAACCAAAGTTAGTAACTACTGTAAATTTAATTAAATAATTTGCAAACGACATTGGATTCACAGACTTATAAGTTTAAATAACTAATAGAGGTCGCCCTGTGGTCGAAATTCGCTCATAATAATTAATATATTTTTAAGTTTAAAATCTTTTGCCTCTTAAATAAAAAAATGTTAATGTTGTTCAGTAACAGATTCTTTCTACACTGACACTGGCTATTCCTCAAGGGAGGCCATTTTTAAAGAAGAAGAAGATTGACAAACGTCAACGTGTAACAAAATTGTACGAAGCAAACGCACGGGGTCTGTTAATAATCTGAGGACACTTCCTCACACACTGTGACAATAACAACAAGACACACTGTGTCTTGTTGTTATTTTTATTAATTAAATTTATTTCTAAGCATTATTATAAACAATATTAACTTTCGCCACACCTTCCTCCACATAAACTTTAACAATGGCAAATTTCAGACTCATCCGTACGCACAATTCTCGTAAAACCGTACTTAAAATTCTGCTTCACATATTAATTAATATTATATATTATATGATGATGATGATTCTATAAATATTTTAGTACTTAGTCCGGTATCCTGACGCCCGATTTTCGTATTTAACTTAGACTTTCAATTTACCATCGATATTTCATCATCTTGTTATCATAAATTGACCGAAAGTCGGTATTCTACTACACTATTTGAGTACATTTAAAATCCCAACACAGTCATTTTGATATTACATTGACTACAATTCCTACGTTGACGTTTGTGACGCTTGACGTTAGTACGATCCAGTGTTGCCAATTACTGTCAGTTACGGCGCATCTCCTGCTCGTGTTTTTTTAAACATTACATAAAAACATCGAAATTAGGGCGTGGCTTTGCACATTTGTGTACGAATACACAGTGTTTTTGTCTTCTGAGACGGACGGAAAACATTCCCCGCGCGGGTCTACTACTCTAGAGGGGAAGGAAAAAAAAGTGATTTGTGCGTAAAATAAATATTTTTATGTTATGACATCCCCACAAGTCAAAGTGAAAAAAAAATCCAGTTTACGGTTCGGTTCGAATCAAATTGGAGTCAAGTTTATAAATATAAGAGAATACCGTTTTCTATGGTTAAGAGGTTTGCTCAATCTACAATCAAGCTTCGATATAATAATTGCATCGCGGTGAAATTTGTCGATTGACGTTCGTTTGATGTTAAGTAGAATATACTTAAATATACACTTTTGCTAATTGATAGGATCCGGATTATTGTTGGATTAAAATAGCAGAATCGATCTTCTGATCTTTCCTCTTAGGAGTCCTAACTATACGTTCATATCCGCTCCCCTTTATTGCAGTATAAATAAATACTATTTTATATGTGAAAGTTTGTGATGATGGATGGATTGGTATGGTAGTAATTTGAGCTCTGGATTTAACACATAGGCTACTTTTATCACAAAAAAGTACAGTGTTCCCGTAGGATACTGCATTTATGCGGGCGGTGCCGCAGGCAAAAGCTAGTACATAAATAAGTTCCCTTATTATTGTAATAAAATAAGTTAGGTGGTATGTCCATAATAACATACGTAATCATAAAAAAACCACAGGTACGGATAAATGTAGAGAATATTATAGTTTATTATATTATTACGTTTTTGTAATATGTAAAATAATGGATAATTTGAAAAATTTGCATACAAAACTAGATCTTGCACCAGGTAGAGCAACAATTTGTGCCAGAAAATGTGCGCTATCATCAGTCACTTGGCACATTTTACGACCCTGACTCACGGCTGACCCTGACTCTAAACTGACATGTGATGCACAGGTAGATCAGAAACTTTATAGGTACCAAATTTCTATCTAGTGGTACACTTATATTATAAGCTGCTTCTAGAAGTTACAATCAAATCAACTATTTGAGTTGTTTTGATTGTTTTTGAATAAGTGTATTATGAGCTTTTAAAACTTCAGTCTGTCCTTTTTTATGATTTTTCATATTATATAATCAAGACTGAACACAACAGTTTATACGAAGCTCCATCAATATTGCCAAAGGACTGGCCATAGCTTAGGTAATTCCGGAAAAAGTTTATGCTTAGGTCCATGTAGAGTTCTCAAAAGCTCTTCGATTTTAAAATCGATTAAAAAATAAATACATACATTTGATTAAAAAATAATACATTTAAGTTTCTTCTACAATATTTTGCAATATCTAAGCCGTTACTCGGAGCAGGCAATATTTTATGACGGGCTTTGCGGCGCACGCATTATTGTGTTCCCTGTCACGACTGCCTTACTTCGTGACGGTGCTCTACGTTCTAAAACAACATCATTTGCCCAATTTTCTCTATATTTTATAACTTAGCGGAACATTTTGTGTCGGGTGAGTGAAATTTAAATATTTCTAAGTCATTATTTCGGGGAAATTTAAAGCTTTGCAGCCCAGATAGCATATCTAAGTAAATAACATTTGACATGTTACACAAATCAGTAACGATACCTGTAGTTATTGTATAAAACAAGTCAGTCACAAATTCTTGTACAGCTTTATAGCGGGTAACATGTACGCAAATATTATAATTACCATATCATACTAATGTGGATTCTACATTCATTTTTTTCGGCGTATTCCGCCAGTTCTTCGTTTATTATTCCACATTATGAACAATACAATTCTAAATATATATCACAATATCCGTACTATATATGCTAATATATAAACTGGATATTTAATACCTACACATGCGCACATGGCGCTTAATAAATAAGTCTTTAACGTACATGATTTCAGCTGTAATGGGAATAATGAGTAACATTTGAGCTAATTTATAGCTGTGTGCTGTTAATGCTGTACCTAATTTAGCATCATAAGAGTACACCCGTAGTGGTCTTGTGGGCTATTTAAGCACTGTTATACGATTTTGTGTAACAAGCTGATTAACACTGCTAAAGTTCTTTATGTATAAGCTTTACGCATTAATTAAAGTCACAGGAGAACTGATTGCATTATAGTAGCTCACATGTTCTTTCTTAAAATGCAAGCATACACGAAAATGCTTTATTGCAGCTTACAGTTCTATTTAATACTAATAGCTCTACGCTGCGCTTGCAGCTTTATAGTGTGGTATCTGTGACGCGTAATAGCGTTAATATACAGGCGAAAGAGTAATTATCAGCTATTGCAGTTATAGTGTACTGTTATACCTCTTTATGAACGCTAAAGCTACCGATGTTACCCTTTTTGTCATCTTATATAGCAGTTTTGTGTTACTTGGGTTATTATTAATGATATCTTTCATACTGCACAGGTCATGCACCGGCTGAATTGGGGAGGATTTTGTCACGGTCGCAGATACCTACATAGTAAATACTAAATAGTATTTCGATATAACCTTTCGATAAACGAACTTACAAATGAGGTATATCTTATACCATTGTAGATACAATAATACATTGCAAAGATAAGCAGACGATAGACGATCTATAAAATTTCGTTTCATAATCTAATTTTGTCTTAATTAATAATAAAGTCGAAGTTAGTAGGTACAATTTCTCAGAAAACAATAAACATTGTACCTGGAAAATGACCGTGTAAATGAGTAGGTAATAGTCATTTTCACGAGCAAGAAAATTGACTTGAAAGTTTCTCAGCTGGAAGGCAATGCTAGTGGTAATCACAGACTGACCTCAGGCCGACCCGGGGCGTATTAAGTTTCTAGCGAGAGATTAGCTACCGGCGCGGCGCTATTAGGCTTATGTCAACACATTTCTTCATAAAAGATCACCCAGTTTCAAGCGGGAAAAGACATGGGACATTTTACTATGGAACAATTTACCACGGCGACCAAAGATAAAATTAGGTTACATGTAAACGTAATTACACCTGTATTACAACGACATAGGTCGCACATATGCAAGAGGTGGGGTAAATACTGTGATATTTTTTACTAATATTCATTTAAAGTATGATTCATAATATTTTAATGATTATCTCCACTTCTCTATGGATCTTTATTAAAATAATTACGGAAAATGAAATGTAAATGAAAATTGTACAATCTAATAGTATTTTGATTTGTGCTCGTCACCTTTTAATCAGCGGGTCAAAAACTCCCAATGTCTGTCTCTAGCTCACTTTTAATCCTAAGCAGCTAATAATAATATTTTAATTTTTAGCTATTATACACACGATTTTATGTAGCTGATCTCTTTCAAAATATGTAACCATTAAACACCTATTGGTAATACTAGCTGCTTAATCTACGATCGAACTTTTACAAACTTACATTCACATGAAGTTAAAGATATAAATTATACATTTATAAGTTTGCTTGGATTAAATTTCTACGTATATGTCAAAGCATCCGATATTGTAATGATCTATAAAGACATGAATAAATTAATTTCTAGATATAATTTTAATTAAATTGTAAATTAATTTCATTAAAAGGTGACATTATTAGTTAATTACCCAATGTTAAATTGTCGTATAGGTAGGTGGATTTGTAGAAAGTAAAAGATTTTAATCAAAAACTAATAGAGCTACACCTTTTAAAGGCGTAGAAAGACTAGTACTCAGTTTTAAAAACAGGCGTCACTATATTAATCTATATGTAGATATAATTATTTTATTTGTGATTCATTTCTTGTTTGGACAGTTAGGAACAGTATCAAGTTCAACTGGTAAGCAGAAGCATTTAGTAAAACCTTTATTACTGTCAAGGAAAAGCTTATGAAGACAGAAGATTAGCTGTATGCAAATAATTCTATAACCGATTATCTGAAATGAAAACTTTAGCGGAAACACGCGATAAATCACAGTTTTCATACACATACGTAGTATTTGAGAAAAATTGCAGCAACTAGACTTTCACTCGTAAGAATACAACATTGCATTGTTCTAGCTTCGATTAACTTCCAAGAAAGAGTCGACTATGGCTCCCTTACTTTTTGTAGAGCTGTGCAAGTGGAAAATCTTTTAGGTGGAAGGCTTGCAAGCACTAAAAGGAGACGTGTAGTTACATTATTAGTAATTATTTTTGTTTCAGTATATAGAAACAGAGGAATATTATATTTTTTTAATACCTCATAGTACAATACTTTAAAACCGTCAATACTTATAATAAACGTTACAATATTTTTATAGGCGGTAAAAGTTTAAAATTGCATTACAAAATCAAACGAAGTTAAATGACGTTGCATCGAAAAGAACTAACCCCTGCGGCCTGCCTAAAAGACAGGTGTATAAAAACTGTCAGTTTGCTACCACCTGTTAGAACCTTGAGGGACATGAGTCATGACTTAGTCGTTAATTTTTTTAGTGTACATTTGTATGCAGTATTTACGTAGATATAAGGTACTAACAGCATCTAATTACAACATTATTGTACAATTGTACATATTATTATATTTTGTTTATAAGTACCTAGTGGTAGGTAAATTTTATTAGGTAGGTAAGTACCTACTTCGAATTTTATACTTTCATTGGATGAAACAATAAAGATTACACCACTGTAGGCCTCATTAAAAGTTACCCAGGTCTGAAGATACAAAGTTTATGCAGTAATAAGCTGAGTGTAAGATAGACATTGTAGAGCATTTGTAACTTTCACATAGATTTAAAACATCTACCCATAAAAAAGCTAAATCTAATGAGTCAAGCTTCCATTACGCAAGTAATTTATACACTGTGCTGGCGATGCTCGGCACCTACGCCGTATTAATTGCTCCTGCCGCGGCCGGGAGGTTTATGTAACGAGATAGAACGAGATGCAACATGATACATCCATAATGAATTTCCTACGGTAATTGTATGCAAATATGTCACTATGTCTACATTATTATGTACTTTAATACATAATCCCCCTTTCTAATAAAAATATTTACACAATGGATAACTTAAACAACGTTGGTATCTTATTCTATCAAATGACATTTTCAACGTATCAGACAAAGACAGCAACTTTGTTTAAGTTATCCGTTGTTTTATTAGTAAGGGGGAATTTCTTTAGGGTCTTTTTTGAAGTGATATTTTAGGGTTATAATTTTAGGGTTCAAAGTTTAAAAACATTATTGATAATAATTGAAAATATTTATGTTCCACGATAATTCCGCCGTCTGTGGACCGATTTTCAAAATTGTTTTTTTGATATAAAGGGTATAATCCCAAGTTGGTCCCGTTTTAACCACGAAAGTGATGACCAGATGATGGGATCCTCGAGGAATCGAGGGAACTCCTCGAAATTTATATGGACACATATGGTGATTTCGACTTTTTCTGAAGTATTCCAAGCATATGCTACCAAAAAGTAAGCTTTTGTACCAAGGTATATTCCTGGATCTAAAAGAACTGAACAGAACTCGTGAGTCTTTATAGATACATGTTTGGGGATTCCGACATTGTTTAAAAAACTGCAATCATACCACTTACAGTAATCATCATTATCATCATCATCACCACCATCTTTACACGAAACACCAACATATTATTATGATGACATAGGTACTCACTACTCATCAGAGTACTCATGTTCATAATAATATAGACAATAAATTTAACTAAAAAGAGAAACTATTATTTTTAAACAAAAAATTAAAGCCGACTTTCCAAGTAAAAATGCACCAAAAAGTATGAAATAAAACTTATTTTCTAAATGATTCCCCTTTTAAATTCGGCTATAATTTTAACTATTTCTTTACTCAATCTTGAATTGAGTTGAACTTGAATTGAATTCAAATTTTGAAGTCGTTACCAGCAAATTTGAACGTGAGTTCTATAAAATTATATTATTGGATATTGCTTGGGCTGGTACCGACTACAAAATTAGGAAGATTGAGTAGAGAAATAGTTAAAATTTTCGCCGAATTTATAAAGAGAATTATTTACCAAATAAGTTTTATTTCATACTTTTTTTTGCATTTTTACTTTGGAAGTCAGTTGTAATTTTTTGTTTAAAAATAATACTTTATTTTGATTACAATAAAATTCATGTAATATAATATAATTTTGGACACGCACACGTAAAACATTGGGAAAAGTTACCTAAGTCACTAAACATTATAAACGTGACTTAGAAATTTTATTGATAAATTATTTTAAATCATACTTGCAGCATGTATCAATTTAATACAAAATTAAAAGAACCAAATTAAGTTCTTAAATGCCTGCTTTCTCTTCTTTGATGTAGAATGTTTTTGTATGCATATTCGTCGAAATGAGATAAAATATTACAGTATTTAACCAACCTCCTGCAGATATTATATATATATATATATATATATATATATATATATATATATATATATATATATATATATATATATATATATATATATATATATATATATATATATATATATATATATATATATATATATACACATTAAAAATAGGAAGACAAAAACGGGTTAATCAATTTTTATCATAAATTGGTTAGATTGGTAATCAAATTACTTACTACTCATTTAGGTAGACTAGAGACAAACACGTAGTTATTAATTTAGACTCTGCTCTCATAAACTCTTTAAACTAGAATTATAAAAGTTTCTCATCATTTACAGAACATTAACTTTATAAGATCTACGTCAACGTGTTTTAATAAAAAAAGTATATTTCATCTTTGCTAATTAATAGTTATTTGTCGTGCCGAGATCGTATTAAAGATAGTAAATAGAAAATAACTTAATTCCAAGGAACAATTGAAATAGCTACCTATAGTTGTATGAGTAACTAGATGTTGCCCGCGACTTCGTGCGCGTTAAAGCATATATCGTGGGAACCGCACATTTGCCGGGATAAAAGGAAGCCTATGTCCTTCCCCGTGGTGTAATTTATGTGTGTGCAAAATTTCATCAAAGTCTGTCCTGTACTTTAGGAGCGTATTCAATGCAAACAAACAAACAAACCTTTCCTCTTTATAATATTAGTATCTTAGATAATATGGATTATGGCTATTTCCATACGTACTTATCTTAGCCTCAATCATGGATCGAATTATAAGTTGAAACTCCGAGGGGAGAACAGGCACTTCCGTTCCATTTCGCACACTGATAGAAAGATTAATCTTGTTTACCACGGAATTGTAACATTTAGGGCCCGTTTTACAATCTACTGATAAGTGACATAGCTTATTTGCATATATAAATAGGTTTGAAAGGTATGAAATAGAGTTGAAAATCGGTGGATTTAAAGATTTTCCATACAAACATGCACATACAGACAAATGCACCGATTTCGATGAAAAGGAGACCGGCAAGTCGCCATAAACTTAGTGCCTGGTAATAAACGTGGCCACAAAAAGTATTTAATTTAAGTTGTACTTTATGAACATAGGAACAAAAAAAAACAATAATATTATGCATAAAACTCAGGGGATATAAGATAATTGATTAAATATCACCTAACGGCTAACCTATTGTTAAATAAATTGCCCTAGTGGCAGTTTGCGGAAAAGCGACATCTATTAGTTGTGATGTCAATTACGTAATGAAAGTAATAACTAGTTTGGTTGGAATATATGCTAACAGATGTCGCTTTCACGTTACCACGTTTCACACCCCAAGTAACATTTTCTTTTCATAAACTAGTACTGCTGAACTACAGAAAAAGGAAATTACTTTATACTCCAATTTACAGCATGATAACCATAGACTATACAGATATGATGACAACGATTACCACAGATAAGTACTAAGAAGCAGTATTTTGCACATGAATTCTCTGATATTCGGAGATTCATCTATCTTCTTTACATTGATCTTTATCCAGCAGATGGCTATCGTAAATACAATTACCGTGGGCCTATTGAATCGGCGGTCGTCAAGGGATTGATGGATGTGACGTGACGCCAGCGCGTTGACTCCGCGCCACGCACCGCACTCCCGCCGGAATGTGGTCGCGCGGGAGGGAATGACCGCGTCGCCCACGACACCGACAAATCACAACGCATACATAATAAATACGACAATTTTTATTTTTTAATGAAAAAAATATTATAATTTATTTCTAATTTGAAATAATCTTCACCTATTGTCTTTGCATTAGCAAACACAATAGGTGAAGATTTATGTAGATACCCTATTTTGAAATGACGGTTTATCGCGTGGAGATGCACATTTAAGGTGCCTCTTACCTATATAGCTACATAGCTGCTATTTTTTTTTTTAATCTTTGGTTTCTCGCGTAAATTGCACGCGAATTAAATAGATGAATTAGGTACCTAATACCTAAACCCCCTTATTAATAAAAATATTTATACCAGAGATATGTTAATCCATGTTGCTGTCGTTGTCTGATACGTTAGAAAAGCCACTCAAAAACACAAAGAGATCAACATAGATTAGCGTATTAATAAAGGGTATAATGCTTATGTGTATGAAGACGAAATAGGGGAGATTACTAGCTACATGTAAAATATTTAGTTTTATTAATTAACTCTGAAATCGAAGAGATATTTTTGAGTAATGCGGCATTACTACTTGGTAAAATGTAAAGAATATAATATTTTATGTGTAGTTTATTAATTACATACATCTAAAAAGTACAAAGCAGTTTTTTTTGCTAAATTAGTAAACAAAACCTATATTTATCATTAGTTTACTTACATCATATACAAAAACATTTATTACGGTAAGTATGAACTTAAACGCACAAATATCGAAGATATTTACAAATATGTTCCTGCGGCCTTATACTTCATACACTTTTACCTAGGCGTGATGTCACAGCTAGTAGACTTTAGTAAGGAGGGTTTTCACGAGACTTGCGAAATGTTGTATACAAATCGCTGTACCTTTAAAAATATTGACGTTTAATATAGTTTCTTCTGAGAAGTTACTCATATTTAAGAGTAATATTAATTTATGCAGTAAAAAAATCAGTCATCCAGATAATATAGAGCCTCCATAGGCTACTATTGAGGCTCTATATTTGAAATGTACAATTTTCAATAACTAGGTATCTATTAAATAAATAATATTAAATTCGAAAAATATAAAAAGTAACGTACAATCGGTTTCATCCGGAAGAACATAACAGAGATTATAGCTATCATAAGTAATATCTTGTGCAAAGCAACTGCAATTATAACTTTATAGACATCTGTAAAGTGATATCACAGATCGTGCTTCTTAGTTCCTACTTTTACATGGCTACTGGCCAGTCTAGATTAATGAGCCATACGCTAGTTACATGCAAAATTTTCGTCTCTCACATTCTTCACGGATTAATCTTGGTACCTGGTTGACCGAGCTTTGCTCGGTGTTTTAATAGAACTAAAAATAAATAAAAAAATATAAAAGATAAAGAAATAATATGGATCACAAAAACACTTCTATCTTACTACTTTAATCTTACCGGGATTCGAACCCACATTCCGAATTTCCAAACAATGCAAAAATTATACGTAGGTACGCATACCAAGCCGCCAATCGAGACTGACGTAAGAGAGTCGAGATTATTGATGTATTATTGCACGACGAAACAAAAAACATATATTGCTTAAAAATGTGCGGCTTCTAAGGGATAAGACCGATTTTTCTCCCCCATAACTCCCTACATACTAAATTTCATGGTAACAGTTGTAGACGTTGTCGAGATATCGATTATATATTATATACAAGATCGTCTCGTTTAAAGTATAAGATATTACATTTCGCAGTCACACACAGCCATCTGGTTAATCAAGTCAGCTAATTTGATGCCTATGCAGTTCATTATACGTCTATCTAATTAAATGACTTGGAACATCTAGCCAAGTTATTGAGCGCAACGTTTAATCAGGTGGCTGATTGTCGTGTAGTCATTAAGTTAAATTTGACATTGATGGCTTTATGATGTTTGATTAGGGCATCGTTTCTCAAGGGGGAGTCGCGACCCTTGGGAGGAGCCGAGTTTGTATTTAAAGGGGTTCGTAGTCTGTTGAAAAGTAATAAATACAAACTACATATAGGTACAAAAGATTCATTCGAAAATTCGAACCAATGAAGGCTAATATAACGTATAGCTGATAAAAATAGCGCGCTGTGTACATATTATTATTATAATTGTATAGTGACGGGGTCGCAAGACTTTTTACTTAACTTTTGGCTTTTTCGTGGGTCGTTTTTCGTGGCGACATAAAAATCGTTGAGAAACGATGGATCAGGGTGATGAGTTCACAAATTATGTGCGACTACTTTTCTACCACTAAGTACTACTAGTAATAGTGAAATATTTTTTTGGTTTTGATGAGATTTGCGATAGTAGGTATTATAAAAATACAAAAATGGATATAAGGACGGTTTAAATCAGTATAAATATAATTTTATTGAACTTATTAAAAGAAAAAACATTTGATTAATATTTTAATCAGTGGGTACTGATTTATTTACGAAACTCAAACTAAGTATTATTAAACAAAATTTAAATTTTAAATCACTTGGCTGTGACTTGATCAGCCATCTTCAAAATTACGCCAAGTAGTTAAACGTTCATTAATTCTAGTACAATTAATTCTCGGCCTGGGTGTTTTTAAAAGTTACTCACAGCTGGTACTTAGTAAAATTGTGTTTGTTTCGTTATACTACATAACACCTAAGTAAATAATTTCAGCTTTATAAAATTCTGGTGACTACAATAATAATTTTGGCTAATAATGGAAAACATCTAAGTAAAAACTAATAAGTAAAGCGTATTCCGTAGAGTTCAAAATACCCAACGTGTAGGAATTGCCTTAGGTCATCGTAATGGCTAATTAATGCACTTCATTTTCTTTCTTTTCTCTTGTCTAAGCCGGGACCGCTGACATAAACAATATTATTATAACGTCCATTTAACGATGGATATCGGTCATCGATCCTACAACCTCTGGGTCGAAAGACAGCTATGGGTTGTGATTGTAAGGGTCAGTTCACACTGCGACGCGACGCGACGATACTTGACGATGCTGTAATAATGGTATGATATTATGTTATAAAATATTATCGCGGCGCAGCGCGATGCCGCGGCCGGGCGCAATCTCTAACTCTTGCAACGAAACGTGTATCTTTTTTTGTAGTTCGCTATTAAAATAAGTGCATGCCGCGTGGTGTTTTTGTGCAAACTGGCCGTAAGCTTTGATATTGCTACATAATATTAATTATTATGTTACAATATTATTATTAAACATAAAGGTATAATTTTCCTGGGCTACGAGACATAATTTATATCTCAAATTGTAGTATTACTTATTATACGCCCATAAAATATTTTATGTGATTTTACTTACAAACAGTACATAATATTTTTATATCAGTACAATACAATATATCAGATGTATCTTTAAGTCGAGTCTTGGAGGCCCAAGGATTTCTATTCTCGAAGAACCCATACACGTTTTTCTCAGACTTATGGTTTATGTAAGAGAGAGTGACGTAAGCATTTCCACACTTCATACTCTGAATAGCTGTAAGTTACATTTGAGCAATAACTTAGGCTGATAATCTCGCTAATAACTCGATTGTAATAATTGTAGCATATCCATATAAGATTTTGTATTAATATTCATTCTCACCCTACTTCCTCAGGTTTACTGTGAAGGTAGACTCAGGAAGTATCTCTACAACTCACTGGACTGCTGGGCGTAGCTAATATTCGAGTGATTACTTTGTCAAATTGTAGAGACTTATTTTTATTTTATTTTATTTATCATATTATACGTCATAACAATTTCAGTTAAGCATTATAATATAAACACTGCGCGAGGGTTAGCTAAAACAGTGTTTAGTTCTTGTTCCTATGGTTATTGTTATTTAATTTTAAGGTAAGAGTAGGTACCTACTACAATAGTCGGTAGAAATCTTGTCCCCTGACACTTGACTAGCGACATCGTTAGTGCTTAATATGTTCTTGTTTACTCATAAATGCACATGCATTTACATAAACAAGAACATAATATTAAGCTTTTATTTCATACACATTCTACTCTCGACGCTTTTATATTATTGAATGAGATTTCTTCTAGGAAAGAGATGCATCAGCATCTATTATGCGCTAATTGAGACTTGGAAATCTTTTGCAATCCTGTTTAGTAAATAAAATTTAAATGTAAAAAACACAAAATGTAAGGTCAAGCTATCTAGCAAAAATTTTTTTCCTTGTCTTTTTTCTCGAATTTACTAGAGAAAAATTTCTCAAGCTTCGTCGACGTATTATAACAGTAATTGTCAGTAACAAATTGTTTGTAGAGGCTTATATAAAACCCAGAATACCTTGGCATTATTCGACTTTATATCCATACAGTTCACACCTGCACGACTTCACGATAAAGCGGTCAAAACGTGCTTGGCCAAAATCATTAATAATAATTTACATCGTTTAAAAATTACAATCAAATACCTAGTATTTATGTACTACCATAGTAGGTAACATGTAATTAAAAACGGCTTTTAAAAAAATACAACTTACGAGCTTTTGAATATATAATAAATAAAAATTATATCTTATAGCGCGGCAGCGGTATCGCCAAGTATAATATTAAGCGGTCGTAACTATTTTTTCTTCGAGAAAAGATAGTTACGGCCGCTTAAGCATTTCGCAGCTTTTTCGTGCCCCCATATTTTCGTTTATAACCAAGCTTCGCAGCACAAGCTATTGTTTTAAATTTCATAAAAGTCTAGTGCATAGTTTAGGAGATATTGAGCGGTAAAAAATGCGATTTTGAAAGATAGATGAGGATGATAGATGGAGGTAGGGAGAATAAGCAAAATTCAAAGCATACTTCTAGCAGACCTAGAAATTTCAAATTTGCTGTCAGGCTAGGTTATAAGCTACATATAAAGGGAAAATATAGAAAAAGTAAAAATTCTGAAAAAAAAATAAATGATTTTAGAATTTTTCATTTTACGAATTCATCGGAACAAAATGTATAAATTCACTGATAACTACGTAATCGTTATTTATATAACAAATCTCATAAATTGAGAAGTGGTAGGTTATTTTAGGTTATTATAGATGCTTCGGGACGAATGGGCCCATTCGACCCGATAAATAAGACGGCATCACAGAAAACCGTTGGGAAATAGCACTTGCGTTGTGTGTCACTGCATGAGCAAGATACCTGTATCCCAAAGTGGGTTACCGGTACCTTTGTCTTGCAAAGCTCGCAAACGCACTTGTAACTCTTCTGGTGTTACCGATGTCCATGAACGGCGGTAAACGTTTTAACTATAGAATAGATCTGGATACGAGTAATGGGATCGCCCGTTAGTATGAAATTGTAATAAGTTCTTACTAATTAATTTGAAAACGAGCAAACCAATCGCCTGGTGGTTAAAAATTGTTATAATTTCTTACCTATCAGAGGTTGGTGGTTTTAAAGATCGGGAACGCACTTGTAACTCTTCTGGTGTTGTAGATGTCTATGATGGGCGATAATCGCTTTAATTATGGAATAGTTCTGGAAACGAGCAAACGGATCGCCTGATGGTATGAAGTTGTAGAAATTTCTTACCATAAGGTGATCCGTTTGCACACTTCATCAGCGACACTCTGGTGTTAGTGGTGGAGTTACAAGTGCGTTCCGATTTTTTTAAAATCTTCAAACCCTACCCTGGTCAAAGAAATTGTAGGCCTTATTAGGAAATTATTAGAGAACGCACTTATGGTTCTTCTGGTGTTGCGGGTGTCCACGGCCAGTAACCATTTTATTTATGGAATAGATCTAGAAACAAGCTAATGGACCGCCTGAGATAGTAAGCCATTACTCCCACATTAAGACATTCGCTACACCGGAGTCAATGTATTTAAAACCCCAAATTCGTGTTCACCTACAAAAAGAAATGAGATCCCGCAAAAACATTACCTATATGAAAAAAGCCAAGTATTTCCTTTGCAAATACTTCTGAGGTGTTGTAGAGACCAAGTGAAATTCAAGATGTTCCATTTAATTACTTACCTACTTAAAAACAAATTTGTAACCGTATGTGGAAAATTTTATTTGTATAACTTATTATTTTAAATAGTGACTTGGAAATGAGCACTTAAAGAGATAAATGTTTGGTACCAGTATTCAAATTTTAATATAAATAAGATAGATAGTATAGATTAGACCAATGCCAGTCACTGACAAACCTGAAAAAGCATTTCGAAGTTATCACTATGCCAATAAGGATTCAATAGTGGTACAATGCGGGTTATCCGTACCTTAATTTCAAAGATTGTTGAACATTTTGAAAGCTTTTCATAGGTATGGTTAAGTTTTCTAATTTAAAATCGTCAATACAATCTAGATCACAAATAATAGAATGACTGCAGGTAATAAGATACTAGCTTTAAGCTACTAGTAATCATAATATATTTTATATATTTATTTATTAAAGTGCTCATTGCCAAGTCACTATTTAATATAGTAAGTTATAAAAATAAAAAAACGGCATACGGTTACAAGTTTTTTATATGTAACTAATTAAATGGACTATCTTGAATTTCACTTGGTCACTACGACATCTCATAATTTTTTCAAAGGAAATACTTGGCTTTTTCATTTAGGTAATGTTTTCTGTGGGATACACAATTTAATTATTATTGTTGTTCTTATTGACATAACCATGAACAACACTAGACTGTGTCTAATTATAAAGATGTAAGACAATCGTAGGTGAAGGCAATTTCGCAGACAAAGTCACGGAAGAATGTCAAGTGCCCGCAATGGGCGGCATTGATGACGTCTTACACCACGTAGCTCGTAGACTACCTATAGACCATCGCGAGAAAATGTCAAAACAGGCAAGAGACTTGCCGGGCATGCGCAGTGCGGGCGCGATCAATGCACCCCGGCAATGCGCGCGCCACCCTCCGCGACGCCACTACGCAGTTCATCACAAAAAACACCAACCGCCGAACCCTGCTCGCTCACCGAATCGCCCTTGAACGGAAAATAATAAGCAGACGAACAATCGCCTCTATTATTCGGTTTGAAAAACTTGTGTCAATCAAGCTGAACACCCACATCTCAAGAACAGTCGGTGTGCTCCCGCGTGACTCATAGGGTGGTTCCCCCGAGATCTCGGACGGTCGAGCCGATAGCCGTGGTACGGCGGTGTTGTGCCAGTGGTGTCGTATGCCTGCGCCCCGGCCCCGAGCCCCATTGATGTTCGGGTGCAGGAGCCCGGCTTAGGCAGGCCTGCGCAACCGGGAGGAATGGATGACTGCGGCATTTTCTATGACGACGGAGAAGCTCAGTGCGATATGGTGAGTTGTGGCCACTCTATTGCACGTTGGACTTACACAGTTAAAAAAATAATCGTAACCCGGAAGGCTCATTCTCAATTTAAATTTAAAAACGATAATCAAGATTTGTTAGGAACGCTGTTAACATTGTAACAATTCTCATCAAATTTTATTGTTCTAAATGTATTATAGTTATAATAACAAAGAGAACGCTCTTAGTTGATTTTATCTTAGTTTTTTCTATAGTTATGCAACATCTGAGTGGTTATAGTACTGAAAGTTTAAAACATAAATTAAGACATCGAAGAAAAAAAAACGTGTCTAATTTAAAATTACGTTATCGTTAAAACATTATAAAAATGTATGATAATGGTAATAGCTCCCACGTCGATTTCGGTGGCGGTGGCTGGTTTTCGTTGAAATCAGTCCGGCTACGCGAGAGTTATTTTATAGTGCCCAAGTGTGTGCACTGTACACAAGAGCACTCTCTTCCTTAACTTTACTCTCATAACTCTGTGGGACGTATGACCGACACGACTGGCGAGAGATCAGGCGCAGGATCGACTTTTTACATGCCAATCTGACAATTTCTCTTCTCGTACTATCAGGTGATCAGCCTGCATTGTCCTAACCAGACTTGAAAACAACTTTTTTTGTGGTTCCAACCCGGGAATCCAACCCAGGACCTCCGGAGTTGAGAGCCAATCTCTAAACTACTGGACCACGGAGACAATAATGTACCTACCTAATATTGGTTAGACTAAATTTTCACCAACCAAAACTTGCGCTATTTAAAATTGGCAATATATCCATATAAGGAAATCTAACGTTAAACCATCAGATTTGACTAAGCAAGTATAAAAATGCAAAACAACCGCGTACAATACAATTATTTTCTTGAATTAATTGTATGTGCACCTACTTGAGGGTATTAAAATACTGTATGATCGTTAATTACTCGAAATTATCGAGTTTTTACTTATTTTCTCGTTTGGTTCTACACTTTCACTGTCACTTAACAAAACGAGTATTTAAACAAAATGTTTCTTGAGCAGCTACCGTACATTAAGTCGGTGTAATGTTCCGGGAACTAGCTCATCATAATTAAAGATGTGAATTTTGGATTTTATAATAAAGTTTTGCTATTGTTTTGTTCTTATAATGGTAACAGTGTTAGAAGTTGCGTGTTTGTGCAATAACACTTTAGAGAACGCGTTTTGGGAATAAAACAATTCAATGTTCTCTATAACACTTTAAGGAATTTTTATAATTTAAGAATTTTGATGCCATCATGCCAAAAAGTGCCAGACACATTTTGCGAGTTGCCAGATAATAGACTACTAAGAAATAAGAATGTAATATATTATTTTAACATGTAAGATCCTCTTAAGATATTATTGTGATATTGTTTGTTTACCCAATAAACAATAAAAAAAGACATTTGGACATGTAAGATCCTCTTAAGTGTTATTTAAGGAACGTCGACAGCTGATATTTTAAGGTTTTATGGATTATACACCTAAGTTAAAAGCTTCTGAGATAGCTTTCAAAGATTGTGAGTTCGATGATTTGTTAATATTATTTATTTAGTAAAAAAAGTAGGCTGGACATTTACAGTGTGCTATCACTAAAACCCTAGAGGTTAAATAATAAAACAAGGTCACAATTTGATGATATACGAATGCCAAGGGTAAGTTTACGTAATAGTAAGTTGCCTTCGTTATCGTTTGTAGAAATTTTAAGTTCTACAAACGATAACGAAGCTTTTTCTATAATAGAAATATCATAATAACAATTTACAATACATCGATAAGCTATTACTATTTATCTACTACAGCAATTATAGGTACAGAAATGAATACATAATATGATCACTTAATTTATCATATAAAGCTTTTTAAATGTTAACAATTAAAAATATTTTAAACTATAGAACCAATGCAAAATGCAGCCAATGAGAAACGTAAAAATTAGTTTATATACATAACGTTTTGTCGTGCAAAATGAAAACATCATGGCGACGCACTACGTCGTCACATTACGTGCTAATTCGCTATTTGTCATCAGTTTTGAAATAATTATTAATGAAATTAATCAAATAAAGGTATACAAAGCCAAGTTCATGTTAGGTCAATCGTAAATTAGAGAATGTTGAAGCTGTTAGAGCGCTATTATGTTTATGTCAAGTACAAGTAGATGCACTCTTTTTGTTGCATGTACTTACGATGAAATATTACCAACACATTTGACCTTTTGTACAATCGCAGTGAAAGCCAGAGAACTGTGCGTTGGGAATCAATTTTCTTTATGTAGAGTTCGCACCCACGCCATTCTTATATAACAATGCCTTTTCAGCCAATCGATGACACTGCAGTCTATATTAAATTAATATTTAATACACTTATCTGTACCGAGAATTCACAAGTCAGTATTGTGAGTTAATCTATGAGCAAGAGATTTTTTTCCTGTTTAGTTCGTGCATGATTTAAATGCCCTGATTCTGAAGATTTTATATAAACTTTACATGTACTCTACATAAACTATAGATAAATTAAGTTTAACTGGCGACCAGTTTCCGAATTCCAAAAGTATCTAGTGATCACTAGATGAATCTTTTTCAAATTCAAGGATAAAGTTATTTCGTTTTGTTTATAACTCGGCAATGTAACTATAAGTTTATGAAAAATTTGTTTCTTTGGGAGAGAAATGGATCTTTAAACTATTTTAACCAAGAAAAATACCATTTTCAGTGCGTTTAGTATTTTTTTGGATTCATACGTTAGAGTGTGAAGTAGTTAGGTAGATTACTATACAACACTATAATATAATTTTTTTGTTAAAATTTCGAGAGTAATCTTTGTATGCAAATAATAACATACATACATACATATAATCACGCCTCTTTCCCGTAAGGGGGGGGGGGACCACTTCTTTCCACTTGCTACGATCCTTACATACTTGTTTCGCTTCGTCCACTTTCATTATTCCCTTCATACATGCTCTTCGGTTTAGGGTACTCTTGACCTGGTCTTTTTTCAAGACATCCCCGATTTGGTCTCGCTTTATACACTTTTTTCGTCAATCGTTCTTCATTCATTCTCTCGACATGGCCAAACCATCTCAGCATACCCTTCTCAATTTTTGTCACTACATCTTCTTTCAGACCACAAAGTTTCCTTATCTCACTATTTCTTATCCTGTCACTCAGTTTAACTCCTATTATACTTCTTAACGCTCTCATCTCAACTGCATTTATTCTGCTTTCATGTTTCTTCTGCCATACCCAACTTTCACTTCCGTACATGAGTGTCGCAACCAACACCCCCTCATGCACAGCCAAACGAGCCTTGTTAGACACCTTCCGACTGTTCATAAAGGAGTGCAAAGGTCCATTCACCCTGTTTCCTGCATTCACTCTTCTTTCAATATCACTCTCACACTTTCCATCTCTTGTAAACTTTGATCCTAGATACACAAACTCAATCACCTGTTCAATTTGTTCATCTCCAATCACGATATTGCAGTCTGTCACTGCCTCATCTCTTTCAAACACCATAACTTTCGTCTTCTTTACATTCATCTTCATTTCCTTTCTAACAAAAGCTCCACTCTTAGCAGTTACCATCTCCTGCAACTCCTCGGCCGAAGACGCAAGTAATACTTGGTCATCAGCATCAATAATGTTTTTCATATTTATGTTTAGGCCACATTTACCACTTTTTCACATTATGCGATACGATGTCGCTTATCGAGCGTGATAATGTGAGAGACAGCTATATTATTTTTTATATTGAAACATATATCTTTTTTTATTATTTTTATTATTTTGTCTCTTAGATAGAAAAAAAGGAACAAAAGTTGTGACAGATTGACAAACGTCAACCTGTAATAAAATTATATCAAACGCACGGTAGGTAGTGTGACTGTGAGCTAACTGAGGTAGCGATAATAATTTTAAAATATAATTAATGTAATAATTAAAAGAATATCAGTCCAGTTCTATTATAATTACGAAAGATAACAAAACTCATAGGCATTGACAATAATGAATACGTGTGTGTATGTTGAACCAAATCAATGGTAAGCATTATTTAAGAACTTTAAGCTTTTTGCGCGCATATAAACTTTAATTTTGCCAAATTTCACTCTCCTCCGTACGCACAATTCTCGTAAAACTGTACTTGGAATTTTCGCTTCACCTATTAAGCACCTATTAAGTCATAAGCAAAATAAGGATCGATATGTTTACTTCTCCTGCTAATAGCCGGTGGTATCTATGCTATTTATTGTTATTAATCTAAGTACCAAACAACTTAAATCAAAATTATGGAGTGTAGAGGTAAGGAGTGTCATCTTTATAAGGCAGAAAAGCTAAAAAGTGTCCGATAAAAGTAATTAAATAATAGTTTCAAAACTGACCGTAATGGCGCTAGAGTGAAAAGGGTGTGTGATATGAAGATAGCAATAAGAGATGGAGTGAAGTTAGTTGAGTTTAGTTATTTAAAATTTTTGACTCGCGTAGTAGAAAATATTTTTATAAAAATAACCGAAGAAGATGCTAAGATTTAATTATCCGTTAATTTTGCCGTCCTTGCGCCTGTAGCGCCCCCTATTTAACGCTATTTTACGGACACTTTGTCATGTATGGAGATGGTACTCCTTACACTCCATAATCAAAATATTATGCAGAAATAAAATAAACCACAAATTACTAAGTATACTGACATCGTAGTTAAATTGGAAATTAATTGGGTATTAATATTACCATTTGGTTTGGCACCATCGAATGCGAAACTTTGGTACCTAGATTACCTAAATAAAAATCCGCCCCTGCCCGAAGCTTTTCTTTGATCTATGGAGGCTCAAAAATGGAGGCTCTTTTAAAGATGTGCAACAAAAAAAGTAGCCTATGTTTTAATCTAGAGCCTAAACTACTACCATACATATTTCATCGAAATCCAGTTCCAGTCTCTCAATCACTCTCAAAAATCCAATCAATTCAGTAGTTTTTGCGTGAAAGAATAACAAACATCCATCCATCCACCCACCCATCCATCCATCCATCCATCCATCCATCCATCCATCCATCCATCCCCACAAACTTTCATATTTATAATATTAGTAGAATGGGTATTTCCATGAGATAAATGGGTTACGAGCCCACAATCCACATCCTGGTCACGCGATACACACTGCTAACCTATTATATTACGTTAGTATCTGGAGCGGCTTACGGCGACATACTCTTTTAACCCTTTTAGATTCCAGATATCCTACTTTACAGTAGAGCTTGTTAGTCTTTTCATAGATTTGTTTCACGGAATATGTACTCGTTTTCAACTGGAAATTCTTGCTAAAGATTTATACGAATTACGAACGAGCTTAATCCCTTGTTAACAATAGTCAATCAAATGCTAGTGAATCAAATCAAAAATGTTTTATTTCCATACAGGTTATTAAATACCTCTCACAGAATTGTGAATTAATATAATCATGTTTTGTATCATTAATAGTAAGTACCTGGGTATTCGAGCTTTGCTCGGAGTTCTGATAAATAAAATAAACAAAAAGAATCTTTATTTGACCGAGATTTGAACCCACCACATGCTGAATTTCAAAAAGCAAAGCAAAAGATGCAAACCAAACTCCAATCAGACTGATACAATAGTATCGATATATTGATATATTGTTGCACGACGAAATAAAAAACATCTAGATCAATTTTTTTTCACCCAAAACTCTCTGTATACAAAATTTCATGGTAATACTTTAAGCCTTTGATATACCGATTACTTTGAAATACCGATTATATATATACAAGATTGTCTCGTTTAAAGCAAAGATTTCAAAACTAAAGATAGGCTATGACGTACATTTGACAGAACAAATATTCATACAAGATAAAGTTACGCCATCTTGGTTTTCACCATACCTCAAATTTCAGCCATCTTGATTTCACCATACTTCAAATGTCAAAATGGCCCCAAAAACTCCAAAGTGGGGCCATTTTAGTGGAGACAGTTTTTGCCTCAACATGCCTCGTCTATAATATATACGTCTATGGTTTATATTAGGTATATATTATATATATTAAAGTATAAGATTAATGACCAAAAATTATAAAATAAGATCCCTAAACTAAGAACACTTCTCAGTATTTATTTTGCGTATTTTAGGGTTCCATACCCAAAGGATAATAATGGGACCCCTATTACTGAGACTTCGTTGTCTGTCCGTCCGTCTGTCTGTTACCCGGCTGTATCTCACGAACCGTGATAACAAGACAGTTGAAGTTTTCACAGATGATGTATTTTTGTTGCCGCTATAACAACAAATACTAAAAAAAGATTAATTTACATTTCTAAGGGAGCTTTCATTACAACAAACGTGATTTTTTGCCGTTTTGTACGGAACCCGTCGTACGCGAGTCCGACTCGCACTTGGCCGGTACTTTTCACAGAGCATTGCCCAACGGCAAAGACCTAACGAGACGCTCCCATATTCTCAAGTCATGCGAGGTTTGCTCTCTTGAGAATGATCCTTAACCGAGTTTTTAAAGCTTTTAAGCTTTTAAACGGGCATTCACTGGAAAATTAGTGTTTGGGAACCTCTACAGCGCTGCGCACTATCTACTTCAAAAATAGTTTAGCTTTTATCGCTTTTCCGCTCGTTTATTACATTATTGCGAGAGTAACCAGGTTTTGATTCATTTATTTACTTAATTAAGTTATAATGACGAATGAATAATATAAACTCAAACAGTAATTACCTAAAAGAGAATATTGTAAGGTAGGTTTAAATTATGTTAGGTCCTTTAAATATATTTCTAGATTGCACCTTTATGAAGAAATATCCATCAAAGCAATCCATCATAGACTGTCATAGCTCGGTATAATTTTATTATGATTAAGATAGAAAGTGATTATATATAGATTTTATTATGATTAAGATGATATGAGCTTAGCTCGCCCAGGGTTACCGACCTTACGCTCGAGTACCATAGTGTTTGTACGTGATAGCTCCAATGATTGGCGGCCCTACGTGTCTGTATGAAGCTAGAGGCCCAGCAGACAGGTGCTATTGTGCATAAATTGTGGTGAATGGCGTTAGTGGCCTTTGAGAGCGCCCTGTAAGGCCCATGGAACAAATTATGGCTTCCTATACACAACCTCCTTACAGCTAACGTTAGTGGATATTAAGTTTTATTATTAAGATCAAGATAAAAGCCATATTATTAGTCAGCGTTGTTATAGTGACAGAGAACTGAGTTTTATCTCAAACTAAGTACAGTGCCCGGCACGTAAGTTGAACCCAAATTTTAGTTTTCTGCGCATGTTTTTTCACAGAAAAACATCATAGCACTAAAGAATTATTAACAATACAATATCTAATGAAACACAGCAACCGTTTTGTTAAAAAAACATTTAGTTTTGTGTCGTTTTTCTGTGAAAAAACATGCGCAGAAAACTAAAATTTGGGTTCAACTTACGTGCCGGGGACTGTATGTTGTTTATAACTTTATAAATTGTTGATACTGTTAAACGGCGCAATGAAATCTGCGTGGGAAATAAGGATGTAAATCTTCGTGTAATATTAGATTGTGGCTTTACCTCAAACAATATAATTGAGAGTTAAAGTAAACAGAGAAAATTCCAGAACAATTTTACTGCATTAAATGACTAGGTACTAAATAAAATATGAGAAGTCAACAATAATTTCCAGCTTTATCTACCTCAATCCTTAAGATCAATACGTTTAAGTAGCAAATCGTCTAGTATAATACATTTGTAATTAGCATAAGTAACAAGTTTTATTAAAGTATTTTATTTGGAGATTAGAACACCAATAATCCCTTTTTCTCATTTTATAATGTTTCTCAGACCTAAGGGGGGCCCCATACACAGTCCGGTTTCCTTCCGTTCGGCCTGACCGGATGCAAATTCGTATCGTCTGTGTGCAATTCGAGATCGCATCAGTCGGCCGTATGGGCTGAAGCGATTAGTTCCAGTGTTGTCAACTCTGTTTTTGCGAAACTACTAAACTCGCGTCGTTTTCTACTAAAACTACGAAAAGAGTACCGATAACTATAAAAAGCTACTAAACTTAGGAATCCCTAAAAGTTTTTTAGCAATTTTGTGTTTACAAACATACATACATTTTCAGGTTTAATGTTTAACCGTTAAATTAAAAAAATATACCTAGTAGGAAATATTACGTATATAGATATTAAATCGGTAGTTTTAAGCGACTTACGGATGCGTGCTACTATGAGCTATTATGATAAGGTGTCATAATAGCACATAGAAGCAGGCTAAAATTCGAGTGTAAAATAAAACCGGTCAAGTGCGAGTCGGCAAGACAGGTTCCGTACAAAACGGAAAAAATCACGTTTGTTGTATGTAAGCCTCAAATTTTTATTTTATTCTGTTTTTAGTATTTGTTGTTTTAACGGAATAGAAGCTTACACCATACATGTGTGAAAATTTTAACTGTCGAGCTATCACGGTATAAGAAGGTTAAGTGAAGATACAGCCTGGCGACAGACGGACGAACAGCAAAGTCACAGTAATTGGGTCCCGTTTTTACCCTTTGGGAACGGAACCCTAAAAATGACACGTGGTCTAAAGAAATTTATTAAAGTTCATTGAAATATTTAAAACTTTAGAGCCGCTATGGTTGATAAAATCTAAAGACTATTACTATAAAACAAAGAGAAAAATGTATGACCCAATAATTCGGTTTCGTCGATAGCGTGATTACAATTGCAGCAAAATACAATTAATAAATAAAATAATAGTCTAAACTGACCAAGAGCATATCACGACATGTCTAAGGAGGGTTCCGTAACTATCAACACGCAATAGGTTTTCTTTGAAATACTACAAAAGTTATTGTCATAAAGTTATTACAGAAGCTAGGAAAGCGGGGGACAGACAGACAGACGGACGGTCAGAGTGAAATTATAAGGGTTCGTTAAGTATTACTGAACCCTAAAAACACGACCGAAGCTCGCGGCAATTTTCCGTGTATGTGCTCGAATCCGTTCAGGCCGAACCTTAGATTAAAACGCCTAGAAACCGAGCATGAAAAGTGAAGTAAATCATACTGAGCCATATCGGCTCAGTTTGTTCGAACGACCCGTCAGTTGTAAAGTTCAAGCGCTAGTGCATACATCTTTGACTATTAAAAACACTATGACGGTTTGTGTCGTTATTGGGTGTCACAATGCATCGGAAAAGAATTAAAAAAGCTTCGTACATAATATTTCATATTATGTAAGTATGAAATGTTATGTCCGAACAATTTGACTTGTATTAAGTATTTAATAAATATATTTAAAACATTTTAAAATAAAATCATATTTTGTCGCCATCTTGCTGTCCTATTGTGAATTGTGAAAGTGTTACTAGTAAAAATAAATTTATTTCAAAATTTTCATGGCTAACTAATAGTTGCAACTAAGACAAAGTTTTATAATATTTTATGATTTTTTTAACTATCAATTTAAAGTATTGCCAGTATTAAGATTTTATAATTACTTAATTATAATATTATAATAACTTAATATATTCCTTAATATCAGTTTAATATAAATAAAGTTCACAAATTGTGTTTAGAAGGTTTAAAATGAAATATAAGTTATATTTTTACATCTCACGATATTAAGAAAAACAAATACAATAATTCCAATTTTAAGAGTACACACTCCACAACTTTAAAGTCGCTTACGCCTACATCTATCTGTTGCTTGATTCACTTTGTACGATGCGTTTGTTTGAAGACTATCTAGGCGTTATTAAGATAAGGGACGAACCGACGTCAGTTGGGGCGGATGCGATTTTCTCCGTGTATGTGTTCAATTCCATTCAGGCCGAACTGACGTCAGTTCTAACTGAAACACGGCCAAATGTATAAATGTCCTGAGCATCATATTTGTAATATGTGGGTAAAAAGAGCATGACCTTTAAGCCTGTAGTTTGTTTTTATCTATATGTTTAAAAGAAAGTCATGTTAGTTACACCATTTATAACTCAAGAATGGCAGAACCGATTTGGCTGAAAATTGGTGGAGAGGTAGCTTAGAACCAGGAAATTGACATAGGATACTTTTTATCCCGTTCCCGTGGGACGTGTCACGTGACATAAAACGTGGTATTAACAAAATGCAACTGACATGGAATAACAAAACGCAACTGACAGCTAAACGTAATGTTGTCTATGGTTAAGTATGGTTGAAAATTTGACGATTAGAAATTTTTAAGTTGACCGGCTCAGACCAATAAAAAAAGATCTTTTTTTATTGGTCTGAGTTGACCGGTTGATGTGTTTGTTTCGAGGTTCTATTAATTTATTGTGGCGATATTATTATTAACAATGCCGCGACCAAGACGATCGAATAGACAGATATACATACAGACGGACGGACAGAGCGAAACTATAAGGGTTCCTTAAGTATTACGGAACTCTAAAAATGGATTGCAATTCCAATGTCTCACTAGAACTCGAGAACGGCTGGACTGATTTGGCTTATTTTGGTATGAAATAATTGTGGAAGTTCAGAGAAGGTTTAAACGGTGAGAAATATAAGAAAAATTACGGAGAAAATACTGTAGATGTAGGTGTACATGTAGGAATAGGTTGTAAGTGTAGATGTTGGAGTAGGTTATAAGTGCAGACTGCAGATGTTGGTGTAGTTATTTATTTATTCCAGTTCATAGTTGAGACAGAACAACGTGTGTCGTGACAGCTATTTAGTTAATAATGAAAAAATGAACACGACTAATACATTTTATTTTAATACTCGCCGCCTTCCATCTTTGCGGATGGATGGATCCCTCAGCAAAAATTGCAGTCGAAGAGATTGCGAATAGCGGTAATAAGAACGGTGTGTTACTGGCGCAATCCAAGTAGTGCAAAACAACAGAATACCTACTGTTGTTCCATGGTATTACCAATTTTACACGCACAAACACCTTGCTAAATAAATAGTTCATAGATGAATTACAATTGAAGAAAACAAACGGAATAAAAAAAAAATGATTTGTATTATACTTAAACGCCAGCAGGATTAGCACGCGTACCCTAGAAACACCGTAGAATCGACAAAATGACAGATAGAAGAAACATTAATACCATTCGGAGCAAAATAGTTCTTATTGTAAGCCAGCAAGTTCGATGCATCGTCGTTATAAGAAAAAACATTTCTATTTTTCCCGAGTATGAGCTCACAAAATGGCCTCTTTTGACAGCTAAAGTAGAAACATTTTCTTATTTGAATGTAAAATAGTTTTACGATAATTTCAACTACTTCACATCATGGCGGTCCAAGACAAATAGTTTCTTTACGTTCAGTCATTTACTTGAAAGTTTCTATCATTTTTGACAGAAAAATTCCCGGCAGCCATTTTAAAAATATAGCTATTTAGAATTGTTGACTTCTATTGACGACCTTGAAACCATAGATTATGTACTATTTTGCAAATAACTGTTTTGGATAGAATATTTCTTCTTTAAAATTATTTCTTTGGATCGCCATGCTAAGCCCGCTGGTCGAAGTACAATATACCAATGTACAAAATACATTATTTCGTTTTATATTAATGTTTCTTAAATTTAACACTATTAATTACCATGTCAGATGATGCAATAAATAATGATATTGAAATGAGAAAGCTTGGCTAGAAGATTCCCTTATGATAATGAACAGTATCAATTTATTACAGCTATTCGGCACCGTTATAGGTCTATCATACGGCATACCGTCGGGATAGAACCTACTTGCTAATACGCCTCGATGTAAAATACCTAGATACGAGATCGACAAAAGGTTACTGCGCCATCGAGAGCTCTTCATAGCGTTTGGATATGAATGTAAAATAGAGAAATGTTATATTTCGTTCCATTACAATAATAACACTAAGTACTTACTAAGTATTAATAATATACTTACATTCTGTAATAAATTAAATTGCTTTATCTCTACAAATTAAGTGTAAACAGAGTGATCATGTAAAACTGTAAATAGTTAAATTACAACCTATTTACAAATAGAACCATTAATGTAGTAAGATAATACCTAGGTCATGTAGGTAGTTGTTTTGTACATAAAATTATTTTGTATCCATGGTTTAAGGGCTTTCGAGCTAGCAACTGGTTGTGAGCGGAGATTGGTTCGTGGCTGAATACCCGAGGTTATGTCTGATCGCATTTCTTGTGTTAATTTTGATTTTTGACTCTATAAACTTAACTGTTGTTTATAGTACTAATATCTAATAGTACTAAAATCCTTAAAAAAATATGGTTATCTAGGTAAATGTTTATATGATAACAGCATTAACTATCTAATTAAGTTGTGAATTATTGCTCATACGTTTTTATGATTCTATGAAAATAAACGAAAATCTTGATTAATCAGATATTATGATTATTATTTTTAAACAAAAAATTAAACCGACTCCCAAAGTAAAAATACACAAAAAAGTATGAAATAAATCTTATTTTAGAAATAATTCCCCTTTTAAATTCGGCTAAAATTTTAACTATATCTCTACACAATCTTCATTGTTTTGATGTCAGTACGTACCAGTACAAATAATATCCTGATAAATTATTATTTTATAGAGCTCACGTTTAAGTTGGCCGGTACCTTGGGACTTCAAAATTATGCAGATTCTGTACAGAAATAGTTAAAATTTTAGCTTAATTTAAAAGCCAAATTATTTAGAAAATAAGATTTATTTCATACTTTTTTGTGTATTTTTACTTTGGAAGTCGGTTTAATTTTTTGATTAAAAATAATAATTTTTCCCTTTTTAGTGATATTTGTTAAATTTATAAATGCATTTTAAGAACGTTTAAAATAAACGATCGAATGTATAATTGAATACGCGCCAAGCTTCCATCATAATGTGATGATGTACGGTGTGACGATGGTGTTGATTATGATGATTACTGTTAGTTACATGGAATATGCTTGCAGTTCCTTAAACAATGGCGAAATTTCCAAACGCGTATTTTTAAAGACTGAGGAGTTCTGTTCAGTGCTTTTTATCCAGCGTATACCTTGGTGCAAAATCTTATTTTTTGGTAGCATAATATGCTTGTGTTACTTCAGAAAAAGTCAAAATCACTATTTGTGTCTATATAAATTTCGAGGAGTTCCCTCGAATCCTCGTGGATCCCATCATCAGGTTTCCACTTTAGTGACAAAAATACCAATTTCGATTTGTACCCTTTACAACAACAAAATAATTTTGTAAATAGGTCCATAAACGGCAGAGTAATGTTCAAAGATATCCGTTTAGGTGTAAAATACCATAGTATTTTACACCGACACGGATGGATATCTTTTATATCATCATAATGTGATGATGTATGGTGTGATGATGGTGGTAATGATAATGATTACTCTAATTGACATAGTGGCATATGCTTGCAGTTTTTTTAAGATCGGCGAAATCCCCAAACATGTATCTATAAGTAGTCAGGGGTTTTGTTCAGTACTTTTGGATCCAGGGTATACGTTGATGCAAAATCTTACTTTTTGGTAGCATATGCTTGGATTACTTAAAAAAAAGTCTAAATCACTATATGTGCCCATATAAATTTCGAGGAGTTCCCTCGATTCCTCATGGATCCCATCATCATCATTATAATTCCAAATTGGTTTACATCGAAAATCGGTCGGACGGAGTTATCGTTGAACACACAAAATATATATATATTACGGCTATATATATAGCCGAACGTATAACCGCCTCATTTTTTGGAAGTCGGTTAAAAAGTCCTTTAAAATGTTCAGCGAAAAAACAATAATTTAAAATGCAAACATACTTACAGAGCGTTAAAAATATTTAATGAAGAAACAATGTACAGTTTGTACTTTGTAGAGCCAAAAAATGTTGGTTACAATAATTAGTATTACCAATTACTATATTAATCCATACACAAAGGAAGATAATAAAAAAGAAAAATTATGTGAATTGCATCGCGCAGTAAAAGTGAATCAAGTTAGAGACACGCCCTAGACGGTCTTATTGAT
The DNA here is from genome assembly GCA_037179445.1 of Phengaris alcon alcon. NCBI lineage: Eukaryota > Metazoa > Arthropoda > Insecta > Lepidoptera > Lycaenidae > Phengaris > Phengaris alcon. The sequence continues at coordinate 10,893,400 of JAYRCH010000029.1, forward strand.
TTCATGAATTGGCTAGACTGCATGTACCTACCTAATCGATAACAACAATTTAAGGACAGTCAACTATTGATTATTATTGATTATTTTGCTGACACTTTTAGATCCTATTACTATTATAAATGTAAAAGTTTGTGAGGACGGATGGATGGATGAATGTTTGTAACTCTTTCACGCAAAAACTACTGAATGGATTTAGATGAAATTTGGTATGATAGTAGTTTTTATCCCGAAAAAGAACAGTGTTCCCGTGGTATACTGTATTTACGCCGGCGGAGCCGCGGACCAAATGTAGTACCTATTGAAATAAAAAGCGCTTGCGCGCTCGGCTTAGGCGGAACGTGACCTCAAACGTGACAATTTTTCGCGCGTGCAGCCGGCGTTCATCGATTTAGAAGACGTTATCACGTTAAAAATGGTGAGATATTTTGTTTTCAAACAACACAGTGGCCACTTAATATTGCTACAGATACATAAACATGAAGTGGACTGGTTTCGCAAGTTAATTGGATATCCCGAGGCAGTAGGACCACAAATGACACCTCTCACTACAGTATCCGTTCCTATACACCGCTATATTATGGAATTTAGAAAAACAGCCAGCTTATTTTTTTTTTATTGTTTAGGAGATTAGAAACATTTTTTCTGTGAGATTTAATTGTGCAAAAATCAAATTTAAAAATAGAAAGCATCGATTTCCTGCCGATGATTTATTTTGGTTACTTCCGACGCGATTGACATAGTTAATTAAAGTGAAATATATAGAGTTAACGATTTTATAGCTAGTTTTCAAATAGTAAAACAAATAAATAACGTAATCAATTAAACAAACAAACAAGTAGCACAGTACTTGTTGAAATTTATATTTGTTACACCAAACTGTACGCGTTAGGGGTTGCGCTATTAATTAGTTGTAGCTGTATAATTTTACTGTGTTTTCACTGAATTTGTACAGGAGCTTATTAGAGTAATAAACAATTTTTCAATTTAAATTTTTCAAGGATTATAATTATTTATTTGCAAAAATATGGAGTGGAGTCTAATGAAACTAAAGGTTTTAAACTTTCATCCCCTATTTTACCCATCTAGGGGCCGAATTTTAGAAAAAGTAGAAATACGTAACTTATTATTTTTTCCGTACTCAATTCATACGAAATATCATGCAAATATGTCTCAGGAATAAAAAGTTTAATACAAACTTTTGTCACCTATTTTACCCCCTTGGGGGGTTGAATTTTGAAAAATCCTTCCTTAGTGGATGCCTACGTCATATGAGAAATACATGTGCGAAATTTCAAATTTGTAGCCTTAAAGCCTTTTTTTTTTTTGTGTGTTGATACACCAGTCAATCAACTTTGCCTTTTATATACAGTGTGGTTTTTCAGTCATAAGCAACTTTTACTATGGGATCAACTTTCCTTCTTGAAAATAAAAACAGCTCTTTCATACAAAAGGGCTTCGGCATCGATAGTATTTTGTATGAAACAGCTGTTTTTTTACAGAGCGTTAAGTATGTTTTTTTGTATTCAGACGTTACAGTGTAAAGTATGACGACCTCTGTGACTCAGTGGTTCAGCGTGTTGGTGCTCAATCCGAAGGTCGCGGGTTCGAATCCCGCCGAATGGATGTGTATTAAATATGTGTATAAAGATATAATATAATATAAATATATAATAAAATAATAATATTAAATATTATTAATATTATATTATTAATATTATATTATTAATATTATATTATTAATATTATATATTATTATTATATATAATATATATTATTTCAGATGAAAAGATAGAAACAAGTTATTGACAAGCTGCTGGATTTGCAGACTGGACCGTGAGGATGGCCCTTAAAATAGGTACAAAACCGTGAAAACTTTATTCTTACTTCACGTATTAGAGCGTTTTCACATTATGCAATACGATGTCGCTTATCGAGCGCGATAATGTGAGAGACAGGTATATAATTTTTAATATTGAAACATATACCTTCTTATTTATTATTTTGCCTCTTAGGTAGAAAAAAGTAAAAAAAAATAAAGGTTGTTACAGATAGACAAACATCAACCTGTAATAAAATTATAGCCTGACCAGAAAAATAAAATTAACCTGCACTGGAGGCGCTTCATATTTTAATTGCAGCAACACTAAGAATGGCTGGGATGTGATTGGTTAAATCTCAAACATTTGACATTTCGTTTTAGTGCCGTGATTTCCCGCAACATGGCGAGATTTTTATTTTTCCGGTCATGCTTTACATATATCAAACGCACGGTAGGTAATGTGAGAGGTGTGAGGTAAATGAGGTAGCGATAATAATTTTAAACTATAATTAATGTAATATTAAAAAAAAATCCTCCTGTTTTATTATAATTACCAAAATTAAAAAATTTAATGAAACCGAACGTCAAAACTCATAGGCATTGACAATAATGAACACGTGTGTGTATGTGTGAACCTAATACATGGTAGTGAGTGTTGCTGATATTTTCATTAATTGAATGTATTTCTAAGCATTATTTTAAGAAATTAAAGATTTTCGCACGCCTTCCTCAGCATAAACTTTTTTAAGCTATAAATTCTTTTTGTATGTTATATGTAATATGTGCAATGTCATTTTATAAATTATTATTTTAATTTATTTGGGAGTGCAATGAAATAAAACAATATTATTGTGCCACATTTTAACCTCATCCGTACTCACAATTCTCGTAAAACTGTGCTCGAAATTTTCGCTTCACGTATTAATAGATATAATATATATAAATAGAGGACACAAGATTGGCTCATTATGTATAAGATAAGCTGTAGGTACTGCTATTATCGACTATAAAACGTACTGTTGCGGTATACTGCAGTACAAATCGTTTCATCAAAAGCTATAATGCTAGCAATTATGTTTATTGCTGTATACAATAAAATGTATCTTATTCTTACGATCAATGGGTATACTGAAGAACATTATGTGGCTCCACAAGACTTGTCTGTGTGTTGTTAAACTTGCATGCCTGATATTGTGTAAATAAAGCTTCATAATTTAACCAGCTAATAACAGCTAGATTTGTTTTCGCATCGGCGCCGGTCGTCAAGTCTGTTTTGAGAAAAATAATATTTGAGTTTCATATAATATCTATACAAATAAATAAAATTGAAGTGTCTGTTTGTAACTTCAAATTAACAGCTTGGGACAAAATGCATAATATTATTATGATAGTGTGGGAATAGTGGAAAGCCACAAAGAGATCCGACCGAGAGGGTGGTATGCTGGGTCAGGCCGAAGCCCCATTGTAAGCATTTCAGATGTTGTATATTATACGGTAACTAACTAACACACCAAAAAAAAATTTATTTTTTTCTGTCTGTTTCTTTGCTCCGGCTAATCTCTAAAACGGCCGGGCCGATTTGATCGGACTTTTACTAGCAGAAAACTGATGTTTAAAGAGTAACATAAGCTGCTTTTATCTTAGAGTTTTGTTTACAAAAACGTAGGATTCCGTTTCCATCAATAGTTCCACGCATACGAAGTTGCGGGCACCAGTGCTAAAATAAAGTTTGTATTCAATGCAAATTGCTACCTCATTGCCACTTTTAGAACATCTAATTGTTTAGACCTTGAATACAGAACCGCGTGAGGTACAAAAATTGCATGTTAGCTCTGCATGCATTTGCCGCATTCGAGCTCCGTACTAATTGGTGCGAACTGAGCTGCGGTCACGACTCACCATCGATTAGCCTGTGACTTTATCCCCATAACATAGAGTTATTGAACTATTCAATTGGTATATTTCATGATGACGTTCACTGATCGCCAATGCCAAAAGCTCTCTAGGATGTAAATCATGTTGAATTACCATTTGAAATAGAAACGTAAAAGTAGGTAAGTATTCTTGTTACAGGTGTAAGGTTGTAAGTTGAGTTGTAGGGATAATCTCTTAATAAGAAGATATATATATATATATATATATATATATATATATATATATATATATATATATATATATATATATATATATATATATATAATCGTCGAAACCAAAATATTCTTTAGCTAACAATTATTACATAAAACAATTTATTTCTTTTAACAGGATGCTTTGTAGGCCATCTTCATGTTTTCATAGTTAGTATAGTCATATAGTCATATACTTGACTCTATGGCGTTCGATGACGGGAAATTGAAAAAAAAAGAAAAGAAAAATTTTCTTTACATTTTCAAGAAAGGATAAAACAATGCGTTTACTCACGTGTACTTTTCAAGTACAGGCAGGAGCTGGCGTCAATTTCCTCAACTCATTTGGCAGAATAGAAACATCTGTACCATATAGTAGATGCTTTGAGCATATCCAGTAACAGTGTGCTTTTTTACACAGTCTTGTGCTATAGTTGTCCATGCTGTTTTTTTTTGTCATTTTCGTTTACTTCACATATGATTCTGTTAACTAATGTTTGGTTAACCCTTTCGTTTAAGCCATTTGAGAAGGGCGAGTTTACTGCTGTAAAAATGATTGGAATATTTTTCTCATCCAAAAATCTTTTGAACTCCTTAGAATTGATACTGGTATAGAATTGATAGATGACGATAGATGAGAAACTGGTCTGACAGAATCAAATCAATGTTATCAGTTTCTTTACAGTTTTAATGAGTTTGATGAAATCGTTTGAACTTTGAGTACTTGATGTTAAAATATATGCATACCTAGTGAAATGATCTGAGAGCAGGTGTAAATATTTCTTTGTAGATCTTGAACCTCCAAAGCCCCCAAAGGTATCAATGGAACATATTTAAAAAGGTTTTGTGGCGGGGTCAAAGTGTGACATCATCCCATGTTTATTTTGTCCTCTTGATTTGTTCTTTAAACATACTGTACAACTTTTACAGATTCTTTTTATATTTCTTGTCATGTTCTCCGCTGTATACAATGAACTAATCATTATTTGCAACTATCTAATTCCTATGTCACCCAGATCTACATGTACATTTGTCATGAATTTTTGTCATTTGTCATGAATTTTTAATTGTTCATCTAGGTTTTCGTTCGGTCCAAGGACTGGTTTCCTACCTAGGCAATCAGCTTCAATGTTATATCTTCCGGGAGAGTATTTAATCTTAAAATCATATTGTGACAGGTAGTATGTTAAATCTCCCAATTCCTTATCTGTTCTAGACCTTATGTTCATATTCTCCAATGGCTTGTGATCTGAAAATACAGTAAGTTTTCTACCGATCAATAAATGCTGCCAATACTTCTTTCTTCTTTCAATTCTAGGCATTCAAGATATATTGCTTTTAACTTCATTCCGCTTTTTAGAGAAGTATGCAACTGGTTATTCTTCATTGATTTCTTGAGGCTGTTTTAAGACTGCTCCTAATCCTAGTATACTGGCATGCCAACAGTCGTTTGATGAAATGAAACAAATATTATGTTCCCAGCCAATATTAACAATCTTTGATCCTAATCTGCCTAATCAATAGGTTATGCAATGGGTCCAATTTTATTGCTATATTTGGTACATACCTATGGTAAAAGTTTATTTTTCCCGAAAATTGTCTTACATTTATTTTGTGTCTTTGGAATTGGAAAAACTTTTATTGATTTTAAGTTATCCTGATTGAATTGTTCTGTATTATATAACCTAAGTATTTAACCGAATAGGCTGCAAACATGCACTTAAGATAATTTGAGTTTTAGACCTTTGCCTTTATGACTTCAAATTGTTGTTTTAGATGTCTGATATGATCTGAAAATGTTTTGAAAATAATAAAATGTCGTCGATAAAACATACTGTGAATTCTTCTAGCTTGTGTTTCCGTATTATATTACACATTAGTCTTTGAAATATAGCCGGTGACGTCTTTATGCCGATTGGTAAACAATTCCATTGATGGCCCTCTTGTGTGAGAAATGCAGTTTTGTATCTATCTGTGATACGCAAAGGTATTGACCAAAATACCGAATTTAGATCTAAAGTTGAGAAAAAATTGCAATATGTTGTTTTTACTATTAGGTCTTCAATAAGTGGGAATGGTTGTGATTGAGGGACTACAATCCTGTTGAGGTCTCGGAAATCTATGCATAATCTTGACTTTTTATTTTCATCTCTTTTATAAGCTAGTGTGATCGGTGCTGAAAATGGACTGTTTGATTCTTCAATTATATTTTTCTCCAATAGTTTTACAACTTGGTTTTCAATCTTCTCCTTATCCTTAATTGTACACCGATATGGTATTTTACTGCAATATTTTTCTACTTGTAGATCAATGCGTGCTTCATAATTCATAAATGTACCCTTCCTATGTCATATTTATGCTTTACAAACACCGATTTATTTTTCGATATTAATTCATCAATCACTGCCTGATCTTTAAAATCCAGGTGATTTATACAAATTCTGAAGTTTTCTTGACTTAAGTCTTCATTGAAGTTTATTAAATTACTAGAATTTATTTTAACATCTGTTTTATTTGTTTTCTTAGAAACTATTTCACTTCCTGGTATAGGGGTTTTATGATTAATTTTCAAATTTTCATCATGACTTAAATAAAACTATTTTATACAATCTAATCCTATTAAAAATCATAATCAAAGTTTTCTTTGTCTATCACAAAAACATTCATTTCTTTTTCCACATCACATACACAAGTATTTTACTTATATTCAGTTTTATTATGCCAATTGCTTTTTTAACGCCATTAATTGTTTTTAAATTAGCATTGTTGCAAGAATTGCATTCCTTATTATTTATCTTCAACAACTTTGAATTTATCAATGACACGTTAGAACCGGAGTTATAGATTTCAAATACTTCAATATTTTTATTGAGTACTAATTTCACTTTAATCAATGGCGACACATTTCGTATTTTTGATCTTCACGCCGTAGTTCATATTCCAATTCTAAATTATTGATGAGCTTTATTTGTTTTTTACCTATTTCATTATTTATTTAAGGGTTAAACCAACAGGAATATTCGGAGTGATAGCGTACACCTTTCTTTAATTTTTCACAAATGCTACATTTTTCTTTTATTATATTTTGCTTAAGGCTCCCACAGACGAGAGGCTGATCGTTTCAGATAGGTCTGACGTCAGTTCAGCCTGAACGGATTCGAGCACACACGCGGAAAAATCACATCAGTTCGTTGCGGCTTGCCGCGGGCTACGGTCGTGTTTATTATTTGTATTTTTATTACACTCAATTTTTATAAGTTATTACACATCGAAAACTCACTACGCTTGTACATAAAACACGCCCGCACGGCCGCGGCTCTGGCGAGAACTGAAGCGATTTGTCACACATGGTCCGTTCAGTCCAGAATTAATGATGTCAACTTAGTTATTTTAAAAAGTTTTAGTACTAAATTAAGTATTTTATTCCTTCCTTATTAATAATTTAGTTGCTTGTAGTGTTTTAGTAGGAAAGAGCCAGTAATCATATGCAAAATGCCTAGGCCATTTTAGGCACAAAAAAATAGACACCTTATCATAATAATACATCGTAGCATTCGTCCATAATTTTCTTAAAACTACCCGCTAGTATATTTTAATTTAACGGGAGAATTCATAATAAAATTCAAAAGTTAAATAATAAAATTTTAATATAACAAAACCTAAAGGGATATGGTTTTTGGGGGCTTTAGTGATTTCTAAGTTGAATAGCTATTATGATCGTTTTCGGTATTATTTTAGTTGTTTTTAGTAGAAATCGACGCGACTTTAGTAGTTTCGTAAAAACAGAGCTGGCAACACTGGAACGAATCGCTTCAGTCCATCCGGCCGACTGATGCGATCTCAAAATTGCACACAGACGATACTATTTTGCATCTGTTTTTGCAGGCCGAACTGAAGGAAAACCGGACCGTATATGGAGCCCTTAGTTTCTTCTATCTTTTAAAAAAAATAATATTGAAACTAAATGTTCTAATTGTCTTAATTCATTGAATTTTTTTTTGTGTATAACACCTCCTCTTTGTTAATTCTATCTGTTATAAAATCTGGTAAACCAGCAGCAATTATATCAATTAAGGTCCCTTCATCAATTGTTTTTCTTACTTACAGTAAAAGTTTTTCTTTTTTAACAGCATAGTACAATAAAGAGCCTGACTGGTACTTGAAAGATAAAGCATATTTGCTTGCAGACCAACATTTAATGACATAGGTTTGCAAAAAACTTGATTTCTATTCTGACCACTCCGATTGTAAACTATGTTTAATTATCATGGCAGAATTGGTATTCTGCCATGATAATTAGACATAGTTTACAATTGGTATCAGTAGAGGTTTTTCTAGAAATAATCTGAAAATTTCAATTTTTTATTCCTTTTTTTTTATTTCAAACCTTTCACATTCCTATTTAAACACTTCTATCCAGTAAGATGCACTTGTATTTCTTCCATCAAATATTTCAATAACAAACATATCGGCTAACTTTTTCATACTTTTTTCTTTTTTTGCTGACTTTCAACAAATTTTTCCAAAATTTTCACTATTGAATCTATATCTATATCAATAGCTAAATATCTATATCAATAGCTAAATCTCTTGGGTCGTTTCCTCTAGAAACTGGTCCTGAAAAATCATGTTATTATCATCTTATGCTATATACGTATGCTTTCAATATATCCTCTGTTATTTTTATCCACACGTTTCTAGACTGATATCTTTTTTTCAATGTATTTTTCATTGTATTGAAGGTTTTGGAGGTTTGGGTATGTTTGTGGAGTAATACTGCTTGATACTCTTCAGGAACAAGGAAAACTTTGTCATCTTGTGTGCCAGTAGAGGTTATGGCAATATAGTTGGGACTTTCCGTCTTATGTTGGTTTTACTTGGAATGAGAAAGAGAAAAGTTTCAACGTTTCCATTTTATTTTGACAATAAATGTCGTTTTATAAGATTAATTCTATTGATATCCAATAACACAACTGAGTTTCTGAGAACAAGAATTTATTTTCAAATTTACACGTGGTTCTATACGTATGATACACAATATGAATTACAACAAAATCCTACCTAATAACAAGAAACGACTTTTAATGTTATGGAACCAATAATCGTCGAAATCAAAATATTATTTAGCTAACAATTACATAAAATAATTTATTTCTTTTAACAGGATGCTTTGTAGGCCATCTTCATGTTTTCATAGACCATAAATCTACTGGCACGGTTGACTCTATGGAGCTCGATGACGGGAAATTTATATATATACATATGGGTAGAATGATAAATAGACCATTAAGCCAAAGATTTTGATCGTAATACTCGTATAAGCCTATTAGTAACTAGGCGTAAATAAGTAGATATTCTAAGATCTGTCCATCTTTCATTGGAACTTTCTAGACACATGTCCCAATTGATAACTCGAGAAGGCAGTGATGGTGAAATGTGATCCCGAAAGGTAACGAATGGATGCTTTCGCTTGTTTTATTACGTTCGTGATGTTGGACGTTCACCGGCGAACAATCGAAACTCACTGATTCAATTTTCTTAGGCCCATAGACTTGAATCAATTTAACGACGTACAAAAAGGCAAATGTTTATTTGTGATTTAAATTGAATTCTTTTCTCTCGGTAGAGGCACAGAGTAAAACTAGCTTTCTTTAATCTGTGGTAGAGGCGTGCGAAAATTCGTCTTTGTAAAGAGCCATAGAGTTACAACTTATACCGACAAATAATTGAAAGTGAAATTATTTTATATTATACTAGATTTTGTCCGCGGCTCCGCCCGCATTAATACAGTATCCCACGGGGAAACTATAATTTTTCGGGATAAAAGTAGCTAGAACTTAAACTACAACCACATCTAATTTAATCAAAATCCGTTCAGTTGTTTTTGCGTAAAAGAGTAACAAACATCCATCCATCCTCACAAACTTTCACATTTATAATAGTATGTAGGATAGTAGGATAAACACGGGAGCGTCAGGTACATTGTCTCTCGAATTTCAAAGTAAAATTTATTTTGTCTCACTATATGAAAACTACTTTCATACAATATATACTTCCTTAATAGCCTTCTGCAGAATGTTTTAAGCGTGCTAACTGCTAACAAATTGATTCGATGCTAATAAAAGTTTTATGTTTCTGTTGTCTTAAGTCTAGACTCTACTGCAGTCTACAATATACCACGCTAGAGTCAGCACCTCACACCTAGCCGCACCTTGAGCTCCTACACAATAAACAAAGAATTTATTCTTTGGATTTTTTTGATGGAATTTGGATGAAATTCCTTGGACACACTGCAATGAGTATTACGTACCTCCTTATTTGTCTGCTAGCTTTTACTGTGGTTCCGCCCGCGTATATATAGTATCGGGTATCGCACGGGAATACTGTACTTTTTGAGGATAAAAAGTAGCATATATTTTAATCCAGAGCCTGAACTACTACCATACCAAATTTCTCGACAATTAGTTCAGTATTTTTGGCTTGAAATAGTAACAAACATCCATTTATCCTTCCATCTATCCTCACAAACTTTCACATTTATAATAGTAGTAGGAATATTATTTGAGATGGTTAAGTTTTGCAAATATTATTGCAACTTCCTAAGGATAAAGCCACGTTTAATATATCCTTCAGTGCTCAAAATATGCAGAACAAAAACAGGTGCCAAATACGACTAGATTTCGTCACTTGAGAGGCCATTGTTAAGGCGACGCCGCATCCGCCCATCACCATATCAGACCTGTAGACACACCATTAATATTCATGGGTGTATGAAATTGCATTACATCAACATACAAAAGATCAATCTTGATATTAGAATCATGGGTATAGCTTTACGTGATGTTGTTTCAACTGTAATTGCGCTACTTTGTGCATAAAAATGTACCTATCCTATGTTACCTATCTTAATATTTCTTGTGTAATTCGTACTTCGTATGTTTACATTTCCTCACTCATGTCCGATATGCCATTCAGACAATGGTTGACAATGGTTTGAAGTGGTTAGAAGATTTTTTTTTTAATATTATATTTTATGCGCTCGGGCCGCACCATTCACGACCACAACACTAGACTAAAGAGTGTCTAGTGAGTGTCTTTTATTATTTCATATCTCTTCATTACCTCACATAATATTAACACTACCCGGAAGGAGGAGACTATTTAATGTGATATTTCCGGCCAAATTGTAGAAAGATGTTTTTCACATTTGAGACACATAATTGTAATCGATTTGCGTCATTTATTAAAAACCATTTCACAGTTACTCCGAGTCGTGACTATGTTAAAATAGAAAAAGCCTAACGCACAATACCCTTCGTTATTATTCTGAACGTGAACATAAGTCCCCGCAGAGTTAGGAAATGTGAAGACACGATTCGATAACACTCTATACGTGCTAAGAATGTTACTCATGATGTGTATATAAACGGGAAATGTGTTACAAATTACATCGGAGTATTAAAAATAATTTTTAACAGATTTAGAGCATATTTAATTCTTACATTAGGCACTGTTCCTAATTTCACATAATGCGAAAATATTTACAAAACAAAATATAAATAGGGAGCGTTAAAAGTACGATAAAATGTTCCAAACTTCTCGCAAACGACATTCTTTTGTATTAGTCATCGCACCCATAATAATGATAAAGAAAAAATATACGAAAAGCAAAGAACAAATCCGATTCCGTATTCGCTTAAAGCAAATTTAAATTCAAGAATGTTTGATTAGGTTTGGCATTTAGAACTATTTCCTTGAGGTATTGTGGTTTGTGTATTTACGTTTATCGCTCTTAATAAATCTTTTATTATCTTAAATGAAACTGCAGCGTGGGAATTAGTTTGTTTTAAATCTGAATCTTGGATAGGTAGTGCTGATATACCAAAACTACGACTGAATTTGTCTACAGGAAAATGTCTTTCTTAAGACCTCGATTTTACAAGTGCTAAAGCTTAAAGCTCTAACGGTATATTCAGAAAGATAAATCTAAGCACAGCTGTGGCCTGTGATATAGTTGAATAGAAAAGTATGCTTACTCTAACATTCTAAAATAAGCGCATCTTGTCCGCAGGGTCACTCTGAGTCGAAGGGGGCAAAGAAGCGTGATAAGAGTGCCGGGAACGGTAACAAGCCAAGCCGCGGCGTCGCCACGTCTTTCGGGTTCCGGCGCCGGCCGGCCAGCACCTCTCGTGCTGACGACAACGCGCGCCGCAAACAGAAGCCACACGACAAGAACGGAAATGGAGGTAAGGGGCGAAGTATAATCACAGAGTAGAAAATATTAACTTACGTACAGATAAACAGCTTTCATGGAACGATCCAAATCGATCCAAATTTTAAAACTTTGACGTCCCATTTAAATACTCGCGACTTTTCCACACAATCGTGGACACACCGTATGCTTATCTAAATATGAGCATCTGTGTGCATTCTAACAGAAAGCTAACTATGTAGCTGTTTATCTTTTCCTCTTTCTTTAATCTGTGGTATAATCCTTAACTCCTCCCGTCGCGCCGCAATTTTACGTGCTAGTTAGTATAATTTTTATTTAATTATGTACTAAATGAACTCATACCTTTTCGTAGGATCCACAGAGGACTTACGGCCTGAAGAGGTGTTGTCGGGTCGCTCGACGCCACTCGCGCGGCCTCGTAAAGAAACCGTCGGTCAACCACTCAGAAGCAACAGGTATCCTCAAACTTCTTTATATAACAAAATAACATTTATACAGTTTAAAATACGAAATAGGTACTCGTGTTTTTTTGCAACTTTTTAAATATTTAGTTTATCGTCTTCTTTAGTCTGTTGTTCTTGTAATCGTTTTAGAATAAGGTTTTTTCGAAGGTTGAACGTCGATTATGAATAATATTATGTAATATTATAGTTCTTTATAAATCTACTATCTACTGCGCGTCATCCAAACCATGGAGCTATATGGCTTTCTGCGTGTTTATTTTTAATCTTGAGCCTTATTCAATCGAATAGCAAATATGCATTATTTAGATTGCTTGTAGAAAGTAAGAAAATTAACTACGATACCCTACAAAATTATAGATAAATTGTTATTTAAATATGGCACATAACCATACCTTTGTGGGAATAGTGGAACCCCAAAGGGAGATCTCCGACCGAGCGAGATGGTATGCTCGGTCAGCCCGAAGCACACTTGTATGCATTTCAGATGTTGTTTTCGATTCAGGATCGTGGCGCTCCTTATTGAAATGTTTAATTTGCTAATTTAAAAAATATTTACTAGCTTGCAAATTGCTTACTGACTACTATAACTAACAGTATAGTACTAACATGCTTCATAGAACTTTCCAGAAACATCGAGGAACGAATAGGATGTATTTTACAGTGGCAATTTAATTTCCTAGGTTCGGTTTCAGGCAACCGCACAGTAAGACCGCGAAGGTGGCCGACGTAACGCTGGCCGCGGAGCCAGCTTTCAACGCACCGATTAAGGATAAGGAAACTACAAATAATAATAATAATACTATAGGTGAGAACACTTCTACATGTTCTTAATATAGGCTGAGTTTATAGTGGGTCCTTTTTGCACAATATCCAGGCAAAAAGCTTTTAATAGCCACTTATTTTGGTAAAGTCACGGTTGGTTACGACAAAACTATAATTATTTTCTATAATTATAGTCTTGGAACATTAGAATTAGAAATTGGATTATTAGAATCCCAACTCCCAACTAATATTGTCATAGGTATCATTCTGTGTTTTATATTCCGTGAGCATCATAATTCACTCGTAGACATTGCTGCACCATAGTATTAATTTCTTTAGCAATGCAAAATATTATGGCATTGATATCTATAATATTATGATGATTAATATTTCAGATAAGAAGAGTACAAATCAGTATAACCTCCCCCTTCACTCTACACAAGTGTCGTCCACCGGCGTGACCAACATCGTCAACTCCGCCGGAGTACCCAAGCCTGTCACCAAGCAGACCGTCATACTGACCTACCAAAGCCAGCAGCAACCTGTACAAGTACGTGTTATTCGTGAATCAAGCCGTCATAGGTCAATGACCACATAATCTGGATGCATTTGATATCAATAATATTAAATATAGGTACACATCTATTGTAAACATATTTTAATTTTCTAATTATAATTTTATAAAGTTAATGGGTAACTGAGTAAAGGTAAAAGTTGTCCATATCCATCTAAGAATAAAGTAGACACTTCTTTCGTAGATATAAATTATGTACGTGTACCTACCTACTGAGTGCCGAGTAGGTATAGTTAGTTCTTTCACAACTCAGATTCAAGAAAAAGAGTGCTCTCGTAGCGTGCACACTTGAGAACTTAAAAACGAGTCTGCGCGGCTAGCTAGTTTTTGCAAAGCTCGTCATATTATCAAAGCTCTGAGAAAACAAAACAAACGTGAGCGAATAAAAACCAAGGTTAATTTTGATTCCCGGTATCCCGGTAGGTAATTAGTCTTCGCAAGAAACTCGTTATGGACCTAAGTATAAAATAATAGTGGTGTTCTCGCGCAAACCTCTGTTTTGCTGCGTACTTCATTTTTACATCCCGTTATCCCACTGGTTGACTGGTTAATGGGATTCTGAATATACGCTCGTCGTCGTGCCATTAGGACTGCTGTCTTAATTGCCAATTGAAACTTTAACGGAAGGTGTTAAAATAATAATTCCTATGCCTAGATGGGCTGTAAATATTTATGTTTCTTTTTTCTAATGAAAGTACAAATACGATGTAGGTATATCAATCATCATAAAATCTTTTGTATTACGATTTAGGTAGATGGCTGCATGTAAAATATTAAGTAAGATAATATAGTCAGATGAAGTATTTGGTACTACTTGATGAATGTAAAAAAAACCCTAACATTTTATATTATGTACTTTTGTGTACACATAAAAATGACATAAGTTTCAACATTTTTGAAGTGAAAACTTTTTTAACCGCGTTGGGCACTTTTTGGTAGGGGAAAATCTTATGGGTTCGCGTTACCGACATGCTCATGACTGGCGCGGCCGTGTGCTGTGAGCGTTAGACGCTTTTCGGATGGGTGAAATCTCGTGCGTTTCCGTCACCGACATGCTTTTAATTTAAACATTATGACATTTCAAATTTAATACTAAAATTTCTAAGTTTTCACTTCTATCGGCATTCTCTATAACTGTCAATATTTTTTGTTTGGTACAATATTTGATGTACTTATTAGTAATGCGCTGTACTTTAAAAAATAAAGATATTTAATATGCTGCTTCTTCTAAGAATTTACTCATATTTTAGAGAATTATTAATTTGTGCATTAAAAAAATTCTGCCATCGAGCCTATTCTGACATGATATTTTAATAATTAGGTACTCAAACGTCATTTTTACTCCAGGATACACGAAGGAGCCTCCGAGCTAGCGACCATGCCCGCGGCGCGTCCGTCCCCCGTACAGTGGTGGAGTCCCATAAGCCGCCCGGGAAGTACACGTTCCAGACCAACCAGCTGCCTCGACCGCAGTACCCCGCCATCAAGAACTTGGACACCACTAAGTCTGCTAAACAGGTATATTTTTCGTATTTTCATTGTGAAAGTTTTCTATCTTCCTCGTTATTAGCACAAACTTCACTATTGCTGCAGTTTTCCATTCGGGATTGCTTGGCGCTAATCTAATACATGCATTTTATACAATATAATTATAATATCACTCCTCGATAAAATAATGTATGCAAGCTACAACTTTTGTGGTCCCATGAGCTATCTGAGGTTTTGTCTGAGGTAACGGTTTTCGATAAAAATCGCTCAGTAGTTTTTGCGTGTCAGAGTAACAAACATGCATTCATTCATCCTCACAAACTTTCACATTTATAATAGTAGTAGGATTATCATCATTGTCTGTTCAGGTTCTTTAGCCAAGACGCAATCGCTAATTACGATGACGAAGTAAGGAATCAAAAGTATACGGGTATTGACACAGGTATTGACGTGTCACTTAGCGAACGTTATGTCAAACCCATTTATTGTCAATTTCGAAGATCGTCATTGTAATTGACGATGGCAGGTTGGCTAAGCTAGATCTAGCTCTATCTAGCTATGCTTTAACGTTATATCTATTAGTTTATTTATTTTGGGTCTAAAATCAAATATTAGTATTATTATCTATTTCAAACAGAGCTCTTTGCGTTTTTGAGATTGCTATTTGTTGTTAATTGAATGTTTCTCGTTTTGAGTAGTATAAAGTATTTCTTTCAGTTGTAATTAAATCAAGCAAAAATAGCGCTTATTGGGAGCACAAAAGAGTATTTTTGCCGCGCATCAGGAAGTAGGTCATCACTCATCTATTTTAGGGTGGGTGGTTTTGAAACAGTTTAAAATAACACTGCAGTGTGCATATCGTAACACACATAGCGTTGCACCTTAAAATATTTCTTTTATGTTTTCTTTGTAAATATGTATAAATAAATGAAACATTTCGTAATCAAGTTTTTTACCTTGTGTCATGAGAATTCTTGCCAATTTTGCTAATGGATTCCAATTATCACGATTCACGTAGGCATTTATCACTATTTTATTACATTTCATTTGAGATTAAGTAGAGGAAAACAAATTAGAATCCTTTACCTACGGTCGTTACTTTATTAGCTCCTGAATTTATGGCTTTCAAATCAACGCCAAATACATTAGGGACCAATTTATTATTCAACTGTGAACTGCCTGCGATTCCGATTCTATCCTATCTACTTTTTGCTTTATCGACATGTAATTGATCATAAACATAATATAAAAAAATCTATTATAAAAAAAATTACTATAAGATCTAGGCTACTAATATTAGGATGTTTTTTATCTACGTGAATTGTATCTTTACTAATAATAAAATGAACACTAAAATTTATCGTTCTCTCCGACTTTGGTTGAAGATCCTCAATTTACTTCGCTACAGTTAAAAACTTTCTAACATTGTAACTTTCAAAATTTTAGGATATCTTGGGATTCGTGGTACGCTCGTCTGCCGTGTGTATTTATATTATTAGGTGGCACTTAACTACGAGACATTTCTCTAACGAACATCGTAACGCAACGTACCGTGATGTGTTTTTGTTGCTGAAGCTATTTTATTGATACAATGGTGATTAATATTATTCATATTTTGATATACATAGGTACATATACATACATAGGTACACATATATGTGTATATATATATATATATATATATATATATATATATATATATATATATATATATGTATATAGTTTATGTGTTTTACAGTGCTTTTTCCTATTTCTAGGTCGTTAACAACACCCGAAAAGCCAGTGCTGCCGAAGCATGGAGAGAAGGTTTTTATTTTTTTATTTATTTATAGATAATATTTATTATTTAACTCATCTATATTTTATAATATTCAATTCAATCCTAAATTTTGTAAAAATATATGAATTGTAAATTTCAAATTAGCCGTTAACTTTCGAGTTCTTTCGGGCAACTTCTTGACGCACTTTTGTGCAGTAGATACAGTCGGAAAGGCTTTCCACAACTCCATCTGTATGTTTCATCCTAAATTCAATTATCGAATACCTTAAATCAATAAACGTTGAACGCTTTTAGACCTACGTAGTTCGTATAGAAATTAGTCTTGAGTTTTTGTCGCTTTCAAAACCCATAAAAGCTCCCGAGAAGATTTTTGTTTTGCTCTGTTACGTACTTAAAACTTTTTCGAGTAAATTTTAAAAGTATATATGTATATAATTGCAAAAGCTCTATTTTAGGGTTTCGTGTCTAAAGGATAAAAACGGTATTACGGTATATATATAACGGTTTAGTATTTGTTGTTATAGCGGCAATAGAAAAACATCATCAATGAAAATTTCAACTGTCTGTCTCGGTTTACGAGATACATCCTGGTGACAGACAGACGGACAGACAGCGAAGTCTCAGTAATAGGGTCCCGTTTTTACCCTTTAAGTACGCAACCCTAAAACAGAATAAAATAATTATTTAATGGTGCCGTTTATTGCTCGATATTAATAACAACAACAGGTTTATTACGGCAACTAGAGGCTTGAAATACTGAATATTGAGTTGTTTATTTTCTTTAAAAATAAATAATAAAATTGAAATAAAACAAATATTTAAGGAATATTCTTATTTTATTATATTTAATATCCCATAAGATATTTTGCTGTTTTTCTCGATATTATAGTACTCGATATTAGTATCTACTAATAATTGTATAGATAATGGTACGGAACCCTTCGTTTGCGAGTTCGACTCGCACTTGTCTGGTTTTTTACTTATAACCCATTGATAATTAATATGATTACGCAATATGCATCCTTTAGTTATACATTATTAATAGGTAGTAAAGTTTAATAGGAAATTATGTATAGTACATAAATTGAATAAAATTGGGAATATATTCCTTCATAGGTGCGGGGTCGACGGTATCCAATGACTCGGGCGTGTGGACGGGTGGGGAGGGGGGCGACTTGTCCCCCCGCTCGCGCCACCGCCCCCGCAACCTCGAGATGGTGATGCGCGGCTCCCACAGCTTCCACCTCCGAGAGCTGCATGTCGCTGATTTGGATCTCATGGGTATAGTCATATTCATTTTATTTCACATCTTAAATAATCTAGTAGGTACCTATTACCTCCCAGGATATAAGTAGGTAGGTAATAGGTACCTACTTACTTTTAATGGATTTGGTGCTCACTGCACAATATGTAAAGAACGTAAATCAACTTTTTGCACTTACTTATTTAGAAAGATCAGCAAATACCGATCTGTGTTCAAATTTCTTACAGTAAAGAATATAATTAATTTATCACAGTAACATAAACTTTCGTTTCAGACGAGGCCGTAGTAACTGGACACGCTGTAATACCCTTACCAAAACTACCCAGTTCCTTCAACGGGGACTCCTCTCCCGAATGTGATCTGCCTGCAGCCACCTACGAACCACCCTCACCTATAACGCCCAAGGCTTTAGTGGACATACCCAACAAGCAGAGCTCACCTATGTCTACCCTAGATCGCTACAGGACTCGTACCAGACCCAGCAGAATACAGACCTGCAGTGATTATAAGGATGAGGAGAAATTCGTTTTGGACAGAGCACAACCTGAAATAATGAATAAACAGGTAATGTAAATGATTTAATTATGGAAATCATTATCTATAGAATAATAGGATAGATATTTTAATAAGTGTACCAACGGATGCCTCCAAATATTATTCATTGCGATAAAATTTACTTCCGCTAAGTAACGAAGGAAGACAACTTAAAAAAATAGTAAAAAAACTATTTTCGATTTAACTTTAATATAATGGTTTCTGTGCCAAATCAATCGGAGACAGTGCCAGATACCAATTTGCAACGGGCACCGTAGCATTAGGTATTGATTATACAATCCTTAGGTAACCTATGTTTTAGTTCCTAAATAGAAGCCACGAAACTAACATTCTCTTGTTCGATATTCAGAAATCATTTATCAAGTCGTCAAGTGGAGTCACGTCTCCAACAACAGTCTGTTCGAGTAAGGAGTCGAGTCCATCGTACAAGAGTGATGAGAGCCACTTCTGTAATACCAGCCCATGGCAAAGTCAAGCTGCTGGAGAGGCAATGGCGAATAGGTACCCAATTCAATAATTTTGATTTCGTCTTTTCGCTTTGATTAAGAATTATAGGTAAATTTAAAAAATCTTGGATCATGTGACGTTTTTACTATTTATTCATGAAAGTTTTCAATTTTACGGAACTAATGTTGTAAACTAAATGTAAATTCGCACAAAAATATTATTTCAGATCACAAGACGACGTATCTCTCGCTCTAAGTGTATCAAGTTGTGAGGACGATAAATCAAAGGTGGAAACAAAAGATGTGAAAGTTGGAACAGAGGTCCCTATGAAAACCATAGTTATAGTGGATGAAACCCCAGTGCCACATCCGTTGCTGATGAAATCTTTGACGCTGAGTCAACACGAGGCTCTACGTAGCACGATGATGGGTAAGATAAAAATATTATATGAGTACAACCTTCACCATCAAAACTTAAGCCACACACTTGTTCTAATATTCATTATTATTGTAGGTTCAATGACAAGTTCAAATTACAGTACAACAAGCACATGCACAAACCAAAGTAATGATCCAAATAATTTGACTCTCACTCTTGAAGAATCTAAATTTGATATATCAGCTCTAGAAACTTCTACACAGAGTTTACTGGACGACGAAACGTCCCCAGCAGATAGTCTAATATCATCAACAAGCACAAGTGATTCAAATAATGATTTGCATATTGAAAGAGATCCTCCGTCGATATCTAGTGCGTATCAGACTGCTAACACCAAGACTAGAACTCCAGAACCGGTTGTTAAAGAGATAGATGGAGTTATGGATGATCATTTAGCACATGCGAAAGAGGGAAGGTAATTATACTAACTATACATAATGCTTATACTCGTATAGATGTATACTAATATAGTAGAAATACATTAAAGGAAAATTTTCCAATTGTTTTTTACCAGTGATGAAAGCGGAACAATCGGTGAAGGAGCGTGCGGTGGCAGTAAGAACAATACACCGCCATCGCCCGGTACGCCCACACATGCGTCTGGATCACTATCGCTGTCAGATGGGAGAGATTTCTTCGATGACGAGATAGCTGATCAACCAGCACTACTGTTTAGAAGTGAGTATGTCGACATATCCGTGAAAAACTGTAATGTAATTCCAAAAGATCTTTAAGTTCCTTTTTATTTGCTTTGGTAAAAATTTGAATAGTGAAAACAATTTCTGTAGTACCTTTAAATGTAAATGTATAAATAAAGTCTCATAGTAGTGTTATGTGCTGTTTCAATAATTACTTTCGTTATTAAATGAAATAGTCTATCAGTCATGCTTATTTATTTTGTTTCAGAGAACAACCATGGCAGTCCGTCCGTGAAAAGGGCAGATTCTGACGCAAGTAAAATAAGGAAATCTAAAGATTTCATGTCCAGTCCACTAGCCCAAAGAAGTCGAAAATGTAAGACACTTAATCTTCATCGCATTCTGTTTGAACCGTGAACTAACCAATGATGGGCGGCTGATCAAGAAGAAACGCTTTAGAATTTTGAACATTATAACAACAGCAACGAAACGCAACTTACCTATCTAAGTATAATATTATGCATACTTCACAGGCGGACGTAACGCGACGGAACGGACAGCATCACTGGATACGCTGTCGAGTCTGGCGTCCGATGATCTCATGATGGACAATGATCTAGCACAATCTATCACAAGCTTACAGAGCGTTGATGATTATATTGAAAGGTATATTTATTTCTAAAGTAACTAGTAGGTAGTTGCCTATTGTAAAATGTAGGTCCCGAAGAAGATTTAAGATTTCAGTTGCAGAGAACTTTTTAGTCAAGTATTAATAATAATTTATTGTCTTTAAAAAACTTTAACTCGGAGTATCGAACAATGCATTAACTTTTAAAACCTTAAAGAAAACGTTTAAATTAATTTAGAAAGTTTGACAATTCATTTTAAGAGAAAGAGCCGTAAACAATTAATACAAGATATTGCACCATTTCAACAGACTCGACAGCTCTTTGCGGAGTGGTCTGAACTCCTTGGACGAGCGACAACTTCGCCAAGAACTATCATCGTCAAAGGCAGCGGTACGGCAGTGGAGTCAACTGCTGGAGAAGAACAACATGCTGGACCGACAGTTGGCAGCCATGGCGCAGGGGAAACCGTCGGAGTCACTCAGTGCCAGCAACACCAGCCTCAACAATATCGGGTAAGGTCTCTCTCTTTTTCGAATATTCTACCATCTATGCCTAGGAATGCAGCAGTTATAGAACTCATTTTGTGCAATTTTTGCAAAAAAAGAGCATAAGTATATTTTATTCATAATATTATGTAAAGATATCATTTCATTATCCACAACTCGAAGAAGAAGACCGGAAGGCCGTTTTAGCTTCGTCGGACTATGGCTGCCGGTTAGCTAGTCGTTTTGGTGGGAAGACGATGAGAGTGTTTAACCCCCTCCTACATCACCCCCCTACGGGTGATGTACAAACCGGCTATTGGGGACAGCTACGGTTGAGCTATTATTAGGTCTGGGGGGACAAGTGTCCTCCCTGCTAATCGAATGCTCCACTGTGTGACTTTATATTATCAAGTGCATTCACAAATGTTGTTTTTAAGTTTGGTTCGGAATCAGGCTGATCACCTGATTGTCTGATAAGAAAGATAATCCATGCGTCGGATGGGCGTGTAAAAAGTCGGTCCTGCGCTTGATCTCTCACCGGTCGTGTCGGTTATCCGTCCTACTGGGTTACGAGACTAAAGGAAGGGAGAGTGCTCTTATGTATAACACACACACTTGAGCGCAAGAAAATAACTCCTGCGTAGCTCAGCTGGTCTTGTTTCGATGAAACCGGCCACCGTCACCGAAATCGGTGTGGGGAGCTATTATTATATTATTTAGCGAGCTATTTAATATTTTATTACAACATCCAGACCGAGCATCTCGAAAACTCTTACTTCATATCCAAATTTTAAGTTAAAAACGCAACGTATGAAATAGTGCCTAACTAGCAAGCTAATTAATATATTTATTCCATAAAAGTTATGGTCCTAAATTGACCCTGAGCCCACAGAATATATGGAATAGTTGCCAATAATTGTCACCAAAAGGGCAATCCCGATAAACTCCGGGTATAGAAGTTATATCAGTTTTTTTATAAAAATTACCAATGTGAGACGATTTATGAATAAGTAAAACAAGAGCATGTCAGGACATGTCTAAGGCGGGTTCCGTAACTATCTACGAGCAATAGGTTTTTTCAACTTCAAAAGTTATTGTCCGATTTCGTTCAAAATAATTTTATTAAAATATTTATTATTTACCATTATCTATCAGCACGGAAAATTACAAGTTTCTACCTTTTATAGTTTAGAAATGTCAGGATGTGGGGTGAGCAGGCTTACCAACTTGTTGCCACTTTGAATTGATTACTCGAAAACGGTTCACTTTATAAAAAAAGTCGTGTATGAAACGTCACTTTTATTTAAAAATACCTATTCGAAGATACCCCACACAATGGGGTAGAATGAGCGAATATATTTTATGCCCACTTCACATATATAATAATAATAATAATAATATTTATTTGTTTCTCCCAAAATTACAATGTAGTAATTTGTGGGAGACTTGGAGCCCAAACTAAGCCTAGGCCTGTATATTGGTGCCCCAGGCCCCGCCTTACAGACTATTTTAACTTATTTAAACAATGTACATATTTTTATTTAACTTAAAATCTATTTTACTTTTTAACTTAAAATTAAATGCTGTATTATAATATTTTATTTATACGTAACTTATTATATTCGTCGCGGAAAAAGATTTTCAGTATCTTGATAACTAAGGGTAACTAGCCAGCGAGTAACTTTTTGTTTGCACTTTGTTTTGTTTTCGTGGTAAATTGATAAAATATCATTTACCTTATTATACATGAAACTACCAAGGAAACAGAAAAATCTTTGGGCAAAAGTAGTCTTAAATATAATATAATCTTCGTTAATCTTTAATAAATTAAAGATTTTTTATTATAATCTTTAATCTACGGCGAAGATTATGTTTTAATTCTCTATCATAGTCTAAGGAAGTATGTTTTTTAATGATGCAAGCTAAAATGAACAATTGGCGTAGGTACGCTTAAAACTCCGCATTTGGCATACAAGTCAGCTGTGGGATAGAGGTTTGGTAACTTCCAGCCAACTTTTAGAAGACACCTCTGCGATCTTTCCAGCCGCAACATTCTAGTTTTAGGGGTGCCTCCCCATATGAGAATACAATACGAGAGGAGTGATTGTACTAGAGCAAAGTAAGTTTTCTTAATGAGATTTGTATCGCAGATGTGCCTCAGTCTGTAAAATAGAAAGGTGAGTTTACGTATTCTTTTCATAGTTATGACAATATGGTGATCAAATGACATTCTACATATATATGTCCCATATGGGACGGCACACCCCTAAACAATATTTTATTATTTTATGCTGCCAAAAAAAAAAGTCTAGAATAGAGAGAGAGATAATAGTTTTTGGTGTTGAATTTGTAGGTGTACTCGTACGCCATATGCCTACAATTTCAATGTAAGGAGGTACGATTTCGGATGTACGATTTCTTGTTTAAGTTTTGCAATTGTGGTGGCGGAAACGAAGCTCCGTTATAACTATTCTTTGCCTACACCTACCCACCTACAACAGCAACCTATCTACATACTCCTACAGTTCCTACACCAACAAATACGTAGATGTACATACATCTCCACCTGCCATGATTTTATGATTTTGGATTTTATTCTTTATATATTTATTATGGCGTCGGCTTATCTTAAAACCATTTGCCAGTGTCAAGTAAAAAAGGCGGGAAATAGATCTTTCGTTTCAATTTTTCAACACTGTATTCCTATATCGTCAAGTCTAAAGTCTCGTCAAAGTCCAAATAAATAGTCAGTACAGTCCATGAGTCATGTCAATCGATTCAGTAAAGTGGTAGAAGCTTTACTGAAAGTTCCTAGGGAGTTTTGGCGGGAAACACAAAATAGCACGTTTTTAGAAGCTGTACCACTTGCCCACACTTGTGCACGTTAACGAATATTTAATGGTTAATATTCTACCAATATTACATATTAAGAACCGAGATACAACAAATTTATGAAATATTACAAATTCCATAACGTCACCCCTTGAACTCCCCGGCAAAACTCCGATTTCATTCTTGCTCATAACTTTTATACCCGGCGAATTTCAGTGTTGCTCCTTTGGTGACATCAAATATGATTTAAATTTTAAAGTGAACCCATTGGAAAATATTTCATTGCTGTCAACACTGTTTTTTGTATGGATTTAAGACCATGTCCTTTAGACCTTCACCGCTAGTACTGAAGTAGCAAGCTAAATACTAATAATTAACAATGTATAGTCAAAAAACGTTAAGTACGACATTAATACCTTGCTTTCCCATTTCACTCAACTAATGAGACCAACAAGAGTGTCTAATATCTGTTTTCTCGCGAGTTGTGTACCTAGAACCTATTATGCATTGTTCAAAAGCAAACAAAAGATATCATAGCTCTGAGACAAAGAGAAATTGTCACGAAATATCCAAACAAACAAATGCCGACATGATTAGTGGAAGTGATTAAATGTTTATTGACATTATTTATGACTATGGATTCTACTCTATTAATCAAAAGTTAAATAACCTTTTCCGCGTAGGTTTCTTTGGAAGGCCCTAAGTCCTAATCTAAAGTATACAATGACAAAACTATTCATGACTTTATCGTTTCAAAAACATCATAGGTAACCTACCTACTTCATATTTAACTCGTAGCTGCTTACTTTTTCAATTGATGGAAATAAAAAACGAGTATCATTCGCCGTTAAATTGCTAATGGGATATTGTAATTTTATAACCGTTGCTTTCGTAATGAATACACTAAGATCGGAGCAAGGTGGGTATCTGTTGTGTATCTAGCGCGACCTTCATATTAAAACAATGGTAAATTTCCCGTAAACTACATTACGGCCTTGAACAGTATTGTTATGGTGTAGTTAAACTGAAGTTTTTTCTAACACAAATATTATGATTGCAAGCAATTCTGATATTTATTGGCTTCAGATCGGATATCAATATCAGTCATTCATGTGCAATACCGTACCTACATTTTTAGGCTAGCTGGCCTTTGAGAAAATATGTAGGCATTAAAATTTTACATAAATGATTAAAATATTTATGTCGGTTTAATTAAGGTTTTGTCCCTAAATGTCGGTTAGGAAATACTTCTGAAATCGGGCTACTAAAGAGATTGTTTACAAAAACCTTAGTGGTATCTGCTATCGAACCTCAATATAGCCAATTAATTAAACTTTTTGCGGGGAATGTGGCAATCTTTTGCAAGTGAAATTTCGCGGTTGGCCTCCCGATTTTCAAGGTGGATTTAGCGTGAGCTTTGTGTTGAAAGGTCCTTGCACCATGAGGTAATCAGGCAGCTGGTCTCGGATCATCTCGCCGCGCGCCTGCTGAGTGCTGCGGGCTGCTTGCAGTCAGTGTTTCGACGCGCGCGCGGCCGTACGTTGTGCGCAACGGCGGTCATTGAACGATAAACTCAACTCAATTGTGTGATTGTGATTTGAATCTTTCAAAATTGTTAGTGTTAATACTGAGCATATTTTGTGTTAAGACGAAAATATTATACTTTTCGTTTAAAGCTATATATGATAAGAATTTAGCAAAAAAAAAAGAACCACAATACCTAAAATACGAAACATGTAAGAGTTACTCGATAACAAAACAGCTATTTTGTTACATAAACAACGCATTCTAAGTATAGGTAAACAATAAAAATCACTAAATGTAAACTTTTATCAATATAAACTGAGAATATAAATCAATACAATATATAAATTCTACAAACAAACCACTTCGATAACTTATCAGTGTTTCCTATCGACAGTGTTATTTACCTTTGAATTTGAAAGGATTCGAGTTGTTTTCAAAACATCCAACAGGTAAAAGGAAGATTGCCATGTGTCACATTTGGGTCCGGGGCCTTTTAAAGCAAAAAATAATTGTGCCTTTTAGAGAACTCGTGCAAAATGTGGGCCCTCGTAAATTACAAATACGGGCCTTGTGCCGTACCTTTATTCCGTACATTTGAACGCTTCAATGAAACCCTTAACAATTACTGAGCTTTTTACGAGCTCGTCTGATGCCATGGTATCGTACCTGCTAATGCCCGGTATCTGAGGTGAATTTGTCGGTATTTTATGTATTCAATAGCGATAAATAAAAATACATAAACTACCGACAAATTCACCTCAGAAACTGGGCATTAATATTTTTGAATGAATTCAATCCGCTTTCTCTACTCATTCTTCTTGCCTTTTTCTATTGAGCATTGTTCGTAAATAATCAAAAAAAAATCTTATACATATTAGGAATAAATTTTACTCATAGCTGCTTCTTGATAAATTACTGTATTTATCTCCTTAAACTCAAGCGTTAAAAACTGTTTGTGGTTTATCCGTAGATAAAAGCTTATCTGCGGATCGCTTTAGGCGTTATGATATAAGGTAGATTTTCAAATGGACTTTTAGTTTTCAGATAGGTAGGTAGTCTGTAAATTCTTTGATGTTATTGTTCCAGTATAAAAGCACTTAAACATAAAAGGGTCAAATGTTTGTTGTTGTTCTGGGTTGTGAGTGTTCTCAACATCGACGATCTTCAAACGCCCCAACCCCGTAAACGAGTCTAAAACACAACGCACATTTAAAGCCGCCACAGACGAAAAGCCGATCGTTTCAGTTAGAACTGACGTCAGTTCGGCCTGAATGGATTCGAGCTCATACACGGAAAAAATCGCATCAGACCGAACTGTCGTCAGTTCGGCCCTTAGATTAATAACGCCTAGATATTCTTCAAACAAACGCATCGTACAAAGTGAAGCAAGCAACAGATAGATGTAGGCGTAAGTATTACATACCGACACGCACACAAAACTTTAATGTTGTGGAGTGTGTACAGTTTTAAGGGACAATTTCCTAGGAAAATGTTGCTCTTAAAATTGCAATTATTCTATTTGTTTTTCTTAATATCGTGAGATGAAAAAATATAACTTATATTTAATTTTAAACCAAATAAACACGATTTGTAAATATTATTTATCTTAAGCTGGTATTAAGGAATATATTAAGGATTATCTTAATACTGGAAATACTTTAAATTGATAGTTAAAGTATTTTCAGTAAATCAGAAAATATTAAAAACTTTTCTTAGTTGCAACTATTAGTTAGCCATGAAAATCTTGAAATAAATTTCTTATTACTAGTAACATTTTCACAATTCACAATAGGGCAGCAAGATGGCGACAAGATGTGATCTTATTTTTGTTAAGAACTACTACGTCTTGGTTTTCACAGATCCTTCTTACGCTTGAGTGGTGATAATTATAATACAGCAACAATTGTTATATTCTCCTTTATTGGTACATATTAGAGATATGGTTAACACAGATACGTATTACATATGAGAGATGCTTAACACATATACATCTACACTATATGTAGCCTTTTGGCTAACTAGATAGGCTGTGCTTGTGACATCTGTCAATATGACATTGATAGGTCTACTTTATAATACTGTCATACTATGCAAAATTTTTTAAATGTTTTAAATATTGTTTCATATGTAAGTAACATATGAAATGTTATGTCCGAAGCTTTTTTAATTATTTTCCGATGCATTGTGACACCCTATAACGACACAAACCGTCATAATGTTTTTAATAGTCGGAGATGTATGCACTAGCGCTTGACAACTGACGGGTCGTTCGAACAAACTGAGCCGATATGGCTCAGTATGATTTGCATCACTTTTCAGGCGCGTACCGGGTTTCTAGGCATTTTAATCTAAGGTTCGGCCTGAACGGATTCGAGCACATACACGAAAAATCGCATCTGGTTTTGTATCATTATGACACCTTATCATAATAGCACATAGTAGCACGCGTCCGTAAGTCGCTTAAAATATCGATTTAATTTCTATATAACGTAATATTTCCTACTATATTTTTTTTTATGTTATGGTAAAATTATCATATTTTCAATATATTAAAACTGAAAATGCAGTGATTTTTTGTTGTTTTTAGGGGTTTCTAAGTTTAGTAGCTTTTTTATAGTTTTAGATACTCTTTTAGTAGTTTTTAGTAATAAACGACGCGAGTTTAGTAGTTTCGCAAAAACAGGCAACACTGGAGCGAATCGGTTCAGTCCATCCAGCCGACTGATGCGATCTCCAAATTGCACACAGACGTTACGATTTTGCATCCGTTCAGGCTGAGCTGAAGGAAAACTGGACCGTGCATTGGGCCCCTTAAAGTGCCTAAACTCTAGTCTTTAGACTGCTAAATACCTACCTGTCAAATACCTACTTTATAGAAAAATACATATGTATACACTTTTACCCAACTGCTAAGAAGGGTTATGTTTTTTTTCTCTTGTTATCTTCTTAGAATCACAAGTTTGCCCCTAGCAGACTTTTATTTTTATTAAAAGGTTTTTTAAATAAAACCAGTCAAGCTTAGGCCGGAACTTTGGGGTTATCAACCCTAAAGTTGTTGATAGCAACGCGTTGTCATGGCAATATTGAATTGCTTCACATTACGGCATGTTGCATCGATAAGCAAAAGTAGTAATTGTTGTACCTAGACAGTGTAACACAGTGACCTTTATCTGGAATCATTGTGCCATAGTCTATTGTTTATGCGATTAGAAAACAGTTTTGGGTCAGTCAAGTAAATTTTTAATTTTATTACTCCTTCACAACTACTTTCATGAACGTAAGTAACTTCGTAACTTTCATGTAAGTAAATAGGTTACGACAACTCCATATTGCAGAAGTAGTAAACTTAACTTTAACTTTTTTAATCATAAAAAATATTAAAAGATATATATAGAAGTGGACTTCCAAACTAAAAGCAATAACATTCTTAAAATCACAAAAAAGTATGAAAAAATTAGTATTGTTGAAATAGTTCAGTATTTAAATTCTGCTAAAATGTTACTATTTTTCTACTCAATCTTCTTATTTTTGAAGTCAAATTGAACGTAAGTTCTTTAAAATATTATTTGTATGTATAAGGACGTAGTTAAAATTAATGATTTTTTTTATCAAAGGATTTATACTATTGTTTGGGCTGGTACCGACTTCAAAAATAAGAAGATTGAGTAGAAAAATAGTAGCATTATATCAGAATTTAAAAGGTGAACTATTTCGACAACAATAATTATTTCATACTTTTTAGTGATTTTAAGAATGTTATTGCTTTTACTTTGGAAGTCGGTTTCTATATTTTTTTAATTTTTTTTTTCAGTGATATTATAATAACTAGTACCTGGGAGACCAAGCTTTGTTCGGAGTTTTAGTAGGACGATAAAATATTTAAAAGTATAAGAGAAAGGCAATGTAAAGAATCAAAAAAATCTATATATCTGACCAGTTTTCGAACCCGAGACCAATTCGTAAACAACACACAAATTACCAATCTATATTATAAAATATAACAATCTATTCTACCATCCAGCTGAAGCTACATTTTATCGCGGCGAATGTACGGTTCCCGCGAAATTTTCTTTTTGCGCGCACGAAGTCGCGAGCAACGTCTACTGTAGTATAATCATGTGTTTTCAATGTCGCTTTTAAGCACACAAGCACAAAAACCTCTATGAAGTTAGTTGGAGCCAGACGTCCCCACACTCACGATTTCTAAAATGAAATCTACTCAAAATGCCTAATGTTGAATCGGCCAGCGCCGTGTCTCAGATTAGTTCATAGTTAGTGATCATCTTCTTTATTAAAAAAAAACCCTTTTCTCTTGGTCATTCATTGCATGAACTGCTAGACCACTTTTCATAAATCTTTTTTGTGGTGTTGTGTTGACAGAAAAAGTTGCGGAGAAATTAAAAATGTGGAAGAAAACTTAACGATCATTAACTTTTCTAATAAGAGTTTCCTCTGTTACTCATGGATCCCATCATCATCATTGTTAGGATTTACAGGCTTGGCACAATATTTCACTTTTTGGTAGCTGTAAATGTTCAAAGAAATTGATATCGGTGTAAAATACAATCAACATAATATCATGATGTATGGTGTGACGATGGTTGTGGTGATGATGATTATTATTTAATAGTGATAACTCCTTGCAGTTTTATAAGCAATGCTGAAATTCCCATTTGTGTCTTCAAAGACTGAGAAATGACGTTTAGTGCTTTTGGATACAGGGTATAAGGCACATTTCACTTTTTGGTAGCATATGCTCGAGTTACTTCTAAAGAAGTCAAAATCACTATCATTCCTCATGGATCCCATCACCAGGTCTACCATTTGGTGACAATGGGACCAATTCAGGTGTAAACTCTTTACTGTAAAAAAATAATATTTTGAAAATCCGCTCACAAACGCCGGGGTAATCGCGTAACATGCACACAAAAAAAAACATACACACGAATTGATAACCTCCTCCTATGTTTTGGAAGTCGGTTGAAAATAGGCTAATTTTGATATAAAAACTTGTATCAAAATTGTAACAAAAAAAAACATACACAGGAATTGATAACCTCATCCTACGAGTATGTTTTGGAAGTCGGTTGAAAATAGGCTAGTTTTGATATAAAAACTTGTATCAAAATTGTAACAAAAAAAAAACATACACACGAATTGATAACCTCCTCCTATGTTTTGGAAGTCGGTTGAAAATAGGCTAGTTTTGATATAAAAACTTGTATCTACCGTTCTACCATTGCTTGGATCTGGTGTACCATAAGTAGTAAGGTTAAAATTGTACATACAACTATGCATTCACCAATTAGACCTCCACCATAAAGACTCTGCAATGTCATGTTTAACTCTTGCAGTATTTCGTAATACCTTAACCTACATAATGAAATGAAAACATTAAGGACTAATGGATCAATCTACCCCACAAACTTTCATCGACCGCGACGTTTTGTATTCAGATGTATTAAAAAAAGTGTTACACACATTTCCACCGACAACCGCAATTAAAAAAACACTGAATAAATCACTTTTGTTGCTATTTCTACTGACAATTTGAAAGCGAATGCAAAACTATGCTTAACCAAAAGCAGGGTAAAACAATGTTAGATAAAATTTAAGTCAAAGTACCGTAGTTAATGTACCGGCTAGCAGATTTTCAAAACTAGCTGCTGTTCTGTTCATAATTTTTAATTTTAATTGAAATAAACAAATTACTTACTTTTTACGTACAACACGCTCGTTCTTAATTACTTGTCACGTTCAAGATTAAAGATATGCGACGGTGACTACAAATATTTTATATGCGAGTTACCAGTTCATTTTATTTTTTAACATCTTTCCTGGGATTAAGATCAATTTTGCTAATTGCTCATAGCGGCAGCTCGCATTGAATAAGCAAGGAAGGAGTAGAAAAAAGAAGTTATTATAAAATTTGTCTTGTTTCTTTAAGTATCTAAATAAAACTACCTCATAAATGGATCACAACTCGTATGTTTGCACAATCGGTTATAATAAAACCGTAATTAAAGTGAACTGAATTTTTATAGTCGAAAGACGTCATAAAAAAGTTGCTAGTTCGAATACCCGTACCAGTAATTATGAACTCCAGTTTGGTCTGCGCTTTGCTATTATGACTTCTCTGACTAACATAATTACTAGGTATCAAAAAGTTATTATTACTTGTAATTCTAGAGCTCTTGAGATCAAGATTGGAGATTAATTTTTTAATCAAAAATGCTCTGTGAAAAGAAATAAATCCTTGTGGAGGAGCCAAAGTGTTTGTGAATAGTGAATATCTTGACCATATTGAAAGTGCAACAAAAAAACTCTTTTGTGATGAAGGACAAACCGAAAATAATGTTGGACAAGGAGGTGCCAATGAAAGGGATAGTGGCTCAGGTGGTCACCATGCTCAACGGTCAAGCCCAAAGGTATGTTCATACATTCAAACTTCATCTACTAAAGTAAGAAAAAAAATGTATTGTAGACACATTGTAAACACTACTGTGATTGCTCAGCATACAGTAATTGCTAGAGGCTAGTTGACTGTTTTTAAATGCATTAAAAATCAATATTTCAAAGGTCTATCGATTTGTAATACAGAATTTTGTAAGTCTCGTGATAACGCTCCATGCAGAAGTCGCTGAGTCTATGACGTCAGGCGTTCCTAAAGTTGTAAGAAGTGCATAGGTCGCAAGAACATATTTGCTCATATCTCCGAAATTTCTGCTTTTAAGTTCATATTTACTATAATTAATGTTATTGTATTTGAAAACTTATGTAGGTTTCTTACATTTAATAATATCTCAATATATTAAGCATACTTCAAAATTGGAAGCATGTTTAACCTCGTTTTACCGAATCCTGCTTAATTAGGCCAGATGTATTTATACCGAGTAATTAAGATGGATAATTAGTGATCCCGTCATTAAAATGTGTGCATCCGTTGATAGACATAAGACAATGATATCTTTATTCCCGCTACCCGTTTTGAAATAAAAGAAAATTTGAGATTTGTACAGTCGCCAACAGACCTGGTGTATTACATTTCGATGTTAATACTATGGCAATAAGGTTTACAAGTGGTACACTGGGATGCAGTTAGACTTCCTGATCATTAATTAGCCTAAGAAATACATAACCTACCACAGATGTAGACATTGATACTTTTTGTGGTAATATATATTATACTGTTGTACAAATAGATATCTAACAGGAACTATCAGCTTTATAAACTACTATTTACCTTTTAGCTTACCAAAGCTTTCATTGATTTGGCGTGTACCTGAAGGGGTATAGGCTGTGACGCTTGCTTTACACATGCCCCTAAGTTGCTAGAGCTTATAACATTAGCTATAAGGTAGCTTGAGCAAAAAAAAAATTTAAATCTATGCTATTTTTTAATTTTAATTTTAAATTTCGCTTGGCTGAACTACCGTTTACCCTAAAACAATTTTCAAGAGTTTAGAAACATTTGAACAATTTCTAGTGGAATAAATTACCTATACGTTTAGATTAAACAATAGGAAGGTAATATATTGTTTAATCTGAGCTTATAGGTCGGCAAAAAATAGCAATATTCTCGCAGTGTAGTTTTTTTTTTGTAATCTAGGTGATATTTCATTAGAAGGTAATGTTTAATTTTTAGCTCGAAACTTAATAAATATAAACTATACTAGAACTTTCTAGTGTGTGAAATTTAAAATATTAAACTTTTTATGTTGCGAGTTGTGAATAAAAAAGAGAAAGCTGGTAGGTGGTTAGCTACCTATTTACTTATTAATCGGTAGCGACAATCATATTAATAGCTATCCATTATGCTTATTAGAAAATAGAAATACAGTAGCACTGAACAGTTAGTTTACACAGTTTGTTACTCAATACACAGGGTTTCTTAACTATAATGCGAACATCTGGATTTGCTTCTAATTTCTATAAAAATTTATATCTTAGTGTCTTTCCTTTTCGATCAAATTCATTTCCTAAGTGTAAGGAAACATTATCTGACCTAATAGTATCGCTTATATAAAAAGATGTAAATATTTTACTTCAGAACCATCCCCTTGACCTTGTAAGGTGTACATGTGAAGCACTGCAACTTCTGTGTACCAAGGATCGACAGCGGTAACCAACCACAAAAACCCCTTGACATGATCTCTGGGGTGCCCGAGGGACATGCTAAATATGTCTTGGGACCCGCAACGAAATTAATCAGAAGAATGTAGGAGGAGTAACTAGTAAGATGATAATATCTTAGACACTATATTGTCTTCTGATAATCACAACACAAAATATTGATTAAGATTTTTAATCACAAAAGTTTTAAAAAAGAAGGACCGCTAATGACAGTGTGTTTACCCTAACTTAGATAGGTACGTAAGTCGCTTTGTTTATTTTCTTACGTAACTTATGTAGGTACATTTTCCTACATCAGATTAGGTATACCTAATGGTGATATTAACACTTAAAAATCTATTCCTTAAAATTAACATAAAATTTCAACTTAAAATTATTGACGCAATGATTGGAAGAATAGAAATTTGCAGTTGAATGCTTCTAACAGTATTAAATAGCACCTGTCAATAACAGAATTTCTGTTAGCAAAACATATTAGATGGATGATGTTTAACCGTTATGTAATTTGGTCAACGGTATCAGATACGGCCAATGATATTACATAGTCTATAGATTTTAAATATTAATGAACCTGACATAACACATTATGATTTTAGATCGAAAATTAGGTCATATACTTTCTATTGGCTACAGTTTCACCCAGTTCCACATAATATGCCTAATTAACTTCTTCATTACCACTATCAATATTCTAATTTAGTATTCGGGTGTAATCTGGGCTCCTCGTATTAACGATGAGACTAAAATCGTGATAGAATAAATGAGTTTGTTTGATAGTATATACAGTCTACACTTACAAAAATGGATTCTTCCTAGATTGGGTCCATCCGTTCCCATGCCCATTAGAAGAGATATTTTGATATTTATTTATCTAGATGCATGCCAGAACCTCTCTCGTATTTAACGTTCATTTTACTTTGATTGTATTATAAGTGAAGCGACTTGTTAGCCTTGAAGTAAAGTTTGGACCAATCAAAACGCGTTTGACGCTGGTTTAACGTTACGAGAATACCGGTTTGGCAGTTTTAGCGTATCGAGACCTGATTGTAATTGTATTATTGCTATATTATATACTATGTTATCAAGTACGATTAAGTCAATCCCGAAATTTTATAAAAATATTAATTCATTACCTATATTATGAAACTATATTGTCTGCTAGACTATTTATACAAAATGACTTGGAACTAGGAAACAATAAATATTAGGTGGTGTAGGCGTTGACATAAATATTACAGCTTTCATAGTCCACAGATGATATAATATTTTTTATTACTATTTAATGAGAATCGCAAAATGATTCTAGTTTAAATATTATTTCTTCCTGTTTTGGTTAAAAAAAATCAATATATGACATCTATATTCTATACGTCTACTAGAGAGTAATATAATATTATGATGTCAGAGCGCCCAGACACATCTCATAGAAAGCAAATTAGCGTACACACTAATACTGTAACGTCTTGAAACTATTCATAATTTAAACTTATTTTGTGTTTGGGATCAACTCGAAAATTATAAGATTTGACGCATTGTACCCTCGTACATTGTACAGTAGCATTGTTATTACTTTTACTTATGCTCTTAGATTATTTATCTACAAAACAATTGGCAATCAAACAGGAAAACCTCAAGCTCATTTCATGAATGCTGTCATGAAACTTTATCAGAATGCCTGCCTTAGTAACCGCAACAACGACGTACTTACACTATACTGTGATGAAGTGATATATTACAACTAACAGAGGTTGCCCTATTACTATGACTATAAGGTACTTATTGACTACCTAATTGAATTACCCAAGATATTACTAGTGATGGCTTAGTGGTCGAAATTTCACAGACCATAAATTCATTTCTTTTAAAGTTTGAGCTTTATTTTTTGCCTCTTAGATACGAAATAAGTATGTGAAATATGTTGTCTATTGAATGTGAAAGACAGACTGACAAACGTCAACGTGCGACAAAATGTAATTGTATCTAATAAGATAGTGTGAGTTATTTATCTGAGGTGTTAGGATGTTGTTGTTATTTTTATTAATTTTATTATTCTTAAAAATATGTACTAAGCATTATTGGAAAAAAAAAAATTAAAGTGCATAATTTTCGTAAAAGGAGGTAAGAAGTTTTCGCTTTAGTTTTAGATCTGCAGTCTACACTCTACAGTCTCCATCCAGGGCCTTTAGTCAAAATGCATTACAATATAATTTCGAGGGCGAACTTCGAAATCAAAAATGTATGGGATTTGACATAAGTCATCGCTAAGTGACATGTCGCTTGCGATGCCATATGCCAAATCCCATACAATTTGTTTTCGAACTTCGCCGTCGATATTATCGAATGCATCTTGATTAAAGGCCCAGTTTAAAATGTAACAACTAAAATTGTTATTTAATGTTGGTGAACCGGAACAATGTGTCGGACACATAAATTTAATAAGTAGTAATATTATCATTTATTGAGCTCTTTCACTTAATTATTAACATTGAGTAATATAAAAGTTTACGTTCCAGCTTCTTTAAGTAAAAGAAGGAACCGAGTATCCAGCGCCGTATCGTATACTGGATAAGTGGTTTATTTAAATGATATAGGTCTCTGCTAGTCTATTTAATACCTGTTGTTATGCGTACAGCGTAACATTGTTTCTTAAAATTTCTGTCTCATTAACAATAATACATAAGACTTAACACAACAATTTATAATACCCCTAAATACGTTACTGTAAATTCATAAAAAAATAAAAGTTAATTTTACCCTTGGGCAATTTTATTGTGATGGTTTTGCCACCTTTTATTATTATTTGTAAATAAAATAAACATTAAGCTACGGAAGGAAAACATCATAAGTGTTCAACAGAATATCTTCAATGAAATTAATATTATGGGCCACAAGGGAACTGCGAATGTCAGAGTAGCGACTAGCGGTAGATGTCTGAAGGTCAGCTACAGTCGTGATCTTTATCAAGACGTGATGTAGCTATCCAGTGTATCAAATTTGGAGTATCGTGCAGGTTGACTTGTTTGCATTTAATAATTTACCTGGGTCACATGTTTATAAAACACTTAATAAGGCAACAACACTAATAACATCATAATATTGTTTTTGTATGATGATTGATTTTATTACTATAATAATTTATAGACTCTGTGTAGAGGGTCTACGAAACGCCTACAAAACGTCTACGAAAATGAAAGTTCTACGAAGAATGTACCAAAGGCAGTCATAACTTAAGGACTAGTATTACTCAAGATTTTCTAATTTCTACTCTTAATAATCGTTTGTGTTGTAAAATAAATGATAAATGTAAAATACCTAATCTATCTTAATAGCAATTTTATTAGAGGCTGCAGTAAATTAATTGCTATTTTATTTTTATTGACCGTCTTATATATATACATATATATATATAGTATGTCAAACTTTATTCAACGATATCTCCGCTGGCTGTGGACCGAATTTCAAAATTCGTTTTTTGATGTATAGGGTATAATCCCAAATTGGTACTTTCGACATCAAAGTGGTGACCTGATGATGGGATCCATGAGGAATCGAGGGAACTCCTCGAAATTTATATAGACACATATGGTGATTTTTACTATACCCTGGATCCAAAAGTACTGAACAGAATTCCTGACTCCTTATAGATAGATGTTTATAGAATTCGGCGTTGTGTTAAGAACTGTAAGCATATGCCACTATGTCAGAGTAATCATCATCATCACCACCATCATCACACCATACATCATCATATTATGTATATAAAAGGTATTTTACACCGACACGGATATCTTTGAACATTACTCTACCGTTTATGGACCTATTTGAAAAATTATTTTGTTGTTTTAAAGGGTATAATTCTAAATTGGTCCTTTTGTCACTAAAGTGGAAACCTGATGATGGGATCCATGAGGAATCGAGGGAACTCCTCGAAATTTATATCGACACATATAGTGATTTTGACTTTTTTTGAAGTAACACAAGCATATGCTACCAAAAATAAGATTTTGCACCAAGGTATACCCTGGATCCAAAAGCACTGAACAGAACTCCTCAGTCTTTAAGGTCCTCACAGACAAGAGGCCAATCGTTTCAGTTAGAACTGACGTCAGATCTGCCTGAAAGGATTCGAGCACATATACGGAAAATAAACGCATCCGACCCAACTAACGAGAGAGCTGAAGCGATTTGTCACACATGGTCCGTTCAGTCCAGAATTAATGTTGCCAACTTAGTTATTTTACAAAGCTAAATTAAGTATTTTATTCCCTCCTTAGTAGGAATTTAGTTGTTAGTAGTGTTTTAGTGGGAAAGAACCAGACAGTAATCATATGTAAAATTGCCTAGGTTAGGCACAAAAAAAAATTACCTTCACCTTGTCATAATAATATATCGTAGCATTCGTCCATAATTTTCTTAAAACTACCCGTTTCATTACTATATACGTAATATTTCCTAGTATATTTTAATTTAACGATAAATTTGATAATATAATTCAATAAATAATAAAATTTTAATATATCAAAAACTAAAATGTAGTGGTATTTTGGGGGCTTTAGGGATTCCTAAGTTTAGTAGCTTTTTTGATAGTTTTCAGTATTCTTTTAGTAGAAATCGACGCGAGCTTAGTAGTTTAACAGAGGTGGCAACACTGGAACGAATCGCCTCAGTCCATCCGGCCGACTGATGCGATCTCGAAATCGCATACAGACGATACGATTTTGTATCCGTTCAGGCGGAACTGAAGGAAAACCGGACCGTATATGGGGCCCCTTAAAGATACGCGTTTGGAAATTTCTGCGTTGTTTAATGAACTCCAAGCATATGCCGCCATGTAACTTACAGTAATCATCATCATCATCTTATTTACAATACCTAATGGAAGCTTGGCGCGTATTCAATTATACATTCGATCGCTTATTTTAAACGTTCTTAAAATGTATTAATAATAATTTAACAAATATCACTAAAAAGGATTTTTTTTATTTTGAAACAAAAATTAAACCGACTTTCAAAGTAGAAATGCCCAAAAAGGTATGAAATAAAACTCATTTTCTAAATAATTCCCCTTTTAAATTCGGCTAAAATTTTAACTATTTCTCTACACAATCTTCATAATTTTGAAGTCGGTACCAGCAACGTTGAACGTAAGTTCTATAAAATATTGTTTTATCAGGATATTGTTCGGGCTGGTACCGACTTTAAAATTATGAAGATTGTGTAGAGAAATAGTTAAAATTTTAGCCGAATTTAAAAGGGGAATTATTTAGAAAATGAGTTTTATTTCATACTTTTTTTTGCATTCTATCTTTTAAAAATAATATTCGGAGGTAAAGTAATTATTGCAATTTATTTATTGCGCTCGATTTCTAATTAAATACAAAAGGTAGCCAGATATTTCTTAACTGGTTTTTTGTGTTTTATCTAAATTCTATTTTTTTTTAAATTCGGAATGACTATTTTGCCAAATTACTTATTCATGTCCGCTGTATTCACGCTTAATTTATTCTTAATTGTTTAATACTAGACGCTTATTATTAAGATGACAGATACCTATATCAGAGGAATAAATAGTAGGGATGTATTAGGCTTTTTACGTTCCAAATATGAGCCAAGACCTCAAAGGCCGACTACGTTTTCGAGTTATTCAAAACGTTGCGCACACTCCCTCTAACTTCGTTTTATAAAAACTTAGGTCGCTACTAGTACGCCATACCAACTTCATACAGCTCATGTGAATTATGGTTTAATAATGGTAAAAGTTCTTTATGTCAATCTGTGTATCAATGTAAGACATTATGATGTCGGCAGCGATGCCGTTACTTTGGGACAGTTCCGCTCCGCTTAGTGCGCGCGGTAATGGTGCCATATTCACCGTAACCACAAACCTGCAATTGAAGATCTGGAACCTTACTTTACACCTATTATGCAAGCAGCAAGACGCACTTACAATGGTTGAGCACCGTAAACTATAATCTCAAGCCATGCATTCAATATATTTTTTGTGTATTTCAATGAGTTTTGGAAAGATATGAGAGGTCATAAAGATAAACTTATTTTCTTGGGTGTTTTAATTTATTCCGATTTTCAAATGAATCTTGAAGTCTAATCTTCAGTATTTGTAATGTGAGATAAGTCCAATATACAATTTATTAAGAAAACCCCTGTAAATTGTCCAAACAACACTTTTCCTCCTTGCAAAAAAATATTGGATTTAATAATATATATACTGTCTTATTTCATCAAATTCTTGTTCCTTTGTTATAAGATCCTATCTTATTTCGGATACAGGAAGTGAATCAGCTGGGCCGGTACCTACCCAGTATCGAGCGGCGCGCACATGCGTCCTGCCCTCACGAGAAACATTCCCCTTACAAACAAACAAACGCTCGCGTGACACTGACCTACACGTCCAATTCTTACCTCCTTAGAAACAATTTACTAGCAGCTGTAATTTTGTTCCAAAATGTGCCTTCCTAAAAACTATAGCGGTCGCGAATTGAAAATCTGAGAATGAGGATAAAATCTGAACTTTAAAGTTTTAATGTTGAATATCGGTATCGAAAGTTTTGCCGGTTGTGAAATGTGAAAAGTTACTACCATACTCAATCCTGAAATAAAATAATAAAATGTTTTGTTGCGAAATTTACTGCAGCCTATGGGAAAAAATGAAACACTTATTTTTATAAAATGTAGAGTAATTGACTCTAGTGATTAAATTAAGAGTGTTTTTGTAGAGTAATTAAAAACTCTTGTTGTGTTAGGTATTTCCTATATACGAGTAAAAGTTGAGTGATGGTATTCTAATAATAGCTTTGTTTCTTTTGTAGATTAATTGCATCTCTCATATAATAACTCTACAATTACCTTGAGACATAAAAATATGGTGTGCTATGGTGTTATAACGGTGGTTTTGAAAAAAGTGGACTCTAAACAGACTGTAACAAAAGAAATCGGTGTGATGATTTTGATCGGTTCGGCGTGAATGGTTAGGGTCGCCGAGAGAGCTGATTGTCCGGTCGGCGCGGCGCGGCGGAGTGCGATAGCCGCACCAACTTCAGTTACGAGTGTACTATTGTCGAGTGCGTGCGCGCGAAACTCCGCGATGCGTTCTAGTGCCACACTGTCTCCGGGACATACCCTGGGCGCCAGGCGGCAGAAGACGGACCTTCAGGTGGCGGAACCGTCCAGGTCTGCCAGCCCCGCGCCCAGCTTGCGCAGTCAACGCGCCAAACAATACAGGTGCTTGTGTTACAGTATCGTGTGTGTAATATTTCCTTGTAAATTGAAATTAATTTCAATTTTATATTCTTTCGTACAAAGCCAATTGTTTTGCTTTGTAACCAGTAAGTTTAATATTCTGTATTCTTCAATTTCTTCTAAACTTTGTATTTATCGACACATTTTACCTTGTTTTAGACACCGTTATCAATTGTGTATATCTTATGGTAGATTACTCATATTAATGCTATCAATGACACCACCGAAGACACTTGATAAACGATTGATATTTAACAATTTTTGTTTTCGCACTTAGGTACACTTGTGTACACTCGCAACTTGTTGATGAGAAAGGACCTTGACCGGGTGTCCCAGTGGTCGAATTGTCTAAGACGAGGTTACAAGAACAATGTCTTTAGATTTGTAAATTCACATGAAATATATCAAGGACTTGGAAACGTGTTCCTACACGAAATTATATCATTCGCTTAATTTGATTGCATAGTTTTAGACACTGTATAATTGGAGTGATCAACACGTTGATTGTGGCAAACAGCAAACTATCCTCTACTGTATTTATACTCTTTAATATCAATAAATGGCAAATGTGTCTGTTATTTTGTTTGTGTCTGTTAGTAACTAAACTCAACTTTATTACACTCTATGGCTGTTGCAGCGGTCATGCTCTATTGACTGATCTCGTAACAATGATATCCGGCAATACATTTATTTTTTCTTACTACACTTTACTTTCTCATTTAATAGCATTTCTCTACTTTTATTAGTGTATTTGCTAAATGATATGATTAACTTGTAACGCTTTTAATCTTTTTCTTAGTTACGACACAACAACATAATTGTTGTATATGCATATTAATTAATATAATATAATAGTGCAACAACATACTTTCATCACGCCTTACTCATTAATAACTATATCAGCATATTATGATAAATTGTTAAAGGCGTGATTTTCAATGTCTTAATTCAGTTTCTGAAGATTTTTAAGTATAAGGCCTACTTAGATAAAATTTTCTTTTATGACTACGAGGTTTCTATGAAAACAATTTCCCCATTTTTTGTCATCATAATGAGGCTTTTCTATTGCTTTCATCAGATACAAAGTAAAGGCCTAATTAAGAGGCTAGAACTAAACGTTAGACTTAACAATTAGATAAATGGATATTAGTGTAGTTTTAAAGTATATAATATGTATGCTAATCTGTAAGCCTGCCATAAAAGTTTTTTTTAATTTAATTATTAATTTAATTACATTAAAATTAGATTCTATGCATGAATTGTACCCACGAGTGTCGTAGTTACAATCAATACCCAGAACGATGCAGTTACATACTCGAAAGGCATCCTTTACGATCGTAACATAGTTACAATCCAGAAGTAAACAAAAGGTGTGTTCAGAAAGTTGAAAAATGGTAACTTTCACGCAAATTTCTTTGACTATAATACGCCGGATGATACTGCCGTCTGCCTGCCACTGGCATTTTAAGTAATATATTGTCATTAGAAGAAGTAATCAACTCCTATTACAGGGGAAGCTATGCCAAAAGAAAAAATAAGTAATTTTACCATAAAAATGAATTATTCACTAGTTTCCGACTCATTTAATTTTAAATAATATAACAAGTTACTTAAAGTGTTTGTCCTGACCAGGTTACCCTATTTCCCTAATTGGCACAAGTGCTAGATTCGACGCCCCTGTGTGACACACCTCACTATTAAATTTGTGTTTGTGATGTAATTACTGTGTTCTTCTGTCGGTACATGAGCATTGTTTTCACCATCTTATGAATCTTAATTTAATGAAAAATGTATTAAAAGAAAAATTATCTTATAAGGGTTCCGTTTTTTCTTTTTGAGGTACGGAACCCTAAAAATAGTGTTATCTACTTTCAGTGGTGATTGTTGTTGTCGCGAAATTTTTTTCCGTAGACTACTACAATAGATAATAATATAATTATTTAATAATATAGTATCTAATCATTTTCATTACTGGTGATTGTTTATTAGGTCCACAGATCGGTAATGCTTATCTTGGGAAATACCACGGCCTCTCAGAAAACCGACGTAAAATAACGCTTGAATTTGTTTTGCCGAGTGTGTATACCGGTGGCTTAAAATGTGTTAATAATTATATAATAAATATAACTAAAAAGGAAAAAATATTATTTATAAACAAAAAATTAAACCGACTTCCAAAGTAAAAATGCAAAAAAAAGGTATGAAATAAATCTTATTTCCTAAATAATTCTCCTTGTAAATTCGGCTAATATTTTAACCATTTCTCTACTCAATCTTCATAATTTTGAAGTCGGTACCAGACCGAACAACATCCAGATAATACAATATTTTATAGAACCCACATTGAAGTTGGCTAGACTTTTGGATCAAGGGTATACATGGGTA
This sequence comes from Phengaris alcon alcon, assembly GCA_037179445.1. Classification (NCBI taxonomy): domain Eukaryota; kingdom Metazoa; phylum Arthropoda; class Insecta; order Lepidoptera; family Lycaenidae; genus Phengaris; species Phengaris alcon. The sequence continues at coordinate 10,937,236 of JAYRCH010000029.1, forward strand.
CAAAAGCCTACTTTTTGGTAGCATATGCTTGGATTACTTCAGGAAAAGTCGAAATCACCATATGTGTCCATTTAAATTTCGAGCAGTTCCCTCGATTCCTCATGGATTCCATTATCAGGTCACCACTTTGGTGACAACGCGACGGGACCAACTTGGAATTATACCCTTTACATCAAAAAAAGAATTTAAAAAATCGGTCCACAGGCGGAATTATCGTTGAACATACAAAATATATATATCTGTGATCCGTATGCATCACAGCCTCCTTTTTTTAGAAGTAGGTTAAAAGTTCACAAAAAAGTGTGTGAAATAATTTCTAAATAAAATTTAAAATTTTCTAAATAATTCCCCTTTTAAATTCGGCTAAAATTTTAACTATTTCTCTACTCAATCTTCATTATTTTGAAATCGGTACTTGATCGTGAGTTCTATAAAATGTTGTTTTTATCAGGATATTGTTGGATATTGTGGGCTGGTATCGCCCTCAAAATTATTGAGTCTCTACTCAAAAAAAAAGTAGTTAAAATTTTAGTCGAATTTAAAAATGGGATTATTTAGAATATAATAATCATTTTATACTTTTTGTGCATTTTTACTTTGGAAGTCGGTTTTCATTTTTTGTTTAAAAATAATAATTAGGAATAGTACAGCTCAACTCTGCGTTTTACGAAGAAAGCCAAAACCGGCGTAAGCTAACGTAAGAAAGTCAATCTGAGAATAATATCGCAATAATCAAAAATGTAATTCATAATAATATTCATTTTAATATCACACAGAAACCTAATTTGGAGCCTTATATTAATTGTTATTTTGAGACAAACTTTTATTCATGAATTCTATATATTATATTGTATTTTTTGAAAATTTGGATCTATGATGGGCTGGACTGGATACTGGCTGAAATAAATGAGATTTATTTAGTTGTTTAATTAGATCTTATCTATCTTCAGGGCCAGTCTACCAGTCCGTACGGCCCGGCTGCTGCAGCGCTCGCGGACGCAGACCCCGTCAGAGGCCGGAGTTAGCGACGGCAGCATCTCCCCTGCGCCCGCGCCGTCCTCGCTGCTGCAAGACGTGGTCGACATCAAGACCCTGCTGTTACAGCTCAAGCGGGTCCTACAAGAGGTCAGTCCCATTCAGCTTCTGCCGAAGGTGTTCTGCCATTCGCTTCTGCCAATTTATATATTCTGTCGTTAAGTTTCTGCCAATTAAAAATATGTTCTGCTATGTTTATAGTTGTAGGTATATTACAATACCTACCTGCTCGAGTTTGTATATAATTTGTAATGATATTAGTGTCGTGTTACGTTAAGTAGATTATGGTGTAAATTAGCGAATTTTGTAATCTTACAAGTGCGGATTAGATTTTTTTGGTCAAAGACATTTTGTTTTTTCATTGTTAGTTTTATTTTGCACATACGTAACCTGAGTTAGCTACATAAATCTTACTTTACAAATACACCAAGTTATTAATTTATATTTTAACACCGAAGGAATGTAATCAATTTTGAAATGCTATTCAAGTATTAACCTACAGACTTATCTGCGTCATATTTATACCTAGCCTCCAGGGCATCAAATACAGAACAGAAATGTTAATGCGATAGTGTATGCCATTCTTGACATACACACACCGGCATATTTAGCGGAACATAAAATAAAGGTTTGATATCAGTATCATATAAGGTTGCTGGCTGGTTTATATGTCATTTAATTTTAAAAGAAATATTTTCAAATTAAGAAAACAACTGAACATCACATTTTATGCAATTGTTTTAATTTTATTAAAATACACCTTATCTGGAGCGAACTTCGAGTATTTCTTCCTTCTGAGTTTTATTTAAAATTTCATTGAATACTGTTTTTGTTAGTTTTTTTTAATCACGTATCTTTTTGGAGTTGAGGACTGAATTATGCCTGACTTAGCCCCAACGGAGATTGCCAGGGCACTCGAAATGCGAAGAAATGGTCAAACCTACAGAGTGATATCCAGAGATCTTCGTCGACCAGTTTCAACGATCCATCGCAGTATCCAACGGTTCAGGGAGACCGGTACTTATGTGAGAAGAGCAGGACAAGGCAGAAAAAGACGCACTTCGAGTAGGGATGATCGTTTCATTCGGCTTCGTGTACGTAGGAACCCCCGTTTAACGGCCGTCCAAGCCCGACATGAGTTAGAAGCAGTGCGGGGTGTAACCGTAAGTGAGCGTACGGTACGAAGGAGGTTCGAAGAAGCTGGTTTGGGTTCATTTGTGCCCGCCAAGGCTCCAAGACTCGAGGTAAATCATCGTAGAAACAGGTTAACTTTTGATCAGGAACATCGAATTTGGAACGCGGACCAATGGAGTAAGGTATTGTTTAGTGATGAGTGCAGAATTCTCTTAAATCAAATTGACGGCAGGCAACGAATATACAGACGCAAAGGAGACCGATACATTCAGACAAATTTTGAAACTACAGTTGCATACGGTGGTGGATCAATAATGGTTTGGGCGGGCATTTGTTTTGGAGCTCGCACAGACTTGGTAGTGATTGACAGAGGGAGTCTGACTGCAGACTGCTATATCAGAGAAGTTTTAGAAGAAAATGTCGTACCGTTTGCCCCATATATCGGTGACGATTTTGTTTTTATGCAGGATAATTCTCGGCCGCATACCGCTCGGGTAACTCAAGCTTATCTTAATGATATGAATATCACTGTTATGGAGTGGCCAGCGAGATCACCGGATATGAACCCAATAGAGCACGTTTGGGACTTGCTGAAAAGAAAAGTTAAGTCCAGAATTCCAGCTCCTGCCAACGTGGGTGAACTGCGAATCGCCGTAGTTGAGGAATGGCGGAGACTATCCCAGGAGCCCATCGATAACATCATTCTCAGTATGCCTAGACGGGTAGAAACTTTAATAAGAACACGTGAAGGAAATACGCGATATTAATTACCATTTTTCTAATTTAATTACTTGTTATTTTAATATTAATTTTCAATTTTCCCGGTTACATTCGGTTACATTTGAGAACAGGTCGTTGTCAAATGCTCAAACGCGCAACACGTACGTCAAATCGATAAATAAACTGATTAATACCCTCAAAATGAATAAATGTGATAAATGTGATAAGAATACAACTTAAACTAAACCTGGATTGGAGTGTATTCGCTGTGAAAAATAGTGCATCTCAACACCTCATGCTCGGGTCTAACCAACAAACAGCTAGCAGCAGTCCGAGCTACCGAAACTTAGACTGGACTTGTCAAGAGTGTCACGAACATTCACCCAAACGTCGCTCGATTATCGTTCCCGATGAAGAAGATGACGACAAAATGTATTATGAGACTCAAAGTCTAAAAATTGATGATAAACACTTGTCGTCGGAACTACTCAGGTCTACTAAAGAGCTAGAAAAGACCCTGAAGAGAGAGCTTAGAGACGTTCACCAGTCACTAGATTTCCATACGAAGAAAATGGACGAAGTCATTATGAGTCTTGAAGCGTGTCAAAACACACTCAAAGAGCTAAAACGAAGAAATATTGAGCTTACAAATAAAAATAACAATTTAGAAACTAGACTTAGTGCTGTGAAGCAACGGATGCAGGAGATGGAACAACGCAACATGTGTAATTTCATCGATATTTGTAACGTGCCAGTTGCAAAAGATGAAAACCCTGCAACCATTGCAAGTAAGATGGCCGCTAAAATTAACCAGCCAAGCAGTGAAATAATCTCTGCGACTAGACTATCCGGAAAAAACGAACGACCTGGACCAATACAGGTTAAACTAAACTCACAACAAACCCAAGACACATGGTTGTCAAGCTTCAAATCAAAACGCATAAAAATTACACCATCTGATATAATGTCATCAGGCACCGATTATACTATATACAAAGAAGAACTTATATATGTCCGTGAATCCCTTACACCTTATAACAAACACCTCTTATGGTATACCAAAAAAGAACTAAATAGCATATATAATCCGACATTTGGATCAAAAAAGGAGTAATTCGTGTTCGGAAGGAAGGCGAAAAAGAAAAACCTACAATTATACGCTCTAAAGAAGATGTAAATAAACTAAAATGAACTATACCTAATATAAATAAATAACAATAAATTAAAAAGTGTAACTAATACATTATTATATGGCTGTACATCCTAACGATAATATTTTAGAAATTAATGACTGTTCAAATATTCAAAATTTTGTTTCAAACATACCAAGCAACATTAATCTTTTGTGTGTTCATATTAATATTAGGTCGTTGATAAAAAACTTTGCATCACTCGAACAATGTGTTGAACAGTGTATTAAAACTCCAGATGTAATCATGATTACTGAAGCTAATATCTGTAATACCATAAGCACTTTGTACCATCTGCAAGCATATAAAATGTACGCGAAACTGCGGAACAGACGTCGTGGAGGTGGAATTATAATGTACGTAAATAAAAAACATAAATTTACTGTTAAAAATACGCAACCACAGCATTGTGAACTACTTTATGGTGAAATTACCACTTCTTCGGGCTAGTCCGCTGTTTTATGTACCAGATATAGACCACCTAACACTAGTAAGCACTTATTTATAAATGAGCTAGACACATTTGTATCAAAAACCGAACGTTGCAAAGATTTGTTTGTTTTAGGTGATATTAACATTGATTTAAAGGTTAACAATCCTGTAAAGCATAAATATAACACTTATGTACGAACACGGCCTTGTGTGTGGGATTACAGAATATACCAGATTGGAATCTAGAAATAATACACTAAGTAAAACGTGTATTGACATATACGCGAGATCCCACTCGCAAGACTTGTTCACATCGGCTCTCGGAACTACACTAGCCGACCATCGAATGGTAGCTTTAGCGTGTATTGGATCGCTCAATGTACAGACACAGGAGAATATAACTTAAAAAAAAATTGTCTCCTTTAAAAGAATTCAACTCTAAAAGAAATTGACTGGAATCCTACTAAGAGTACTGATTGCCCGCACAAAATATACAATGAAATGGTAAAATCTATTCCTAACTGTTATACAAAATCAGAAAGTAAAATTAAAATATCAAAAAATCTAAAAATAATGAACAATAGCAAATGGGTAAATAAAAAAGTAAATAATGCATGTAATTATAGGGACAGACTTTTCATGGAATGGACAAAAGATCCAAGTAACAAGATATTAAAACAAAAATATAACAAAATTAGAAATGATAGTTACTAATAAATTAATAAGACAATGTAAAAACAGCTATTATTATTCAAATATTATTACCAACAAAGATAATCCGAAAAAGCACTGGCTTTTATTTAATGAATTAACTGGCAGACTAAAAGATTCTCTGGATGATACTATTATTAATGCATTACATGACTCAACATGTACAATTTCAGATATATGTAATAAATTTGTGACAACCTTTCAAGACAATGTGAAAAATATTTTACTAAACTGTACTAGTAAACTAATTGATAGATCCCTGTACGCACGCTCTACTAATATGTCATTACGTTTTCGTAAAGCAACGTCTGAGACCGTCATAAATATTATCAAAAATCTAAATCCTAATAAAGTTCCAGGACTAGATAAAATACGTGCATCAGACCTTGCAATAATAACCCAAAATGTAGCACCAGTCTTGGCCCAGTTAATAAACACGTCTGTTGCAACTGGGGAATACCCCTCTGATCTTAAAAAGGGTATAGTGAGGCCAATTCATAAAAAAGGAAGCCATAAAGATTATGATAATTATCGTTCTATAACCATACTGCCCACTATTGACAAAATTATCGAAAAATTTATTTGTAAACAAATGTATACATTCTTCTTAGATAACCACATAATAAGCTGTAATCAGTATGGATTTCTAAGTAAGAAAAGCACAACACAACTATTGTCTAAATTTACTAACACTATTTATAACTATTTAAATGCCCGAAAACATGTATTGATAGTTTTTATCGACTACAGTAAGGCGTTCGATACACTTCAACATAACCTTTTGATAAATAAATTAGAAGAAAATGCGAAAAAAAATGAAAATGTATACGAGGCCTATTACTAAAGTGGTGTAAAAATTATTTAACTAATAGGACATATGTAGTAAAGATTGGCGACGAGCTAAGCATGGAAGTTGATGTGACAGAAGGAACAGCGCAGGGTTCGGTGCTAGGACCATGCCACTTTATTACCTACGTAAACGATGTCGCTTATTTAATTAAAAACTGTAAAATTTTTCAATTCGCCGACGACACATGTCTCGTTTCAGCCCACGATGATATACACATAGCGTTGCTAGCTAAATTTACTATAGTCAAGAATAATTTTCCCTTTGCCACACGTCTCTTACTTTATACAACTCTAGTAGAATCTACTATATCATATGGCCTGAGCAGCTACGGCAGAACCTGCAGAACGCATCTAAATTCCATAAACCAGCTTCAATTAAGAATACTTAAAACTATAATACCCTATAAGATAAAAAATGATCTTAAAAATAAGAATAATTATCATGAAGTTTTCTCGTTCTGTAAGATCATGCCCATACAAGATATGATTAAATATACCATCCTAAAAGAAAACTTTTTTAACTTGGATGTTCAAATACCGACAAAACACCATATCACAACGCGTAGCGTGACTAATGTAAAATTCACTGTCACTCACTTCAACAATCTATACGGAAAACAATCTCTTGAATATTTGGTACCTACACTATTAAATACATTACCTTTGGAGCTAAAACAAAACATCAATGATAAAAATATAAAAAGTAAACTAAAAACATACTTTTACAATTTGTTAAAAAAAAGATACTAAATTAATGAAGAAAAAGGATCAAACAAATAAAAATATCAAAATAAAAATGATAAAACCTCCTAACTATTTTCCCCTGTGCCTGTATTTCGAACAAGTTGTTTGTTACCTAATGTTCGAGCTGCGCGGGCGCACTCACCGTGCCGTGCGCCCGCGCCGCTCGCGCACTCACCGTGCCGTGCGCCCGCGCCGCTCGCGCACTAGACGCCTCATGCCTACCATGAGTGCGACTGACACTGTGAACAGCATTTGTTCTATGTATTTACATTTTACTTTGCTATTAAACTAACGTTTTGTTCATAGTTAATAAGTAAAGTTATAATATCTAAATTGAGCATTTGATGATAGATGCACCGGTGTACGGACAAACCTTCTAGGTTTTTGTGACACCGACTTTGTATTGTACCTTGCTTTTAAAATTTGTTAAAATAAATAAATAAAATAAAACATGAAAAGTTCAAAAATATACCATTTTTCACAAATAGCCTTTACTCGCAAAATCTGTTCTTAATGTGATCTCATTTTAAGTAAAACAAATGAAACTTTAAATAACAAAAGAAGTGTAGTAAGTAGATTTTAAAATAAAACCAATTTTTTTTAATTATGGACCTTTTTTTTGTGTTCCGCTAAATATGCCGGTATGTTTATATTCGTTTCCAAATTTAAAAAAATTAGGTCTTAACTTTAATTGGCTCGAGATCTAATATTAGGTAAAGTTAGTTCGTTTTAATTTTTAGGGTTCCGTACCCTAAGGCTAAAGAGTAAAAACGGGACCCTATTACTTAAACTCCGCTGCCCGTCCGGTACGTCTGTCTAACTGTCACCAGGCTATATCTCATGATAGCTTGATAGCTATCCTTGATAGCTATGTGCCTTCATTCTGACAAACACTAGTAATAATATCTTAATAAGATGAACATCTTTTCATAAGAGAAACCAATAATTAGCTAAAGATTCACGTAGATGTGTTACAATGCTAACGAGATTCTCACAGGATCACAAACACGACCTTAGATTCCTCGATAGCATTCAAAGCTGCGACATCTATAACAATAATGGGAATATTATAGCAGCATTGATAACACTAATTAATTGCTAATTTTTATGAACAATATTGTAATTAAAAGACACCTAGCATCGATCGATCAGCATAATCTACTTAACTTTTTATATTATTTTTTTGTTCACCTACCATATCAATTGTTTGCTTACCCCGCACTATGTTACTTTGCTTAACACAATTTTTGTTCGTTTTGTTTAACTGTTTTTTGTTTTCGTTGCATTTTTGTTTGCCGCGCGACAGCCGGGGGAGGCGCATCATACGATGAGTGTGAGTATTTTTGCATATTTTTATTGCTTGTAAAGCACTCGGCCGAACAGGACGCACATCGACATTTGAATTTTGATAGTTATTGAGAGTCAATTTACACCGCAACGAAATGTAACGCGGCGCGGCGCTGCATTTTTATAACGCTTTTATTAGTTTCACCTGTATGTTTGCTTGCTTGCTTGCTTGTTTGTTTGTTTGTTTGTAACCGACTCCTTTGGGCTTGATTTTGTCCTACTTTCAACGATCAGATTTAATTCAAACTTTGCACACCTGTCAAAGACCGATGACAATGCAATAATTCGATTAAAATATCCGATTATCCTGATTAAATTCGCCAGGATTCATCAATTTCTTTCCGCATCCTTTGCATGAGAGTAAGAGAGATAGAACTATTGCGCGAACTACGCATGCGTGCAGTTCCAGGCTTACTCTTTGGCAAATCGTACTAAAAAGCAAAAAATAAATTATAGTTTAAAAAAACTAAAAAAACACACTTTTATAGAAAATCTAACTAAAAAAAAAAAAAATTTAATAAATTTCGATTAAGAATAGTGTAAATGAAAAATAAATGTTTATTATTGTAAAAAAGCGTGGGGTGCATAGTGTCAATAGTTATAAACATTTTATTGGCAGATATGAGAAGGATCTTAACTTTGATAATATCTTAAAAATCACTTTAAACGAAATCTGACCGTTTGAAGTGGATCAAAATCAAATCCACTGGAGTCGGTTACATACAAACAAACGAACAGGTGAAGACACTGCACCCCACGCTTTTTTACAATAATAAATATTTATTTTTCATTTACACTATTCTTAGTCTTAGTTTTATTTTTTTGTTAGATTTTCTATAAAAGCGTGTTTTTTTAGCTTTTTTAAACTATAATTTATTATTAAGATAGGTATTCAAAATTGATTTTTTTTCATTACACAAGAAGATACACGTTACACTGTTAAGACTTGGAATGTTAATTTGCAACGCGTTGCATTCATGTGCAGTGTATAAAATATGACTGATATCGTATGAAACGTCACGTATCTTTTGCATAGTGTAGTGAATAAAGTTCAATATTGAATAGCTATTATAAAAATGCAGCGCTGCGTAGCGTCGCGTATCGTCGTGATCCGAAATGACCCTTGTCGCTTTTGAAGAACATCAGCTCTGTCAAACACTACTAATTGGTTATCTATAAAACTTCTGATTCCTGAGGGAATACGCACTACACGCTCGATGTGTATATTTCTTGGCCGGGAACTGTAACGCATTCTCTGTGGACTGTGATTGTTTTAAAATACCTACGTCATGAAGCCGCCGTATTTTTGTTAAATTACTGTCTTCGTACTGGCACAAAATAAAAGTGAATAGTTAACGTGTCTATATTTTCTACGATTACGACTTGGCTAATGCAAGCGTTTATTGAATCTATTTTTATATTTAAAATCGAGAAACGTTTCTATTTCTTCTAAAATATTAGGGTAGGCAAATAGGACTTACATATATTCTAGGTCAAGCAAGTTAGACTTATCCCCTTCTATTTAAAAACGAATCCATACATATCGCTGTTAAATTTTCATCATACCTGTAGGTAAGCCATCATCCTACTACTATGTATTATAAAGAAAGTTTGTGAGGATGGATGGATGGATGTATGTGTGGATGTTTGTTACTCTTACACGCAATAACTACTGAACGGATTTAGATGAAATTTGGTATGGTAGTTATTTAGGCTCTGGATTAACACATAGGATACTTTTTATCGCAGCAAAATCTACGGTTCCCGGGGATTTCTTTTTGCGCGAACGAAGTCGCGGGCAACATGTAGTAATAATATAATTCCGATTATTTATTCCAATTCCTAATAGATCCGCACGCATTTGCGTGTACATAATATTTGCATTTGGTGTTTCTCTCAATACTTGTTCTATGTAATGTAATCAAATGGATCAAGTTTCTAAATCGGTAAAAAATGTAGCTGCTCTTTAATACACCATTTGGTACGGCTGATTATAATTTAGCATATAATTAGCATAGTGTTACTCAAGTTCCAAGAATAACATATTCAGTCTAGTATATCCACGCCTTATTTATTAACTTCTTCAATAAACAATTTTGATTCAGAGCTTGGGTTTCAGTCCTTTAGCAATTTCTTCAACGTAATATGCATAAAATCTTAATATTAGGCCCTAGTCTGATTTGTTGTAATAAATCATAGCGTATCGCAATCAACTACGTAAACACTTAAACAGTCTGCAACCTCGTTGCTGATTTTTATTAATTATTCGTATTGCGACTACAGGCAATAGACGGTAGATCATAAGTCATAACTCATAAGTGATTGACTAAAATAGTCCACATAAAAACTAGATTTTTCGAACGAGGACTAGAAATTATATCAAATATGTAAACGTCTGTTTGACAATGTAGGTGCTGATTAGTTTCAGATAGCTTTATTTCATGTTTTGTCTCTGCCGCTCGATACACAAATTTCCGAATAAGCTAGCCGACGCTTGTTAGAAAATTGTGAAACGGGCCCTTAATAACATGAAAACTGTAAACTTATCACTATTATAAATGTGAAAGTTTGTGAGGATGGATGAATGGATGTTTGTTACTTTTTCACGTAAAAACTACTGAAGGGATTTTTATGAAATTTATTAAAATTGTGAATATTTGCAAATACTCTAGTTATTGAGTCCTATGCCTCTATAGTCTAAGAGGTAGAGTGTGTATGGAATGTTTCAAGTTTCCTCACAAAATCATCGAACATTTACTTTAGTATATTTTTATTGCCAACCTCGAAATTAATTGTAATTTTAATTAGTGAAAGGAAAAGAAAAGTATCAAATTAATAAAAATGTCATGACTAATAAGATAAGGTAGGTGACTTTCTTTACATTAACTACAACCTAATGTAATTCCATGCCAATTTCTTTCTTTATATTGGTTGTTTTTCGTTATGTTACCACTTATCATTCAAATAAGTCTGTGAAATGATAGTGGCAAGTAGCGTATGTCATGTAATGTAGTAATGAAAGTCATAAATATTTCAAAATACATAACCTAACCAAACCAAGAGCATGTCAGGACATGTCTAAGGAGGGTTCCGTAACTAACAACGCGCAATAGGTTTTCTTTGAATAACTTCAAAAGTTATTGTCCGATTTCGCTCAAAATAATTTTCATAAATAGATATTTAGCATGATCTATCAGCTTGGAAATTTAAAGTTTCTATCTCTTATCTTTCATAGTTTATAAATGTTAATTGGGGGACCCAAGTTATGTAGGCCGATTATAACTCGAAAATAATTGATTTTGTATTTTTTGTTTCGAATCTTTGCTAATGGTCGAAAGGCCGTTTTAAGTTCATCAGGCTATGACAATTTGGATAATCAATATGAGTTAGGTGAGGTCAACCCTGCAAAATTTGTACATAGACAATGGTGGGAACCATGTCGACGATATATTACAAATATTTGACTGCTTCCTTAATCTATTCGTCCGTTGTGGGGCTTTACATAAAGTTTTTTCACGGACTAAAAATACTTTAGCAATATTATTGTCTTGCCGGATAAATGATCAAAGTTAGCGTCACTCGTGTCTCATGAGATTTAATTGTCCGCGAACCGCACCGTCATGTCAGAGTAGGGGCTGCTGTTGTACGCTGTTCTCTGTAGAGCAGATCAAGCCAGTCTACCCATAGAGTATATTATGGATTAGATAGCTGTAGGTACCTACTATATAGACCGGTGAAAAAAATATTTTAAACAAAATAACAACTTCCAAAGTAAAAATGTACAAAAAAGTTCTGTTCAGTACTTTTGGATCCAGGGTATATCTTGGTGGAAAATCTTACTTTTTGGCATATGTTTATGACTACTTCAGAAAAGGTTGAAATCACCATATGTGTCCATATAAATTTCGAGGAGTTCCCTCGATTCCTCATGGATCCCATCACCAAGGCACCACTTTGTTGAAAACGGGACCAGCTCGGGCAGGTGAATGCATATCCGCCTCCTTTTTTGGTAGTCGGTTAAAAATGGTTGTCTGTTAAGTCGGTTTACGGACGAAAATTTTTCGTGATAGTGATATCACAGGTGATAGCGTCATAACAAGCCGAACGCTTAAGGCTCCCACAGACGAGAGGCCGATCGTTTCAGTTAGAACTGACGTCAGTTCGGCCTGAACGGATTCGAACACATACCCGGAAAATTGCCGCGAGCTTCGGTCGTGTTTTTAGGGTTCCGTAATACTTAAGGAACCCTTATAATTTCACTCTGCCCTGTATTAACTTTATGACAATAACTTTTGTAGTAATTCAAAGAAAACCTATTGCGCGTTGATAGTTACGGATCCCTCCTTAGACATGTCGTGACATGCTCTTGGATAGTTTAGGCTATTATTTTATTTATTAATTGTATTTTGCTGCAATTGTCATCACGCTTTCGACGAAACCGAATTATTGTGTCATACAATTTTCTCTTTGTTTTATACTAATAGTCTTTAGATTTTATCAACCATAGTGGCTCTAAAGTTTTAAATACTTTAATGAACTTTAGTAAATTTATTTATACCACGTGCCATTTTTAGGGTTCCGTACCCAAAGGGTAAAAACGGGACCCTATTACTGAGACTTTGCTGTTCGTCCGTCTGTCGCCAGGCCTTATCTTAACCTTCTTATACCGTGATACCTCGACAGTTACAATTTTCACACATGTATGGTGTAGGTATTTCTATTGCCGTTATAACCACAAATACTAAAAACAGAGTAAAATAAAAATTTGGGGCTCACATACAACAAACGTGATTTTTTCCGTTTTGTACGTAACCCCTCCTTCCGACTCGCACTTGACCGGTTTTATTTTACACTCGAATTTTATTGCCGTTCAGTCCATCCGTACAGGTCAGAATTAATGTTGCCAACTTACTTGTTTAACAAAGTTTTACTACTAAATTTTGTATTTAAATCCCTCATTAGTAGGAATTTAGTTGTTAGTAGTGGTTTTGTAGAAAATAGCTAGACAGTAATCATTATATAGAAAATTCTTCTATGTGCTATTATGACACCTTATCATAATAGCACAGAGTAGCACGCATCTGTAGTTAAGTCGCTTTACTTTTTTGCGTTTTATATACGTAATATTTCCTACTATATTTGTTTTAATTTAACCTGCATTTAACCTGAAGGAAAACCTGGCCGTGTATGGGGCCCCTTAGGCCGATCGTGCCTCTCTATCGCTTGTTTCGCGCTCTCGCTTGCGCGCTCGGCTCATTCGGAACGTGACCTCAAACGTGGCAATTTTTCGTGTGTGCAGCCGGCGTTCATCGATTTATAAGACGTTATCACGTCAAAAAGTAGACACTTCTACGACTATTCGTTAACTACATTTATGCTCTTCCTGCATACACTGCCACTGATCATCACCATCTTTACACAAGCCATTTTTTTACAATTACTGAGTATTTTATAATTGATGTCTTAATAAGTAATTTTACTGTTCCACTTTCCAGAGCGAAACTCTCGACCCGTTGCTAGCGGCGTGCGCGGAGAGCCCCGCGCGCGGCAACGGGCGCCGCCCCCCCGTCTCGCCGCTGCACCCCGACGCCTGCGCAGAGATGCGCCGGCAGATACTCTACCTACAGGTACTGTTTACATTAATGCAAATATAACATTAACCGAAGCCGCAACGTGGACCACAGCGTGGTAAACTACAGCCTCATCCAATATCCACCCATCACTAAGGAAACTCGAGCCTCAGAGTGGTGACGTTAGTGGTCGGGTACTAGTGATGATGATCGTCACGTCATATATGGACTTATGGTTATATGGTTACGAAATTCGTTCCACATCCATGGAACGAACGAATGGGTCACGTAAAATTACATAGAGAAATGATCAAACGAGTATCAAATACCGCAGCTGCTGTGAAGTTCAAAGAATTGGTCTCTCGTCAATTTCCTGCTAATTATGAGACCATAACCAATTAATTAAACTTAATTTATTTTGGTACATGATTCAGTACAGCGCGAGCGCAACAAATTTTGTTCATCTCATTATCTTCGAAACTGCTTTACCAAAGATATTGGTAAAGCCAAAGATATCAAAATATCTATATTATAATATTGAGTTAACTTACCTCATTATCCTTTTTTTTTATTATGTAAATTTATTGAATAATAGAGTAGAAAACAATAATATAGCCTTGCCTAGGTGCAAACCCATTAGAATTTAAATGATATCGCTGGCGAGTGGCGAGTGGCGAGTGGCGAGTTGCGATCAAATCATGCACGCAGCGTGACACGTGACAGAACGTGCACTTATCTAACATGCGTGTTCATATTTCATAACTCAATGTTTTATGTGTCATTTTCTATAATTATAAATATTAATTTACTCTACGTTTAAAACATATCGATAAATGATGGAACGCACAGACATTTAATGCCTATCGTTATTCGTGTCACTCGGTGGTTGGCTGACTAAAAATTGCCTTTGTCATGTAGGTACATTAAAACCATTTTGTTAATGGCGCTTGGCTATCGTCGTTTTTCTATGAAAATGAAAGACGATGTATGAAAAACTACGATTCCCGAAAGCTATTCATATCGTGGTCGTACTGTACAAAATAAATAAATAATGTTATCTACTGAATAGGCTTTAGGACTTGATATATCTACTTAATTCGTAAAATTAACATGATATTGATCGTATATTTAGCGCGAAACAAAATACGAGTGGTATGCAATTACAGTTATGTGACCTACTTTTGAATATGTCTGTTATTACCAGTAATAAACATTTAATTGTTAATTTCCTAAAATGCACAGGATGTCCCACTAACGTCTCTGACATTACAGATAATACTTCTAAATTCTGTATTGATTCTCATTCTCATATTTTATAGAAAGCGTAAACGAACTCGACCGTCTGTAAACATACATTATTTATTTCTAAATAATCGAGGAAGTCAAAGGCATTGCAGAACGGGATGTGACATATCGAAATTAGTAAGTAAACCATTCAAGTAAAATGCTAATAAAATAATGTATTGTCGCGCGCCGTCACACTTCGACGGTTGTAATAGGGGGCAGATTGCCTATTCTGCCTTAGATTTCTTTAGTGTACTAGGTTAAGATTACTTAGTAATACGATGTTTTGGATTCTGGAAACTAATTTTAAAATAAGTACTTTGCTAGTTACTCATACGATGTGGTGTTCACCTTGTACCTACATTTCAGGGTCAGTTGGAAGAACGCGACCGTCTGGTACGAGTGTTGCAGCAACAGATGTCGCGCATGGCCGAGAGCCACGAGCCGCGCACCGACGACACGTGCAACGTCGCCACACAGACAGATCGGGTAATTATTATTATTTTAGTACATGTCAATATGATATGAGATAAGCAAGATTACAACAGGAAACTATATCAGCGAGACAGAATCTATATAGTCAGCGAGTGATATGAGTCAAAGCGAGAGTAGAATAATACAGCAGAATAATGCAGCTTGTAATCTCAAAAATAGAATAATACAGCAGAATAATGCAGCTTGAGAGATTTTTAAATTTGATCTGGTATTTTAAATCTTAAATCAAAATTATAAATAATAATTAAGTATGTAGTTTAGGTAAGAGGCCTAATCTTCATGTATTTTACGACTCCTCAAAATTTTTAAGCATCTTAATCATGCTTTATTTCGTATAATTGTCGATTATAAGGTAATTTGTGCTATTTAACTTTTAAATAAAAATGCATTTTTCTAATTTCAGTTGCGACCTATTGGTACGACGCTAGCTAGTTCTGAAAATTCCGGATTAGTTAGGTAAGATGACATTTTATGTGCTTGCTTACTGGGGCAATGGATTATATTAACTTCGACTACTTATTATTCCTATTTCATACATATAGACCACACGCAAATAGCCTAGAAACTCTATTTACTTATGCTTTCTTTATTATGTATACTTCTTTTATATTTAATTTCTTCCAAATTATTTCATTTAGTTGTTTTGTATTTGTTTTAGGTTGTTCGCCGCCTCGTTACATTCACTGAAATCATTTTTGCATTTATTACATACATCTTTCATTATTACATACAGTACACCTACATCTTACATACTTCCGTTCCCCTCATATAACTTGCCTCATTTAAAAGAAACATGTAGTAAGGCAGTGCAAAAAACAATATCTAAAACCCACAGTTTTGCTGCTAGTGTACAAAATTCAAAATGGTTCATCTTTAAAAATTACATGTGTACGAAAATGTCTTTCACTCCCACATCCATGTGCTCATTTACTTTATCATTTTCGCCATTTTTAACTGAATTTTTAATTTAGTATAGCCATTTTACAGTCAGTAGGTACCTAGTGTTAATTTTTCTTACTTAACTTTTCTGTTGCTCTAACTTAAGTTTCGTTTAAATGTCTGTCCATTTGTCCATCATTGATAATTCACGTCGTTATGGTTTCCTCACATGCTGCTTTGATTACATTTGGATTTGGTATTGGGAATGCGACAGTTTCCATTTGGGTGGACGCGTTCGTGCGTCAGATCAGGTAGCGTGGCTCGACTGCTTGTTCGCTGTTTGTCTCTTGTGCTCTGTCAATTTGCTCTGCTTATTGCATCTCTTTTACGGAAACGACGATGTCTACCAGAGAGATTTAGATTGTTATACTTATGGTGATATGAAAAAGTTTTGCACGTCCTAGACTAACGATGAAGGTTTTTTTTTTAATTCAATTGCCTATGCTTTGTGATATTAGGTTTAATTGTATGAAGTTGTTGTTGTATTTGTGAACTATCGACTTTTATATAACATAATTGCTTAAACTTTATAATATTTGCACAATATTCTAAGGTTTTGATATTTAAAGTTTTAACTTTGTTATTGATTTATGCTATGTTTATGTGTTTGATCTTTGGAATTTGTGGTATTCTTAAATTTTATTATATTTGTAACTTTCCTTGATTATGAATATTACCTATGTGTTACACGCTGCCATATCAGAATATAAAGGTGAGACACAAAATATAAGGTTGTTCAAAATCAATTACGGATATTTTGGGCATAATATTATAATCTGCTTATGTAAAAACGTTTAGGTACAAATAAGTAATTTAAAATTTTAAAATATGTATATCTTACCAAATAAAATTACATTGCGCTCTCATTTCATGTCATTGAGGTCATTTACCTTACAGAAACAGCTGATTTGAAGGGGAAGCAAAGACTTTACCTAAATAGCATTAATATAATTAGATGTGTGAGGTCAATGACCTTAACAGAGCCTTAAAGAGCGTAATGTATTTCATTTAGTAAGTATTTTTTATTTTCGAAATGTTTAATTATTTCTCAGCCTAAACGTATTTACACAAGCTGTAAAATATGTGCACAAAATACCCTTAATTTATTTTGATTAACCTTATTTAAACAAACATATTTTACAGATAACTCGATAAACATTAATTAACCAAATGATAAAGGCAACTGCATAATGTATATTAGGTATTTTACTTGAAATTGATCTTATTAATGATTTAGAACAGGAACTAAACACAACTGGAGTACAGAGTACCTTTATGCTTTTTTTTTCTTTGAACAGTTGGAATGAACAAACCGGTGGGAGGAAGCTGCCGTCATATAACGAAGCACAAAAGACGAAGAGGCTTGTTACCAACGGGACCGTGAAATGTCAGTGCGGTGCGAGGAAAGTGAGTGACGAAAATGGACAGACAGACAAACGGACGGACGTGGTGCATCTTAAATCGAACAGCCGAGTCGGTTCCAAATATCTACAAGCACTAGCCGGCACTACCGAAAACAGAAGATACGTCAAAAGGGACTCCTCAGTCGGCGACAAGCCCGAACGGAGGAGCCTCAACTCGAGCCGATCCAGATCAATAGAGAACTTCTACCAGCAACATTACGTGACGACGGAGCCCCTGCTGGCCAAAACCGCGGTTATCGAGGAGAGCACCGTAAAACATCACACGTCCTACGGCGACTTGTACAACGGAAGTATCAGTAGTAAGGAAAGTGTAAACGGTAATAGACACAGTCCTAGCCTGAACGGGCAGTCGACGGACACAGATTATAGCTCGGACGGTGGGTACAAATCCCTTCCTTCGTCCATAAACTGCAACGGATATTCACCTAAGAAGGTAAGCGGAATACCGAGAAGATCTTTAGAGCATAAATTGACATCTCCAAAGCATGTCAAAGCGAGCGCAATTTAGTTCGTGTTACTTTGTTCAGAGGTACTTACATAAAGCAAATGTTTAAGACACTAAGTTTAATGTGGAGATACAAAATTCTTGTAAGTATATGGTACCCATTATTTAGTACCGATGAATTGTGATGTTTGTTTTAGCTGTCTTTGATTCTGTGGGCCAACAAAAATGACAATTGACCTGCGACACGGCTTTTTATCCGATAAATTTAAACCACAACGGTATTTTTTGGTATATCTTCTATTGGATAAGAATGAAAAATGTAAGCAGAGAAGTATCAATTTGGCTACAGTTGTAAAGTAAAACGGACTATATACGATTACCACACACTGTAGTCTAAGCTGCTTGGTTTACATTTTTTTAACAAATTATAATTGAAAAATCACTGTCTCTCCTCGAGTCTCTGACAGTTTGATATCTCTCTGACAAGGTCCCAGGAGTCGAGGACTCGTGCCATCGGCATATAATATTTCAACAAGACGCCGCTGTAAGGCTTGTTCGCATTTACGCTAGCCTCGCCTAATCTAAGCTTCTATACTTTGGATGCCAAATCGCTATTACTATGTGTTCTATTTTACGTATAATGATTTTGTTTTAATGAACGATATTTATGTCTTTGCATCAATGTCCTTACTTTGTTGGTAATAATCACTGAACTAGACACTGAAAGTACGAAGGTTTCGCTACATATTAAACAAGCTTCCAGAATGTGTCTAGTTATTGTACCTCATTATCAATATTCGACGGCCATGCTACTGACACCGTTACATAAAAATTGATAAAGTAAACCGAGAACTATTTTTTGTATTTGTTTCTTTAATACGAGTTTATATACGGGCGATAAGATGTTATCTTAGATTTTCTATTGTAGACGAACTAGTAGGTTACGTTTAATATGTGATATGTGGCTGACGGACGGACTTCCCATTGTATATTACCTATTACAATCAATTGAAATATATTATGTACCTATAATTGTCCAAATTTTTCATAGTCATTCTGTTACGTCATTGTATAGAAAATTTAAATCTTCCATTTTGAATGAGATATGGCCTAGATGAATGAATTAATATTGGCAGTAATACTAGAATGAGTTTAGAGCAAAGTATTGCAGTAGTAATGTATTGCCAGTATTAATAGCGATAGGGTTTAAGATCAGAGTATGTATAATATTAACTAAGCAACCTACGTTGACACCTAGATTTTCCATAAATGGACATACATACGCATTACGCATACCTACGTTTTGTGTACTATCGCTATTAAGTATGTTTATTGTGTTATAATATCGCTCTCCTCTGTTAGATGTATAAGTCAAAGCCGACTAGCTTTAGTAAATATGTAAATTAATTTAATGAATCAGAATTGTTTCAATAAAAACTTTAATTTTGATTTTGCTTCATTATTTCTACTACCAAAAAATAATTACCTACCTAATATCGATACCAAAACTAGAGTGCTTTTCATAAAAGAAATCCCGCGGCATTTAGTGGAACTAAATTTGTTAAATTGTTATTACAATGGCTGAGGTTGTAAAAAGTGCTTCCCGCGAAATGATAGTTTTGTGAAGCAGAACAGCAGAATCAAGGTATTCTGATACCCATATATAATGCTGACAACATTTTGTCGCGCGATCACAGCGCCGCGTTTTATTTGAAATTATTATTATAAATAGGACTCTACTTACAGTTTAGTTATTTCAACACAAAAGGTGAAACTGAGACTTACGAGAGGTCATGTTGTGAAATACTGGGTCTGATTAGATGAAAAAAATCAAGGTTGTCACCTATGAGAAATTTTAGGCTCTCATTTCCCGCAACGCCGCGCCGGGAAATAGGAGCGATTCAGATTTTTTAAAAGTTTATTTGTGGCCTAAGCCTACGTTCCCACGAGCGATTATTTGTGGTTGCGACAGAAAAAACTGCACTATAAATAGAACTCTGCACTAATACAATAAAGCTGAAAATCGAAGTGTCAAGTGTCAAATGTCAGATTTGCCAGCTTTACACGATTTTCAGCTCTATTGTTTAGTGTAATAACGCAGAGTCAAATATGTAATAATTTCGTTTCTAAAGTCATAAAGAATCCATAAATTTACTTATTAAACTTTTTCCTTAGTAGACTTCCATTACCCCACACTCACCTACTCATAGTTACGCTGTATGTTCTTATTTTTGCGAGTACCATCCTAACCACCACCACTAAAAGTATCGGGAATGGAATATTTCCACTGTTCCTGTCATATTAAAATGTTTTTAATTTAAAACTCCTTGGTTTTAAAAATAGAATACCGTTTATTTATTTTAAAAAAGATTCTCGGTCTTGTCACAAGGTCTTGTCAAACTTGTTTAGTCGTTGAGAAAATGGAATTGACTCGAGAAAATTCCAGAGCGATGATTTATTATGACTTTCGAAGTGGTTTAACACAAAAACAGTGTGTTGACCGGATGATTTTTGCATTTGGTGATGAAGCCCCATCCAAAACCACAATTTATCGCTGGTTTGCTGAATTTCAACGTGGACGTGTCAAGCTCAGTGATGATCCCCGTCAAGGTCGTCCAAAAACTGCAGTCACCCAAGAAAACGTTGATGCTGTGCGTAAGCTGATTGAGGAAGATCGACATGTGACATACCGCGAAATTCAGGCAACTTTAGACATTGGGATGAGTCAAATACAAATAATATTGCATGAACAATTAGGTGTAAACAGTTGTTTTCCCGATGGATACCGCATTTGCTCTGTGAAGAGCAAAAAGCGGCTCGCGTTACTTGGTGCGTCAGAACTCTCAAAAGATTCCACGCAGGATCCTCAAATGCTGTATACAACATCGTATCATGTGACGAATCCTGGATATACACGTACGAACCCGAAACAAAAAACCAGTCACGAGTTTGGGTGTTCGAAAATAAGTTAAAGCCAAGAAAAATTGTTCGTTCACGGAGTGTTGCAAAAAAATGGTGGCCACGTTTGTCTCCAAAACCGGCCATGTTGCGACTATTCCTCTTGAGGGACACAGATCGGTTAATGCAGAATGGTATGCTAACATTTGTTTGCCACAGGTCGTTTCTGAACTCCGTAAAGAGAACTGCAACCGCCGCATCATCCTCCATCACGACAATGCGAGTTCTCACACCGCGCACAGAACAAAAGAGTTTTTAGAGCAAGAAATCATAGAATTATTAGACCATCCGCCGTACAGCCCCGACCTAAGCCCTAATGATTTCTATACTTTCCCTAAAATAAAGAATAAATTGCGTGGTCAGAGATTTTCATCACCTGAAGAAGCTGTGGACGCCTACAAAACGGCAATTTTGGAGACCCCAACTTCCGAATGGAATGGTTGCTTCAATGATTGGTTCCATCGTATGGAAAAATGTGTCAAATTTCGCGGAGAATACTTCGAAAAGCAATAAATACATTTTTAAATAGTAATGTTATGTCACTTCCTTGATTCCCGAAATTTTCAGTGCCGCTCTCGTATATGTATAGGGGTACTAACCACCCTTTGAAAGCACCTTTCGAGAAAAGTTTTGTTTAAAAGTTAGAATTTTTAGTATATCGATAATAATCTATATAGGTTGTTTGGAAGTAACTGCTGTAAGCAGTAAGTCCGCCTTTTTGTACCTATAGTTCCTTTACTTTAAAGAAATTATTCTTATGTTTTTTAATGATTGTGTAAATAAAGAATTTTCTATTCTATTGTATTATAGGCTCCTGTAGAGTACGTGTACTAGGTGCTGGATAATGCAAAAGGCTGATACTAGAAACATGGGGTAATTTTTGCACCTACTCACGCCAAAATTCATATTTTTGTGGTGTTTTATTTTTCGACAATCTTTTAGGTAAACGTATCTGGAGTAAAGATGAAATCCTCAACGATGATTCATTATTTAACTGATCACATATTTAGATAGCAACAAAACCAGGAAGCTGCAATGGGCTGGTACTTACCTACTTACAGCTACTGAATAGTTAAACATAAATTATGAATATTATACCTCCTGGGAAAACGGTTCCAATAATAAAGCTAGATATTAACTAGAAATGCCATAGCAGGAAAGTCTCAATTATCTACATGTGATATGGTGATATTTTCTTTCCGCCTATTCTATAAGTATTACATAATATTACAGATCTATATCTCTTTACCGTATAATCTAATTAACGTACCTAAACGAACATGTTATTGTCATATTTCATTATTGTCCTAACTAGGTAAGTACGTAATATATTGAGAAGCTAATACTTTTGTATGAAGTAAAGCAAGCAAGGCATAAAAAAACCTGCTCAGACAGCGTGAAACAGTAAAAAATACGTTTACAAATTGATCACAATCACATAATCAGATAACTTTTGTATCTTGGTAAGGTTAGTTAGGATATTATCGTGGTAAACACTGACTTGGGCCTTGGCTTTACGGCCTAACACGAATGGTTTGTTATGGTAAGTCAAAAGTTGTATAATTATTACAAACAATAATATCTTCATTGATAAAAGTTTACGGCTCGATCATATTAGATCTTTTAAGCCACCTGATATTAGATACATTAGATAGTACTTAGATACATACAGATAGAATCAAACTGTCTATACTAACTCGAAAGCTCTTATTCACAGAAGCTGCATGTTTACAAAAATGTTCATTTAAGTTTTGCCATAATTGTTTAGATATATTGAAACACATTAATTATTATCATCCCGTTTAATTTTAAAGTATCCAAAATTAGGACCATTAGTCAAACTTACTTAATGCTTAAACACAGTTCAAACCTACTGGAGCTTCAAGCTTTTATCCTGTATCTTGCAAAACAACGAATTAAAGCGTCTTTTTTTTAAAGCCTGCATATCAGACCAATGTAAAAGGCCCATTGGCTAAGCTCTCATTTTCGATCTTGAACGTTGACCACAGCGACAGTGCGCTCACTTGACGGCCGGCGTGCGCCGCTGACACGCGTGTGATACCGTTGTTTGGGTTCATGTCTAGTGGAGGTGTGTGCAGTGCTACATAACCCGTATGATAACGGATCAAAGTCCAATTTGCATTGATGCAATACGACTCGCAGCATAGATTTTTCAGGTAAGTGCAACTCAGAACGTTGCAGCAACCTTTGCATTTTGCAGACTGGGTCTAATTAAATATCAACAGAAACGAAAATTCCCATCGGGAACTTTGAAAAATAATTAGAAAGTAGTAATTGAAAGGCGAAAATTACCTGGGTGTTACCTAATAAGGATGATGTTTTGTTTAAGATACAAGACTATGATAAAATTCACGTAAAAACCAAGAGTTGACTATGCGAGTTTTGTAATGAAAAATTATCCTAGTCCCTAGAAAGGTATGTTTATAGAGTCAATGTTTAAAAATATTTAAACGTACCAAAGTTTCGTAATACATACATTACTTATATTCTTTGCCTAAGTACCCACTTCTTATAGGCAGTTTATAATAATGATTGGTTTACATTGAAATGTTCTTTCAAACATAATATTGTTATTTATTTTCACATCGACCTGATTACCAAGATACTAATAATTATAAAGCACGAGTTAAGAAGAACAAACAAGTAAGCAGCAAAACTGGTGTTTGTGAGTTTTGACGTCCCGAACGAGTCGCGAGCTGTAGTTAATATTTTTCCACCTAGTTTTTAGAATTAATAAAATTGGTGTTGTAATAGATTACCTACATTAACGATTCACTCCAATAAACATATCGGCTATAAGTTACGCAAAATAAATGGAAATATTCATCCTTTCATGCCTATATTTAGTAGAAGGCATAATTAAATTAATATTTCTGAAATGTTCTACATAATAAAACAACAAAATACATAGAACTATTATAATAATATATTTTAGATGCACGCACAACCGTAGCCGCGAACGGTAGAAATGTGAAGTTTGGACAGTAGTTATAATTTACAATGTAGACGCACACTAAGAAGGTATTTTGAAAAATTCCACCCTTAAAGGGGTGAAATAGCGGTTGAAACTTAAATCTGCACCGATTATGATGAAAATTGCGATTAATAGGTACGCCTAACCTTCATTTCATGAGATAAGTATTACAGGGTTTATTACAATTTATCCCCTGGGTGGGACTGTAAAATAAGGTTTGAAAGTTTGTATGGTAAAAATGGAAAATCTTCACCGATTTCATGAATACAAATTATTGAAAATGTATTTTACACTTTTTGATATTGTTTATTTAATGTTTTTTTTAAATTCTACAATCGGTAAACGTTGAATTTTTGTGGCAAGTGCCAGCCCTACTTATCAGCTGTTACAACAGTGATAAGAGTATCGCGCGGGGTCACATGTGATGCAGGCGGCAGGCGGCAGCTGTCATTGTGGTCAAACTATCTGTATTAGATATCAGTAATTACCTATGCTCTATTGGATATAGTTGATGTTATGACACTATTTTAACTCAATTTTTAAGTTTTCACATCAGCATTAGAAATAAAATATCATCGATATGACAACTTTGCCTACAAAAGGCCTTTCGTGTTTAATTAATAATACGTATATATGTTGGTATACGTACTGAACGACCGCAAATTAAATGTCTTTCGGCAATCGTCGTTTTTCATACATGTAATTTCCATAAGAAAGCGAAGATATACTGATAATAAAGATAAGATATAATATACTGATAATAAAGAAAGCGAAGATATAAGAAGATATTACTGTACAACATCTAGGAAAAATAATTATAAAAATTGTTAAAATACCGGTTTAGCAAATTTAATTTCGATTATATACATACATATGACATACCTGGGCTGATTGATAACTGGCCGAAACGACGAACTAAAAAAATTATACGCAAAAAAGGAATATTACATTATATTCTGGCATCTTTTTGAAAATTTGAATTTAATCGAACTGATGGAATTTGTTTGAGAGGACGTAGAACTTTCTCTGTCGTAAATTTTCTTAGCAATGGAAAGAAACGAAATTCGTGCGGTGATAAAGTTTTACGTTTTAAAAGAGAAAACAGCAACCCAGATTAAAACCAAGCTAGACAGTGTTTTAGGTAATTCTGCTCCTGAATTGAGTACAATTCACACCTGGGTAACTGATTTTAAACGTGGAAGACAGAGCTGCGAAGACGCCCACAGGTCTGGCCGTCCAAATGAAGTCACGAATCCGGACATGATCAAAAAAATTCACAAAATTGTATTGAATGATCGGCGCTTAAAGTTGCGAGAGATAGCAGAGATGGTGAGCATTTCATCTGAACGCATTTCTAATATTTTGCACCAACATTTGGGAATGAAAAAGCTTTGCGCGCGATGGGTGCCGCGTTTGCTCACTGTAGACCAAAAGCAACGTCGAGTGGACGATTCATCGGAGTGTTTGGCGCTGTTTAACCGAGATCCTAATGAGTTTTTGCGGCGTTATGTAATAGTCGATGAAACCTGGATACATTATTATACTCCCGAGACAGAACGATCTAAGCAGTAGACTGAGAGCGGAAAACCTGCGCCGAAGAAAGCAAAAACTGTTTTGTCGGCCGGCAAAGTGATGGCGACTGTTTTTTGGGATGCTCGAGGGATTATTTTAGTGGATTATCTGCAAAAAGGAAAAACAATAAATGGAGAGTACTATGCAAGCTTGCTGCAAAAATTATGTGAAGAAATCCAGAAGAAACGACCACATTTGGCCAAGAAAAAAATTTTGTTCCACCATGACAACGCACCTGCACACACGTCAATGGTTGCAGTCGCCAAACTCCATGAATTGCGGTTCGAATTGCTACCGCATCCACCCTATTCCCCGGATCTGGCCCCGTGCGACTTCCACTTATTCCCAAACCTGAAGAAATGGTTAGGTGGCCAGAGATTTTCATCAAATGAAGAAGTCATTGTTGCCGTGGACGAGTATTTTGAGGGGTTGGAGAAAACATTTTATCAAACTGGTGTAACGGCATTGGAGAAGCGGTGGACTAAATGCATCGAGGTAGAAGGAAACTACATTGAGAAATAAATTTATTTTAAATAGATTTTTGAAGTTTTTCTTTGTCGTTTCGGAAACTTATCAACCAGCCCTCGTATTGTATTGTATTCTAGTTGTGAGTTGTGGATAAGTAAAGTACCTGAGGCATATTGAGTAAGTAGTTTCAAACCGCAAAGCAACACGAAGATATTTCGTGGCTTTCACTGTTGTGATCTGTAGGTAACTTTGAATAAGTGGGCCCATACTTTCTCTGACTTTTCTGCGTAAGATCCGACTAACTTTGAAGTTTACGGTCTCGTAAGTGATCGGGGGATCTAAAAAGGCTACTTTAGGTGTTTCATATTGTTTCATATATTTTTTTCAACTCGTAGTATGAGCGTCATTTAACGCATTTCTATTGAAAACTGTCAAAATTGATGTTTGCTAATGTAATCAAATCAGATGAATCATGTAGCCATTTTACCATTTTACGATTTTTGTAAAAAAAATATATGAAATTTTTAGACCCCGAGGCAATAGTTGGCTTCTATATTATATTTATAATTCTTACTATAAAAATAAAGCTCAGTGTTTTTGTTGAAATCCGTTATGGTAAGTTAATACATACTTCATAGTGACGGATAAGAAACAATAAACGTACGGCTTAAACTGCTGAATTTGAAAAGAAACACTTCTCGTGTTTTTTTTAACATTCTTTTCTTCCTGTTCTCGAAGTGTTGTTTGAATACTAAGTAAATGAAGTTTCAAAAGAAGTTTTAAATAAGATTTTCTAGTTGTAATAGTTTTCCAAAAAATATTCCGACGAATTCATAACCACTTTCTTTTGGGCGTCAATTAAATAAAGCATTATTACTTTGACAATACCGCAATTCATGTACCTACCTAAGCGTAGAAGAACAACAATTTTATTAGATAGTCAACGAAATATCGATAAAGTGTAATAATATTGTGTTATACAATTGTTTACAAAACAATTACAAGAAGGATGTTTGGTTTGGTTATCAGTAGGTCTCCGAAACCCGGCCAGTTGAGATGGACCCCCGCAGCATCCGCGCTCGTATCGTAGACGAAGTCTACACATGTTTGGCGTTCTGGTTGACTATGTCTGCTTTGCCAGCGTTGGCGTTCTCTTATGTTGGTAAGTTAATACTCGATCTTGGGCTATGGGCTACAAATGCCAACGAAAGACCTTGTGAAATTGACTCTCGTCATAGATTAAAGAGGAACGGATAAACAGCTACATAGTTAGCTATCGATTTGATTATACAACTACAAGCATACGGTGTGTCCACATTTGTGTGGAAAAATCGTGGGCTGTTGAAGGGAAAGTCAAATATATTCAAATTTAGATATCGATTTGGATCGTTCTATAAAAGCTGTTTATATGTAGCTACGTAAGTATATATATTTTCTACTCTGTGCTCTCGTTTAGTTGAGTTTGAAATGGAAACCATTCAAAATTACTCCAAAGCATCTACTCCACTCACAGATAAAGAGATTGTAATAAAAATAAAGTTTAACGTTCAAAATATTTTCTATTTCAGTTGTAAGATTCAGTAAGCGACTATGGCTGAAAATACTGTCCAGTAGATATCCCACACTGGAGTTCATCAGAACTGTCACAATACGTGCGCTTCTGGACACACACAGAAATCAAGGGATTATTAACGTTTTGCTCTGTGTAAAAGGTAAGGAAAACGTATACTCTGAGGTGTATGCCCGTGTACCTATCACTAATTACTGAATGACGTCGCCTCAGAGCTTGTTTGTTCTATGTGCCATTTATTATTTCAAATATTAACTTTACATGCAATATTTTAAAGACTAAATTTTCAATCCTGCTGGTCAAGAATGTTTAGTAGTTTTTTCTCCTAAAATAACAAAAAAATGATTTCATTTATTAAGTGTGACGTCACGTAAAAAAATTTCGTGCTTATTTGTACTATGTCCATTACTTGTTACAACTCCTACATCGTAAAAAAATGTTGAGTGCTTGAGTGTTTTAAGTCCACTCAATTGATCAATCACAGGCTGCGGCACCAAGTCAGCCATTTTGTTTGATTTGTTGCTTTGGCGGGAGACAGTGAAAGGATACTACGTTGCTCCGGAAATTTACTCTAAAATTGTATTATTTGAAGTGTTTTTGTGGTTTTAATTAATTTAATTACCTACTAAAAAATATGTCTGATAAAATACATTATAAAAGTAACAATGTGCAGACGCAGCCACAAACTGAGCGGTAAGTAATTTTAAGTTTTCATTCAATTTAGCTACGAATTTGCTACAGGTGTCTGTTTTTCGATGATGAGCTAAGCTCGAGAGTGTATTTATAATAATAATTATTAAGTTTACGGTTTACTAAAACAAAATTGATAAAAATTCTGATACATACAGTTAGAACTGCCCGCGAAATACAAATATAGGTTATGTTTGTTCGGTGTTATATTTCGGTTTTTACGTAATTATTATTTAAACTTAAAATTGTAATATTTTTTCCCGACTACAGAGAAGCCAAAAGGAAGGGTAATGATTTTAGCAGTCGATGTATGTATGTATGTATTAAATACCTATGTATGTATGTATATATGTATGTCTGCTACATCGCAGCGTCGCAACTACTGGTCCGATTTTAATAAGGCATGTATTTAAACTTGCGACAATTTTTTGAGTATGAAAAAATCGAATATAGAATACTGAATTACTAAGTTGGCGAAAGAATGCAAGGCACAAAAAAATACCTAATCCGGCGACTAAATAA
The DNA here is from genome assembly GCA_037179445.1 of Phengaris alcon alcon. NCBI lineage: Eukaryota > Metazoa > Arthropoda > Insecta > Lepidoptera > Lycaenidae > Phengaris > Phengaris alcon. The sequence goes on from JAYRCH010000029.1 coordinate 10,966,330, forward strand.
TAAATAAATAAATGAATTCTTTATTTGATTAAAACATTGTAGGTACAAAAGGTGTTACATATTTATTTTAGTCACAAATGTTTTGTCATATACTGATGCAAATATTATATTATTACATGAATATAAATTAAGCCATACAATTATTACATTAAAATAAATGATTACCCATTTCATTACAAATAAATCATTAAAATTACCGCGTCATATATAATTCATTGAATATTATCATCACCTTCAGTCACAAATTAATTAAAATGTCAATGATTACTTATATATTTATGGTAAATTATAAACAAAACACAATAAATTAAATTATTTAAAGTGCTTTTTTTTAATTTGTAATATACATAATGTACATTTGTCAACAAGCCAATTGTACAATCTTTTTTTAAATATATCGTAAGGAAGTTATGTTATATCAGTAGGCAATTTATTATATTTTTTTTTATCCACCACGACATACAGTAGCAACTCTTACTGAAAAATTTTGTTTTTGCAGGTGGGAGTACTAACCTGTTAGGATATCTGGTATTCCTATTTACCGGTTTAACTTTTTTTGTGTAAAATGCTGACATATACTTCCAAACAAACATGCTTATTTCAAAAATATACAAACAGTATAATGTAAGTATTTTTAATTTTTAAATAATGGGCGACATTTATCCATGGGTTTAGCTCTACAAATAAACCTAATACATTTTTTCTGTCCAATAAATAACCGAGATAAATCTACAGAGTTGCCCCATACTATCAGTCCATATCTGAGTGCACCACAAACGCATGATATGCAGTTAATGCTGTTTCTGCGCAGGCCGTTTTTCGTAGGCGTCTAAGAACATACAGTACCCGGCGATAAATATTGCACATCGACCTTTGGAAAGAGACAATCGGCTAATTTCGGCTTCGTAGAGCGTTATCTCTGTCGCACACTACCTATGTGACGTTTTGTCAGTCGTTGTTCAAATGCGATAGGAGTGCGGTCGCGTCCAGTTCCAAATATATATTTAGAGTTGTTAACACCCCCAAATTTAAATAATTTAAAGTTGTACTATGGCAACTTTAGGGAAAAGAGGGAAACCTTTACAAGGTCAGTCACGCGAAATTATCTACAATGTTTAAAAATTGGTGTATTTTATACAAATAATAAAAATATTTATCAAAAGAAGCAAATCATAACTGTTTTACAGCTCCTAAAAGATACCGGACTGTTTGTATTTCGTACGACAGAGATAACGCTCTACGAAGTCAAAATTAGCCGATTGTCTCTTTCCAAAGGTCGATGAGCAATATTTATCGCCGGGTACCGTATTGATTCATTTTTTGCAGGTCATTTCAACATGTGTTTTCCATGACAGATAATTATCAAAATGAACTAAAGAATTTCAAAAATGTGAATCACTTATGTTACTTTTGTCATACTTTATGCACAAATCCTTACCATTATTATACTTGTTATAAAATTGCATAAATGTGTTTTTTTTTACATTAAATTTTAAATTATTATAGTCCACCCATTCAATTATGTCATTTACAGCATTATTAATTTCTAAATTATAATATGTTAAATCATTATTATTCTTAATTAGTATGGATGTCATCTACAAAAATTGTACAATAATGAGAGGTAATTTTAGGTATGTCATTAATATAAATAATAAAGAGAAGTGGACCTAGTACACTTCCCTAAGGAACTCCTTTAGTCTTAAATTTAATGTCTGAAGTAAAAGATACTGACTGTTTCATTGGTTTTTGTAATTGTAACATATTGACTACGGTGGGAGATATAGCTTTCTAACGAATTATTTGCTAGTCCTCGTATACCATAATGTTCACCTTTCTCCAAAACATTTTTATGATTTACGTGATCAAAAGCCTTAGTCATATCGAAAAACACTGCTGATACTGCAATTTTTTTATCGATACACTCAGCTATCTTTTTGGAATCCGTTTTGTTGTTTATCAATAATTTCATTTTTTTTATAATGAAAGACATTAGACGCTTATGCATAATTATTTGAAATTTTTTCTATATTATAGGGACCAAAGTTACCTAACTACTTTTTTATCTTCACCTTTAAAGTGCTAGTTCTGTAAACAAAATCCTTCCGAGTTAAAATAAATTCGAAATAAATTGTCATCATATAGGGTGGATAGACCAAACAAACACGCAAAAATGGTACAGTCACTTTGTCCTATCTCAATTCGAATTATGTCAATACTAAGTCCACGTTCGTAATTTATTTTGTGCATGTTTGTTCTATCTTCATAGAAATACCTCTGGTATAGCGGTAATGAATAAAATATTTTTTTTTTTCATTACCACTATTGACGGAACTTATAAATATATCTGCATAAGATACTCATTTATTAAGAAAAACTTTTAAATGTAGGAAATATGAATTAAATAAATAATTAGAGAAAAAAATCTTCTGTAAATTTTACCATTTGGTAGATAGAACAAAACAAGCACTGCGGCGACGATGAGGCAATATATTATAAAAATATAATTTTTACATGAAAAAGAAATGAGTATCTAATCGCGAATGCTGACGAAGGGTATTCCTGCTTTGGTAAAAAATTTCAACATCCAATGAAAACTCGCGACACCACAGCATACATAAGCATTTCGAATATTTAAAATGTTTATACGTACGCATCTGATGTTACAAGCCAAAATAAATGTAACAATTAATGAAATACATTATAGGTGGACTAAACGAAGACGTGATACGTCACCAGCTAACACAGCATCTGATTGACAGCAGAGACGAGCGGGGGGAGCTGATGTTCCCTCGCCTGAGACACGTGCTCGTGTCCACGTGGGGGAACTACGCCTGGGACGCCAATGTCCCCTTCCGAATGGAGAACCACTTTGTAGTCGCCAATGGCATACACCGCGGTCGGCCTGTTAGTGATAGTAATATTCAGGTACTTTCAGTCACTCATATCTGCTTTACCAGTAGCGTAGCGAGCTTTAGGGGGCCTATCAAAAAAGGTCCTCAGCCCAAGGGTAAAAATTCACAAAAGGGAGAAAATTACTCGCATTTAATTTAAATATTTTTTTGTATAAGTTTTGTATCTGGACTAGTCACTTTGAATGGCTGGTCATAAAATTAGCAGCGGAGTTCCCATAACAAAATTTTAGATGCTGACCATGTCAAAGAGTTTTCACACGTTGAAAATCATTAGCTGATTCTAATTCTTGTATTCAAATTATTAGCTAAGCCGAGAGGGCCAGTTTTAAAAATATAATACCGGTTCCAATGTATTAAGAATTATAATATTATTAAGTAATCTGCAAAAGTTACAGAAAGATATTATATTGGTACTTCATGTAAGTAATAGCGAGTGAGCGAAGCGAACGAGCCGAAATTTTTATGTATTTTTTAGTTCTACAGGGCGGCACTGAAAATTTCGGGAATCAAGGAAGTGACACAACATTACTATTTAAAAATGTATTTATTGCTTTTCGAAGAATTCTCCGCGAAATTTGACACATTTTTCCATACGATGGAACCAATCATTGAAGCAACCATTCCATTCGGAAGTTGGGGTCTCCAAAATGGCCGTTTTGTAGGCGTCCACAGTTTCTTCAGGTGATGAAAATCTCTGACCACGCAATTTATTCTTTATTTTAGGGAAAGTATAGAAATCATTAGGGCTTAGGTCGAGGCTGTACGGCGGATGGTCTAATAATTCTATGATTTCTTGCTCTAAAAACTCTTTTGTTCTGTGCGCGGTGTGAGAACTCGCATTGTCGTGATGGAGGATGATGCGGCGGTTGCAGTTCTCTTTACGGAGTTCAGAAACGACCTGTGGCAAACAAATGTTAGCATACCATTCTGCATTAAACGTTCTTTGTCCCTCAAGAGGAATAGTCGCAACATGGCCGGTTTTGGAGACAAACGTGGCCACCATTTTTTTTGCAACACTCCGTGAACGAACAATTTTTGTTGGCTTTAACTCATTTTCGAACACCCAAACTCGTGACTGGTTTTTTGTTTCGGGTTCGTATCGTATCCAGGATTCGTCACCTGATACGATGTTGTATACAGCATTTGAGAATCCTGCGTGGAATCTTTCGAGAGTTCTGACGCACCAAGTAACGCGAGCCGCTTTTTGCTCTTCACAGAGCAAATGCGGTATCCATCGGAAAACAACTTTTTTACACCTAATTGTTCATGCAAGATTATTTGTATTTGACTCATGCCAATGTCTAAAGTTGCCTGAATTTCGCGGTATGTCACATGTCGATCTTCCTGAATCAGCTTACGCACAGCATCAACGTTTTCTTGGGTGACTGCAGTTTTTGGACGACCTTGACGGGGATCATCACTGAGCTTGACACGTCCACGTTGAAATTCAGCAAACCAGCGATAAATTGTGGTTTTGGATGGGGCTTCATCACCAAATGCAGAAATCATCCGGTCAACACACTGTTTTTGTGTTAAACCACTTCGAAAGTCATAATAAATCATCGCTCTAGAATTTTCTCGAGTCAATTCCATTTTCTCAACGACTAAATAAGTTTGACAAGACCGATAATCTTTTTTTAAATAAATAAACGGTATCCGATTTTTAAAACCATGGAGTTTTAAATTAAAAAGATTTTAATATGACAGGAACAGTGGAAATATTCCATTCCCGATACTTTTAGTGCAGCCCTTGTAGAAACCTCGAAATTTTGAATAAAAAATAGGTACTGGTCATAAAATCAATAGCCGAGTAACCCGAGAAAGCGAGAATTTAACATAAAAGATATAAATTAAAATTTATTATGACCGTATCTAAAAGACGAAAGAAGAAAAAGTTGCTTAGAAATCATTAGGTACTTGTTCGTTAAAAACACTGAGTGGTAATAATTGACATAGGTGATAGGAGTGTAGACTGTAGAGGGCTTGATAATTTTTAACCTTAGACACACATGATAATCCATAGGTTTTATACGTGTTTCTGAAGTTTCTGTGTTCATGGGCTTTACAATGATATTATGATTTTTTATCGAGAAGTAAGGGCTAAGAGTGATACTGTTTATTGTGTAGATAATGTTGTACAATTTCTTTTTCTGATACACGTTATAATTGATACGGTTGATACAGCTACGCCACTCTGTTTTACATTTTTTAGAATGAACAGCTTTGTCACTTTAAGACGTACCTTTAATTTATGTAAATTTTAACGTAACGTAGTCCCATATTCAGCTTTAACGACTTGGCCACAACGTACAGATACTTCTGATTTCTAACCAAAGTAATAAACTATGTAAGTACATGGCAATTATAACAAATTATAAGGTTTTGGACAACACATTTTATTTCAGGAATATGTAAGCGACAAAATATCCAAATATTTCCCTCTGGACCAACCGCCGTGGCAGTACATAATCATTCCCTGCGTCTCGCTGGACCCAAAATATTATATTTTGGTAAGGGTTCACCATTTGCTACTTACCGGCAAAGGATCCCTTAATATTGGCGATATGTTACTTTTAGAACAAACATCAAACAAAGTGGAGGATTTGGATTACTACCAGAAAAGTTCTTTAGGGAAATTGTTCCCACAACCATCGGCCATACCGGAATTATGGGGTAAATTGAATGAGACAATGTCCAATATATGGAATGAATTCATATCGGAATATGATCCTATGGAGAGTCCCAGCGCAATGAAGTCGCTCCCTGGAGTGTTTCATGTGGCTGGAATAGTGCTGATATCAGCTGCGAGTGCTCTGAGAGTGCTAACGAAGAAGCGATCGAGCAGTAGCGATACACATCCTATACACACCGCTACCAAATTTATAACATCAGTTAAACGAGAGTGCGAGAAAAGAAGTCTGAATGCACCTAAGGTATGTTTTTTTATGGTATGGACCCTTTTTAGTCAAATATTACAAATATTGTACCTACTCATTATTTTATATTATGTATAATTGTTTACGAAGTCCATCACGGTTTTGGTGAACTAAAATCAAGGTCTCTGGTCACCTTCGTTTCCTTGCCTTTTAATTATTTTTTTTAATCCTAAGGTAGTTGATCCAGCACACTATACGAATTGCCAATTTCCAGTAAAAACTAAATTATCTTCAAATTAATATAATTACAATTATCTCCATGTTTCCAGATTCTACTAGCACCTCTAGTAACTGTGGACCCAAGAAAATGGCCAAAGAAACTAGTTGGAACTACAGTCTCAACAGCATGTTCAATGGTTAATTTGCCGTTTAAAATACGCGATGAGCTTATAGCTCTTTATGATCTCAAAGTCAGAGGAGAAGTGAAACAAATGAACACCCTTACGTGGAAATACGGAGAGTTGGGAAAATTGTGGATAAAAGCAACTGTAGAGACATGGAGATATCTTATAGAAGCGTATAGAGCTCCAGCGCAATTATGGTTCGATGTGATGAAAAGTGATACTGGGAAACAGCATATGCTGCAAACTATTTCGCTATGTGGGCGAAAGGTAAGAAGTTTAAGCAGTGCTATTCTTAGTTTGTCACAAGATTTTTGGTTTAAAATTGCAGAACAATAAATGGTTTCACGATTACTCGTATTACGATTACTAGATATTTGGAATACATTTTAATATTCCATTACTGTGCCTTAGAGTCATGGGCTACTTCAAGTTCATCACATATGGTAAAAACACTATAACAATATACACTGAACACTTTTATGTTTTTACAGGCGATATCATGGTCGAAACCAATTTCAAGGATCAGTATGGAGAACGCAGCGCGTGCTTTGGGCGTGACGTCAACTGACATAGCCTTGTATGCCGCGACAGAATCCTTGAGGGCGTTTTTCGAACAAGCACAGAGTGACACGCCGGAAAACGTCCTTGTCACTGCTCGAGCTGCCACCGAAGACTTCCTCTACACATTCGCAGAAGGCACTGGGAAGAGGTTCAAGAAGGACCATACGGGAGGTAACTAATATTCTATTTAATAACTAACAGCCTCCGTGGTCTAGTGTTTGAGCTTGGCTCTCGACTCGGAGGTCGTGAGTTCGATTCCCGCATTGGAACAACAAAAATGTTGTTTCCATGTTTGGTTAGGACAATGCAGCCTGATCACCTTGATTGTCTGACAAGAAAAAATATCAATGCGTCGGATGGGCATGTAAAAAGTCGGTCCTGCACCTGATCTCGTATCGGTCATCCGTCCCACTGAGTTTCGAGAGTAAAGAAGGAGTGAGTGCTCTTGTGTACTGCGCACACACTTGGGCACTATAAAATTACTCCTGCTTAACTGGCCTGGTTTCTGAAACCGGCCACCGTCACCAAAAATGGGGGGAATTATATATTATATCCCCCTTACTAATAAAAATATTTACACAACGGATAACTTAACGTTGCTATCTTTTTCTATCAAGTGACATTTCCAACGTATCAGACAAAGACAGCAACGTTGTCCGTCAACCAAAAGTTATCCGTTGTATAAATAGTTTTATTAGTAAGGGGGTAGAACTATAAAGTGTTACATAGCTCTCATATTTAGCTCAAAGTAAACAATGAAGTTCTTCATTCTATACTTCAACCTAATTCGACTTAAGAGTACATTGAGGAAAGACCCGTGCTCCATTGCCAATTGCAATAAAAAACCCGGAATAAAAATCCTAACCCATCGTTTTATCATTCATTATCTTAAACTTTTTCAGGTATGGTATGTCTGTCCCTGCCCATCGGGGCTTCGCCTCGCCGCATCGCTGCCGTTATAGACGAAGCCTGTAAGCGACAGAAGGGTTTAGCCGCCCTATGGGCCGCACAAACCAACTGCGGAGCCCTTACTAGATCAGTCCCGTCGCCCTTCGCTCGTCTAACTCTCAACATGCTGTCGAGGAAATATGCGGTCTCATATACTGAAATAAACGCGCCTATGAACGGAGATAGAAAGACTACACTATGGCGACAGACTGTGGAAGATGTGTTATATTGGAGACCCCCTCAAGCTAATATAAGTAAGTATATCTCTAAACTACTACTCATAACCCCTTATCAAATAATGCAGCATTTTTAATATACAGCCTCCGTGGTACAGTGGTTTAGAGCTTGGCTCTCGGTTCGGAGGTTGTGGGAGCGTTGGAGCTACAAAAAAATGTTGTTTCGATGTTTGGTTAGGATAATGCAGGATGATCACCTGATTGTCTGACAAGAAAGATCCATGCGTCGGATGGGCATGTAAAAAGTCGGTCCTGCACCTGATCTCGTATCGGTCATCCGTCCCACTGAGTTTCGAGAGTAAAGAAGGAGTGAGTGCTCTTGTGTACTGCGCACACACTTGGGAAGTATAAAATAACTCCTGCGTAGTTGGCCTGGTTTCAATGAAACCGGCCACCGACAACGAAATCGGTGTGGGGAGCTATTATTATTGTTAATATATTTATCGTGATTCAGTTGTTAAGGTGGGACCGCATTACACGTTCGACACGTCCCTAATAGTAATACAGCAATGGGGTGTCGCATCGTGTAGTTCCGCTGCCGCGTATTGCTTTATATCTCATATAATTTTATACAAAGAATATTGGCCATGTCGCGTAGATACGCTGCCGCATAGTTACGTCTACTGCGGCCCCACCTTTACAGTTATTAAGTAGAGACAAATATTAATATACCTTCATTCTGAAGTAATAAATTCCAACTTCATGGCGTCGTAAGTGTATTTCCTTTACCATCTAAAAATGTTAACTACAGTTCTTGAATTTCTTTCCAGGCATGTGTCTAACAATAATACAATACGCGGACACAGTGCGTCTCGCCGTGATGACGGACGCGCGACTGGCGCCAGCGCACACCGTGCCGAGTGCGCGCTGGCCCGCCGCCGTGCTACAGCTGCTGGACCGGGTGCAAAGGATTTCTGCGCAGTCACAGCACACAGAACAACAACAGGAACTGGTAGAACAAACAGCAGAACAACAACAAACAACAGAGCGAGAATCGACAGAACAACAAACAGAGCTCGACGCAAGGTCACTACGACCTCCCGATGTCCAAGCCGTGAGCCCTCCGCCCACGCCATGTTCCGCTGAAGAGTTTGCATAAATTATAAATATGGATTATGGATTACATAAATATAACGTTAATCTGTTGGCAACGTCCACCTAACGTCTATCGTCATTAAGTGTGAAACGTGTTATTATCTAAATAATGGGTTTACTTAGAAAGTCTCCAAATGCTATTTCGCGGCATGCGGCGCGGCGACCGCCTTAGTCACCACTCAGTGAGTGGCACTTGCCGCTCGACAGAAGTGCACTCCTGTCAAGCGGTGAATATGGTGCCCGTATGCACGCGCTGCCGCTGCCGCGCCGCTCGCCTTAAAATACAAGGCCGAGGCTGCTATATACAATGACTGCTATATTCTGACTGGTAAAACATTATAGATCAAGCTATCACATACAAGGACAATTTTATCCACAGGAGTATATTATAAATTCAGATATTGCCCGTTCACTTAGTTTTTAACACAATTTTGTACTAAACTCAATTAAATTTTTAAGATTTGGACACACACTACACGAATTCCATAGTTATTCAAACTATTTCCAAATGTTAGTGTTTATGAACATGTTTATTTGCGTTTAATAATTTGTTCTTCTCCTTCGAAAATCTGCAAAATAATGCATGGTGGCGTCGTCAAAACTAGTTTATCTAAATGTTTTTACTTTTTACTATTTATTAAGATTTATTATAAAATTAAGATATAATAAATGACAATTAAAAGCAAAAAAATAATAATATAAAAAATTTATTCTTACACAAGTGTAGTTAGTTATTTTTTTGACTTTTTCTTTTTGCTTTTCGCTTCTGCTTCGTCTTTTCTCTTTTTCCGGTCATCCTTTACCTCGTCTACTTCCATTTTGTTATTTTCCTCGACGTAGCTGAAGCCTGGTATGTGCGGCTCGACCAGCTGGAACACCAACTTCCTGTGCTGTAGGTTGGTGCTGTCCAGCACCAGTCTCACAGTGAGCTCGTCGAATGTCTTAAGTACTGCGTCGCCGTAAACTTGGTAATTTTCCTGTAAAAAATATCTTCAAGTTAAGATCAAATAATCTTACGGGAAAATCAAAGAGTAAACAGAGTAAACCGCGACACATTTTGTATACATTAACTTAACTTATGGAAGAATTGGTTCTAATATAAGTCAAGGTTAACTTTATTTGTATAATGAAAATCATAAATATATTTTAATTGTTTGGTAACCATAACAAATGTTCATCGGATACTTGGAGACTGTAGACGGGGATATTTCCAATTTTGACGACCTCTGTGGCACAGTGGTTGAGCGCGTCAGTGCTCAAGCCGGAGGACGCGGGTTAGAATCCCACCAAAGGAACAAAAAATGTTTCTATGTCAGTGAGTCATGTTTTTATATTAAATATGTTTATAATATCCCCCCTATCCCCCTTAACCAATTTGAATTGATGTACTTATAAATGCAATGAATGGCTTCAATATTGTAATCTAATCTTATCAAAAATTTATGTTAATCTTATTTGGTTCGTCTTTGCCTTAAATTTTATTTTATTATTTGCTCTGACTTGCTGTTTGCCCAAATATTGTAACCTGTTTTTATTTCTAATATTTTATTTGGTTTCACTTAGCCCTAAATCTTATTTATATTTGTACTAATCTATTATTTACTTTGACGAATTTTATTGAAACTTCATAATGGTGTTATTTGTTCTGACCTGACTTTATATTCATGCGGGATAGTAAATTGCATAACTAAATTAACTAGCTGTAGCTGATATAATATTGTTTTATTAATTTGTTTCCATACTGATTTATTAATCTAAGTATTTCCTGTGACACGCAACCAACCACAAGTGAAATTGAAAGATAAGTAAAACCCGGACCTCCAAGATACAGGGTATGCCTAGTTTGGGGTCCACTGCTATAAATTGTAATTAAATAACATTACTCAATGAGGACTATCATGCACGCTTTAATGGTTTATGTAACATTGCACGCGACACTAAAATTATTATGTTTGTAAACCGTTTATTAATGTAATGGCTTGGTAAAGAAAGAAAATAAATAAATCAATAAAATATAATACAAATAAAATCTTAAATATGTGTATAGTAAAAAATTAATTCATATATTTCCGTTGTTCGTACCCGTAATACAAAATCTTCGAGAACTTAGCACGGGACCAGATTGACGTGGTGTGGAAGCATCCATAGATATTATTATTATAGTAATCCACTATCCGTCGTATTAAATGTTACTATATAATAATATTATACCTCCTCATTGTATTTGAACTTGTCATTGGGCAAGTACAGCGGCCCCTCCAGCCCGTACTTGACGATGAGCACTTGCAGCGCGTTCCGCTTCACCGCCAGCACCACCGCCTTCTCAATTTCCACGCGGTTGTTGAACAGTATCTGCGACGTCGTATAATGTTCATATACTATGGCGAAACTATATTAAAGTCTTTAAATCTTACTATACAGCGAATGATAACAAGATCAAAAAATTTACGCTAGGCGAGAACTGTAGTGTGCCAACATGTCTATGTTGTAACGGTGATATATCCTTCAAATAAACACTTGGTGTTGTTTCATGGACTGCAATCGCTTACCACTAGGCGATCTGTCTGCTCGTTAGCTACTCACGTGTGTGTTGAGCGCGACCGAGGCGCGCGAGGCGTACTGCGCCTGCCGGTGGCGGTAGTTGAGGTTGTCGCAGAGCGCGTCCGCCGCGCGCGTGTCCAGCAGCGTCGCGTGCGTCGCATCCGCGCCTATCGTCGCCGCGAGCAGGCGGTGCACCATTACGTCCGCGTACCTAAGTGCCAGGGGGAGGAATAATAATAAGGTATTTTCCAAGTTTTTGATAAATATGTTCGGTCAAACTATTCATAATACCATAATATATTTGCAATCGGAACCATTATTTGTGAATTTCTTTTTAAATAAATATTATGTTTTATCATGACGTCACCTTCTTGTAAGCTCATTGTAAACACCTATTGTCACCTGTCGAGTATCAACTCACACTAAACATGTCAAATCCTAGAATTATTGGTGTTAACTTTGGTAATATTACTATTTTAAAATGCCTACAAGGCTATGGTGCTACACTAACACAAAACTTCGATTGACAAGTGACATACAATTTCTTATATTATGACGTTTACTGACGGAAATGATACTGATATATTTTATAGCAAAGAGTTGGTCAATATGGTTTTAAATAATGTTTAGCGATAAACTATCAACAGTTTGATGTATATTTTTATCATAGGATGATTGCCTATTTTATTATTGTCAAATGGGGTAAGATTATGTAAGGGGATAAGAGGGCTGAACTTCATTATTTATTTTGAAAGCACCCAGATGCTCGAACGATTGGAAAGAGGTTATGTAAAAATCAGTTGAAGAATTACAACCGTTCTTCAAAAATTACAAAACACTACATAGAACCTGATAGGTTAAAAAAAAATTTAAAAGTAGTCAAATATAGATACTTGTGAGCAAATACTAACCTACGGATAGGCGAGGTGAAATGCGTGTAAATCGGACACGCTAAGCCGTAATGGTAGAATTCCTCCTGCGTCTTGGTGCCGCTGGAGAAATAGATGGCCTGCTGCATACAGCGCGTTGCCATTATCCGCAGCAGAGTGTTGAAGAACGGACGGTCCGGGATCACTGCTTCATTCAGAGATTTCGAGAACGCCTTATTCGTTGACACGTCTAAATCGAAACCCTGAAACAAACAAAAAATAGCGTCTCAGTCCCATTTTTCTGTGAAAAAAACTATTCGGTTTACGTTTTAATAGTAGGTAAGTATACGAAAAGGGTAGGTAGGCACACTTGATGATTGCGGGATACTTGGTACATTAGATTTACAGAGCCTGTATGTACGGTGTACCCAGTTATTTAGTAGAGAAAACGGGGATCACCTGGAAAGTTTTGTGGGAGTATTTTAATGTCCACTATTCGAATTTCAACTTTGCAATCTCGTATCTTGGCTGTTATCTTGAAAAAAAAGCATCTAAAAACAGTTTTTTATGCTATCTATCGTCTTTCTGCCACATTTTACGATAAATACATGATACAACAACAACAAAGTTTTGTACTTCAAAACATATTCAATATGCTATATGTAGGCAAAATTAATTCAAGTATTACATATGAAATTGGCGTTTTGTCGTACTGGCCACTTTGATCTCAAATATATCTTCTTTCAATTCAAATATATACCGCTATTATCCAATTTCAAATATATACCGCTATTTACTCGTGCATTTGTGTTTCGAAAACGGTAATTTATTTGTTTTTTTCCTCTTTTGTTTTTTTCTTTGCGTCACTCTGTTTACAAAATGGAAAACTTGAAATATCGTATTATTTTTGAGTACGAGTTCCACCGTGGCACCAGTGCTGCAGAAACGGCTCGAAGGATTAATGATGTGTATGGCGGCGGTGACGCAAAAGAAAACACAGTGCGTTTTTGGTTCCAACGCGCTACGTTTTCGTTCTGGAAATTTCGAGCCTGCAGAACAAGCCCCGTGAACGACAGGAGACCAAAGTTGATAATGAAAAATTGAAGGCTATTGTGGAAGCTGATCCATCGCAAGCCACGTCCGAGTTGCTGCAGGCTGCGGTGTATATATATATATCGATCGACAATCAGAAACAACAAAAAAATCAACGTGTACATTAAAACGGTGTACAAATGGAAAATATAAATTAAAATTACGAATAAGTTGATAAAAAATTATATTATTCAATTTAATGAAAAAATTGATACGCACTTTTTGTTTGTTTTAAATTTTCACTTTTTTAACACTCTGTATCTTTTTTCCTATGAGGCCGAGCAAAAAATTGCAAGAGAACTTTTTTGTAGAGAATTTAATTTCCTATAAGATAATGGAAACGGAAATTAAAAAAAAAAATTTCGATGATTTACTTTGAAAATTTAAAAAAATGTTCATGCGCCAGCTCAATTTTTGAGATATCAAGCTCAAATTTTAGGAGATTTTTTTTGTCTATCAAAGAAACTTTTTACATGTATGTACACAAAAAAAAAAATTTTTCTGACACAGTACTCTTGTCTCTTGTCTCTTGTCTATACTTGTGCCTAATTTTATCAAAATCGGTCTAGTAGCTTCGGAGCCTATTTAATACAAACAGACAAATATTTTCTTTTCATAAAACCATGGACCAATAAAACTAAAACATAATAATTATTAGTATAGAAATGTGTTTAAAGCGATTCACATGATTAAATTGTGCCCGCTTTAAAAAAATAGGAGTTTTAAAATTTACGAATGGGCTGGCTTTTAGACCGGAGACAGGCGAAGCTAATGGGTAATTCGTGGTCCTTATATGCATCGGCGTTGGACAAGCGTTAGCGCAATGTAGGCCGGTGAAAGCGCCATCTAGTTTAAAACACTTATCTATTATTCTTCAAAAATTTTAATTAAAAGAAAAACTTGGGGGATTAGGTTTCTAGCTTAAGTACGTTTTTTTATTTAATGCAGCCAAATAAACAACGTCAAACATTTTCAAAAACGTGCTGTATATTTTATTCGTTCATTCATGGACGGTACCTGATCCCTGGCGGCCTTCAGGAAAGTGGTGAAGTTGGCGGGTGGCGGCGCAGGGTGGCGGCGCAGCAGCGCACACCGCGGGAAGTCGCGCGCCAGCCGCTCCGCCACACTCACGTTGGCCAGCAACATGAACTCCTCCACCATGGAGTTCGTGTCCATTATCTTCTTTGCCTGCACCTCCACTGGATCGTGGGTTTCAGAATCCACCTGGTCAAATTGACATCGTAATTTTCAGGTGTAATTGAAACTCCTTTAGGTGCGTTGAGAGCTAAATTTCAAGGCGGTGACAGTATTTGCGATAGCCAAAATCGTGTATTTTTGATTTTAAGTTTCACTTCTGACACTTTGCACACACACGTTCGTGTTTAAGGGTAAAAAGAACAAACCGGAATAGGAATATAAAATAGAAAGTATATGCGACATACCTGAAAACGAACTTCTGGTGAAGCCAGCAGTAATGCTCCGTTATCTAGACGCTTCTGTTTCAGTTTCTTTGCGAGAGAGTTGAGGATACGTAAAGACGAGACTATATCGTCGCTTCTTGACTTGTCGTCAATCGCTATTTGTGCCTCTTCATACGTCATGGCAGCACGTGACTAGAATCATATTTTTAAATTAAAATGTACTTTTAAGGAATCCAACTGATATTATAAATGTGAAAGTTGGTGAGGACGGGCGGGCGGATGGATGAATGTTTGTTACTCTTTCACGCAAAAACTACTCAACGGATTTCGATGAAATTTGGTATGGTAGTAGTTTAGGCACTAGATTAAAACATAGGCTTTTTATTCCGAAAAAGTTCAGTATTCCTGTGGGATACCCAATGATATATTTACGCGGGAAAAAGCTAGTGAGAAATATTTTGTAAAATATTATCTACCTTAATGACGCTTTTATGAAATTTGGTCGACAAAACATTGGCATTCTCGTCTATTTCCCAAACACAAGAAAACGCCAAACGCTCCTCTCCCCCTCTTAAAGAGCAGAGGTTTGAACTCAAATAGTCTGAAAGTTAAAAAGAGTAATCTGTAATACGATAAAATATTGCATATTTATATAACGCGAGGTTTACTAATAACACTTAAAACTTATGTAAAATACCTTCCTTGTTAGAATTGTTAATCTGATTAATTATTAAAATATATGATTTAGCATTAATTTTAATAAAACAAATAAATTAAAAATTTTGTACAAAATCAAGTGGCGCCATAATCACTGCTTGTCAGAAGGCCTAATATTGCAACTCACATAGGAATAATAAAAGACGAAGAAATATATCGTCTGGCAACAACATATCAAGCCTGCGGTCGACTAGACATGGTGGTCAGCGAGGCTGCTTGTTTATACAAGCAGCCTCGCGGACGCCCGGAGTATAAGTATAATTATATAAATGGTGTAAATAATAAATACCTGGTAACATATCAATCCTCCGATCCACTAGATATACTGTAGTGGAACGCGAGGCAGCCTCTTTATCCATGGCGTTCCCGGGGCGCAGGAAGTACGTCACGTCGGCGATGTGCACGCCGACCTCGTACACGCCGCCGCGCGGGCGCGCGTGTAGTGCGTCGTCGATGTCCGTGCAGCCGGGCGGGTCCACCGAGCACACGCAAACATCTCGCAGGTCCTGGCGCTTCTTGTACTCCTGTAAAGTTATACTATTATAGTTAATGTATAAATCATAATATTCAAGTGACTACATACGATTAAGAAAATATGTAAATAAAGTTACATATAAATAAAGTTGATACGTCATTAAACTAACTAACTAAACTAAAAAGCGAAAATGTCTTGGCCCAAGCTACTTTGATCTTACCTTATCACTGTCCGACTTTCCTTAAAAGTTTAAAGTAAAATTCTACTAGAGTTAAGAATCTGAAAGAAATTCAGAAGTCTTTTTTGAAACTAGATTATTTTTTTAAACTTATTACCTCCTCAGGTATAGTCCAATCACCAGGGGGGAGACACGCAAGCACCGCTTCGCTAAAGCGCGCGTGGGGAACGTCATGTTCTAGTAAAATAACCTCATTTTCTGCATTTTTGTCTCCTGTTAAACCATATTGTATAATATTATAAACTAGCTGTCCTGACACACGTTGTTCTGTCTTAAATAATATGAACTGAAATAAATAAAAAATAACTACACCGACAACCTACATCCACATCTACAAATACAACCTACTTTACACATACAAAACTATACTCACATCTACGACTACACCTACAACCTACACATACAACTACAACCTACGCCTACAGTCTACACCTGCCAACCTAGTGGATCCGGCCAAGTTTTTTAATAAACTAAACAAGTAAACTGAATGCACCTGTAATCACATTTGCCAGTCAAGTAACAAATTGATCACAGTGAACAATTAGTATGGAAGAAACCGGCCAAGTGCACTTAGAGTTCCGTACCATTATGCCAATATTTTACATGTTTACTTATTATTTCGTTATTTTTGTACGAAGTTTTCCAAGAAAGCGCATTTCAAAAGTTCCTAAACTAACAAAGTTATATAATCCGTTATAATTTCCTTTGGAATACCATCATGAATGTTTTCAGATTTTCAGAATAACTTATTTAAAAAATAAATGCGCTTTAAAGTTGAATATCTTGCAAACAGATACCTAAACTTCAAAACAAACGTCTTAGCAACCTCTCAATGGTTTTAAAATATCTATCTAATGATACCCCACACTATGGGGTAGACGCGAGAAAAAAAAATCATCCCCACTTTACGTCAAAAAATAATATTTTTCGTGATTTTATTTTAGCACTCTGTCGACGTGGTAAATACACATATCCATGCAAAGTTTCATCTTTATTGCACTAGCCGTTAGGACGGTAAGCCGAAGATGGAAGGACGGACATGACGGAACCATAAAGGTTCCGAAACGTTAACTACGGAACCCTAAATCAATCGTTTTATTAGGGTTCCGTAATACTGAAGGAACCCTTATAGTTTCTCTCTGTCTGCCTGTCTGTCCGCCCTTCTAGCTTCTGTAATTATAATTATAAATGGGTGAAATTAATTGTACCAGAAAAGTAGGTAAGTACTAAAAAAATAATAACTACTCCAAAACTTAAAATGCTACAAAACAAAGAAATCTCCCAGGTCGTCCCCACCAGGCAGAGTACCTAGAAGGCTCAAAGAGTTTCCTCGCTGGATTGCGATACTTATTCTCTGGGCCAGGTAGGTGCCGGCTCTGGGGTCTCGGGTGGACTCAACGAGTTTTTTGGAGATTTCTCCGAAAAGTTTGTGCGCACCCAGACCCCATGTACCTAAGGTTTCAACTCCAAACGGTTCAAATATGAGATCCCCACTAAGGTTCTCATATTTGCGCCGCTTGAGGTTTTCCGCCTGATTGGCGGCCGCACCTGCAGAACTCGAGGTGCCCTGGACATGGGACGGAGCAAGTGTATCGACGCAAGTAGCGTCCCATACAAGAGCCCGTCCCACTCTCCAAGGGACCAGGGTCATACCGTCTGGTCTCTTGCCATCGTCGCGCGCCAAACCAGAGGGTTCCAGCACAGCTGGCACTCCGGCGGTGACAAGAGCCCGACGGATGAGATCGTTCAGGCAGTGATGTCGGGAGATGCGGCCGGCGCTTCGTTGATAGGACAGCGCGTGGTGTCCGAGGCTGTCCACATTTGCACCACAAACACAGCGATGGGGGGGACGTGGGGGGTGCCAAGACGCAGGGAAGTGGCTAACCGGAAAGCTGTTCGATCCAGCAATGTGCCCGTATTGGGTGACCGGTAATGCTTGTAGCCAAAGGCCCGCCTCCCACTTCTCCGCAGCTAAGAGGCGAGCCTGCTCCACAGGACTGGAGGACGTATTAAGAAGATTATTCCGTACCAGTCTGCAGAGTGGCTCGTCCCTGGTGAAATTTGGTATAATTATATAATTAACTAGCTGGTGCCTGCATCTTCGTTTGCGGAGAAGTAACGGAAACGGAAGCCTATTTTTTAATCGGAACCCTAAGAAAAAGGAGCCTAAGTTACACGTTATAACGTGAGCTATCTGCCAGTGAAAGTCCCGTGAAAATCAGTCTAGCCGATTCAGACATTAGCCGGAACAAACAGACAGACAGACCGACAGACAGCAGGACGAACAGAAAAAAAAATTTAAAACGTGTTTTTATTGTATGTACCGTTTAAAATTTCATATGCATTTAGTGAAAAGCTGTTAATATAAAATTAGAAACAGACACTTCAATTTTATTTATTTGTATGTATAGATTATATCGGTTTTGGCATCATAAAAAAATAATAATTTTATATTTTAGGGGTGGCTCTCCATACATGTGAAGTGAGGATGAAATTTTTGTTTTCATCAAAATAAAGGCATGGTTTCATACATGACTTTTTTACAAAGTCAACCATTTTCGAGTAATCAGTCTCCAAAGTGGTTTATGAGTTGGTTGAGGGGGGCCTCTGGCATTTGTAAACTATAGGAGATAGAAACTTGTAAGTTTCCATGCATCAGCATCTATCATCATCATCTATCAATCTATCTATCTATCAAGATCATGCTAAAAACTTGTGGGAATATGGTGGCAAGTCCCAAAGGGAGATCTCCGAACGAGCGAGATGGTCTGCTCGGTCAGGCCGAAGCCCGCTTGTATGCATTTCGGATGTTGTATATAAACCGCCGATCTTAGAAAACTTCGATAGCGCGATTCAGGATTGTTGCGCTAATTGGTTCACCACAAGCTCTTCAGGAGAATTATTTTGAGCGAAACCGGACCAAAACTTTAAAAGTAATTCAAAGATTATATTGATTTGCGATGATAGTTACGGAACCCGCCTTAGACATGTCCGGAGATGCTCTTAATTAGATTTTTTTAAAGATCTCCGCAATTTTTCCAATATTTATCACCATTTACACATTTTAACCTTCCCTGAACTTCCACAATTATTTTAAGATCAAAATTCGCTAATTCGATACAGCTGTTCTCGAGTTTTGCGATACATTGGAATTGAAATCCATTTTTATTAAAAGTCTCGAAATAAAGCATAAAAAAAAACAATCATTTACCTATAGGTCCCAGGGATCTTACAAAGTGACCTAATGGATAGCGACTATTTCTCGGCCAGGAGTCTAGAGCCACTACGATTTTTTGTGACGCCAGAATGTCACATTGACGCGTTTCGATGCGCACGCGCGGAATACGCCTCTCAGCCGGTGTGAAAAGATGGCGTGTAGCTCCTTAAAAAAATAAAAATACACAGTTGAAGTAATGGAACACTTGGTATAGTATACCCCACTTTGATTATTGTAATCATTCTGAAATGAATCATAATTGAGATATTTTTAAAAATTACCTGGAAAATTGCTTGGCATTAATATGCCACAGTATTGCCGCCATTTCCTCCTAATAATACCAACAACTTTTCCTGTTGGAGATATTTCATTGGCGTCTTTATCAGTTTTACTATTTTTAAGTTTCATCTCAGCATCCTCATCTAGAATATCACCAGGATCATCTATCTTGTCCTCCAGAACTATGTCACTGGGTTTACTCCATTCTTCTTTAGGCAATAGTTCAATAGCAACAATATCACCATCTATAGCTCTATTAATGCCTATATGACCTTGTAGCAAAATCTACAACAAATTCTTCTTTGGTGACACACAGTTTTATTCTTAATATAATTTTATATTGAACAAGCTGTATCCAAAAGACGTTGTTTTGTAAATAAATAAATAAATAAATAATAAATAAATATCTATGGACCCTTCACACCACGTCAATCTGGCCCCATGCTAAGTATCCAAAGAACTTGTGTTACAGGTACCAGAAAACAGGAAGTATATTTAAAACTTTTATACTATACATATATTTAAGATTTTTATTATATTATACACATATTTAACACATCCATGACCCAGGAACACAGAAAAACTTTTAGTTCCTTCGGCGGGATTCGAACCCGCGACCCCCGGCTTGAGCACCAACGCGCTGAACCACTGAGCCACAGAGGTCGTCTTTTGTGTTAACTACGAACTAAAATATATTAATAACTATGTATGTAGGTACATACACCTACAGTTTATACACCAACAACTTCACCTACAACTTAGCCCTACAACATACATCTACACCTACAACCTAGTACCTACAACTGCACCAACTATGTACACCTACACAATACACCTACCTAACCCATAACTAACCCATACAACCTAAAGTTGATGTGTGAAAGTGTTATCAACCACTGATGGTTGAAAATTGTTAACAGCACAAGAATTTTATATAAGGTAAAAGCACTAATAGACTAGACACTTTAAGGACAAATCAAACTTCATTCTCAAAAACCAAATGATTTTACAACAAATAACAATTTGTTTTTTTTTTTTTACTGTTAGAACAACATTTATAAATTAACTTTTTCATATAAAATATTTTAAGACGGTCATATTTTTAACCAAAAATTATATTCTTCTTAGGTTTACCGTAGACACTAAAAGATGACAGCATCAAAAATCAAATCCACCAAAAGTAGACATCAATTGGCACTAATAGTAGACATGACTATAACTTATGTTTTATCAGAACAAATCAACAAAAAATACTTTAAAATGAAAATCGAGCACAGCTTGTGCTTTAAAATTAGTAAATTAGTAACAAAATATAATCAAATTTAGCCATATTGCTTGTTAAAAGTAATTAGTTTTTCACATTTTAACTACTATAAACTATTCATAACTTAAGATTAATATCACATCAAGTTACGCGTTAACATTTAATGGAAAATTTAATTTATACTAATAGTTGACATCTAGTATACCCTAATAGTTGACACTGTCTTCTTTTAGTTAAAGTCTAGTGTAAAACAAACGAAATCCAAACATGAACTTTATTTTTACAACATAAAGGTTAAATTTGCATTAAAATAAGCTAAGAAATTCAATTCGATGTAACCCTAGTAGAAGACACACATGTCATCTTTTAGGTTTTGATTAATTTCTGGTACTAATAGTAAACACCACTTAAAATTTATACAAAAACAAACCAAAACTATAAGGAAATGTCCTAATAAATCAATAATTTCATACATTTATAACATCGAAACCAACAGTAGCCAATAATCATATATTTATGACAAAATTATACCTTTTGAAAGTCAGTTGCCTTAAGAAAAACGCTAAGAATTATGCGCATAATGTCAACCTGATCACATAGTTTGTTGTCAACTGACGCCATTTTAAAATTTGCTTGACAATGTACGCAAGCTTTGAGCATGTATCTTAAATAGCACTAGGTGTCTTTAACATCAGTAACAATGTTATTTAAATGATTAGTTTTCGTACTAGAATTTTTTTTTTCGAAAATGTCATCTTTTAGTTCAATGTCGGGCATTAGTGCTTTTAATATATAAAATATAAAAAATATATCTATTATAATTTAGGCATCTGATTCAGTTTACCTAAGTCATTATGATACCAAATATTCACATCCTTAGGAGATATATAGGAGAATAATACTTACTGGTTTGTCAAATTGATTTATATTGGCTGTCCCTTCGAGAAAGTTATCACGAGAAGCATGAAAAGTCGCTTGATATATGGTACCATTTCTGATTCCATTATGTATCTGACTGGGGGTCAAATGTGCTGGGTACAATGCATTTTTTGAACAGCTTTCTGGTATAACATTTTTTGATAATTTATCAGCTAGTCCAACAACACCCTTTATGTTTTCTATATACTCCTTCACTAAAATAAATGATATTATATAATATCAATTATAAAGTATTATTAAAATAATAAATATCGATATTATAAGTATTAAAAAAAATCTATTAATTTTTTGTGTGTAGGGTTTTTCTATGATAATAAACCTTATCTTACTATCATACATAACTTCTTAACTACATATATCCTTACCGGAACAGCAAGTTATTCCTTCTATTTGAGCCAACTTTCTATTGTTTTCATCATCAGTCAAAAGAATAATTGTTGGGAAATTCTTATTAGTTTTGTTGATAGACAAATGTGATGCATACCAGGTAGCTGCTTTACGTATAGCTCTGTCGTTCCTATCATTTTGTTTTTCTCCTGGATTGCGCTCAATGTAAGTATCTCTAAAAATTACAAAAAAGGAACAGAATTAGATGTATAACCTATTAATTTAAAAAAATATTTTAAATACATATAACTTATTATGCACTTACTTATGATGCTCATTGATAAATGAGTAAAACTTTCTCTTTTTGTCAGCAATAATATCTAGCAATCGTTTAAATATTGCAGTGTTTCTATGTTTCACCTCTTCTAAGACAGTTTGTAGAATTATAATATTTTTCAAAGCATCTTCTTCAAGAACGTCTATTTGATGTAGCACGACGTTAGTGTCCAAGATCAGGTAATGATAATATTGAAACAAATCACATACAGACCATGGTTCGGCTTCCAAAATAATTTCGTCATCTTTATGAGGACAAGCATCACAAGCTGCCGAACCACATAGCAAGTCGTCACGTAAATAATGCTCTCGAACAATCTACAATTATTATTTAAATTCAACATTAATACTTTGATTTTCAAATCAAAAAGAAAACAAAAATATAACCTTACTTTCAATATGTTTCCACGCTTCGTTTTCGTTAGAAATGTTTTTGTGGTCCACATTTTTACTTATATTAGGAAGTATATTGTTAAACATAAAATAACACTATTTTACATGCTGTAGTCGAAATATATAAAAATAATGTAATTTCAGTACAAATTGAAAAGTCTCTTTTTCTTCTTATTTTGGCATAGCCTTCCCTGCATAGACGATAAGTAATACTACTGAAGCTTCCTTTTTTTTTAAATTTATTCATGACCATGGATACAAAGTCCTTCAGTCGATTGAAGCTTCCCTGTAATAGGAGTTGCCAACGACAGAGTGATGCAGCAGATGTTCAGTGAAAAGCTGTGGCTGTGGCGTACAGTGCAGGGAATGGCTCATGCAATGACTCATGAAATGAATGACATGACTTCATGGGTACCTCATGCAGATACAAGTTATAATTACTAGTTTAAAAACAGAATGATGTGCAAAGCCAATGTTTCTTAGCCTTTTTTAAAATGTTTTATTAAGCCCTACATAATATACAGAACATATTATATAAATAACATATATAAATTGAAAAGTCAACAACACTTTGCACTTTGTGTCAATAGGTTATCATTATGGCTCCCACAGACGAGAGGCCGATCGTTTCAGTTAGAACTGACGTCAGTTCGGCCTAAACGGATTCGAGACATACACGGAGAAAATCGCATCCGACCGAACTGACGTCAGTTCGGCCCTTAGATTAATAACGCCTAGATAGTCTTCAAACAAACGCATCGTACAAAGTGAAGCAATCAACAGTAGATGTAGGCGTAAGCATTACATACCGACACGCACACAAACAAATTTAGTGTATACTCTTAAAATTGGGATTATTGTATTTGCTTTTCTTGTATTCCTTTTTTGATTATTGTATTTTCTTTTCGTGAGATGAAAAAATGTAACTTATATTTCATTTTAAACCATCTAAACACAATTTGTGAACTTTATTTATATTAAACTGGTATTATGGAATATATTAAGGATTATCTTAATACTGGCAATACTAAAAAATTCATAAATAAATAAAAACTGCAATTAAAAAGCTTTGTCTTAGAACTTGCAACTATTAAGTTAGCCATGAAATTTATTAAATAAATTTATTTTTACTAGTAACACTCACAATTTTCAATAGGGCAGCAAGATACCGATATAATATTAGGTAATTTGTATGAAAAAACCTATGAAATTGCCGTTTTGTATGAAAAAATGTAAACTATTTTTTTTCATGTATTTTTTATTTGTATTAATCGAAGTAATCACCCATGCAATCAATGCATCTTTGCCAACGCAGTGGCAGCTTATTGATGCCCTTCTTAAAGAAATCAGCTGGATGGGAGGCAACAAATTTTTCAAAGGCATTTTGTACTGCCTCTCGGGTATTGAATTTGTTCTACCGCCAAGAAGTTATCCAAATTCTGGAAAAAGTAGTAGTCTGTAGGCGCAAGGTCTGGTGAGTAGGGCGGATGACGGAGAGCTTCCAACCCCAGTTCTTGCAACTTGGAGACCGTCTGCTATGCAGTATGAGGTCGCGCGTTGTCGTGCAGGAGCAGCGGAGACGAGCGATTGACCAATGCTGGTTGGAGATGTGCCAGCTTCTCCATCATTGTGTTCAGTTCTTCACAGTGCACATCTGCAGTAATGCTCACCACGTTTGGTAAGAAGGTGTGATGAATCACACCGGCGCTAGACCACCAAACAGTGACCATCACTTTTCTAGGGGTAAGTTTTCGTTTAGGGCATTGTTTAGGTGCTGAACCAGGATCCAACCAACTTGCTGAGCGCTTGCGGTTATCAAACAGAATCCATTTTTCATCGCAGGTAACAATGCGGTTCAAAATTCCTTAATTTGTGTGTCTGTTGAGCAGTGCAAGGCACGTCTCGACGCGTACTTTTAGGGATTACTAAGTTAAGTAGCATTATAGTTATCGGTACTCTTTTACGAGTTTTTTGTAGAAAACGACGCGAGCTTAGTAGTTTTGCAAAAACAGAGTTGGCAACACTGGAACGAATCGCTTCAGTCCGCACGGCCGACTGATGCGATCTCGAAATTGCACACCGACGATACGATTTTGCATCCGTTCAGGTCGAACTGAAGGAAAACCGGACCGTGTATGGGTCCACTTAGAGTTGACCTCAGTTCGGCCTGAACAGTTTCGAGCACATACTCGGAAAAAATCGTATCCGACCGAACTGACGTCAGTTCGGCTCTTAGATTAATAACGCCTAGATAGTCTTCGCATCGTACAATGTGAAGCAAGCAACAAATACATGAAGGCGTAAGCATTAAATACCGACACGGTATGTAATGCAATACACAAACAAAATATGTAATACACAAACAAAACTTTAAAGTTGTGGAGTGTGTACAGTTTTAAGGGACACTTGTTGCTCATAAAATTGGAATTATTGTGTTTGTTTTTCTTAATATCGTGAGATGTAAAAATATAATTTATATTTCATTTTAAACCATCTTAACAGGATTTGTGAACATTATCTAAATTAAACTGGTAATAAGGAATATAATGTTAAGGGTTATCTTAATACTGGCAATAATTTCAATGGATACCTAATTAAAATAATCTGAAAATATTAAAAAACTTTGTCTTAGTTGCACAAATAGTTGCAACTAAGACAAAGTTTTATTAAATAGCCATGAAAATTAAAAAAAAATTATTACTAGTAACACTTTCACAATTCACAATACGGCTTTGTATCCATGGTCATGAATAAATTAATAAAAAAAAATCACAATAGGGCAGCAAGATGGCAACATAATATGATTTTATTTTAAAATGTTTTAAATATTTGGCTTAATACAAGTTTGGAGGTATTCTTGAGGTCTTCAAGGTAGAGAGTAAAATTCGATCTACAGTAGAGGAGTGAATATTTATTATCTTTTTTTTTTCGAAATCGTCTACGCTAACGGTCGGGTTAAGACCGCTGTAGCTACGTCGGACTATAACTAGCCTGGTGGCTAGTTGATTAAATAAGAGACGATGGGAGGGTCAAAACCCTCCCTAACATCACCCGGGTGATGTTCAGACCGGATATTGGGGACAGCTACGGGTTGTAAGCTATTATTATGTCGAGAGAGACACGGGTCTCTTCTGCTGAGGGGTCCGACCCTTTCCTCACTCTCAGAGGAGTGAGGTTGCTCGCGCGCGGTATCACAAACTAACGGCGTGTGAGTTATCGCGATAGAGGAGCTCGAGTTTTTAGTGGTTTCGGTACTGAGAGGGCCGTCCCTCTCCCCATCCGCGTACGGTCGGGATGACTCGCGCGCGTAAGTCGTAATGTCGATGAAGTTCGCGGTATTGGTAGTGCGGTCGCAGTCACTATTTTGAAGTGTACCTAGGCTACTAGGATGCGAACTCGAACTCGGGTTCGGGTTCGATCCCGTGTTAGGTTCGGTCTGTACGTCTGTGCGTGTGATCGTGTCAGATGTGGGACCTCGGGGTAGGCGCCGGCGTCGACCCCAATGCGTTACTAAGCTCGCGGGTTCACACGAACCCGCGAGTTTAGTAACGCATCGCAACTTTGTTTTACGTAACTGTACACAGTACGTTACGTATTTTGTGATCGGGTCAATGGGATCGGCTAAGATGTGCTTAGGCCGCTTGTACGGGTGTCGGAAAGTCTGTGCGTCGTGGTTGTAGTCAAGGGCCTTTTAGATAAGAGGGTTTGGATGTTTTTTGCCTTTATCAAAGAATCTCTCTACGAGTTCCTTGATATAGGCTTTTATGGTGACTTGTTCGCAGTCTCTATGCAAGTCGATGTTACGCATGTAATAGGGGGCTCCTGTTGCCATGCGTAGAAACCGGTTTTGGACTCTTTGCAGTCGGTCCATTTGAGGCTCGCTTATTTGTGCGAAAGAGACGCACGCATAAGTGAGTATCGTTCTTATACATACTTTATATAATGTAAGCTTATGTCCTAGGGACATTTTGCTTCGCGAATTAAGTAGCGGATATAATTTTTAGAGTACAAATTTCGCTTTTCGTAACGTGTTAGTAATGCGACTCGGAAACGTCATCGACTTGTTTAGTACTGTTGAGGAGGCAAAGTAAACTCCTGTGGATCCTTCAATGAAAAGCGGACTGTAATTATACGTTTATTAAGCCTAGTGTAATCGTCCAGCTGCCGAGGAGTCCGTATGTGTAGTGTCTGCCGTTGACCGCATGCTAGTCGCCGCCGTCCAGTCCCCGCACGCCCCGCGTGCCCCGCGAGCGCTGCGGTGGTACGCGAAGTGTTGCCGCGCTATAGGCGCGAACATGCTCCCCCCGTTGAAGAGATGTCTTCAATAGGAAGAGGACAGATGTTGTTGAACGCCCGCCGGATGACGCCCTTCTTGGTTTTGATGTCGGCTACTCTTGTGACACCGTCGTCGCCGGGATGCAGGTGGACAGCTCTACCCAGCAGCCAGCAGAGAGGTGGGATGGCCTTGTCCCTGATGAGCACAAGCGTGCCTACTGATATGGCACCGTAAGGAGCGTGCCACTTGGTCCTTTTCTGTAATGTAGAGATATACTCTAGGTGAAAACGAGACCAAAAATGTTCCTTGATGGAGGCCACTCGCTGGTAACGTTCGAGGCTCGTCATGTTGCCATCTGGAACCCGTGGTTGAGGCACAGATGTGAGCGAGCGTCCGATCAGGAAATGAGCGGGAGTAAGGGCGGAAAAATCAAGAGGATCGGACGAGAGAGGAGTAAGAGGACGTGAATTCAAGACTGCATCTATTTGAGTTAAGCAAGTGGCTAACTCTTCATAAGTGAAGTGCGTTTGTTGTAGTAACCGTTTTAAATGGTGCTTTGTCGATTTAACGGCCGCTTCGGCGATGCCATTAAAGTGTGGAGAATAAGGAGGTACAAAAGAAAATTCTATACCTTCGTTGGCGAACTCAGACGGAATATCAGGTTCCTGTAAGAAAGAAGAAAGCTCGTTAGCAGTGCCGATAAAGTTTGTGGCATTGTCGGACAGTATACTGCGCGGCTTACCGCGGCGTGCGACAAATCGATGTAACGCAGCCATACGAGTATAAGCCTGTTTGGTGAGCTCAGTGACGAGTTCCAAATGCACGGCCTTTGTAGCGAGACAGACAATTATACATAGGTAAGACTTTGTTAGCTTGCACCCTCGACCTTTCCGGTCAGTTATAAGTACTGGGCCCCCATAATCTACTGAACAATGAAGAAAGGGAAATTAAAGTTTACTACGAACGGCAGGAAGTTGTCCCATTACAGGTTGCAGATTTTCGGTTTTATACCTAAAACATTTCAAACATTTATGAACTACAGATTTTTCTAAGTTTCTGCCTCCCACAGGCCAATAATTTTGATAGATATTTGACAAAAGTAACTGTGGACCAGCAAGTAATAGGCTTATATGCTGCGATTCAAATATTAATTTGGTTAGTTTGTGTTTGCTACATAATAATATTGGATGTTTCACATTATAATCATAAGGTGAATTTTTAATCCTTCCGCCTACACGAATGACGTCGCTAGTATCCACAAATGGAGATAAACAATTAAGTCTGCTTTTTCGTGGCAAAAGCTTTCCTGCCTTTAAAAGATTGTATTCTTCAGTAAACATTTGTTGTTGTCATGCAAGAATAATACATGTTAAAGAATTTTGAAGTTCATTATGTGTAAGCGCACATTTTATTTTTTTATCTTTATGTTTTAAATTGTAAATAAATCTTTGTAAATATGCAACTATTCTTTGTAAATAATTTAATTTTGAATATTTTCCTATTAAGTTTTGAATTAATGTGTATTTATGTATCGAAGTTATAGAATCACTATTATTATGTAGCTGATTACGTTGATCAGTTGAAATATTTAAAGAAATTTGTTTTAAAGTATCTGGTAAATCTTGTTTCGCAGGGTGAGTAGGCAATTTAGGCCAATGGTTTTCGTTTTGTGAAAGAAATGCGGGACCTGCCCACCACAAAGATGAATCCACAATAAGATCAGCTGACATTCCGCGCGAAACAAGGTCACCTGGATTAGCCTTCGACGGCACGTAACGCCACTCACAACCCACCGTGCTTTCCTGTATTTCACAAACACGATTTTTTATAAATGGCTTGAGTTGGTTCACATGTGTTGACAGTACTATTGATGAATCACACCAAAATATGTACCTATTTATGTTTATAGTTAATGCGTTTCTAACTTTAGTGCACAATCTTGTACCTAACAATGCACCACACAATTCCAAACGCGGAATAGTCATTGGTTTAATAGGTGCTATGCAATTTTTCGAAGCGAGTCTCGAAACTTTGATTCCGTCTAACCGATTGACCGAGCGAATATATAGACAATCACCGTAGGCGCGCTCCGAAGCGTCACTAAAGACATGCACTTCACGCGTTACCGCATCGTTGCAAAAAACCCACCGAGATGTGTTTAACCTATTAAGTGAAGTTAAGGTATTAACGAACGATTGCCATAGATGTGATGAGATTGCAATATCGTCGGCTACGTTATCGTCCCACTCGGACTTACTTATCCAAAGTTTTTGCATTATAATTTTTGCTTCTAAAATACAAGGGCCAACTAAACCTAAAGGGTCAAAAACTTGGCTTATGACCGATAAAATATGTCGCTTCGTTATCCTTTGGTGTTTATCTATACTAATGCGAAACGAAAGACAATCGATGTCGCATAACCAGTTTACACCCTAATGTTTTAGTACCTAAATTTAAATTGTTACGCGAAAGATCTAATGTATTAGTTACGTTTTCTTGATTCTGAACGATTGCTTTCAATATTTCAGGACTATTTGATTGGAATTTACGTAGATTGAATTTTGCTGACGATAAAATATCTACTACCTCTTTACATAAGTCTATTGTATCTGTTATTATGTCTCTGCCAATTATGTAATCGTCAATATAACAATTCCGTTGCATTGAAGATTTAACGTGATCGTTACTGGCTTTATCAGCGAGACTCACTAAACACTTAGTTGCTAAGTACGGCGCCGACACTGTTCCGTAGGTAAGAGTGTTTAATGTATGTGTACGGAGAGGGGCGTTTGGATCGAAACGAAAAACAATTTTTTGTAAGGATCGCTGAGACTCATCCAATTTAATAGATCTATACATTTTCTGAACGTCACAGGACACTACGAATTTGTGCTGCCGGAAACGAATTAAAATTGAAAAAAGATCATCCTGCACAGTGGGGCCAACCATCTGCAAATCATTAAGTGATACGCCTGACGACGTTTTAGCTGACCCGTCGAACACCACCCGTAACTTTGTGGTAGTGCTAGACTCGCGTATGACCCCGTGATGTGGGAAAGAATACCTAATGTTTCCGTTATGCTCGTTATCAGTGTCGAGCGTCATATGACCCAAATCTAGATATTCCCTCATAAAATCTAAATACATCGATTTAAATAATGGATCGCGTTGAAATCGTTTTTCTAAAGATAGTAATCTATGTTTTGCCATTTCATAAGAATTACCAAGACACTGGGATCGAGCTTAAGCGGCATTTTAACTATAAAATGACCTTCAGGAGATCGACGTGTATTTTTGTAAAAACTATTTTCGCATGCTCGTTCTTCTGTCGAGAGCGAGTGCGTAGAAGATATTGAATCTAGTTCCCAAAATTTGGCCAAATCTGTGTTGATTTCTGGCTGTGTTAAAATATTACATATTATGTTATTGCAAGACTTGTGTGAAAGGGATTTGTGTGAGCTAACACTGCCAGACATAAGCCACCCTAGCCTGCTTTCACATAATTTTGGTTTATTCTTGCCTAAATCAATACGATTATTTAGTATTACGTCCCAAAATACTTCTGCACCTACAAGTATGTCTATGACTGACTATATATGAAAGGAAGGGTTCAGCTAGTTGTATGCCCGTAGGTATTGGAATCTTGCTAATATCGATTGGCGTAGACGGTAATATTTGTGTGATTTGCGGTAAAATAAGTCAGCTGATGCTAAGTGTATAACCACCGTAATAAGATTCAATATGTAAGTTACAAGATTGTGAACTAAAACTGGTTTGGTTGTTAACACCCGTGACTTTGGAGTACGTACCGTGTCGGGTCAAACCCAATTTGTTGCAAAAACTCGAACTAACGAAGTTGGCTGTACTGCCGTTGTCTAGAAGTAGGCGCGCGTCGTACTTCTTGCCTTTTTCGTTAATCACCTTCACCTTAGCTGTGGAAAGCAAAACATTTATATCAGTAGTAGGCTGTATAAATGAAGCGTTGGTTGATAGCGTGATATTTTCTGACGATTTAGGCATCGGATCACAAAAGGGCCTATCAGGTTTGTCTGCGTGCAAAAGAGTGTTGTGTCTGCTGGGACAATACTTGCAATTCGACAATTTGCATTTTTTTTTCAAAGTGGCCTTTACGTAAACAATTTGTGCAAACCCTTAATTCTTTAGCCTTTTTTATTCTGTGTGATTAAAAAATTTTTTGATTTGTAATTTTGTGTTTGTTTATTTGTTAATATAGTATTAGTGTTAATTTTATTTGTGTTTTTATTTAAATTATCTTCCAAAGTTTCTAATAAATCTGCATTATCGCTTAGAAAAGAGCAAAATTGGGATAAAGTAGGTGAAACAGATAAGGCTGTTACGAAATTCCTCCCATTTTCTACCCGTGACAATATCCAATTTGTTTGACATCATATAAATTAGAAGAGTGTCCCAGTATTGAACTGGTTCATTGAGAGAGTTTAATGCCCTAATGTTTTTATTAATTACGTCAATCAGCTGACGTAACTCAACGTGCGATTCTTGTAAAATAGGTTCGACATTAAATAACGCCTGAATATGATTATTTGTAAGTAAACGGCTATTGTTATAGCGCTCACAGAGTAATTCCCACGCGATAAGATAATTATCTGCTTTAAAATCCATATTTTTAATTAGTTCGACTGCACTGCCTTTAACACACGCGCGTAAATAATGGAATTTATTTATGTTATCTATGCTATTGTTAGAATGAATCAATGAAATGAGTGTATCGCGAAATTCGAGCCAGCACTCATAGCTACCATTGAAATGAGGTAAATCAATTTTAGGCAAGCGAACAAAGTTATTCTTACATGTTTGTTGTTGTACTGTGTCTTCAGAGCCCGACCCAAAGCCACCAGAGTCACGGCGCTTACGCTCATGACGAGCAAGCAAGCAGCGAGCTAAAGCTACGAGGCTATGGTATGATGTCTCAAAAGCTTCCCGGTCGGTATAGGCCTCGTCAGCATCTTCCGACAACATCTCAATCTCCATCTGCAACTGATCAAAATCATCGTATAAGCTTTCTTGCAAATCTGATAAGGATGAACAGCTCTGTAGAATTTCTAAATAATTAGAGAATGAAGTAAGCTTTGCTTTCATTGAGCTGCGTTTTCTGACCAAGCGATCCATGATTGGAAAAACCAAATTTATAAGAAGTTTCTGTAAGTGCTAATTTTAAAATGGGAAAACGAATATGATTTTTTTTTAAATTTAAATATGATAGAACGGCAACAGAAATAAATAAAGTTGCAAGAACTAAATGTTTAATGCAATGACGTTGCAATTTACGTGCGCAAGCGCTACTTATTGCACAGAAAATGGCCGCGATTAGCGGTCAATGACACGACAAGGTCAACGCCCTTCGTCTTACGATATGAACAACTCCAGCGCTTACAATTAAATAATTTAATGTATTAATTTTAAAAAGGCAAGCCTGGAAATAAGAGGCATAGAAAAATGGGACGAAAAGGGCAAAAAAGGAAAATCGGAACGAACTCACTCAACACCTGTTTCTTCTGTACAATTTTCCTGGTTGCTGGATAATCTTCGCGGTGGAAGGACCAATATGTTGAGGAGGCAAAGTAAACTCCTGTGGGTCCTTCAATGAAAAGCGAACTGTAATTATACGTTTATTAAGCCTAGTGTAATCGTCCAGCTGCCGAGAAGTCCGTATGTGTAGTGTCTGCCGTTGACCGCATGCTAGTCGCCGCCGTCCAGTCCCCGCACGCCCCGCGTGCCCTGCGAGCGCTGCGGTGGTACGCGAAGTATTGCTGCGCTATAGGCGCGAACAAGTACTACGCCTAAATATTTGACACGAGTGACCTCTGGGATTATGTTGCCGTGCAGGCTTATAGGGCTCATCATCATAGCACGCATTTGCGCTTCTTTGCGCAAGATTTTTTGTCAATTGAATGGCGTGACTTTTGTCGGGATTACTTAGATTCTCCATTTGGAGAACCATTTACCGAGTTCGGTAACTGACTCCTGGAGGGCTTTAGAAGCAGTACAGGGTGTCGGATTGAGAATAATAAAGGGCTGTGTTATCCACGAACATGGCTAATTGCACCTTGGCGTGTTTGGGGATGTCGCTAGTGTACAGGTTATATAGGGAAGGCGAGAGGACCGAGACCTGTGGTACTTCCGCCTCCATATATCTTGGCGACAACAGTGCGCTTTCTACGCGGAAATGAAATTTGTGATTTTTAAGGAAGTTACTGATTAATAAAACAAGATTATCGGGTATGCCCATTTGATAAAGTTTGTATGACAATCCGTTATGCCCAAATTTTCTCAAAAGCTTTTGCTATGTCAAAGAATACGGCGCATATCGTCTTCCTGTCGATTTTGCTAGCAATTATGTACTCCGTTAAGCGGTGTACTTGAGCGGGACAGCTGTGAATTTTGCGGAAGGCAAACTGCTCGTCTGGAAGGAGTTTTTTATCGGTTATGACGTCATTGAGGCACCTTTTTACTACTCTTTCATAGACTTTTCCAAGGGAGCTAATGAGACTAATTGGTCGGTAGCTACCAGGTACCTTCCGGGGTTTCCCCGGTTTGTGTATACCTATGACTGTTCGCGCCAACACTAGCGCGACGTTTAGAATAAACACAAAGGACATCACTACGTGATGTATGGCCGACCGAAAGGGGCGCTGTCAGAGAGTGACGAACACTTGCATTTAGATACTCTTCCGCGCCGGATGCATTTTCAGCTCATCCCGAAACCTAGTGAACGCGAACGCGTGTGCGCATATTTATTTGTGCTCGTTAATATAATACCAAATTCGCCGGCGAACCGCGATAAATCTATCGATAATCCGCTCAACAGCTGTGTAGTGTAGTGAGAAGAAACCTCCGCCCAGATACAGAACCACCAGCTCAACAATAAGGTCAGTCCCAGATTTCTCCAGCCCTCACATTAACCTATATACCTACTTCCCTCAGCTCAAAGTCGTATGTGTAAGTTCCTAGCTTACACATTTCTTGGTCCATCGAGCCTTCGTGAAGCCCTTCTCCCTATTACCGGCGTTGGGCCTGATTAGAACCAGCACCTACAGTTCCACTCCGCCCAAATCTGCACATAAATGCTCGATTATTTATATTTTGTCCAATTAATTCTGGCCAGGCCGCCCCGCCATTTTAAAACCAAGTTACAGTCCATTCCCATTATCAATTCGGCACATTTAACATTAAACCCCTATTCTGTACTTTGATATTAACCTATATGTTAATTATTTAAATTATTTTGTGCATATTTCGGCCCATAAATTCATAGGAAAAACCCAAAAAAAATAAATAAAAAAAAATAGTGGGTAGGTTGTCGGCTTATTGTCGAACAAAGAACTCGAACATTCCAGAACTTCCCTAATGTACCTAATACATAATTTGTGCCAATAATATCTCATATAATTTTCTCAACTCTTAATTACTTACAAAATATTTTAATGTTTGACTCGCATATAAAATAAGTAATAACTAGTGCGTATTGTGAATTACGTTCGGCTCATAACAAAATTGTAAATCGTCGTTGCATTACTAAGTATTTTATCTATATATAACGTTTATATCTTCATATTCTCAATTTTTAAAACACAATATTAATTAACTTAGCATTATTTTAATAGTTACGGGTTGCATAACATCTCAAGTGCCCATACTAACATCGTCGGCTCGCTTCGATACAGAAAACTTGATTTGTGTACCTACACGGCGCCCGTGCGAACAACAGCTGTTACATTCATTCTCAATTAGGTATTCTTCATAGAATAAATAGTGACCTTCACATTGAATTCATATCTTATCTACGTTCTGTGTCTATACAAAAATATTATTAGGTGTTACGTTACAGCTGTTTTAAATAAGAATTCTTATCGACGTTCTGTGTTTATACAAATATATTATAGGTGTTACGTTACAGCTGTTTTGAATAAGTCGGCACACTATTGAGATTGAAACTGCTCATACCTACTTACATTGTTTTCATTACGTTATTTTGTTTCTAACGCGCCCGCTAAGATTTGTTTATATTCAAACTTCAGGACATTAATATAATATTACAGACGACTTCTAACGCATTAATCTCCGCTCATCAAACATACACTAATACTATATTAGCATCAGGCGATCGGTCAGCTCATTTGTTAATTAACTCGTACACATTTTATGATAAAATTGTATACATTGTCGGCACATTATTAAAATCTATTTTCTGCGTTTTAATTAATTGCGCGCGTATTTTCCGCTCATTACTTTTAAATATTTAACTTAGTTACACGCATATATTTTTAAACATGCCTACAAAATCGCAAGCGGCCATATTTAGGCAAACTATAACATCTATCAGTCGGCTCAGAGAGATCGCATTGGCATTGCACAAAGGTGACTCAAAGTCGTATGTGTAAGTTCCTAGCTTACACATTTCTTGGGCCCGGGGAATCCCATAGCCTTCGGCACGATTTTTGATTTTGCACTCATGCGATTCACCTATCAGCTCAAGCTCTCTCCGCTCATGATTTATGGTGGTCTCCTCCATGGCTCAAATTGCCAGAGGATACCTGGCCCAAGATGCCTTCAGCTCATACTCGACAAGACTTGCCAGGGCTCAAACCAAAATACGTACCATGCAATTTCTCGATACCCGGTGTCGATAGTGATCTGCTCACTCGCTTCAGCTCTTTAGAAAAACTAACTGGTGTCACTGCCTACATGAGGCGATTCATTCGTAACTGTAAACTAAATTCAAACTCGCGACAACTAGGCCCTCTAACTGTAAGTGAACGTAGAGAAGCATTACTTTTCTGGATCCGCTCTGTACAGCAAAATGCATTCGCAGAAGATATTCACCGCCTGCAAACCGATAGAATCTGCACAGTACGACTACAACGTCTGTCGCCTTTTACGCAGGACGGTCTCCTCAGAGTAGGAGGTAGACTCACTCGTTCGGAACTCACATACGATGCTCAACACCCATTCATTTTGCCTAGTTCTAGTCCGCTCGTAGACCTCACAATAGATCACTATCATCGCATACACTGCCACCCTGGCACGGACACGCTACATGCTATTTTACGTCAGCAATTTTGGATATTATCTGCCCGCCGCATTATAAGGCACAGAACGTTTAAATGCATAAGATGTTTCCGTTGCCGCGCTCAGCCCGAAGTACCTATCATGGCTGACCTGCCAGCTGATAGAGTCATACCTCAGCCCGTATTTAGTCACGTATCAACAGATTTCGCCGGACCGTTTCTGCTCAAATCAAGTCAATTACGTAATGCTAAGTTAATTAAGGGATATTTTTGCATATTTGTTTGCCTCACTACAAAGGCGGTTCACTTAGAACCAGTCTCATCGCTCACTGCCGAAGCGTTTATTGCAACATTACAAAGGTTCTGCTCACGTCGCGGACTTCCGGTATTGATACGTTCGGATTGTGGCACAAATTATGTAGGAGCTAGGAATCATCTACTAGAGGTACAACAATTTCTCAATGACAATAACGACGCCATTTCTCATAAACTCTCAACTCAAAATATAACTTGGTTACTCAATCCGCCTAAAGCCCCATGGATGGGAGGTATCCATGAGATTAATGTTAAATCCACAAAGCAACTTCTATACCGTGTTATCCTAGATTCATCAATTCTTTCAAATGCAGGTTTTACAGTCTCCATCCCGTCATTTAATGTGTCGCGGATGGGAATTGTAAGAAATGTCGCTCTGGACATTGACATGGAAGAATTTGTCCTTAACTGCATTACACCCACTGGTTATGGTGACGTTATAAAGGCACGTCGTATGTGCCGTAAATCCATAGATTCTATCAGCGGCACGACATGGATACCCACCCAGACTGTTGTTGTGACTTTTAATGGACAGAAACTTCCTCCTCATAATATGTATCTATTTTACACTTCCCTTCCTGTAGAATTATATAAGCTCCCCACTATTCAGTGCAACCGGTGCTGTAGGTTTGGACATGTAAAATCTATTTGTAGGTCGGACCCTAGATGTTACAAGTGCTCACAACCACATGAGGGTGACACTTGCAACATTCAAATGGCCACCTGCCTCTTCTGTTCTGGCGCCCATGTGGTTAACAACCCTAAATGCCCAGAATTTGTGAGACAAAAGGAAATTAAGGTTGTAATGTCTGAAGAAAATATATCCTATGCAGAAGCTTCAGCTAGGTTCCCAAGTGTGCGTAGAGCATTCACAGACGTTGTAGCCCCTCCTACAGCTACTCCCTCACAATCCCACCAATTCACTACTTCTCCCCCTCGTACTGTCTCTTACAGAAAAACTGTTTTAACCCCCCGTCGTACTATTCCCTCACCCCAGCTTGGCTACAACGGTCTTGCCCACCAATCAATTATCCAGAACCCTATTTCTGAGACCCCTAATGGATCCGCTTTTCCTAATAACTCCTTGTCCATGAATGACAATTTTCCTGAACTCCTTTCTTCCCTTT
Source organism: Phengaris alcon alcon (assembly GCA_037179445.1). Taxonomy (NCBI): domain Eukaryota; kingdom Metazoa; phylum Arthropoda; class Insecta; order Lepidoptera; family Lycaenidae; genus Phengaris; species Phengaris alcon. Next base: position 11,004,238 of record JAYRCH010000029.1, read on the forward strand.
TATTAAATTTATTATCCCGTTTCAGTGTCACTGGGATGGTTATGTCCAATACTCTTCGTGAAAACTTGACTAAGCTGGTGAACATTACAAACACAAACTTTATAAATAACAATGGCTCAGAAGGTCATTCTTCAATGGAACTGTCGATGCGTCCGAAAAAAAATAAATGATATTTTATATTTTACTCATAAATTGAATCCCCTTATTTTTGCCATCTTGGTTCTCTCTGGAGTCTTGGTTGAGGCCAGATTCTCAATTTAGAGTCTCTGGCTTCTCCTGTCTCCGGGATGACAGAAGTGATGGTAGAGCTGGTGCAGCTATTTTAGGTTCTACTTCAGTAATTTTTAATTCTATCTCTCTTCCACCATTTAGTAATTGTAACATTGTTGCTGTCAGAATCTTTAACATTTCTTTTCTGTCTATTTACTTACCTGACCCTACTTCCTCTGTCCCTTCTGAACTTTTTTCTATAATCAATCTCATCCCCCCTCCAATGTTCCTTTTAGGAGACTTCAATCTCCAACATCATGCTTGGGGCTCACATAATTGTGACTCTCTTGCCAATCTTTTTCTCAACTCTCTTGATGATCTTGAGCTGGTTATCATGAATAATGGAGCTCCTACTCGACGAGTAATCCCAACTCAGAATCCTAGAACAGCAGTGGATTTGTCTATCTGTTCTCCTTCTCTTTCCTCACAAATGTCATGGTCCATCCTTTCAAATTCATGTGGCAGCGATCATTTTCCCATTATCCTTACCTGGCATCTCTCCCCTATCCCGACTATAGTTAAAAATCCCCCTAGACTTAAATTTAAACTTTCCGAAGCTGACTGGCCGCTATTTGCAGTTCTGACTAATGAGCTAATTGCCTCCATTCCACCTGTTAATTCCCATAATTCATATATTTTATGTCCCCGTCTAACGCAGGCGCTTCTTGGAGGCGCATCTGCTGCTATACCTACTCGAGGCTCTAATTGTAACCGAATTTCCTCTCCCCCATGGTGGGATGCTGAGTGCACCATGGCATGTAAAAGACGCAAGGAGGTAGAGAGGACTTTCTCGTCTGATATGACCTTGGAGAATTATAATAACTGCAAGAGGATAGCAGCGGAAACAAAAAGACTTCTCTCTCACGAGAAGCGCCTGGGTTGGCATAAGTTCTGTGAGGGCTTGTCTCCCCTTTCCCAACCGTCTCTGGTTTGGACCAAGTTAAAAAAGTTTCGCGGCTCCTTTTCCCCCAACTCTAACCCCTTATCGAATGACCCTTCTTCTTGGATCTTCGGATTTGCCCAAAAACTCGCACCACCTTGGGCACCTACATTTGAAGAGTATAATATTTTTTCATCATCTCATACTTCTAATGAATTCGAAACCCCATTTTCTTTTGAGGAGTTTAAGTTAGTTATAGATTTCCTTAATGACTCGGCTTCTGGACCTGACGGGATTCCGTATTCTTTTATTGTCAAAAGCAGTCGCGATACACAAAAATTGATACTTGACTTTCTTAATTCCATCTTTGAGGCTGAAACTCCCCCGGAAGAGTGGAAATGTCAAATAATCCTTCCCATTTTAAAACCAGTTAAGCCCGAGGATAATCTATTGAGCTATCGTCCTATAGCTCTTTCTTCCACTCTCTCAAAAATATTAGAGCATTTAATTAAAAATAGACTCGAATGGTTCTTGGAGAGTAGAGGCATTCTTTCGCGAAGTCAATTCGGATTTCGTAAGGGCTTTAGTGCTATGGATAGCACTAAAGCACTCTAGTCTCCGACATTCGGATTGCCTTCTCGAAACAAGAGACTCTGGTGGGGGTATTTCTGGATGTGTCGTCCGCATATGATAACGTACTACTTCCGGTTCTCAGGCAGACTATGCTTCAGCTGAGTGTGAAGATAGTTAACTACGTGTGCAATTCCCTTTCCGGTCGTTCGATCCTTATTTCCCATGAAAATTCACATCCTTGTTCTAGATTGGTTTGGAAGGGTCTCCCTCAAGGTTGGGTCCTTAGTCCTCTCCTTTATAGTATTTACACCCACAATCTAGACTTATCAGTTACCTCTTTCTGCAAAATCACTCAATATGCGGACGACATAGCCCTTTATGTCTCCACCAAGGAGCTCTTAGATGCCTCTGCACGCCTCAATTCTGCTCTTCATTACCTATGCGAGTGGCTCTCTGACCATGGCTTGAGTATTTCCGTGGAGAAGAGCAGCACTGTTGTTTTTTCCAGACGTAGGACTGTTCCGGACATATTTATATCTCTGGATAGCCAAATTTTCCCGGTTTCTGATAACGTTAAATTCCTAGGGGTTTATTTAGATGCTAAAATGACTGGCGTTTATCACATAAACCATATTATTAAAAAATGTGAAAAAAACATCAATATTATCCAGTGTCTCTCTGGAGTTTGGTGGGGCTCTCACCCCTACACTCAAAAATTGATATATAATGCCTTAATCCGAAGTCATCTGGATTACGGATCTATAATTCTTGAACTTTGTCACAAGTCTGCTCTTCAAAACCTGGACAAAATCCAATCCAAGTGCCTTCGTCTAGTAATTGGTGCCATGAAATCAACTGCTAATAATGCCCTGCAGATTGAGTGTGCAGATCCCCTCTTAAGTTTCCGACGCCAATACCTTTCAGACAGATTTCTTTTCAAGGCTCTTCAATTTGCTCATCACCCTCTTATCCCTAAGTTATATACCCTCTCCCAATTATTCCACTCCTCATCATACTGGACACACAAGGATCCCCCCTGTCTCCTTAAAAGCTTTCAAAAGTTCACTAGCTTGCCATGTCCTGTGTACCAGAGTAAGATGCTCCCTATTTATGAAGTTCCTTACGAATCCCTAGTCAAATTCCCTTTCATTTCCTTTGATACCGGCATTGTAAAAGGTTCTCAGTATGCAAATGATCACTTTAAGGAAATTATTAATACAGTATACAGAGACTGGTATCACATATATACAGACGCGTCCAAATTAGAAAACCAAGAGTGTGTAGGTTCAGCGGTCTGGATACCAAAAGTCAATGTGGTATTAAATTCTAAATTACCTTTTTTGTCTTCTGTATTTTCTGGTGAAGCAATTGCAATTCTTGAGGCTCTGTCGTTTATAGAGTCTCATCGACTTAACAACTCAGTAATCTTTTCTGATTCGCGAAGCTGCCTACAAGCTATCCTGGCTAACCCTTTCCGGTCTAAATTTAAATACCCCTATATAATAAATATAAGGCATCTTCTTCTAAAATGCATTTCACAAAATATTCATGTTGAGTTGGCTTGGATTCCAGGCCGTAGTAGTATATCAGGAAACGAGAGCGCTGACCTTTACGCGAAACAAGCCACTTACTCAGGTGGCCCTGGCCAATTCAAACCTTACTGCAGAGACCTTATTCCTTTGGCTAAGGAACATTTGATTACCGGCTGGAATGAGAGTTGGACTGCATCAGGAAGTGTTAAGGGCAAATTCTTCTTTTCCGTGCAAAACCAGGTGTTGGTTAAGCCTTGGTTTTTTAAATACAGGAAGGCTAAAAAATTTACCACCTCTACAGTATGCCGCTTACGTTTAGGCCACTCCTGTACCCCAGTGTTCCTTAATAAAATTAGGGTTAGGGATTCCTCTTTATGTGAGTGTGGACTTGACGAAGGCACTCTTGAACATATTTTTTTCAGCTGCTCAAATCGTCTCTTCATTATATGATTCACTTCCCCCTTATATCCCTCGTCCTTCTGATTTTCAATCTCTTTTATCTTTAGTCCATACCCCCTTTGTTGATGTTCTGTGTAATTTTATTAACCATAATAACATTCGATTGTAGATGTATTTGTCTCTTCTAACTAACACTTTGTTTTTGTCTTGTTGTTCCAGGTATTAAGGAGATATGATACATGTTGTAAACTTATTTAATTACGAGATTTTAACTATTTTTCTCTTGTACTTTCACTAAGCCCTACTTTTGCGCAAAGTTATCCCCGGCAACAAAGTTTTTTTTTTTTTTTTAATACGCCTGACACTGACACTGGCTATTCCTCAAGGGAGGCCATTATAAAGAAGAAGAAGAAGAAATAAATTCGGCGTCAAAAACCAAATTACAAAATTATTATTAGAATTTTACGTCGTAACTACTAAATAATCTGTGCAAGAACATAAAGTTAAGCGGTTGTCTAACAAATTAATATGTGATTATGTGTGTTAAAATTAGAAGAATTTGCAAAGACTTGTGTGTAACTAATATAAATTAAATTATAATGCAAAATTTATCAACACATTCGACAAAGTAATTGAGTTTACGTTCCGTAGAAATCGGATATATTAGCCTTTGTTTATCTTTATTTTTTTTAATAAAAAGCAGTGCAGTGTAGTGCTCATTTACATTGTATTAAATAGATATCAATTTACACATGTCTGAAACGGAGAAAATAAAGACTCCTCAACAACTATGGGAAAAGGTTTCCTCAGTATTCGTTCATTTTGTGGAGAGAATATTTTTTGTACTGGGTGTATTAATTGCAAAAAACCCGTGGAAAACCATATCATTTTCATGGATATTTGTGATACTCAGCTGTGGTGGTCTTTACAAATTTTACATAGAAAAGAATCCTATAAAACTTTGGGTGCCTCCGGATTCGGACTTCTACCATGACACTAATTGGTATATAGAAAAATTTGGGACTATGCTCAGAATGCAAAGAATATTGATTACAGCTGATAATGTTCTTGAGCCAGAAGTGATATTTGTAATAAACAATATAACCAAACATGTTGATTCCATAGGAGTAGTATATGACAATAATACAGTTTTAATAAATGATTTGTGTCTGAAAGTTCCTATAGTTAATTTTGGAGCTTTAAGCTGGAAGTCTAGATCCGAACAACCCATGAAGAAAAGTAGGGTGAGCCAACATAAAACTCAAGTTGATTACTCTGATCCTTCCCTCTGGATGGATACATCATTTTATTGCAGTATAGTTGAGAATTTTGATAAAACATGCTTACAGAATAATATACTTGATCTATGGTCAAATAAAGAAGAATTCATATCTAATACTACCAAAAATGACATTATAGCCAGAATTAATGATATTAAAGTAAATCCTGTTACTGGCCATGCTTGTGATTACACAAAACTACTGGGTGGCGTTGAGTATGATAATAATGGAGATATAATTATAGCTAAATCAATTTTAGTGACTTGGTATATGTATGTGAATATGACAAATGTAAACATGAATGAAGTAGGTAATTTAATTGGTACTGAAGAATGGACATCGGTTCCCCTTGCTTTGTGGGAGAAAAAATTTATAGAGTTTGCTGAAACACTAAACAAACAATATAAAGATCTAAACATTTACTATGAATCTGGAAGAAGTTTTGCCGACACTAGTGGGGAAGTAATGTTTGGTGAGATGGGCAAACTGTTCACAGGTATTTTTGTCATGTTTGTATATGTTTTATTGGCTATTTCCCGTTGGAACTGGTTAGAACTTCGATTGACACTCGGAGGTGTTGGGCTTATGAGTGTAGGCATGGCGTACGCTTGTACAATAGGTTGGTGTTCTCTTATAGGCATACCATTTGGTCCTGTGCACTCTTCGTTGCCTTTTCTTCTAATGGGATTAGGGTTAGACGATATGTTTGTTATGAATGCTTGTTGGAAGATAGTTGTTTCATCTACAGACCCAGCAACAAGTCTTCCATTAAAGATTGGCCATATGCTGGAACATGCCGGAGTCTCTATTGTGATAACCTCATTTACTGATATTGTTGCCTTATTAGTTGGTGCTATTACAATTTTACCATCGTTAAAATCATTCTGCTTATATGCAGCAATGGGTGTGTTCTTCATATTTATATTTTCGGTTACATTTTTTGTAGCTGTGTTTACATTAGATATAAAAAGAATAGAAGCTAAAAGAAATGGTGTATTCTTTTGCTATCAACATAAACAAGATATAAAATTGTCTGATGGAGAGACAATTTTTTCAAAGATTTTAGGTAATTTCTATGAAAAGATTGTGTTTACTTTACCTGGAAAAATAGTTATAATCCTTTTTACTCTTATTGTCACAGGTTTTAGTATTGAATCTATATTTCACTTGGAACAAAGATTTGACCCTCAATGGTTTATACCTGATAATACTTATTATAAGGACTTCTTGAACAGCTACGAACATTATTATCCAAGGGAAGGAAATCCAGCTATTGTAATTCTTGGTGACATGGACTACAATGCTGAATTCAGAAAATTACACAACATGGTTGAAGAATTAAAAAAAGAGTCTTATGTTGTAGACATGGATTCATGGGTGGAAACATTTCATAAATATGTTCTTGCTAACTACAACCATAATTTACTAAATTCAAGTGAACTATCTGATGCACAGTTCAATCAGTACTTGTCTCAATTTTTGTTCAGTCCTGTGGGAGGAAAATACCAATTTCAATTAAAGTTTCCTGAACCACTTCATTGCGGTGGTACTATTAACCACACCCTAGCATCTTTAATATCATTTACTTTCGCCAGATTTGAAGGTCCAGAAACTTATCTTCCAGCTATGCACACTGTAAAAGATATAGTCAAAAATACAAATATATCCACTGGCAGTGGGTATAGAAGTGTTTGGGCAAAGGCTTTTGGAAACTGGGTCACTGATGAGATTATTGCGGTAGAAGTTGAAAGGAATGTGGAATTGGCTTTGCTGTGTGTCATGCTGTGCACAATAGTGTTGATAACAAACATTCAAATGTGTTTGTGGATATTTATTTGTGTATTATTGACAATAATAAATGTCTTGGGTTTTATGCAAAGATGGGGCATGACGGTTGATATTGTTTGCTGCATCGGTCTTGAACTTGCGATCGGTCTTTGTGTAGATTATGCTGCACATGTGGGACACACATTTTTAACTACTAAAGAAGGCACTAGAAACGAGAGAGCCCTTAAAACAGTCACATCTATTGGTACTGCTGTTCTTCTTGGTGGTGGTTCCACATTTCTTTCCTTGTCATTCTTGAGTCAATCTAAAGCATACACTTTCCAATCATTTTTCAAAATATTTTTCCTTGTAATCCTTTTCGGATTGTTCCATGGCCTTTTGTTCCTTCCTGTTGTATTGTCGTTCATTGGACCAAAAAGAAGTCCCAGAAACAAAACTGATTTTTCCCCAGAGGCAGTTGAATTGAATAGCACTAAAAATAGTGAGAGAAATGGTTTATAATGTCAACACCATGGCTAGTCATTGTCATCCTAAGCAAATGTTTTGGTAGAAAACATTTGTAGTAAAAAAATATTAAAATTGTAAAAGTTGAATAAATTAACATATTTTTGTAACTTCGGTTATATTTAATAGCCTGTAGACAATCTATCTCACAATATTTGTAAAGCGATCTTAGGACTAACAAAATAAAGTGCAACAAAGTGCTCAAAATTTTCTATTGAATTTAAAAAGATTTGTATGGTAGGTTAAGTATGTTTGTGTCTTTAAACATTTACACATGTACACACAAAGCAATTTGAAAGTTTCTGAAAATTCTGAAATTAAATTGTGTAAGGCTCAATTCATACCAGATCAGCTAGGATCAGTTCGGGCGGTCTTCAGCAGACGGTTTGTGGTATTTTTTTTTGTCTATATTTTAAAGAGACCAGTATGTTTGAAAAGCGCTTAAAAGCTGTGCATCTGCTGATGCGGCAGTGGCTGCCACAGCAGCCATCACCAGGGGGACGACACTCAGCAAGGCACTGGCCGTCTGAGCCACTTGCAAGCTGATCTGGTATAAATCGCCCCTAATTGTAACTTAAGTCCATTTAATCACAAGATTTAAAAAAGGGAGCACAAATCCTAGAGGTATTAAACTTTTAAATAGTGTAGCTTACTGTAGGTAAACATTGAATTAACTTGAGCGATCATTTATACCAATTGTTAACTAAGTGTAATTAGTTGTTAAGTTAAATGATATTATTAAAGGATTGTAAGATACCTACTAATGCTCACCTAATTTAGTATTGTTGACATGTAGTTACAAATTTTACATTTTTATTTTTAATACTTAGTTTTAGTACATATTATGTTTCTGTACCAACTTTTGGTTTTGATGATGGCCACTTACTATAGATGTAGGCGTATGAAATTGTCTATACAAGTATCTAATGTAATGGAATAATTAATTATTATGTAATTGGCTAGACACGTCACTTTGCGTGTAGATGTATATTATCTAAAGTATTTTCTGACCATAGGTGCAATCCTACTACTATTATAAATGTGAAAGTTTGTGAGGATGAATGGATGGATGGATGTATGGATGTTTGTTACTCTTTCACGCAAAAACTACTGAACGGATTTCGATGAAATTTGGTATGGTAGTAGTTTAAGAAATGGATTAAAATATACGATACTTTTTATCCCAAAAAACTACATGGTTCCCGAGGGATTCCGTATTTACGCGGGCGGAGCCGCGGGCAACAGCTAGTGATTGATAATACCTACTCGTCATTTTCTATCTCCAGTATTAGGTTTTATCATATTTTATACAATCTTTAGTGTACGTGGTTTGCGTGGACTTTACTACTTACTTTTTATGAGTACCTAAATCTTTTATCCAATTATCACTTAAAACATGCAACAGATTTTAGCTTGTATCACCATCAGTGAAAACTGAAAACGCATTTAAATCAATTCCGTAGCTCCTGTCTATCGTGCGTAGCACAAACATATGGCAAAGTTTGCCTCTACGGTAAAGGTAGAGGCTCTAAAAATTAAATGTGTGAAAACCTCATGAAAATGATCCACACTTACGTTTCCATTCCTGATTGCGATTTTCACAGAAGTTTTGTAGAGCCGCGGTAAATTATTCTTTTTAGATTTGGCTTGCTTTGCTCTTAAATGTACCTAATTACCTTTTTAGAGTACCTATTTAGAGTTTACCTGCAAAAATATCGAATTAAATTATTTATTCTTTTACACGAGCTAGTCTTTAAGTGCGATTCAATTTATAGGGATGTAGTAGGTACGCTCTTGTAGGAAGATTATTGTGCCACATAGAGGTACAGAAAATTTCAAAACTTTGTTAGCAAAAATATATAATGTAAATAAAAGATAATTTTCGTAGGAATGATAATACTTTAAAGAAAAAGACGTGCCTTTTCATGTATATTAGGGTCATTCCACAAAAATTGAGATACTTTTGAAGCTCATTCGTCCTAAACTTTTTTAAGATGCTTTTGGATACTTCATTAGTGTGTAATGGGTTATTCATTAAATAAGTTATATCTAAAAGGGTCAGCCATTTTATGCTTTATTTAAGGAGTAATGTATAGTTTTGCAAATTTACGAATCTAGGGACTGACAGCTCTGGTTAGGGACTGATGATTGGGCATCTAGGGACTGATAGGTATTGTTACGAACTGATAAATATAATAATATTGCAATTAAATAAGTTTGCTATGCATTCAGTATCATATTTATTTGTGAAATATTTTTAACCGAATCACGTAAGACAAAAAATATCGCTTGTAACACTTCTTAACAGCAATAATAATTAATAATTAATTACAATACACTACTAATTCTATTTATTATCACAATAACAATTAGTAATGGGTCTTTTCTTATACTTATCAGTCATTCAATGACATAAAACCTATGCATTTTTTACTACTAAGTTTATCACTTATTTTTAAAGTAGTAACTAATTTAGGTACATATAATATTTTAAATTCTTCTTTACATAACAGTTTGAAAGTAGAAACAAAAGGTCTTAGCCTTAACGAAATAAAATCAACATTCTAATGAATTATAAGCAAACAAAATATTTAAGAGTTATAATACTCAGTCTTAGGATTTGTACTAACAGTTTCACTGTGTCATGGTTTAGTAACATAGAAGACTTAATAATATCTAAATAAAATAATCTCATTTTTTCAAAAACATTTATAGCCTTTTTAAAATTATAAAACACTCTTATCACCTTTAACAATCAAAATTTTTGCAGATCATTTTCTAGTTGTATAATCAAATTGTGCGGCTTTATATTCTTTGTCTCTTTTATATACTTTGAAACTAAACGCTCTTTTTTGATTTTAGAATCAATAATAATTTCCTTTCCATGTATTCACCGATTTACTAAAATATCTTTGCTGTTATCGAATTCAGTATATGGTAACACTTTAGTAGAGCAGTCTTTGCACTGTCTCATTAAACATTTCTCTGAGTACCGATTGCAACAAAGTATCTGTAAACCTGTTTGATAATTATCGAATGTAAGAATCTTAGATTTTTTTAAAGCATATATTTTAGATTAATATTTTCATGTACAATGCAGGCACATGTATAGCGGTCTGTTAGCTTTGGGGAGACGACCCAAAATGGACGCAATCGACAAAACAGTGAATAGCCAATTATCATGGTATTTGTTTGAAGAAACTTTAGGTGTAAATTTTTTAAAGAATCTAACAAATATCGTTTCTGTTTTTTATTTCTATTGCGAGTAATACACTCCTTTTTTCTCGCTGCAGCGCGACTATTACTATCACCTACATAGAATCTGTGAACCATTTATTTGTACTGCTATGTTTTTCTTAGATTTTTCATTATTTTTAGAAACTTTACGCCGAAGCTTGTTATACAATATAGAGCTACTACTGTGTCGCCAAAGTTTATATTTGTCAACATTGGGCCCAGTTAAAAGCTGTTTAAAGTTAGATTTTTCTTGATGAGTTTTGGCTTTTGAAATATTTTCTGTAATTTGAGCCTGCAAAACTTCGCCAAATAATGTCTTTTTGACCAGTTCTCTACTTTGATTAGGATCTTCTGCCATTTGTTATATTTTACTTTTATGTGTGAGTAATTTCTTCGATTTCTTGTTTTTTTGTTTCAGTCTACTGTATTTCTTCTGTTGAGTATTAAGCTTCTTTTTTAAACCGGCAATAATCGCACATTTTTCCTGTAACACCTTATTTCTTATGTTCTGTTGATATCGGCTTCTTCGTTTCACTTCAATTTGTCTAGGGTTTTCGTTATTGTTATTATTGATCTGCGGTTCTGGAGCTACATTGTCTTCAAGTGATTCATTTTCAGATGTAGGAGGTGTATTATGAGTAATATATTTTTCACAAACTTTTCCAATCGTTTCCTTCTTTCTATAATCAGTTGAATACTTCTTCCATTTTTCTCTGCTCACGTGGGGTCATGTCCTGAACAGACTTGCGTTGTCCTTTCTTTTTCTTCTTTATATATTTCAATAATCAGTTGAATACTTCTTCCATTTTTCTCTGCTCACGTGGGGTCATGTCCTGAACAGACTTGCGTTGTCCTTTCTTTTTCTTCTTTATATATTTCAGTCTTTCTTTCTCTTTATATTCTGCCAACAGAACTGGATCGCTTTTGATTTTCTCTAAACGTGCTTTTGCGGCGGCTTATTTTTTTAATGGCTTTTTCCTCTTTGGTCAATTTTGGTCTCTTTTTAGGCGGTATGTTGCTGCAAAACGGATAAATAACACAATTATTAAATATTGTGACCAACGACCGCAAAAAAAACTAAGTTTCCAGTTTATTAAAACTATAGGAACTTGTTGACTTAGTTTTGTAATTAAATAAAAAAGGCAATCGTTGAACGTACTTTTTTGCATTATATATTATTTTTTCATATTACGTTACCCCTAAATGATATTTTTATAGTATAGTTACAAATTTACATTACAAAGTTACACAGCAAAAAAGTATAAAAATAGTACACTATTAGTTTTATACTTTATCAAATTACATTAAGGGTGTCCCCTAATATAATTTGGTAAAGTATAAAACTTATAACCGCAACATTGATGGATAAATTAATTTTTGTTATTATCACAATATAATAAACGTCAGTCCCTAACTATACCTATCAGTCCCTAGCACCATTCAAAGCTAGGGCCTGATGGTTCAGGGACTGACGATTTGGAATGTAACTAAATATAAATGCAGGTTAATTTCTCTCCAAAGGATTTTTAATACGATGAACCAATCAAAGCCGAAAAATCACACATAAATATTATATAATTTCAACTATTTCTTATTATTAACAATTAAACTACTCGCCGAGGGACTGACAAAGTGACTGGATCGGCACGTGTTTCCGCAACAACTGCCGCGTTTGCACCAGTTCACAAAATGGCTACCGCAAAGCCAGTATGGTCTGTGGATAACTTACTATCGTACTTTAAAATCAACTAAATATTATTCACTCTCATTTATATTATGGCGCGAAAATTGAAAATCCGTGCGCGGCTAGGGCCTGACGATTAAAATTGTGGACACTTATTCAACTTTAAAAAATATAATTATTGTTTATTGAAACCGCAAAATATTAATAGTTTTTGGTGTATTTACAATGAAATAGATAATCGTTAGTTAAAATAAAGTGTAAAGTTGATGTTTCTATAAATATGGGTGCCCAAATGCTAACTTTCGGAGTGTGGAGTGTGGACATCCCTAGGGACTGACAATTTGGGGTTATTATATGGAATTTCAGACGTTATTTAAATACATATTTTATAAAATATATGGGTGATGACTTAAACACATTGCGAACTTTTACTTAACAATTTTGGAATGAAATATTATTTACCAAGTGAAAAATGGTACGGACAAAGAATTGTCATATATTTGTGGAATGACCCATTATTATAAGTAGGTATGTATATTACCATATACCTACATCCTACATCTTTTTTAGGTTTTCTTTATTTAAAATTAAAATCTACAAAATTATTTCGATGCAACTGACTTTGTGATTTTTAAATAAATTAGTCAAAACCAAATATGGCCCGGCCCACCTTGTTTTTAGGCTTGAACTCAATAATCAAAATTATTTATTTTAATAGAAAAAAAAACAAAAAACGCATTTTAATGAAATTTACAGGAACACATTACTAATATAATAGCGTAATATATATAAGCGTAATATATAAAATAAGCATAAAATAATAAAAAAGCGTATAATTTGATCATTTATTTGTGTACCAGTAGATTGTCGCAGTCAGGATTGTAAGTCCCGGGCGGTTACGGTACGCTCCCGAGCTGCAGTAAAAGTGATATACCGGTCTTCATGAACAGTTGGAGCTCTAGTTCTTCCTGATCCAGGTCTCCTAGTAACACTCCCTGTTTCCTGATATCGCTCCCACACGTTTCTGATAGCTCTTCGCGACACACCGACACGTATTGCTACTGATCTCTGGGACTCTCTATCCTGAAGCAGAGTTACTGCTCTTGCTGCGGTTTGCAGGTCCATATAACGTCGAGAACTAGCCATAGTAATTACGATTAATACAGAAATCGAATAAAACAGCCCAAGAAAGCAACCTATTAAATCAAAACGTATAGTCACAGTTGAAAAGTCAAAGGACAAAATTTGTGCAATTAACTTTGTTTTTTTCATGCACTTCACTTTTTTGTCTACCCCCATGAAACAGACGCTCCAGTTGTCGCTCAATACAATAATTATTCATAAAGATGTCAACAACACAACCAAATGCTATATTTCGCTAATCATTGCCTCTTGAGTTATTTTTAAACAAAAATTCTAAATAGATGATGGTAGGTCCTATTTTGTTTTGACGAGTTTATTATACTTTTACTTAGTACATACAATTATTATGCATTGTGAATAATACTATGTATACAGCGGGTATAGTCACGAGCTCTATGATCTATCATATAAATTATATAGGCCAATTTAAAAACAAATCTCATTTAAGTAAATGCAGTGCGTTTATTTAGTTTATCCGTGCCTTAAACCGTAAACGTTTGCTAAAATAATAAAATGACTAGTATTAAGATTTAAGATGTCAACGCTCTTGACTTATGCATAACAATTCTGATAAACTAAAAATAGCAATACGATCATTTTAAGTCCTTGCCTAAGTATATATATTAGGAAAATATCCCTAGTATTTTCCTAATATCTATACTTAGGCAAGCAAACAAACATTGTTGTATTTTTTTTATTTTTAAGATGTTAATAATACTTCTTCTATGTAGTGAATTGTGATTTTAAGTAACAACAACATACGTATGCACATGATTGTGAAAAATTATGATCATTGTACGTTTAAATAATAAACATAGCAATAATTGATACAGAATTTATTTATTTACCCTTTCAATGGCCAGAAATATTGAAGTTTTGTCGGATCTCATAGAAACTTAAATAATGGTTGGCCATGTTAGCACGCAAAGTACCTACGATTTATAATTTCAGTCAATTTAATATAACATAAAATATTGTTTTTTTTTGTCGGTAGTGATCGCGTCGGTAGATATAGAACTCTATATTCACTGTTTCTTGGTCTTGTAACTGTGATTAAAAACTTTACTTTAGGTAAGTGAAGGTTATTGTACTATCTTGGTAAATACCTACATTTAAAAAATATATTTAATTATACCTAATCTTTCTTACAATAGAAGGGAATCAGGTACCCACAATGTAGTAAGACCTATTAGTGACTAATACTACTGAACTATCGAAATCTTTTTTTGTAGGTACAGATAGCAAAGAGATAAAGATGTATTTTCCTACCTAAGGATATTGATAATTACTTTTTTTTAACCTACTTCAAAAAAAGGAGGCGGTTATACGTTCGGCTGTATATATATATATATATATATATATATATATATATATATATATATATATATATATATATATATATATAATAATTTAGATATTTTAACTAGTTCTTAAATCTTTTTTTTCTTAAACAATTTAATAAAAATTCTTTCGTCGTGCAACGTATATAACGGGTGTTTTTCCAGTCAGTGTCCAAACTTTCAGGAGTGAATATACTCTTGAATATAAGCAACTTTTACTATGCGATCGACTTTCCTACTTGAAAAAAAAACAGCTATTTCATACAAAAGGGCTTCGGCATAGATAGCATTTTGTAGGAAATAGCAGATTTTTTTTTCAAGTAGGAAAGTTAAAATAGTAAAAGTTGCTTATATTGAGTATATTCACTCCTGAAAGTTTGGACACCGACTAAAAAAACACCCCTGTATATATATTTTGTATGTTCAATCATGGAGGAATTATTACTTTATTGGTCCATGGTTCAACGATAACTCCGTCGTCTGTTGACCGATTTTCAAAATTATTTTTTTTAAGTAAAGGGTATAATCCGAAGTTGATCCCGTTGTCACCAAAGTGGAGATCTGATGATGGTATCCATGAGAAAATAAGGGAACTCCTCGAAATTTATATGGATACATATAGTGATTTTGACTTTTTCTGAAGTAACCCAAGCATAATATGCTACCAAAAAAGTAAGATTTTGCACCACGGTATACCCTGGATCCAAAAGCACTGAACAGAACTCCTAAGTCTTTAAATATACACGTTTGGAAAGAACTGCAAGTATATGCCATTATGTATCTTACGGTAATCATCATCTTATATACAAAACCTAATGGAAGCTTGGCAAGTATTCAATTAAACATTCGATCGTTTATTTTAAACGTTCTTAAAATGTGTTAATAATAATATTACAAATATGACTAAAAAGGGAAAAAAGATTATTTTTAAACAATAAATTAAACCGACTTTCAAATTAAAAATACACAAAAAAGTTTATATTAGTCTTAGGTATTTTGTAAATAATTTCCCTTTTAAATTCGGCTAAAATTTTAACTATTTCTCTACACAATTTTTATAATTTTGTAGTCTGTACCAGCCAACTTAAATAAGCAAAAAATTCTTTAGTTTACATAATATCATCTATCGATAGTTCGTTTCAATAATAATCTCTGCGATTAATTTGTAATTGTCATTAAGTATGATGATAAACAAAGTCAACCAACATATTAGCGCGCTAAGAGACTAAAATCAATTATTTTTTAAAGAGTTAACGATTAACTAACTACATAATTATTGTTATAAGTTACCAAAGAATCTTGGTAGTTACTTAGGTAATAATTAATTTGCAAAGCTTTTCTATGACCCATTTTTCTACCTCTAATAGGTAGGAAACTAGATACCTACATATATGCAGCCTTTAGCAATCAGTCGTTTGTACAAAAATATGTTTTATTGGAACGACCGCTCGGAAATTAATTAGGGCGATCACATCCTTATTGATTTAACGGAAGCTACCTTAATTGTCTGCTCATAACGAGATAATAGCTATGTAGTCGTTCAAAGAATTCGGTAAGAAAAACATAGGTAGATAGTTAATGGACACGAGTACCTTCTACCTACTAAGTAAACGAATTTTTTTCATGTATTTTTTATTTGTATTAATCGAAGTAATCACCCATGCAATTGATGCCCTTCTTAACGGGTGGCAACAAATTCTTCAAAGGCATTTTGTACTGCCTCTCGGGTATTGAATTTTTTTCCCGCCAAGAAGTTATCCAAATTCTGGAAAAAGTAGTAGTCTGTAGGCGCAAGGTCTGGTGAGTAGGGCGGATGACGGAGAACTTCCAACCCCAGTTCTTGCAACCTGGAGACCGTCTGCTGTGCAGTACGAGGTCGCGCATTATCGTGAAGGAGCAGCGGAGACGAGCGATTGACCAATGCTGGTTGGAGATGTGCCAGCTTCTCCATCATTGTGTTCAGTTCTTCACAGTACACATCTGCAGTAATGCTCATCCCGTTTGGTAAGAAACTGTGATGAATCACACCGGCGCTAGACCACCAAACAGTGACCATCACATTTCTAGGGGTAAGTTTTCGTTTAGGACATTGTTTAGGTGCTGAACCAGGATCCAACCAACTTGCTGAGCGCTTGCGGTTATCACAAACAGAATCCATTTTTCATCGCAGGTAACAATGCGGTTCAAAATTCTTTCATTTGTGTGTCTGTTGAGCAGTGCAAGGCTCGCCTCGACGCGTACTTCGCGCTGGCGATCATTGGTTCGTGGGGCACCCATTTGTCAAGCTTTTTTACCTTGCCAATTTGACGCAAATGGACCAATATTGTTTTGACGCTAACGTCGAAAGCTGCTGCTAATTCAGCCGTATATTGTGTATCATCAGCTTCCACAATCGCCTTTAATTCGTCATTGTCGACCAAAGTCTTTGGAAGACCGCGAGGTTCATTTTTCAGGTCGAAATTTCCAGAACGGAAGCGAGCAAACCAATAACAGGTGGTGCGTTGGTTTGTAGTGTTAGCTCCGTAAACGTCGTTGATGTTGCGTGCCGCTTGTGCCGCGTTGCTGCCACGACGGTACTCATATTGCATAATTACTCGAATTTTTAACGTATCCATGATGACGAAAAAGATTGAAATGCGATGAAAATGTAACACTAATCAATAAACAAATGACTACTTTTGGAAAGAGAATTCCATGTTTTTACAATAAAATTAATTTGGAATTAGAATTCTTAGCCAAACAAAAATTATTTTGATTTGAAATGGCCAGTACTGCAGAACGGCAATTTCATAGGTAAAGACCTATTATTTGCTTTCTGCAGTTTATTCAATCCACATTTCAATGACAAAATCTTCTCAAATATTTTTCTGCCAAATGTAGGGCTACTTAGGTTTGACATTTGTCATCTTAACACTTTGGTATTTACTTTCTGCAGTTTATTCAGTCCACATTTTCTGCCAAATGTACTTATATCATGGCCCATCCTTGGTTTTGAAATCTTTATTTAATTAAACTATAAATCTTAAGTCACCTAAATGTAACATTACTTTACACAATGACAGTAAATTGTAAGTGCTAGTGGTAGTGCCAGAATGTAACTTTAAAATAAAGGTGCTAGTCAAGTATCTAGTAGTATTATAATGCTATTCCAACAAAAATATTAAAAAACTGTATATTTATCACGAACGCTCGAAAATTGTCTCACCCAAGAGTGCCTAAAATGAGAATGAGCAGAATAACAGTATTTTCAGGTTCAAATATTGTACCTTACAGAGTAAGAATTAAATTATAGAACGGCAATTCAATCATAGTACCTAAGTCATAAAAGACTATTCCTTGATTTTGTCAACGTCCTCTAATATTTGGTTTTCTACATGGTAAGTAAATTCAATTATTTTATATTTTCTGGAATATAATCTGGAATGGAAAAAAAATTTGAGCACGTTTTTATTTTACAAAATTTTAGGACGTAAGCGTTAGTTAATGATTTTATAATGTATGCCATCTCAGACCATGTTCCCCTACTAGAGCTCCGAGTAAAGCTCGGTTACCCAGGTACCTATTAATAATTATGTAAACAAACTGAAAAAAAAAACCTAATGCATCTAATGTAAGTAGGTACTAGGCACAGCTCTTTAAACGTCAAAGGACTCGCGATGATTTAATGTTTACATTTACGAATTACGATATAATGAGACCTTTGTACATCTTGTGTCCGTTTCGTTATCGCGCAGATAATTGTGACTGAGTCATATAGATTATAATTAATTTATTATTGCGGTTTCTGCTGTTTGAGCTGCTGCTGCACATAGCTGTTGTGTGAACTCAACATTGGTAGAGTTAAGAGCACTAACATAGGTCCACTTGCGCAGATCTGGATTAAAGTTAATCCTGGGATAAAATGGCATGCCTTCTCTTTCATAAATTTGAAGAACGAGAGAAATAACATGATATTTAATCCAGGGTTAACCTTAACCCATATCTGCACAAGTGTGCCTTACTCGTATAAAATTCAACAATGCGCTAAGTTTTCAAACATAATAAGCTAACGACTGAATCATATTATATTAAACATGTATATTAATACGTGAAGCAACGACTTTGAGAAAACGAGAATTCTGCGAATGAAGGAGTATAAAATTTAGCACAGAAAAAGCTTATGTGGATGAAGGTGTGCAGAAAGCTTATATTTTTTTTAAATAATGCTTAGAATTACAAAACAATAGAAAAATAAAGTTACACACACTACTCCACTCACACCACCATGTGTTTGTATAATACCGGTAGGTACACGGAAGAAATTAATCTGATAGTAGCTGTGTTGGTTTGAAACAATTGTCTTTCACATTCCATAGATTTGTCTATTTACATATTTTTATTGCGTTTCTATGAGGCAAGAGAACCCTAAAAAGTTGAAATTAAAAAACCTAACCATGTTAAAGGAGGGTTCCGTAACTATAAACTCGTAATAAGTTTTTTTAAAATTACTTCAAAAGTTACTGTCCGAGTTCGTTCAAAATAATTTTCCAAAAGAGTATTTAGCTTCTATCAGTATGAAAAATTTCAATTTTCTGTCTTTTTTATAGTTTAAAAATGCCAGAAGGGGGACCAACTTATAAACCACTTTGAAGGACGATTACTCGAAACATGTATGAAACCTTGCCTTCATTTAAATACCTATTCAAGAAGTTATAAGTGATTTCACGTCTTTAAAACCCCAAATTCCTTGGTCTTCGGGTAGCATACAAAAATAAATGAGATCCCACAAAAACATTAAATAAAATTATTATTTTTAAACAAAAAACGAAAACCGACTTCCAAAGTAAAAATGCACAAAAAGTATAAAATTATTTTTATTTTCTAAACAATAATTCCCCTTTTAAATTCGGCTTCACACCTTCATTGCGTCAGCCTATTTCATTAACTTTAAGTTGGACCTGTATTAGGCATCCTAGCCCATTTACCACCTAGAACCTCAATTCTCGTATTTAAAGTAGACTTTTATTTTACTTTGATTGTATTATAAGTGAAGCGACTTGTTATCATAAACTGATTTTATGACGTTTAGACGTTAGACGCCGCTTTAAAAATTACCTACACACCTACTAAATCTTAAGCTTTTTCATCCTTTATTGGATGATTTATACAGTATTCTCCGAGCGAAGTAACCACTCTTGAAGTCATGGAGAATAGAGGTAAGGAGTACCATCTCCATACATGAAAAGTATCCGTAAAATAGCGTTAAATAGGGGGCGCTACAGACGCAAGGGTGTAAAGCGGCAAAATTTAAACGGATAATTAAATCTTGGGATCTTCGTCGGTTTTATATATAAAAATATTTTCGACTATACGAGTAATTAGAATATTCATGATTTACTGAATTAAAAACTAAAAACTAGTCATAGTCATCAAAAATTCTAACTTCATAGCACAAACCCTTACCACTCTAGCGCCATAATGGTCAGTTTTGGAACTATTATTTAATTACTTTTGTCGGACACTTTTTAGCTTTTCTACCTTAGAGAGATGGTCCTCCTTACCTCTATTCTCCATGCTTGAAATACTGTAGTGCCTGGGACAGTTGGTTTTTTTAAATGTCGTATGGTTGCCCAAGCGTATACGGCATTCTCACAACATAATCAGCCTAGTCCAGAGGAATGACTGGACAATACGTCTGGGGCCAATCATGTGCGGGTTTCCTCACGATGTTTTCCTTCACCGTTACAGCGTCAAAAAGTATCATTGGTACACGCCACAACCTAGGAATCAAACCTGCACTCTCTCGAGAGCGAATCAAACTGTCTACCCACTAGGCCACGGATCTCTATATACATTCGTCATATTACATACTAAGATCCATCAAACTCAAGGCCACATACACGGCGGCAAGTCCCACTCCAAGATCCCACGGTTCGTAGACTTCGGTCGTCGACGTTGCAATTGTTATTCGCGCGCAAAGCAAAACATTAGGTTTTAGTTAAATAACCTATTATTCTCTCATATTTTTTACTATGAATTGTCATATAAGGAATTTTTTATGGTACTAAAGAAGAAAAAAATAATTTTCCTCGGTGTAAGTTTTTTACTTAGGCAAGTACAAACCAATTTACTACTCAATTATGAGAAAATAAACTTGGTGGACTCCACTGTATTCCTAGGTATTACGCTAGATTGTAAATTACAGTGGGGTCCTCATATTGCGAACCTAGCAAATAGATTCTGTTCTGCAGCATATGCAATCCGAAAAATGAGAAAAATTAGAAATGAAGAAACGGCACGCCTGGTTTATTTTAGCTACTTTCATGGGGAAATGCTGCCGACATAAATTCAATATTTGTGCTGCAGAAGCGAGCTATTCGGCTATTTATAAAATGTCCCCTTTTGAATCTCTGATATAAAAGTTTTAAAGAAATAGGTGTACTGACCGTAGCTTCTCAGTATATTTTGGATAATTTATTATACGTTAGAAACAAAAGAGAGTTATTATATATACCCAACATGATCTGAATACAAAAAAAGGATCTTACTAACTTTTTATCGTTCCACGTCAGTCCTGATTCCGCTTGTCTTGGTCAAGGTCTTGAAAGTTTTTAAGACCCTGTAACGAAGAAGACAAAACATTTTCTTTAAATACTATTGTTGTCAGTTGTGTTTAAACTACTCATTTATGTCGAAAAAAAAACATTTAGGCGTTCTTACTTCTTAAAACCAGTAAAGTAAGAAAACCTTTATGCGCGCTTGCTTTTTACATAAATAACTTGCAGATGTTCTATTTTAATTTGTTGATTTTATTGTATTTGTCCGAAGTTCACAGTCTTTCAAGTTTCAAAGTTGAACAGATTTTAATCTGGAAATTCGGAATAAAATTTCTCGCTCGCTTCGCTCGCCAGCATTTAACAAAACGAACGTACAAATAGACCGTCGGTGCTAAATAATATTATATTATTTATTACCGACGGTCGGTTTAAGGCTATTGATTTAATTGTATTTTTAAAGTACACAAGTCTTTCAGGGTACAAAGTTTAGTTCAGGTAATAAAATATAAAAACAATTTGCTCGCTCGCGTTTCACATATTCATATTATATTACTAATTATTACTGTCGACAGTAAATATTTTTATTGGTGAATTGTATTACGTATTCTATATTTCATTCTCGTGGTAAGTAGATAACAGATAATTTTAAAATATAATTCGAAGTAGAAGTCAAGATAGCACATTTTTTTTTACTTTTTTATATGAGTTTTTGGCAATGCAATCCAACAGTATATATAAAAATTTAGCGTCTGAGCTTGTGTGTGGTAAGTTAATTTATTAAGTATAAGACTAATTTATATAGAAATAAAAGATTTTTCATTTTATACATAATAACATACATATATTACCTTGAGAACCGAAAGCAAACCAGAGGCAGAAATTGCTACGGGCCCCGCGCTGGCTTAATCCGGCACTGGTAATCGAGCTTTGCTCGGAGTTCTAGTAAATTAAAAAAAGAGGCCGTGTCGGTTCCTAGGGACACCGGATAGGAACTAATTTCCATAATATAAAATATTAATTTATATATAAAGACTATACATAAAAAACTTACGTTACAGACGTTTTTTCCCGGCGATGCGGAGGGGTACCCTCCGCATCGCCCCATAAGGAACTTCGTTCCAAAAAAAAAGAATCACAAAAATATTTATCTGACCGGGATTCGAACCCACCACATTCAAAATTTCCGAACAAAACAAAATTATAATTAGGTACGCATACCAAACAGCCAATCAGACTTGACATATTAATAGAGTCGAAATTATTGATATATTGTTGCACGACGAAAGAAAAAAACATATTATATTCCAAGGGATAAGACCTAGCTAGATCGATTTTTCTCCACCAAAACCCCCTGTATACTAAATTTCATTTCAACTTTCATGCGTTGCCGATATTCCGATTATATACACTTATACAAGATTGTCTCGTTTAAAGTATACCTAAGATTTGTTTTGTGATAGCCACGATTCACGAGGACACTTGAAAGTTAAATACGACACAAATATTGACGTTACGGTAAACAGCGTCCATAGTCCACACAGCGAGCAATAATTTATTAATCCTACTACTATCTAGCCCAGTAATTTTAGGCATTTTAAGCCCCAATCTGCGAAAAAATTCCTAGTGAGCTGAATTTTTGTATACACCTTTATTACGGGATTGTAATGAAGATGTGAAAAATCGACATTGATATCGTGCCGGCTAAAAAAGTTATATTGGTCAAATGGTCACGAAAATCAATTCGCAAATATCTCGCGACCTGTCGCTCGGAGGTCATTATAAAATTGTTTGTCGTTAAATTATCTACTAAAATGCCTCTTGCATTTTTCTGTTAAATTAACCGTTTTTGGAGTAGAGCGCTGAGAAAGCGACTAGTATGCACTCACATACGGTATTGTATTATTAACCGACTTCCAAAAAATGGAGGCGGTTATGCGTTCGGCTGTATGTATTTTTTTTGTATGTTCAACGATAACTCCGCCGTCTGTTGACCTATTTTCAAAATTATTTTTTGATGTAAAAAGTATACTACGAAGTTGGTTTTCACAAAACCTGATGTTGGGATCCATGAGGAATCGAGGGAACTCCTCAAAATTTTTATGGACACATATAGTGACTATGACTTTTTCTCAAGTATATTCCCAAGGATATCCTACAAAAATGAACAGAACTCCTGACTCCTTATAAATACATGTTTGGGGATTTCGGCGATGCTTAAAGAACTGCAAGCATAAGCCACTATGTCAATTAAA
This sequence comes from Phengaris alcon alcon, assembly GCA_037179445.1. NCBI lineage: Eukaryota > Metazoa > Arthropoda > Insecta > Lepidoptera > Lycaenidae > Phengaris > Phengaris alcon. The sequence goes on from JAYRCH010000029.1 coordinate 11,027,656, forward strand.
GTAATAATCATCATCACCACCATCATCACACCATAAATCATGACATAATGATGATATAATAGGTACTTCTCATAATATTTTACACCGACACGGATATCTTTGAACATTACTCTGCCGTTTATGGACCGATTTTCAAAATTATTTTTATATATACATCAAGTATTTTCTAAAAATTGGTCTGTTTGTCACCAAAGCGGTGACCTGATGATGGTATCCATGAGGAATCGAGGGAACTCCTCGAATTTATATAAGTAAGATTCTGCACCAAGGTATACCCTGGACCCAAAAGCACTGAACAGAACTACTCAGTCTTTCAAGATACGCGTTTGAAAATTTCGACATTGTTTAAAGAACTGCAAGCATATGCCATTATGTAACTTACAGTAATCATCATCATTATCTTATATACAATACCTAATGGAAGCTTGGCGCGTATTCAATTATACATTAGATCGTTTATTTTAAACGTTCTTAAAATGTGTTAATAATAATTTAACAAATATCACTAAAAAGGGAAGAATTATTATTATTTTTAAACAAAATATTAAACCGACTTCCAAAGTAAAAATGCACAAAAAAGGTATGAAATAAAACCTATTTTCTAAATAATTCCCCTTTTAAATTTGGCTGAAATTTTAACTATTTCTCTACTTAATCTTTAAAATTTTGAAGTCGGTACCAGACAACTTGAACGTCTGTTCTATTTTAAATATTGTTTTATCAGGGTGTTGTTGTTATACCTGTATTTAGCCTCCTTACAGAAGTTCACCTGAACTTCTGAAGTAAAAGTGACTAAATCGACTCATTTGGGAACAAAATTCTTGACCATTCCCGTTCATCCCATTGTATGTGTTCACGGGCGCATCAAATTCTTGCTACTCGATACTAGGGCTCTCGAGTTTGAGAGTTGCTTAAGCAAGTCTTCTCACTGTACTGTCAGTAATGTAGTCCCTTCGGGTCTGAATGAGCCGTTGCTGAACTTAACTGCGTTTAAGTGTCGATTTTCAACAAGTGGAAACAATTTAACTGTATTCTCGGGTGCTAGTACACCTAGGTCTGCCATTACAAGGTCTTGTCAGATGTTTTTACGTGCCTTCGCTTCATCTTCTGAACGGTTCGTAACATCACATACTCCATTCTTGCAGTACGACGCATACTGATGCCTAGTTCCAGAAAAAATCATCAGCACATTGTCCAGGTATAAGGGCTATGATACAATTTTTAAATCTCCTGTTGTCTAACTCATCGATCAAGAAAAAAATTGTAAACATAAAGAGATACAAAAAAGATGGTTAAGTTGAAATTAGAAAGAGAATTTATTATATTTCTTATATTTTCTACCCATTTTATTTAAAGAACTATTTTTTCCCCTAATTTTAGGGAGAAACATATAAGTTGGCAACCAAATCCGTGGTCTGCTCCGGACCAAATCCGTACGTGTGTTAATACGAGGGGAGGTCCAAAAGTTCGCGGAATGAAAGGGTTGTTAATAAAATATAACAATAAATTTATTTTTCCTTTTCAATATAATCACCCTTAAGTGTAATACATTTATTTGATCTATGGATTAATTTTTCTAAACCATCGAAAAAATATTTTTTGTCTTTGGCCTCAAAATGCGCCGAAATTGCCTCCTTCACTTCGTTATCGTCGGAAAATTTCCTTCCCCTTAGCTCTTTTTTTAAATTTGGAAACAAATAAAAATCGCTAGGGGCCAGGTCTGGACTGTAGGGTGGGTGAACAAGTGGTTCGAATCCATGCGTGTGAAGAGCAGCCATGGCAACTCGGCTCTTGTGAACCGGCGCGTTGTCTTGCAAAAGCAACACACCCTTGGCCAATTTTCCACGACGTTTTTCTTTAATTGCCTCCTTTAACTTTTCCAATATTGTGGCGTAGTATTCTCCGGTTATAGTGGTACCTATTTCTTTATAATCAATCAGTAATATTCCCTCACAATCCCAAAAAACAGTGGCCATCAACTTTCCAGCCGATTCTGACACTTTGAATTTCTTGGGAGGTGGTGTACCCTTTTTGTGCCATTGCATGGACTCCTGTTTTGATTCAGGTTCAAAGTGATGAACCCATGTTTCATCTCCAGTAACAATCCGCTCCAAAATCTGCACAGGGTTGTCTCCACACACCTCCAAAAAGTGCTTAGACGCGTCGATGCGCTGCTGTTTTTGAAGCGGCGTGAGCATTCTCGGCACCCATCTTGCACTGACTTTTGTCATGCCCAAGTGGTCGTGCAGGATCCGCAAAATGGTTGTATCTGATACTCCAACAAATGCAGATAATTGTTTTTTCTTTAAACGTGTGTCTTCCAGTACAAGTTTTTCGACTTTTTCGACGATGTCTGATGTGGTGGCCTCAACTGGCCGCCCAGAGCGAGGGTCGTCTTCAATTGAATCTCGACCATGTTTGAAAAGTCCATGCCACTTATAAACCATTGTTTTACCAGGGCACTGATCTCCATAAACGGCTTCCATTTCATTTAAAATGGTTTGAACGTTTTTTCCTTGCTTGGTAAGGAATTTTATCACAGCGCGATGTTCAATTTTCTCCATAGTTGCAGTTTGCTTCCGGATTGACTTGTTTAGCAGGCGAGTACTCGTAAACGAATGGCGCTATTTGAGAGAAGGAGACTCTTCTCAGCTCGACACCGGGCCCCTGAAAAGGGCCTTGGCGGATTACCAACGTCAGGGGCATAGCCCCTCTAATTGGGATGACGCGCCCAGTACGAGTACTGGGCGCAAAGAGTCAAGTTTTTTGGGAAGACCCCCCGCGGCAGAACGCGGGGAAAACCCATGGTAGGGCAGCCGACAACAGCAAGGGAGTGACGACATGCCAATCCAGGCCCAACCGAAACCGGCGGTCGGCTCCAAGCGGCGCGTGGGGGTCCCGACCCAGGGGCCGGGAAACGTGTGTGGTTCCACTCCCTCACGCGCCGCGTTTACCGGACCGCGGACGCGAACGACCTGGGGAAAGGGGGGAAGTCGAAGGGGAAAGACTTCCGGGCCCCGACTTTATTTGTCAGGGGGAAGGTGCGTCAAGGAGGCGACGGGGTGGCAAGAGGGCTGCCACTCCGACAGGCCCCAGACGATTTGTTGAAGTATACACCGGCAGGTTTGGGTTTCTACCGGTGTAGGGAAAGGAGCGGGGGGGGATTGTGATCCCGCGAAGGTGGAGCGCCTGTACAGGCGCCTCGGTGTGGCGCATGTCATTGCGCCGGGACTCCTCCTCTTCGAGGGCGGTGTTCGGGCGCGCCATTGCGCCTGGACTCCTCCTCTTCTGGGGTGGGGGGGCACATCATTGCGCCCGGGCTCCTCCTCTTCGGGGGTGGCGGGGGTCCGATGGGGCTGCCGGCGGGACAGCGTCCCTCGGCAGGATGTGGCGGTCGGGCGGGCGGGCGTGCCACGGCGCCAAGTCGGTCAGCTCGACAAGACGCGAGGCATCCGCTCGCGCGAACATGTTGGTGGCGAGTCGGGCCACGAAGGCCTCCACGCTCTCCATCCTAAGATCCCTCTCGATGGTGGAGTTGCGGACGTACCAGGGGGCGCCCGCAATGTAGCGCAGCACCCGGTTCTGGGCTCTCTGCAGCGTCCTCTTCTGGGGTGCAGAGAGCAGATGGTGCCACGCAGGTGCTGCGTAGGTGAGGCGGGACCTGATGTAAGTGTTATACAAGGCCGTCCGCATGTTGAGGGGGATCTGAGGAGAGGAGAAGGCGGAGTGCAATTGCGCGGTGGCCGATTTGGCCATCGCCACTGCATGCTGGCGCTGGGCGACCATGGAGAGACGGCGATCTATGATGACACCTAGATATTTCGCCGTTCTTCCCCATGGTATCTCGGCGTCTCCGATCTTCAGAGGAGCTGGGAATCCCGTTCTCGTGGTGACGGCGAGCGCCTGGGACTTACCTGCATTCACAGACAGTCGCCAGTTGCTCAGCCAGTCAGGGAGAAGGTCCAGCGTCCTCTGAAGTTTCAGGGCGGCATGATCGGGCGTTAGCGAGGTGGAGATGAACGCCGTGTCATCTGCGTATAGCGCTGCGGTTGTACCCGGGTCCTTTGGCACGTCGCTGGCGTAGAAGTTGTACATGCTTGGCGAGAGCACGCTGCCTTGAGGTACGCCGGCGGTGATGGGACGCTCGCTGGAGAGAACGCCGTCGACACGCACCCTGAAGGTGCGGCCGGAGAGAAAAGATGCCATAAGTCTTACCAGAGGGGGTGGGACGTTGGCTCGGATGAGCTTGAAGAGCAGACCTTCATGCCAAACACAGTCGAACGCCTTTTCCATGTCGAGGAAGACTGCGACCGAGGATTCTTTCTTGTTGGCCGCAACGGACAGGTGGTGGATGACCCTTACCAGCTGGAGAGTGGTGCTCAGCTCCGACCGGAAGCCGAATTGGTCCTTGCGAGGAGGGAGGTGAGGAGCAAGGTGCTTGAGGAGAAGGACTTCAAAGGTTTTTGAAATGGTTGAGAGGAGGGTGATGGGGCGGTAGCCCTCTGCCCTTCTCAGGTTCTTATGGGGTTTGGGGATGGTGGTAATTATCCCCAATTTCCAGGTGGTGGGAAAGTGTCCGGTCCTGACAATTCCGTTGAAAAGACGGGTCAGGGCGGCCACCGTCCTGAAGGGGAGATGACGAAGGGCAGAGTTGGGAATACCATCTGCTCCGGGGGCCTTCTTGGGTTTAAGGCGTGCGATCACCTTCTGCACTTCCCTCGGAGAGAAGGAGAAGGAAGGGGGGGAGGAGGGAGAGAGTAGGAATACCTTTACCTCCTCGGAGACCGTTCGGGCGTGGTCCGTTGCGGTCGTTGGCAGTGGTGAAAATTGGCGCTCGAGGTGTTCAGCATGAATCTCTGCTCTATCCTCTGCACGGTACCTTAAATTACCATCCGGGTGGAGCAGGGAGTAAACAGGGGCAGTGGCTCTGGTAAGACTGCGGCAAAAACGGTGTAGGGAGGGCCAGTCCTCACCCGCCTCCTGGATGCGTCGGGTCCAGTTTTCCGCACTGAGGAGCTCTAGCTTAGATCTTACCTCAGCGGTGAGGCGGTTGAGCTGCGTCTTCAACGCTGGGCATCGGGTGAGTTGCCATCGTCGTCGCAGGCGCCTCTTGTCGGCGATCAGGTTCGCTAAGTAGCGAGGTAACGGGGGCCGCATGTATTGGCGGTGGGTGGGCGGCTGGGTAGCCGCATCCATTGCAGCTGCAATCGCCCCGGTGAGCTGCTCCGTCATGGCTTCGACGGTTTCAGCAGAGTTCACCGGGAAATTTGGAGTGTTCTCGTGCAGCTGCAACGAAAAGGCGTCCCAATCTCGGACTGGGTATGAGGGGAGGGGAGGGACACTAACCGGGGAGGCTCGGATGGTGGCCAGGACCGGAAGATGGTCGGAGCCATGAGCCACGTCGAGTACCTCCTGGTGAAGGTCGCCTGCGATGCGATGGACGATTGCCACGTCCAGGACGTCAGGGGAATACGAGGGGCTCTCAGGGTAGTGGGTGGGGGTGTAAGTACCCACCACCGTGTACCCAACTCGTACGGAGTCGGCAAGCAGTCGTCTGCCGTCCGCGTTTGGCGCGCGGGAGCCCCACTCGGGGTGCTTACAATTTAGATCTCCGGCAATCACAGTCGGCTCATCTGATATGAGCCTGTGGATGTCGGAGATATCTAAATGTGACCCCGGGGGCTTGTAGCACGCGAATATGCGGGTGCGGTGGGTGCCGAGTGCCACTTCGATGCCCAGCGCATAAAGGGAAGACACCGAGGGGGTTGGGAGGAGTTGGTGGAGGATCCTCCTGCCGACCAAGACAGCAAGGCCTCTACACGCTATCGCTCCGCCGAGATAGTCCTGGCGGTATACGATGTACCCAGGAGCATGAAATCGGTCCGAGGGGGAGAGATGGGTTTCGCTTAGGAGCGCGATGTCAATCTCCTGTTCCCTAAGGAGATGACGGATCGGAGCCATTTTTCCGCGGACCCCTCGGACGTTCCAGTGGATAATCTTTAGCGAGGATGGGGCGTGGGAAGCCATTTAGAGATTAATTTCGTGGCGAGGGAGGCCCCTTCAGGGAGGGCCGACAAAAGGGTAGTAAAAATGTCTTCCCCGGCCTGGATTTTGGAAAATATATCCATGGCCAGGGAGAAGAGAGCGTGAATTAGCTCGGCGGTGGATTCAGGGGCCTCGGGGGCCTCTCTCCTGGGGCGACGCTGAGAAAGCGGTGGGGCAATTGCTGGCAGGGTGGCGGCAGCTGCTGCTGGATTGGCGGGCTCGGTAACGACCTCGGCCACTTCGGTAGTTGTAGTGGCCGCCGGAACCTTGCGCGAGGCACGAGAGGTGCGCGGGGGGCGCGGGACGCGCTGGGGTAGGGGGGGGGCCGACAAGGTGGCATCGGCCTTAGGGAGCGGAAGCGCGAGGGGCTCGTATTCCGAGTCCGTTGCTGCCGCAGAGGTGGCTCCGGACTTGGGGCCCTTCTTCTTCGTCCTCATCCTAATCCTCTTCTTCCGTACAGAAGGGGTGGGGACTGTGGATGACGCGGGACGGGGGGTAGGGGCGTTGGCCTCGGCCATAAGAGATGTGGCCGTAGGCGGCGGGGGGGGGACCTCTTTCTCCGTAATGGGAGGGTCATGACTTACCCGGGGAGCGCGGTAAGTGCGGGCAGTGGGTCCTGCACGGCGGTTCCGGGGGTTCCGGGACTCCCGTTTATAAACCGGGCAGAGTTTGCTATTAGCCGGGTGGGCCCCTTGGCAATTGACGCAGGTGGGCTGCTCGGTGTGTGGGCGGGGGCAGTCAGCTGCGCGGTGCTCTTCGCCGCACCTGACGCACGCCAGCCTACGGTGGCAGTTCCGGCTGGAGTGTCGGAACTGCTGGCAGCGATGACATTGGGCGGGGCCGTCCTTGCCACGCCAGGCTTCCACCCTAATACCTGGCATGTGAAGAAGCTCCGTAAGTTGGTAGATCCCGGGGAGCAGGTCCGGGGTACGCTTCAACAGCACGAAGTATACGCAGCCGGGGCGGTCCTTCCTGGCCAGGATCCGGGACACGTACTCGACTTCGTAACCCTTCTTTTCGAGTGCGGCGGCAATGGCATCGGTGGGAGTGTTGACCGGCAGGCCGCGGATACCTACCTTAAGTCCACGGTCCTGCGGTAGCGCGTAAGAGTACCAGCTTACGTGCTCGGTCTTGCTCAGGTCGTCCAGGTATTTTTGGACGACACGGTATTCTTTTTCCCCTCCAGGGGTAAATTTGACCCCTAATCCCAGCGGCTTCGCGTTGGGGGGGTGGCCGAGGAGCTCCGCAAGGTTGCTGAAATGCCTCACCCAGTCCTCCAGCTTTTCCACGATGAGTGGCGGGCAGCGGGGTGCGGGGGGAGGCGGTGGCGAAGTCACATTCCGCGATGGTGCCGCGGTTGTTGCCGTGGTTGTGTCCATCGGCGATGCGGCCCTCGAGGTTGGGGCCGATGGAGTTGCGGTGGGGGCAGCAGTAGTCGCTGCTGCGTAGGTGGCCGGGCGGTCAGCGCGTTTGGCAGGCGGCGAGACATCAGAGGACACCTCCTGCCGCTGTCTCTTGGTTACCTGCACGGGCGGGGCGGGGGGCGGGGGCATGGTGCTCGACGAGGGAGCCGGTACGGAGGTCCTCGGAGCAGGCACACTCACCCCTCTTTGATCCTCTTCGGGCGGGGAGGCCGGCGAGGGGAGGGCGAGCTGTGAGCTCGCAGTGGATGGTGTAGGCGATGGGCGCGGGGCGCTCACCTCCTCGGTTCGGCGCACAGGGCGCGGCGGAGAGGCCGAACCCTTATCGGCTGGGCGGTGCGGCGGCCCAGACTCGCGGCGGGTCGCCGTCGGAAGGCATTGGGGCGGGGGGGTGTCAGTACACCCCCGCGAGAATGCCGAAGACGGCCCGGGGCGAGCGGTATCCTTGCCGCTCAAGCTGGGCTCGGTGGCTGAGAGGTACGCGCGCTCGGACGTACGCGAGCTCGACCTCGATGAGGCGGCGCTACGCGACGCACCGGAGCTGGCGCGGGAGTGGCTGGGGCGGTCACGGCTATGTGGCCGCGAACCACGATCGGCCATGGTGACGGGGCACTAATTTAGTGTCCTCCGCGAATAGGAGACATGTTTACAATGTCACAATGTTACTAACACTAGACACATATGTACACATGAATATAAAAGTAATTAATACAAACAGTACTCACAACACAAAGGGTCTTCATACACGGCACAGGTACACTAAACACAACACGTATTCAGTGTCAAAGTAGTCACTATAAGTGTACGTACTTGCACGGTTGGTTCACTGGGAAGGCTGGCTCTCCGTGACCCGACGTTGGGAACAAGTTCCCAACGGGAGGCCAAGGGCAGTGCAACCCTTCAGCAGGCGGCAATCCGCTCGCTATTCTGACGAATAACGAGAAGATTGTCGATCGCGAATGGGGTATAACGGCACTGCACAAGGGGCGGGTCGGCACGAGCGTGGAGTGAGAGGGACACTCGACACGTTCTGAGCGGGACGGCACTACCGCGGAGTGAGCGAGTCACTGCGACGCGGATAACGCGAGACGGCACGAGAACGCGGAGCAACCGAGATAGCACTACCACACGCGAGAGACAGGACGATCCAGCTCGGATCTGGCGCTATAGGGTTGAGATTTTATATATATACTAATTATGAGTGCTCAATTAGTATGACACTAAGCGAGCTACCCTATCCCCACTCCATCCCCTCCATTCCGCGAACTTTTGGACCTCCCCTCGTACTTTTAAAAAGTTATTGCAATTTAGTTTTTTAAGTTAGTTTTGCAGGCCAGTATCTTAAGTTATGTTATAAGAGAAGATTTTGTTTAAAAATACGTTGATTTTTTGTGAGTTAATAGTGAATCACTTTACATATTAATATTATTAAATATGCAGGTCATATTAATGCATTATATTACTTTTATTTATAGTTTATTACCAATATTTGTATTATTCGAATAATGTTTAGCCACTATTCGAATTATTCGAATAGTAAAATTTGACGAATAATAACATACTATAGTACCTACTCGCAGTTTAAGCGATTGTATAATATAATATAATGCTTGTAGTTATTTAAACAGTTCCGAAAATTCCCAACATGTGTCTATAGATACTGAGGAGTTCTGCTTAGTGCTTTTGAATCCAGGGTATACCTTGGCACAAATTCTTACTTTTTTGTCACAAGAGCATATTATTATGTTGCTTGAGTTATTTAAAAAAAGGCGAAATCACTATCTCCCATACTAATAAAAATATTTACACAACGGCTATTCAATGTTGATATCTTTGTCTGTCAGGAGCGGATTCACCTATACGGGTAGTAGGGCACGCCCACAACCTAATAAGCTTGTCACTGCACACTTTCACGGTCTATTAATTAATGAAAATCGGTTTAGTATGTTGTCAATCGGTGTAGTTGTATTGGTATTGTTAGTTATTAAGTCTCGTTTGGCGCTGGTCATATTTATGTCAGCGTCAAGATACTTACTTACAGTAGTGGGCTTGCAGCTGTAAAGCAGACCTATAGGCAGGCCTATGGCATGTCTCCATATAAATTTTGAGGAGTTCCCTTGATTCCTCGTGGATCCTATCATCAGGTCTAAACCAAAATATCAATAGGACTAACTATTTTTTTTTTAATGAAATGGACCAGGTAAGGAGCAGTTCGATCGCCTGATGTTAAGCGATTACCGCCGCCCATGGACACTCGCAACACCAGAGGACTTAGGTACACTTGTTACTCCTCTGGTGTAGCGCACTTGCGTTCCTGCTCCTTAAGATACCCTACCCCACTTGGGTCTCCGGTAACTTCACTCATTCGGCGAGACTCAACGCAAGTGTCTTTTCACGCCGGTGTTCTGCGAGGCTGTGATATTTTTTCGGTTGAACCGGCCCATTCGTGATGAAGCATGGCTATCCCACGCCAAACGTGAGGTAAACCCTGAACAAAAAAAAATTAAAAACGGTCCCCAAACGACGGAGTAACCGTGGAACATTGAAATAAAAAATCCAAGGGTCGAATATAATATAAACGTCTCCTCTTTGGAAGTCTGTTTAAATTACTTAGGTACACTCTTAAATGTCAATTTATTTATCGATACATATCATATTAATGTACTATTTTTGAAAATATACCGTTTCTATAAATATTCTGTTAATAAAATTTAATGACTTGCCTATTGTAAGAAAATAAAACCTCACGTTACGAAACAACTAAACATGTTCTTAGTCTCGTTTTAAAATTCCCATAATAGTAAATACCTAAGGACTATCTTATGAATACTACTCGAATAAGACGTAGGTAACAAGTATATTACAAAAAAGACAAGCAAGATTTTTAGTAAGTACCTACTTAACTCATAAACAAACATTTTGTCAACCACATTTTATAATATAGAGGCAGATCAATCATACATTTTTTTTTGGTTTTTGCTTTAAATGCGATTAAAGTAAGTTTAATAATAATAATTAGCATTTTTAAGCCGTTAGTTGCGATCTCGGAGTGACGCGGACCCAGAACTCTGGTATAGTGGTGATGATACCCTGTATTCTTCTGAAAGGCTTCCTTAGTGGTTTTCCATCGGCGGTGGATACTTTGAATGCCTGCATAAAGCCGCTGAAAACTTGGAACATTGTCTGGCGAGCATAGGTCTCCCCTGCACACAGTCTACGACCTAGAATTGCCACAAATATGGTAATAATGGTAATTGGTAAGTAAACAAAGTATTAAATAAACAAATAAAATGTAGAAACTGCTTTTGTGAGGGTCGTCGATCTGAACTCTAGACCTAGGTCGGCCGACGCAATGGGCCGTTGTTTTAAACATTTAAATGCAAAACACGTGTTCTTTTGAACTTAGCAGCCCCACAAGTACATAGGTAATTTCTAAATCGCATGTCGCACAGAGAAAAGTTAAAAAAATAGAAACTTACCAGCGCCAAACGGAATCGACTTGTCTTTCATCACACATAGGCGTCCATCTTTGAGGAATCTCTCTGGTCTGAAGTTCTCCGGGTCGCCCCAAACTTCCTTGTTTTCGTGGAAACTTTTTAGGTTGACAGCCACGACTGTGTTCTGAAACAGATTTCAAAATGTTACGTCCAATACTGAAACGATAGTTAATTTAAGTGACGCTCAAGTCACATGCTGCCCTTGTCATTTTGGCGACAGCCTGTGAATAGGAAGGCTATTAATTTTGATTAGCGTTTCAGCAGTGCCGGATTAAGGTAACTTATTGCCCTAAGCAATATTTCCTTGTGGGCCTTAAATGAACTACAAAGAATTAATAAAAAATTAAAAGTTACTACTATATGTCAGGCGTGAATCTAGGATTTGGTTCAGGGGGTGGGGGGAAGGGGAAAATTTTGTAAGACTTAATGTTTTGTCGCATTATCATTACCTATTTGAAATTCAAAACGGAACACAAACTATTAATTACTGTAAGTTACATAATGGCATATGCTTGCAGTTCTTTAAACAATGTCGAAATTTCCGAACGTGTATATTTAAAGACTGTGGAGTTCTGTTCAATGCTTTTGGATCTAGGGTATACCTTGGTGCAAAATCTTACTTTTTTGTAGCATGTGCCTAGATTACTTCAGAAAAAGTCAAAACCACTACCATAATGTGTCCATATAAATTTTGAGGAGTTCCCTCGATTCCTCATGGATGGCCATCATCAAGTCACTACTTTAGTGTAACCGTAGTTAGTTAGTACGGGACCAACTTCGGATTATACCCTTTACATCAAAAAAAGAATTTTGAAAATCGGTCAACAGACGGCGGAGTTATCGTTGAACATACAAAATATATACAGGGTGACCTGAAATTCGATACATTCCTTTGAAAGACAGAAAGTAGACCTCATTTACAGTAATATTTTTCATGGCATCCCCTATCCGAAAGTTGATATTTACAAAGTTATTGAAATTTCAAAAAATTTTTCTTTATTTTCGACTTTTTAACTTTGACATGACGTAATTTTAAAAATGTTTGTCTTTTTAGTGATTTTTTTATGTATTTTAACCGTCAATGAGTCAAATATTATTTTTAAGGAATAAATTGGGACAAACTAAGCGAGAATTTTTCATTATGAGACATGAAACAGAATTTTCTTTTAAGAAAAATGCACATTTTTCTTAAAAACAGGTGATTTTCTTAAAAAAAATGTATGATACAATGCGTACAAATATTTTAAATAACTTCCTTATCTCATTAGCTTTCCAAAAAGGTGCAAATGTCTACATAAAAATATGAAAATGTAATAAACAAAGACAAAACAATCATCAGGTAACGTTATCTCAAGAATTACACCCTTACTTCCACTTGTGATTTTTTTGTATCGCGATGGCTGCTTTTGAGTACGATGAATACGCTGTCATCTTGTTTTGTTACGGACTTTGTAATGGTAATGCTGCTGCTGCACGAAGAACATACGTTGAACGTTTTCCGAATCGACGAGTGCCAAACGTTAGAGTGTTTCCAACAACATTTCAAAAAATGCACATTTTTCTTAAAAGAAAATTCTGTTTCATGTCTCATAATGAAAAATTCTCGCTTAGTTTGTCCCTATTTATTCCTTAAAAATAATATTTGACTCATTGACGGTTAAAATACATAAAAAAATCACTAAAAAGACAAACATTTTTAAAATTACGTCATGTCAAAGTCAAAAAGTCGAAAATAAAGAAATTTTTTTTGAAATTTCAATAACTTTGTAAATATCAACTTTCGGATAGGGGATGCCATGAAAAATATTACTGTAAATGAGGTCTACTTTCTGTCTTTCAAAGGAATGTATCGAATTTCAGGTCACCTGTATATACAGCCGAATGTATAACCGCCTCCTTTTTTTGGAAGTCGGTTAAAAATCTCGTTAAGTACTTATTGTATCACACCTATGATTAAAATTATCTTTCGTAGTTCACGTCTCGGAACCCTTATGGTGGAGATGATTTTTTTCCTCACGTTTACACCATATTGGGGTATATTAGATAGGTATTTTAAAACATTGAGCGGTTGCTAAGACGATTTTTTGATTTAGGTATCCGTTTGCGAGATATTTAACTTTTTTGTTAGGGCGTCGTTGTCGTCGTACCCTATAAAAGCTAAACGGCTGGCTCAAAAAATCTGAAAAAATTCACGACGGTAGTCCATGTGATGAACTTTAAAGGAAAGAGGTTGCTACATGAACTTTTTGATGGTTGGTTTGATGGTTATAGGTATTTTTAAAATAGCCCCCCCCCCCCCCTCTAAAAAGTAAACGGATGGGTCAAAAAATCTGAAAAAAAATGATCTTAGTCCATGTAATGACTAAGATCGAGAGTAATAATTTAAAGGAAAACTATAACGGTTTATACAATTTTGTTACTTTAGGAGTTAAAGATGCCTAAAAAAATGGCAAAATAATAAGTAAACGTGTAGAATATTGGTGTAATGGTACGGAACCCTACGTGCGCGAATCCGATTCGCACTTAGTCCATTTTTTATTATTTGAGCAAGTTTCGCATAATTTATTATTTCGCGTAATAAGTAGGCAAGTAATTATTATAACCATTGAGACAAATATTGTTTGATCGGAACTCGACATTTACTATTTTTTTATTTTGGTTTCTCTATTTTGATCTCATTATTTACCTCTGGAATGTCGTACCCTCCCAGTTTGGTGTCTTCCATGGCTCGATGAAGGATGCTGAGCGGCACCAGCGTCTCGTACCGCATGATTTCCCGCAAACAAGCCTCCGTGTACGGCAATCTTGAACATAATAATATAGTGATTGATTGAGAGGATAGGCTAAAAGTATTAACACCTCTCGTAAACCTGAGCATATTTAATTTTACCACTTAATACTAACTTCCCATACAATCGTTTCTAAGGTGATAATAAAAATTTTCAGAGGCATACAGTAGTCAATAGGTTTCGACCGTTACGGTTGAGTCATCTCTATTTTAAGGCTATTCGCAACTAATTTACTGTTGTCTGTCATCCAATGTGGGCAGTCTGTCGCGGCCGACGACTGTGTCCAACTCCTCGTGTATCTTGTCCTGGATCTCAGGCTGTAGGAGCATCCTCTCTATCAGGAAAGTCAGCGTCGCTTGGCCGGCGGACGCGGTCGGGAACATGTAGTCCGTGCAGATCAGCTGCAGTTGCTCCTCTAAAAATAAAAAATTATTATGCCCAAACTTGTAAAGTAATATGCTAGGTAAGATGCCTAAATTTTTGCTGATTGTGAACCCTTGAAACTGCTCTTTTTCTTCAAACAAAGATACTAGATTTGCTTTTAAAGTTACAATTACAGGGCTAATATATGGGTCAAGAAGAAATAATTCTAATTTATTTTCATAACTTCTTCAACCTGTGAATGTAGTTCGGTCGTTGACTCTCCTCTCTTCCTTCATCTTTCTTAGGTACACATCGAGGAAATGGCGGTCGTAAGTTTCGTCGTGGGTAGCAAGATTCTCATCAATCAGTTTCTGAAAAATAACCACAAAATCACACAATATAGCACAGAATCCTAAATATTATGTGAAGATTTAGTTTGTATCTTATCACACTATAAAACTTTACCAACTAAAAATTTAGTTAATATTGTTGATTAGTTAGTAATGTTATAACGACAGCCTCTATCATCGTTTGGGTACTTTAAACTTTGCAGCTGCAAATATCAAGTGGTCTAGTTTCGAGTTTATTATTATTAGTCATATGATGGATAGTTCATAACCCTTGTGATATCACAAGGTCATCATACTTTTTGAGTAATTAGAATTGAAAGAAACGGAAATTTTCCTTATTCACCCGACTGCGCCAGGAGGGTAATGTTTTTCAAACTCAAACTCAATTTTTTTTATTTCCATACAGGTTATTAAATAGCACTTATAGAATTGTCCTATATGATGCCTACCACCGGTTCGGAAACTAGCCCGGCGAGAAGAACCGACGTAAGAAACTCGCACGGGGCCACCTTTTTAGAAAAAAGATTTGAATGTTCTTTTCAAATAAACATTTTTAACAATGTAGTAGCTTTTAATCTAACGAAAGTCAAGATTATTAAGTACATAGAAGCGGCCTTGCACGGGGCCATTTTATTCCAAAGGTGTGCAATCGTTAATTAAATCATTGACTTTGTTAAGGACAGCGGCCTCGTAACGAAAAACATGAGTGAATTTTAATGTGAACAATAAACGTGTAATTAAAACGGTACGTAAAACTAGAATAGTGAACACTCAGTGACTATATGTATAGGTTTATATGGCATCAGTGTGGAAAAATAGTGTTAAAATGGTGTTTTATCAAGTGCGGGTTATTTTGATTATATATTTTTAACTAAAGCTAATTTTAACGTAGCTTCTTTTGATTTATATAAATAAACGTAGTACATAACGTGTAGTATAGCGCTTAAGGTTATATAATAAATGGTTAAGAAATTATTACGAAAACAGTGGTAAAAATGTACAACATTTCATATAAGTTGAACCTTAAAATGTAAATAACTTTTCTATAGAATAAGATGTTTAGTATATAAGGGTTTATATGTCTGGTTATGATAATAAAGTATTTCACACAACGCGTTTTGCTTCACCTGGCTCATGGAAAATGGGGAAAATTATGGAAAATAGCCGTATAGAGAGGTAAAAATGAAATGGAAGATCGGCCCGAAAGAGGCGTACGGGCGGGGCTCTCTATACGGCATTGCCATGAGCCAGGTAAGCGAATCGAAAAAGTGAAAAAACGTTCTCCTCAAATAAGTGTTTTATTATCGCCCCGGCTCTGCCCAAATCGGTGTAACCTTGCTATCTTCGAGTCTAATCTGAGCCGGCGGTTGAACCCCTGTGAATTTATACAGTCCTGTACAGTAGTGCGTGGTCCTTTGGCGAGCCGAATTTCAAGATCGAAGAAAAATTCGAAGTCCATATCAAGTTGAAAATAATGAAGACTGTACTTAGAAAATTTTCATCAGCTGTTCTGAACATAGAAAAATTTCCGAAGATTCAAGATAGAAATTTTTACGGAAGACTGGACTTAGAAAATTTTCGTCAGCTGTTCTGAACATAGAAAAATTTCCGAAGATTCAAGATAGAAATTTTTACGGAAGACTGGACTTAGAAAAATTTCGTCAGCTGTTCTGAACATAGAAAATTTTTTGAACATTCAAGATAGAAGAATTCTAGCAAGTCAGAACATTGGAAACTTTATCAAGATTTATCAACGGGAATCAACGCCAGGGATTAGATTGGACTCAGAAGATCGGACTCGAGGATACAAGGATACACCGCTGCGAACGGAAGCAAGGATTCGCAGATTTTTCATCGGAAAAACCTCCCGAAGATTCTTGAAAAGGAAGATTAATATGGAAGATTAACATTGAAGATTAACATTGAAGATTAACATTTGAGATTAACATTTGAAGATTAACATTTGAAGATGGTTATAAAAAGAAGTCAGAGTGGGGCCGAGGAGAACCAGCAGCAACCACGTCGATTTCCGGATCCGCCACGATCGCCGTCCGCTGCCGCTACGAGCCAGCCGCCGCCGACCGAGGGAAGAGCGGATCTGCTTCAAACTATTTTGAAACCGAGACCAGGTACCAGCAAGGCGCCTGCATCCTCGGAAGTACAAACCCTAGCCAGAAAGAAGGCTATTTCAATTAGATCGCGTCGATCGACAGCAAGTGTCGTCGCGCGTATGCATTACGAGGCGGAGGAGAAACTCGCCGCTCTTCGTAAGAAGGAACTGCAGATCGAAGCAGAACTTATAAAGAAGAAGCTCGCCGCTGACGTCGCCGCTGCAGAAGATGGTAGCAGCCCCGACGACGACGAGCCATCAGAACAGGTGGAGCAACGTGTCCGAGCCTGGCTAAGCGAACAGGGTCCCGAACCTGAAGAGGCTAGACAAGAGCCGACATCAATGGAAGAAAGAGAGACGCCGAAGCCAGAAGACATGCCACCGAAGGGAGCCCAGAAGACGAGGTTCGAGTGGCCGCAGCAACGCCGCCCACGCTCACCCACACCGCCCACGTCTAGGGCTAATGGAGTGGAACAACTTGCCGAAACATTGGATAAACTGCTGAACCAACGCCAGTCGCGCCACACTACGGAGTTGCCCATATTCTCGGGCGCTCCCACTGAATGGTTGCCATTCAAAGCAGCCATGGAAGACACCACTGCGTTCTACAAGCTCAAGCCGATCGAGAACTTAGCTCGTCTGAGAAGCTGCCTACGGGGAGAAGCAAGAGAAGCCGTGGCACCACTGCTGAGTGTCGCGACGCCGCCAGAACAAATTATGAAGACCTTGGAACAATGCTTCGGTCGACCCGAGGTTATGGTCGATCGCATGATGGAAGATCTGAAGAAGATACCGAGGCTCGGAGGTTCGGCGGCAGAACTCAAC
Organism: Phengaris alcon alcon; assembly: GCA_037179445.1. Taxonomy (NCBI): domain Eukaryota; kingdom Metazoa; phylum Arthropoda; class Insecta; order Lepidoptera; family Lycaenidae; genus Phengaris; species Phengaris alcon. The sequence continues at coordinate 11,045,056 of JAYRCH010000029.1, forward strand.
CAATTTGCAGTGAAGATTCAGAACATGGTAACCATCCTGAGGAAGCTGAGGCACGGGTATCTCTTTAACCCATTGCTCACGAGAGACATCCTCGAGAAGCTCTGCCCATACGAGAAGAGCAAGTGGTACGACTACGCAGAAGAGACGTCGCGCTTCAGGAACGAGCCCGATGTCGTCCTTCTCTCTGAATTCTTAATGAGAGAAGCGGACAGGGCGCTGCGCTACGGGTTCAGCACGGCACCGAAGAAGGAAACACCGCGTCCACCTCCTAACAAGAACGAAGCCCGAACGAGAAGGCCAGTCTTCGCGATAGCAGACGAGGGCAGGGATTCGCCGAGTCGCAGCCAGCCAAAGAGAATACGCGAGGAGTCAACGAAGTGCCCGATATGTGCCGAAGATCACGCTCTATTTCGCTGCGCTGCTTTCAAGAAACTGAGCATGCAAAAGAGATGGGACACGGTCAAAAAGGAAGGGCTGTGTTTCCGGTGCATACGAAGCAGGCACAGAAGATACAACTGCAGGGCGAAGCCGTGCGGCGTGAAGGGCTGCAACTTGCCTCATCATGCGCTGCTGCACGAAGACAGGTCCGGCGGCGCCCCACAGACAGAGGACGCCGTGATTACCGCATCGGTCACCTCCGACCGTGCGGTGAAACTTAAGATGAGAAGAATTCAAGTTGTCGGTCCACGGGGCGAAGCGGATATCTTCGCGCTGTTCGACGAGGGCTCGACAGTGACACTACTGGATGAAGACGTCGCGAAGGCTATCGGCGCAGACGGCCCACCGTAGGTGCTGAGAATGCATGGGATCAATGCCGAGAGAAGGGAAGAAAAAAGCCGACTCGTACAACTTGGCGTACGAGGTCACGACGGTACCAGATATGACGTCACTGCGAGAACCGTGGCCGGATTGAACCTACTTACTCAGTCCGTCCCGGAATCGCTGTTTCGACTTGCTCACCTGCACGATCTCAAGAACGAAGAGATATGCTATGAAGACAAGAAACCCCAACTTCTCATCGGCACGGACAACTGGCAGCTCATTGTATCCAGGGAGCTGAGGATCGGCAAGAGAAACCAGCCTGCAGCCTCGAAGACGAAGCTTGGCTGGGTAATCCATGGAAGCATCCCCAGACGCCTCATAAAGCAGGAAGAACACGAGAACATCCTGCACGTGTCTACGATCGAGACCCGAGGCGAACGACTGGAGGAAATGGTGAAGAAACACTTCGAAATAGACGCACTGGGAATAGCGTCCAAGGCTAAGCTGAACGACGAGGAGCAGCGAGCCATCGACCTCTTTGGCAGAACGGCCAAACGAACGGAAGACGGTCGATTCGAAGTGGGACTTCTGTGGCGCACGAACGGCGTCAAGCTAGCTCTTAGCTACAATACTGCGCTAAAGAGGCTCAGGAACTTGGAACACAAGCTCAAGAAGAACCCCATGGACGAGGCGCAGTATCATGGACAGATGAAGAATCTCATAAGCAAGGGATATGCGGAAAAATGCGACGGGACAGAGGCCGGAAGTGACATCACATGGTACCTGCCGCACTTCCCGGTTAAAAACCCAAACAAGCCGGGCAAGTTGCGACTGGTTTTCGACGCAGCAGCGAGAACAAACGGCGTGAGCCTCAACGATCACTTGTTAGAGGGGCCTGACCTTCTGACCTCACTGCCGAAGATATTGTTCCGGTTCAGAGAGGAAGCCGTCGCTGTGAAGGCCGATATAGAGGAGATGTTTCTTCGTGTCAAGGTCAGAAAAAAAGACCAACCGGCCCAGCTGTTCCTGTGGAGAGAAGACGAAGGCGAACCGCCGTCCACATACAAGATGGTGGTAATGATCTTCGGAGCATCGTGTTCACCGTTCCTGGCACACTCAGCCCGGAATCGGAACGCGGAAGAGTTTGCCGAATCGCATCCCGAAGCTCATCGCGCTATCACCGAAGCCCACTACATGGATGACTACGTAGACAGCTATCCAGACCACCAGAAGGCCATGCAGACCGTGGAACAAGTGGACCAAATACATAGGAAAGGTGGCTTCCACTTACGAGGCTGGACGAGCAACGACCGGAGGGTGCTAGAGGGACTGCCTGAAGACCGCCTGGCCGAGGACACTACACAGCGTGTCACCAAAGACGAGCAGAAGACCTTGGGCATGCTATGGGACTCCCGAGGCGACAAACTAAGATTCAACACGTCGCTCTCCAGAGTCCATAAGGAGGTTCGCGAGCTACAGCGCGCACCGACAAAGAGAGAGGCCCTCAGCACGGTGATGAGCATCTACGACCCGCTGGGACTGCTGAGCTGCTACACGATCACCGCCAAAGTCATCCTACAAGGCTTGTGGCGTCAGAAGCTGGATTGGGACGAGTCGCTACCCGCTGAGTCAGCCCAAGATTTCGCCCGTTGGCTGACCGACATGGAGTACATCAGTCAGCTCGAGCTACCCCGGAGTTACAACGGGGGAAGTCCGACGAGAGGCCGACAGCTGCACGTGTTCTGCGACGCGAGTAAGGACGCATACGCCGCAGCCGTCTATTGGAGATTGGAACAAGAAAATGGGGAAGTACGAGTCGTGTTAGCCGCCGCCAAGGCCAAGGTGGCGCCGCTGAAGGCACAGACAATACCAAGGATGGAGCTACAGGCTGCCCTGGTCGGAGCGAGGCTGGGAAACGCAGTCGCAGCAGAACACAGATGGAAAACGGACACGGTTTTCTACTGGATCGACGCACAAGTGGTTCTGTGTTGGATACAGAACGGCAGCCGCAAATACACACCGTACGTCGCACATCGGCTAGGGGAGATTGCCGAGCTGACGTCCGTTCACCAGTGGAGATGGCTGAGCACGAAGAGCAACGTCGCCGACTTAGCCACCAGAACGGGCTACGTTCCGAAGAGCGACGAGGACCCTTGGTTCCGGGGGCCGGACTTCCTGCGCAGGCCGATGAACGAGTGGCCCGCGGAGAGTCCCGCTAGAATCGAAAATCAAGAAGAATACGTCGCCTTCCACACCACGGAGGCGAGCGAGCTGAGCTGCCTACCAGATGTAACGCGCTTTTTAAACTACGAGCGCCTCGTAAGATGCACGGCGATGGTCTTGCTGTTCGTCGAGAAGTGCCGAGATCGTCGGGCCCACCTCGACGTACGACACCTGGAGAGGGCCGAGAGGTTGTGGTATCAAAAATCACAACGAGACAGCTTCGCACAAGAAATCGAGAAGATGGCAAGTGGCAAGACGGTGCCTAGATGGAGCTCCTTGTACCGGCTCAACCCGGTGTACAAGGACGGGCTGCTCGTACTAGACGGAAGGATCAAAGCAGCGCAGGTGCCGGCCGAAATGAAAAACCCTATCATCCTGGATGGAAGACATCGCTTCACAAGGTTACTGGTGGCAAGGGAGCACGCCAGAGCGGGACACGGGAGCCGCGAGAGAGTCGTGAACGACCTCAGGCAGAAATTCTGGATATTGAAGCTGCGGCCGACGGTGCGTACTATCATGAGCAGATGTGCGTTCTGTCGGCTACGACGGGCACACCCGAGGACCCCGCCAACTGGAGACCTGCCAGCCGAGCGCCTGGGGGCGTTCCAGAGACCATTTTCGTACTGTGGTCTCGACTGTTTCGGCCCGATGACGGTCACCATCGGCCGACGTCACGAGAAGAGGTGGGGAGCTCTCTTCACATGTCTGACGACGCGGGCGGTCCACCTGGAGCTGGTCGCTTCGCTGTCGACGGACTCTGCACTGATGGCAATGAGAAGAATGGCTGCGCGGCGAGGATGGCCGGCAGTCATGTACAGCGACAATGGGACGAATTTTAGAGGCGCGGACGTCGAGCTGCGGCAGGCGTACGCCGAGTGGGCGCCGGCTTTGGCTCAGCTGGGCCTCACTCATCGGATGCAGTGGAAGTTTACACCGCCCGGGGCGCCGAGTCAAGGAGGTGCCTGGGAAAGAATGGTGAGGTCGGTGAAAACCGCCCTGCTAGCCACGCTGAACGAGAAGTCGCCCAGGGAAGAGGTACTCCAGACACTGATGGCCGAGGCGGAGTACTCAGTGAACGCTCGACCGCTTGTGCACGTATCGGTGGACCCCAACGACCCGGAGGCGATTACACCGAATCATTTCCTCCTCGGGTCGTCCACCGGACTGCCGTACGTCGGACCGTGTGTGCCGGCGGACAAAAAAACATGGAGGGTCGCGCAAGCCCTTGCCGACGAGTTCTGGAGGCGCTGGGTGAAGGAATACCTTCCCACGCTCACACCACGCTACGGGGCCCCGCTGAGCAACCGAGTCCTTGTACCAGGGGACCTGGTTGTCGTGGTCGACCCGACGCTGCCGCGTAATACGTGGCCGCGGGGGGTCGTGCACCGAGTCTACCCCGGCCAGGACGGACAAGTGCGCTGTGCGGACGTTCGCACGCGCAGTGGCGTGTTCCGGAGGCCGACGTCGAAGCTGGCGGTGCTGGAGGAGGCGCCGCAGTCGCAGTTGCGACCGCTGGCGGAGCAGACGGAGCCGGGAGCGGAGCGGACGACGCCGGGAACGGCGCCGGGCGCGGAACGAGCGTCGGAGCAGCCTACAGCGAGCACGGACAGCTCGCAGTCGCCGGAGCGGCCCGCAGCGAGTTCACACAGCTCGCATTCGCCGGAGCAGTCTGCGGCGGGCGCGGACGGCCCGCAGTCGCCGCCGGAGCAGCCTATAGCGAGCTCGACCAGCTCGCAGTCACCGGAGCAGTCCACGGCGGGATCGGCGAGCCCGCAGTCACCTGAGGAGGCTGCGTAGACCCTGGCTACTGCGCCGGGGGGAGGATGTTAAGGACAGCGGCCTCGTAACGAAAAACATGAGTGAATTTTAATGTGAACAATAAACGTGTAATTAAAACGGTACGTAAAACTAGAATAGTGAACACTCAGTGACTATATGTATAGGTTTATATGGCATCAGTGTGGAAAAATAGTGTTAAAATGGTGTTTTATCAAGTGCGGGTTATTTTGATTATATATTTTTAACTAAAGCTAATTTTAACGTAGCTTCTTTTGATTTATATAAATAAACGTAGTACATAACGTGTAGTATAGCGCTTAAGGTTATATAATAAATGGTTAAGAAATTATTACGAAAACAGTGGTAAAAATGTACAACATTTCATATAAGTTGAACCTTAAAATGTAAATAACTTTTCTATAGAATAAGATGTTTAGTATATAAGGGTTTATATGTCTGGTTATGATAATAAAGTATTTCACACAACGCGTTTTGCTTCACCTGGCTCATGGAAAATGGGGAAAATTATGGAAAATAGCCGTATAGAGAGGTAAAAATGAAATGGAAGATCGGCCCGAAAGAGGCGTACGGGCGGGGCTCTCTATACGGCATTGCCATGAGCCAGGTAAGCGAATCGAAAAAGTGAAAAAACGTTCTCCTCAAATAAGTGTTTTATTATCGCCCCGGCTCTGCCCAAATCGGTGTAACCTTGCTATCTTCGAGTCTAATCTGAGCCGGCGGTTGAACCCCTGTGAATTTATACAGTCCTGTACAGACTTTATAGTAAGCTTTAGCACACAGACGTTCTTTAACAACTTTTTCAAGTGTATATTATGTTAACGGAAATTTATGTGTTTCGTCATTATATACAATTCTTAGAAAATGTATATAATTCAATCGCCCGGAAATGTGTAAAATAAATTATATTTGACATATTTCCTAGGAAATCTATACATTTCCTTAATAACAATCGGAAATGTATTACATTTAAGATGTCAATAGCATAATTTTTTTGTCATAACAATATTTTGGCATACCTAATTGTTTTTTGGCATACTTGTTAGGCATAAATAACGTTGTGGAGTTTTGGGTTAGGTTAGAATATTTTTAACACGTTCAAAACGAGTTCGGAGTGGTAACACGGCCTCAAAAAACTCGGAGTGAAATAAATAATGTTTGTGTAGTTTTGGGTTAGGTTAGGTTATAACTTTTTTATCACGTTCCAAACGTCTTCGGAGTAGTAACAAGGCCTCATAAAAACTAGGCGTCAAATAACGTTTGTGTAGTTTTCGGTTAGGTTAGGTTAAATTTTTTTATCTCGTTCAAAGCGTCTTTAAATAATTTTATATCATTTTGCCTAAATATGTTTATGCTTTGTAAAAGTATGCTTAAATATCATTATGCGTAGGTACATATGTATGCTTAACAATAAGTATGCGTACTGATTATTATGCTTAAAGTGACTATGTAAAAAAAATGCCTAAATAGTTAGGTATACCAAATGAATATTATGCGTAACTATTATGAGGACAAATTAAATTATGCCAAGTTAAATTATGACATATGATTTTATGCGAAAAAATAGAGAAAACTGTTTTATTCATATTATAAGCGTTAGTTGTATACATTTCCTAGAACAATATCAGAAGTTCATACAATTCTTAGTAAATGTATACATATTCCAAGAACATGTGTGTAATAAAAAATCTTTGAAACAATATTTTATACAATTTCTAAATAGCCTCGACATTGTATAAATTTGCTAGGATTATACAATGCCGTATATGCTATTTGATTTGTATACTATTACTAGATTGCATACATTTCCGGTAACATATATATTATGTATATTGCTTTGGCACGCTTTAGACTCTAGAGCCTAAACGGCCTGACGCATTTGAGCCTGAGAGCTTATCATTGGATCCGTCGACGTATACATCAAAATTATTTGACGCAGTCGGGTTTTGCGGGCTTGTTTGCTGTTTGAAAAAAAAATACTATCTTATTATTTGTCTTGTATTTGACGGCCTCTATGTTAGCGCGTTAGCGCTCAAGCGGGTTCGAATCCCGCCGAGGGAACAAAAAGTTTGCTCTAATGTTCCTGGTTCACGGATGTGTATTAACTATATTTACAATACAGTAAAAAAATTAAATATATGTATAGTATAAAAGTATTAATATACTTCTCGTTGTCTGGTGCGCGTAACATAATTTCTTCGGTGGTAAGTACCACGGGGCCAGACTAACGTGTTGTGAAGCGTCCATAGATATTATTATAATATTATTGTTACAATTCAAAGATAGTGGCACTTCCTCTAATAACTGTGTCAAGCAGAGATTCATATCAAGTCAATTTTGTACTTACTTTGAAGAAGCATAGCAGCGCATCGTTTCCTTCTTTCAAATAGGCATATCCTGATATTTTCGGCATTATATCTTTCAGCCACGGCGTAAGAACTAGAGCTCCTCCGACGTCGTTCGAGTTTCGTTGGAACATGAGCACTTTCTTCGTGAGTTTCCAAATATGATGGTAATCCGAGCGTGGGAAGGTGAAACGGGCGAATATATGACATAGACCATTGACAAAGGGCGCATCAAAGTAATGCTGAAGATATATTAAGTCCTCTTTGACTAGCTCCTGAAAATTATGGCATTTAAGTGAAAATATTATCTTATTCGTTATTCGTATAAAATTAAAGGCTAAAGCTTAAAAATGTATTATAGTTTACTATATCCTTTTCGAAAACTCTACATCAAGTATCTTCCATTGAAATTTAAGAGAGCGAATCCAAAACATGTTCCTACTTTCTCAACTGCATTTTGTGGTCCACTGACGACCATGTCGATCATCTCTGACACTTCTCTAGAAATAACCGTCTCCAAGTTTTCATCGCGGCGACCGAAACCGTAATCTCTTAGGTAACGTAAAGAAAATCGTCTCTGTACGTGCCAAAAATATCCATCGGTAAAGAAAATGCCTGGTAGAAAAAAAATATATTTATAAATTATATAAATATTTAATTTCATAAACAGTACAATATCAGTTTTAATAATTGATAATCTGTAAGACTTCCAGGCGACGGAGAAGTTTCGCGCGAAGTTGTATTTAATGTGAGATGTCTTTGCTCGAGAACGAGATGCTATATTAAGAAGTTTGTTATGGAATCAGTAGGCGGCCACTACACAGTCAATCTACACCGAGGCCTGTGATCGCGGATGCTTAATATGTATGTATTTACCAAGTTTTTTCCAAAAGCTTCTTAATCTGGTCAAAATCGTGTCCACCCTTCCATCAAACTCCACACGATTCAGCACCTCTTTGATAAGCTCAGGATCGTCAACTGCGATCGATATGAAGGACCCCAAATGGAACCCCAGTATTTTGGTATTATACTCCAAAGTGAATTTCTTCAATGCTCCACTTAGGTCGTCGAGTTTTTTGAAGAACAGCGTGAAATATGCTCCATAAAGTGGCCAACTAATTGGACCTGAATGAAAAAAAAGTAAAAGTAACTACCTACTCGTATTATTATTATATAATCGGAATCTTGGAAACGGCTGTTAGTTAATCATAATATAGGAACATAGTCATTCACATTTTCTTCCTTAGAACTTTGATTGGCACATTATTCAAACAATATACATAATGTCTTAACTAAAAACAAAAAGCGACGTTAAAATTCAATAACATTTTCTATATCGACACAAAAATTATGGTAAGAAGTAGCTGTCCCTATGTAACTATAAACTAGAATAAATTAATAACTACACCTACACCTTCAGTATTTCTCACCGTTTAAACCTTCTCTGAACTTCTACAATTATTTCATGACCAAAATTAGCCAAATCGATCCAGCCGGTCTCGAGTTTTAGCGAGACATTGGAATTGTAATCTATTTTTATATAAGCAGATTATCACAAAAAAATATACTTAGTTAAATATAATAAGTCAGTAATTAAAGTCGCTGAAATAATGCGCATAAATACAATTTTAATTAGATTACCGTAAGTAACATAATCCACTTATATATCAATTATTATCACTTGTAGACCATTTGGTAACAACAAAATAAGATCGAATAATCAGATCAATAAAAAGAATCGAATAAGAAAAGCATCGAAATGACGTGATATTGTGACACGTGCCTAAAGATAACGTTAATTTCACGTGTCGCTTTATCGACATAATTATGTTGTCTTTGTGTGCATTGCCCTATCTACTCTACTGAGGATGCACCACAATAATTATAGGTTTGCTGGAAGAGATCTCTTAAAGAGATAAGTACGCCAATGTATTGTTATAACTTTCAAATGTGTCTTTGTTAGTGTCTACATGAAGAATAAAATAAATAATAAATAATTCATAATATAGAGGTCGCCCTGTGGTCGAAACTCGCCCATATTCCATGATAATTTATATTATACCTAATGTTTAATTTAAACTTTTTAAGGGTTCCTTTGCCTTAAATAGAAAGAATAGTAGATTGTTAGCCTAGGGTTGAAAAGAATCAATTCCCGAGGTAGTTAGACACCCGAGCGCAGCGAGGGCGACTATAGTCCGAGTAGGAATTGATTTTTTACCCGTGGCAAACACTCTACTTTTCATTTAGAATATGAGGAAAATAAAACTAGTTGTTTATCTAAACTATTTATTAATAATAATATATTAGTACATAGTGCCTTTTTAAAATTAATAGTCAAATTAGGACAATTCGTGAAATCAAAAGTTACATTTTTGTTTGGAATATTTATGTTGTTTGATATATTTTGAGAAATTTGGCTGTTCTGGATCTCTGTAAAAGTAGGAGACTCTGGTAATTTATCAGACGATGGATTCCATTCCGGACACTCCCTGGAAGTTGTCGGCAGAGGCGAATTGGGGCGTATTTTTATAGTTTCGGTTAATTTGGTTGAAATTTTAGTTTTATTTTGGACTGAATCATCTATGTAGCTTTCGGCGACTGTACTGGATTTCCAGTCTCCATGTCGTTTTAACGTAGTTATGTTTGCCCTAGAATCGGCTAAAAGTGTCGCTGAAGTTCGTCTAAAACAGTGTCCGGTATACTGCTCACAGTTTGGTAAATTCAAATATGTTGCTATCTGCTTCGGCATACCTGAGATTTTATTTTTACCGATCACTTGTTTATAGCATTTTCCCTTCTGATAGTTGAGAAAAAAGCTTTTTTACTCACTAGGTCTCATTTTTTGATATTTCCTTACTATTTGTGTAAACTCTTCTTTTACTATAAACGAGCGCTCAATATCTTCTTCTTCAGTCTTTGTTTTAGTCAGTTTTACTAATAATAAATCGCCTCGACTTTCAATGTTGTTAATTATTGTCAAATTTGTGAGTTCACTGCTTCTGCAAGCGCCGCTTATACCGAGTATCAATACGACCTGTGAAAAACATGTAATTATTTTAGTATTGGTGTAATAAATACGTTCATATTTAGAATAAATCCATAAATACTTAGGTAAACTTACCTTCACTGCCAAATATATCTCGTCAGGAGCATCATTTAAAAAAAATTCCACCTCATGAGATGTGAAAACTTTAGATTTCTTACTCTTGAACCCTTGCGACTGTCTTTTCAAAAATGCTGTTAAATTATGAAATTTTTTCAAATCTACATTGTGTTTTACATTAAGTGTACTCTTGAGCATTGAATATCGGCTCCATACCGTTGAAGGCTGTAATTTGCTACACAGTCCATTAAAATATGTAAGAAATACACTTTCGGAAAACGATTTTATATTCTTGTCTTCTCGCCACTTCATAAAATCATTGTATGTGTTTATATATCTTTCTTTTGATATTTTTGGCAAGATTTTCTATGACACAATTTGCCTCGTCTGTAATGGAATCTGAGGTCAATATTTCGCTTGAACTCATTGTTAATATTCAATTCAAATCTTAGGATAAAAGTCCGTCACAGATACATACATAACAGATTTTAGTATCCCGCCAATTTGTGTTGACTTTTTAAATTTTAAATATGGAACTTGCCGCTCGCCGCGTAATTGTCGCGGCACTCGCGGCTTATTCCGCTCAAAGGAGTTTGCGCTAAATTCACACTGGCTGTTTAGAAATTCATGTCATTTTTTAATAGTTTTTTTTTACATAAAACTCTTCACAGCTGACAGCAGTTCTATTTTTGAAGCTTTGAAGTTTTTCCGGCCCTCGGGCCGGAATGAATTTGTATGAGTTTTTCTCTCCCTATGAAAGGAAATCAGCATCTTCCACCCAATAATCAGATCAAAACACTACTCCGAGTATGAGAAATGAAAAAAAATAAGCGTTGTGACATATTGACAAACGTCAACGTGTAACAATATTGTATCTATCAAACACAGTAGTGTATATTAATAATCTGAGGTAGTGTGTATTGTTGTCATTTTATATTTTATATTTTTCAATTTTCTATTTTTCTAAATTCTATTCTATTCTCAATTTTATATTTTTCTAATTACCTAAGCATAATTGAAAAAAAATGCTTTTCGCACACCTTTCTCTACATAACTTTAATTTACTACCCAAATTTCATGCTCCTCTAGTAGCACAATTCTCTTAAAACTACCCTGCAAGTTTCTGCTTCTCGTAATGTAATAATTTATATTATGTTATTAGCTTTGTAGTTTTGCAGGTGTAGCTGTATGATATAATATAGCATTGGTAGCTCAAGTTCTTACTTGTCTTAAAAAAATATTGTCCGTTGGTTAGCCCTACAAAATTAAGCGGGGCTAACATTTTGTTCACCCCCAAGTAAACATAAGAATAAAACTATGTTCAAATAAGTCGGAGGGGAAGGCATAAGAAATTGCGTTTCTTAGTCCTTCCTGAAAATACGTCGTAGAACAGGCGTAGTACCGCGTAGCACCTTCGTAGCACATGTTTTTAATGTTTTAATATTTAAATTACGAGTTAGAAAAAGTAGTCTACACATTTTAAAGTATATTTATAATATGTTTGTATTATGCGTGTCATAATAATATTTATTACACATACGAACATATCATACGAGCATAATAAACAAACTAGGCCTTTAGTCAAGATGCATTCGGTAATTTTGACGGCGAAGTTCCAAAACAAAATGAATGGGATTTGGCATGTGGCATCGCAAGCGACATGTCACTTAGCAATGACTTATATTAAATTCAAAGTTCGCCGTCGAAATTATCGAATGCATCTTGACTAAAGCGCTGGAACAATTTCTGTTTGTTTCTGTTTGTTTGTCAAAACTGTTTTTATTTTAAAATTTATGTATTCAACCTTTGTAAGTTGTGGAGATGAAATAAATGTTTTATTTATTTATGTATCAGCTGAAAACCCTTTATTATTGTAAGTTATTAGTATTGTAACAACCACAATAAAAAAAAATACCAACTAAAATTTTCACTCAAACCCGTTCAGTTTTCTGTTCGTAAACTAAATTATTATGAACTAGCTGTATAAGGTAAATTTAGTTTTCTTGGCCATTTACACATAGATTGTTACGTTTGTGTGTATATATCTGAATAAACGTGTGCAGAGCCGGATTAACCCTAGGGCCAAAGAGGCCCGTGTCTTTAAACGGTAATAGGTATATGCAAAACTCTTAAGTGGCTAAGTACTTTTCAAATGGAAAACATCACAATTACAATGGCTCCCGACGGCCAATCTGCTTCTACATGCTTGGTGTTTCCTGCAAATAGCGAACACATCACATAGCTTCGTAGTACTACAACGACCCCTACAGTTTTGCTCCGTCCGTCCGTCTATTCGTTCGTTCATCTGTTTGTCCAATTCTACTAACTCCGCAATCATGGATATAAATGCATAGGTGTAGTTAAAAGCGACATGTCACTTAGCAATGACTTATGTCAAATCCGATTCATTTTTGATTTCAAAGTCCGCCGTCGAAATTATCGAATGCATCTTGACTAAACGCCCAGAACACTTAATGATGTATATCAGCTGAAAACCCTTTATTATTGTAAGTAGTTAGTATTGTAACAACCACAATAAAAAATAAATAAATAAAAAGATATAAATGCATAGGTGTAGTTAAAGATTACTATAGATTCTACTTTTGCCTTCAAAGCAAATAATAATAATATCTATGGATGGTGTCACGCAATGTCAATCTGGCCTTGTGCTAAGTTCACGAGGAACTTGTGTTACGGGTACTACACAACAGAAATGTAGGTACAATTTTTTAAATACTTTTATACTATATTATGTACTATACATATATTATATACGATTTTATTGATGTATAAATCTAACGAAAAATAAACATATGTATAATAAAATTGTAACTGGTCGCTGTCTGTACATGGAAGATATACAGGGTGTCCGGTAAATCGACGTCAAGCCGTAAACCCGTGATAGGCCAAGTTACAATAGTTATCAGAAAAATTAAAAAAAAATCCAAGTAATGTGTCTCAAAAAATACAAAGCTTTTAAAAAAAATCGAAAAATCGACATCTTGTGATGGTTTTTTAGTTCCCGGCACTACAAATTTCTACTTTTGTTGTAAATTTTTTTTTGTATGTAATCCTGAATAATGCTTTAGTAAACTGGTGCCTAAGATTTAAATCAAACGACTCCGACTTGAAAGGAAATGAGGCTTTTTGCCCAAAACAATGATTCGAATTTAATAGTTTGCTCGACTTTAACTGACTGTACTGGAAAAAAAAATGTACTAGGCTTGTTTGGCAGGTAATTTTAAAAGTTGGCGCAGTTAATAAGGATTCCAAAATGGTATGACACTTGCTAGATTGTTTCTTAAATTTTGGACAATATTGATTTTTGTAAAGGATGTCAGTTTTCGACAATTTTTTCTTACTTACTTAAAATGATTCAAGTGTACCCAGGACTTTCTTCTAAGTGATATTCTGATTTGGATGAGACGGAGAGAAACATTCAATGAGTGTAAGAGAGACAGATATTGACGCCACAAGTACGCGAGACGGGTAGACACAATGCTACTAGTGTGAGCGAGACAATGTCGCTATTGTCCATGTTCCCGACGTACAGCACACAAAATACAATAGATCAGTACGTTACTCTACTTCGTTTACTGCGCACACCGTATTCGTTCGTCTTGATTTCGTACATACCACTTTTTGCTTTGTTTATTGGACTCGATTGCTTGTGATTTGGATTTGGACTGTTTAGTTTCTCTTTCAACGACCTTTGCTTTCTCCTGGACTATCGTTGATCGTGTGATTGTGTAGTACCACCATGTCGGTGTACACCGCACAGGAATATGCCAACATGCATCTCATTTATGGTGAATGCCGATGCAATGCTAGTGCTGCAGCTAGGTTTTACCGCCAAAGATACCCAAACGCTGCTCGTCATCCCGATCATCGAATTTTTGTGAATGTGCACCGTTCACTCTCAGAGGGACGATTCCCAAGCCAAGTACACAGTGAAGGAAGAAGTCGCTTGCCTTACGATGACATCGTACTACAAGCAGTCGCAGAAGATCCAAGTACTTCAGTACGACAAATCGAAGAAAGCAGAGGAGTGCCCAAAAGTGTAGCCCATCGAATCGTCATATATATACCACGTATATATATGACGATTCGATGGGCTACCCATACCACGTCACGCGAGTACAAACTTTACTACCCCGGGACTATCTCCCAAGAGTTACGTTTTGTGAAACGATGTTACAAAGACACCGGGAAGATCCACGATTCATAGACAAAATTATGGTCCGATGAGTCCACTTTTAAAAAAGATGGGTTGTGGAATCTACACAACTTACACGAGTGGCATGTAGATAATCCACATTTGATGAGAGAGGATAGATCCCAGTATCGATTCAAAATAAACATGTGGACCGGGATTCTAAGCTGGAGAATCATCGGACCTTTTGAACTGCCAGAGACCTTGAATGGCGACATTTATTTGGACTTTTTAAGAAAACATTTATTAAATTTATTGGAAGACGTACCTCTGCACATTTACAGAGACATGTGGTTACAGCAAGACGGCTGCCCGGCGCACTATGCCCATTCAGTGCGATATTATTTAGATAATGAATATCCAGAAAGGTGGATAGGGCGGTCTGGTACCATTTCGTGGCCAGCCCGTTCACCTGATTTAAATCCGCTAGATTTTTTTTAACTGGGGAGCTGTGAAAGAAAAAGTATATACAAAGACAATGGAAAATGTAGTTGAACTACGACGACAATTAACGCAAGCAGCTGAATTAGTTAATAACGGCAGATTTGCCCGTCTGATAAAGCGGTCTTTTTTAAAAACATGTCGAGTTTGCATTTATGCTGGTGGGAGGCAGTTTGAACATTTGTTATAATGTAATAAAACATTTTAGACTCCAAAAATTTATTTCAATTAATAGCTTCCTAACAAAACACCTTTACAAAACACCTTTCCTAAAGATAAAAGTAATGAGACACTATGGCCCCCGTAGCCCGTGATATTCTTTTACTTCTTGGATTTTGTCTCTCTTACACTCGTTGAATGTTTATCTCCGTCTCATCCAAATCAGAATATCACTTAGAAGAAAGTCCTGGGTACACTTGAATCCTTTTAAGTAAGTAAGAAAAATTTTTCGAAAACTGACTTCCTTTACAAAAATCAATATTATCCAAAATTTAAGAAACAATCTAGCAAGTGTCATACTATTTTGGAATCCTTATTAACTGCGCCAACTTTTAAAATTACCTGCCAAACAAGCGTAGTACATTTTATTCCCAGTACAGTCAGTTAAAGTCGAGCAAACTATTAAATTCGAATCATTATTTTGGGAAAAAAGCCTCATTTCCTTTCAAGTCGGAGTCGTTTGATTTAAATTTTAGGCACCAGTTTACTAAAGCATTATTCAGGATTATATACAAAAAAAAAATTACAAAAAAAGTAGAAATTTGTAGTGCCGGGAACTAAAAAACCATCACAAGATGTCGATTTTTTGATTTTTTTTAAAAGCTTTGTATTTTTTGAGTCACATTAGTTGGATTTTTTTTTTAAATTTTTCTGATAACCATTGTAACTTGGCCTATCACGGGTTTACGGCTTGACGTCGATTTACGGGACATCCTGTATAAGAAAAACCTTTTACAGGGGGACTTTATGAACGACATAGAACCCAAAACAATGATTTTTAGAATTTTTATATGTTTGTCTGTTTGTCTGTATGTTTGTACGGGCTAATCTCAGAATGTACTGATCGGATTTTGATGAAATTTGGTATGGTAGTGTGTGGATCAAGTGGATTTCATTTAATACCTGTCCAGGCGGAGTCGATTGAGCGTACGGCGTTTATTACACCAGAGGGACAGTATGAATTAACTTCATTTTGCCTTACTTTAATTTACTTAATTTTGTCGATAACTCAGTTCGTAGGTTTGGCATCATATTTCCGTCAGTTCCTACTAGGATTTTCTAAAATTATGTCCCCGCTCTATAAATTGACTTCAGGTAAACATTAATTCAAATGGGACATAACTTGCGAAGAGTCACATCAAAAGATTATTGAGGCCTTAACTAATGAGCCAGTTCTTATGATCTTTGACCCACAGTATCCAGTAGAAATTGCGCAATCCAAAAAAACCAAAGATATGGCGCAATCCTGCTTCAAATTGTAGACGGTAAGAATAGACCCGTAGCCTATTATAGCAGACGCACGACGTCAGAAGAGTCACGCTATTACTCCTACGAATTGGAGACACTAGTTGTCGTCAACGCTATAAAGCACTTGAGGCAGTATTTACATGGTAGAAAGATTACTGTGGTTTCTGACTGAAATCATCGCAAAATACTAACTGTAACTTTGACTGTAACTAACTAAAATCTTTGCAAAATAAAATTGACTTATCACCGAGAGTCCATAGGTGGTGGGTGTTTTTACAGTATTTTTATTTTGACGTCAGATACAATGTTGGTAAGCAAATGGCTATGCCAGACCAGACCAGCAACTGTTTAGGAGGGTGGATCAGAAACAGGTGAACGTTCCTGAGCTGGGTGATAATCGGCTTCTGCCTGAGCAGCAAAAAGATGAAGACATTAAAAATATCATCGAAAACCTAAATCAAGGTCTATTGAGTGAGGATGTTGCCAAAACATATGAAGGCAGGTCAGGCGTGCTTAATCGCAAGGTACAGATGATTGGTAGGACTAGGTGTCTACCTATTGTACCTCGTACAATGCGATGGTTGGTTCTTAATAACTGTCACGAGTCTCTCGTTCATCTTGGTTGGGAGAAAACCTTGGAAAAGCTCTACAACCACTACTGGTTTGAAGGTATGAGTCGATACGTTAAAAAGTTTGTAGACAGCTGGGTGACTTGTAAAGTTGCAAAATCGCATTCAGGTAAGGTTCAAGCCCAACTACACCCTATTCCAAAAATTGCGATTCCGTGGCAGACTATTCACATAGATGCTACTGGAAAGTAAACATAGTGACAGGAAGTAATATGTCTCCGTATTAATCGATGCGTTTAGCAAGTACGTTTTGCACACTAAGAATATCGACACTAAGAGTAACATTAAGGCAGTAATTAACAGTGTTGCTTTATTTGGTTCTCCTGTTCGGATTATAGCTGACCAGGGACGCTGTTTTGCAAGTAGATAATTTCGTGGCTTTTGTAAAGGTAAAAATATCAACCTACATCTTATTGCAACCGGGTCAAGTCATGCGAATGGTCAAGTGGAGACGATGAGTGTTTTAAAATCGATGCTGCTGAACTGCAATTGAGTCTAATAAAGATAAATCGTGGCAGGATTCGTTAGGTGATGTTCAGTTAGCTATGAATTGTACTATAAACGGTGTTACAAAAATAAAGTCCCTTATTATGCTATTTATAGGCAAAGTTGCACCCTCTCTCGACTTAATGGTAACTGACAATGATGAGACTATTAATCTTGACAAAGTTAGGCGATTAGCATCGCCATGAAAACATTGAGAAATGTGCTCTTTATGATAGATAACGTTTTAATCGTTCAAAGGCTAGCGTTAATAAGTTTTCCGTGGGTGAATTCGTTTTGATAAAAAATGAAGAATTTAGTCAAACTAAATTAGACGCTAAATTTATAGGTCCGTTTCAAATTGTAGAACTTTTAGATAGAGATCGTTATGTTTTAAAGTCTTTAACAAATAAACGCACCTATAAATACGCTCATGATCGTGTTCGAAAAATGCCGGAAAACCAATTACCTATTGAAGTTGTTGAAGATGATGATATTTAATAGGATTCTAAGTGTTTCTTCGGGTACTCGATTCGATGGGTCGGAGACCATATCATTGTATTGTAGCCGTAGCCCAGTAGAAATCGGTATCTGCCCCTAGAGCCGACCATGGGTTCACGGTCCGCAATAGCTCTGGATGCTGTGATCGTGTCTGGCCTCGAAGCCAAGACCATAGAGTCCATGTAGGACTTAATTTCTGTGTTTGACGTTTGTGTAAGATATGACAAGTTTTGTTTGGCCACGAGTGAGTGACCCGAGGCTTAAATGTGATTAAGTTTTACAATGTTTTGTTGTGAATATCAATGGTACTTGGTCCGGGTTTTGATTCAAGTTTTAGCATTAGAGACTTTTTCTACGAACCCACTTAGTAAAATCCTAATGATATTTTGGATTAATGCTGTTTATTTTATGTTTTCTTCAGTTTAAATATTTTTTGTTAGAGGTTTAAATCATTGGATAAATAAACAAGTTTGATTGTCAATATTATTTCAACATAAAATATCAGTAGTAAGACCAGATCATGTCAGGAATAGTCGAGCGAATACTGTGCTGTCTTAATATTGTTTCAGCTTAACGCATGAAAACGTGCGTCATTGCAGAATGGCCGTGTCGCATCCGGTCACAAAACGGAAACGGAACTGAAGTGCGCCATCTGTCAGAAACTAGTTTGGCGCGCTTTGACAGAGTAGGAGTGTTGGAGTGGAGACGTCCCCTCCTGCGATTGCCGCTATTTGGGGCGCGGCGGTCAGTTCAATTCGAGCCATCAACTAGCTAACACGTTTCAGAACTGTCCCTAGTTTCGTTTACTATGATGTATATTTCAAGTGAAGTGATTAAAGTGTAGTGCTAATTATTGTGAAGTGTAAAGTGTGAACTCTGAAGTGTAATTACCAAGAACGATTAAAAACTGATTGTGATTACATTTCTATTATTTGTTCATTGCACGATACCCAAGAAAGCCCTACAGAATGTCTGATCGTAGTCCAATTTTACCTCGCGACTCGTTATATATATAAGATTGTCTCGTTTAAAGTAGAAGATAATACGTGTATAAGTAGAAGTATTCTTCCTGTATTCCATTTAAGTAGCTGTGTTAGAAATAAGCCGTTGACAAATAACTTAACTAAAGCAACTTCGTCCTAACAATTTTATATTTTCGGGTGTCTCTCCAATACATTAAGGAGTTAAGCTACAGTCAGGTCATACTCTGCTAATAAGCCTTTATTGTAATAAAGGCTTATTAGCATCGATAACTATATAAAACATGTATGATTAGAATGTAATGCCCAATGACTAATGAGACGTAAATTAAACATTTTTTAGGGTTTTATCGAGAGTAAGGCATGTCCTTACTCCCGATTATTATTGTACATATTATAATGTTGTATCAAAAGTTAAAATGATATACATAACAGGTACAATATGATTTTCTTCATTAAAGTCGTAATTGAGCGTGGCGAGTCGATCAACTTGTTATAACTATCTTATCTTGCTAATTGATATCAATTCTATTATAATATCATATATATTATATTATCTTATATTATATAGTTCTATTATAATATCATATATATAAAATTCTCCTTTCACAGTGTTTGTTGTAGAATTCCTCCGAAACGGGTTGACAAATTTTTATTATAATAATTTGCAGGTGTATTCGGTAGGTATGAGAATAGGTTGTAAGCTATTTTTCATACCCTAATTAGTGACACGACTGGTTGTAGGTAGTAGGTGTAGGTGTAGGTTGTAGTTGTTGGTGTAGAAACTGTAGGTCGGTCGTAGAACTTCTGTCCGGTGTCTTCTATCTGGGGTGTACCCCAGCACATGAAAAGGAATAAAAATTACTTCGATAGGTTGGCACCGAGGAAGAAACGGGCCTTGGGCCTCGTCTTGGTTAAGCCCTGAGCGCTCGCCATGATGAGTACATCATAAAAAAGTTTGTCACACTCGCGCGCGTATAAGAAAGAGACAAATATTGTTTTGTTTTTGCTTCAGCTTAGAGTTCTGTTTACAAATACAGTACCCGGCGATAAATATTGCACATCGACCTTTGGAAAGAGACAATCGGCTAATTTCGGCTTCGTAGAGCGTTATCTCTGTCGCATACTACCTATGTGACGTTTTGTCAGTCGTTGTTAAAATGCGATAGAGTGCGGTCGCGTCCAGTTCAAAATATATATTTAGAGTTGTTAACAGCCCCAAATTTAAATAATTTAAAGTTGTACTATGGCAACTTTAGGGAAAAGAGGGAAACCTTTACAAGGTCAGTCACGCGAAATTATCTACAATGTTTATAAATATTTTGTAACCGAAGCTGACAAATTAAAAAAAAATGAAGATGAAAATGTAAGTTGTTATTTTAAGAAGGTTCAAGAGCGAGTTGCAAATGCCACTGGAATTTCAAGAAGAACTTTGAACAATATATTAAACGAAGTCAGTACTGAAACACATTCTACTGAAACTAAGTTCAGCACTCCAAAAAAAGGGAGACCAAAAAATCAATTTCGTTTGGATATGGACGATTTTGATTATGATGCTGTTCGAAGAATGGTGTATGATTTTCACTTACGATTTAATGAACTGCCAACAATAAAATCATTAAAAGCTAAATTATCTGAAGCTATTAATTACAATGGGTCTGAAAAGACGTTGAGAAAAATACTTCACGAGATGGGATTTCGGTTCACTAAAATGGAAGATAATAAAAAAGTTCTAATGGAAAAGCACGATGTAAGTCACAAACGAATGGAATACCTCGATAAAATACGCAAATTTCGCGAATCGGGAAAACATACATAAAGGAGTAAAGAAGCCAATTTCAAAAGGTCAACATTTAATAATAATTCATGCGGGAAATGAAAAAGGCTTTGCCTTTTTCATTTTGTGGATTTGCCTTTTTCATTTCGTGGATTTATACGTTAAAAAGGCGGTTCCCATTTTAACGTATAAATCTACGGATACTACAGGTGACTATCACAATGAAATGAATAACGATAACTACGAAAAATGGCTGGTTAATCAATTAATCCCAAATATACCCAGTGATTCTGTTCTAGTTATCGACACTGCACCCTATCACAACAAATATGTTGAAAGACCCCCCCAACTCAAACACCATTAAACAGGAAATGATCAACTGGTTGAACAGACACGAAATTCCAGTTGATCCAAAATTAACAAAAACCCAGATTTACGTTATTATATGTCAGTACAAGGAGAGGTATACAGAGTTTTCCGTGAACAAAGTACTTGCCGAACATGGTCACACTATGTTGCGATTGCCATCATATCATCCGGATTTTAATCCAATTGAAAATATATGGTCTCAACTGAAAGGCTATGTAGCCTCTAGAAATGTGCATTTGAATTTAACTACAGTAAAAACATTATTGTCTGAAAAAGTAAACTTGATCGGGGTTCAGCCCCGATCAAGTTGTGTGGTGATCAAGTTGTGTGGTGATCAAGTTGTGTGGTGATCAAGTTGTGTGGTGATCAAGTTGTGTGGTGATCAAGTTGTGTGGTGATCAAGTTGTGTGGTGATCAAGTTGTGTGGTGATCAAGTTGTGTGGTGATCAAGTTGTGTGGTGATCAAGTTGTGTGGTGATCAAGTTGTGTGGTGATCAAGTTGTGTGGTGATCAAGTTGTGTGGTGATCAAGTTGTGTGGTGATCAAGTTGTGTGGTGATCAAGTTGTGTGGTGATCAAGTTGTGTGGTGATCAAGTTGTGTGGTGATCAAGTTGTGTGGTGATCAAGTTGTGTGGTGATCAAGTTGTGTGGTGATCAAGTTGTGGGATCAAATGGAAAAAGGTTTGCGATCATGCAATCAAATGTGAGAATGAATATATAGGCATTCAACACGGTTTAGACAATTACACTGATAGACTAGTGATAAATACGGCTGTCAGTGACAGTGATATTGACCTCCTTGAGAGCACAGATAGTGAAATGGAAGTAATTGAGAATTAGAATTATTATTATTTTTATTACAATGTCTCATTCTAACAACAGGTGTAATGGTGTTTATTATGCACACTATACTATTATATACACTATGTTACAGCTGTAATTGTCCAAAATATACGTAAACATAATGAAAACATGTTTTTTTATTTTATTCTACCCCAACCTAAAGCCATCACTTATAGAAAAATTGGTGTATTTTATACAAATGATAAAAAGAATTATCAAAAGAAGCAAATAATAATTATTTTAACAGCTCCTAAAAGATACCGGACTGTTTGTATTTCGTACGACAGAGATAACGCTCTACGAAGCCGAAATTAGCCGATTGTCTCTTTCCAAAGGTCGATGTGCAATATTTATCGCCGGGTACTGTACAGCGTGATAGATATTTTTTTTAATTTGTGCGTCAATGACGGTTACTTGTCAAATGGATACTTTTTAAGTGAAGGTTTTTATATAAACTGTATTCTGAAAAATTGGTTCCGACAAAATATTGACAGGACGAAACATTTATCATACTGTACAATTAAATTAAATTTTAGTGGTCGGGACAGAAAAAACTGTATTCTTAATAGAACTCTGCGGTATTGCAATAGAGCTGAAAATCGTGTAGAGTTGTCAAATCTCGTGGGTGCGAGGGCAAAGATGCCAAGATATTTAAATTTATCTTTATACCGGACAGACGTTCTGTCTTAACTATGAACTGGAATAAATAATTATCTATCTATATACACCTACAGTTTCTACACCAACAACTACAACCTACACCTACACCTGCTACCTACAATCAGTCGTGTCACTAATTAGGGTATGAAAAATAGCTTACAACCTATTCTCATACCTACCGAATACACTTGCAAATTATTACCCAGTGAACACATGACTGACATTGACATTGAAGTGACGTCAAATATAGGTCACACAGAGGTCCACAGGTCACAACAAATTACAACGTAGGTATGACATAATTGTGACTATGTTTGATGACTTTCGTTTGATGACATGTTGTATTATATCACTATGACTTCATATTGACATGAAACTTGACTTCTATATGATGCCCTTTGTATGACTTAACTGTTACGTATATATTATATCATATTTTCATCAAAATACGTCATATTAGAGTCACAATTTTATGTATCATTTATGTAATCATTAAGTCATATGATTACATAAGATACATGTCAGGTTCCTGACGTAAAAATAATATGATAATACCATATTTATCTCACCTCATTAATAAAATGCGCTTCTTGTGTCTTCGTTTGAACTACATAACGAGTTAAATGCGTTCTTCATCAATATACAGACTGTTTATGCGTTAGATTTTAAGTTAATTTTCTTAAGGAACTTTGGTTCTCATATGGCAAACTAGATGACGCTGATTTGCCGCTAGATCACGCTATAGGTAAAGCGAACCTATTTGCATAAGATGTTTATGAGGGCCTTACTAATGTGAAGTGTTTTTGGATTGTAAACCAATCAAGTATAAAGTTGAATTATTACTAACTTGGTGTTTTAGTGAAAACGAGCAGTAATTTAATATAGTGGAGTGACTATGTGTTAAGTGTGAACACAGACTTAGATTTTAAATGTTTTAAACGTGCATAATACTGTCTTACCTACGTAAAGACACGGGCAAAAACTAGTAGGCGTTCTTGTAAAAACAAGAAATCAATATGAAATGTCGATTTTATTTTCAAGTTAAATCACATCGAAGTCAATCCGAGATCACATGAAGGTATATACATGAAGGTACATATTTACGTCAGAGTTTTACGTAAAAGTTTGACGTCAAGAGGTATGAAATAATGACTCACATATGATCTATAAGTGACTTATATGATACGTAAATCATGACATGACATGATGTCATTCTGATGTAAATTTTACGTAAATGTGTTTACTGGGTATAATAAAAATCAGTCAACCCGTTTCGGAGGAATTCTACAACAAACACTGTGAAACAAGAATTTTATATTTAGGATATTAAAATAGAACAATAATTGATATCAATTAGCAAGATAAGATATTTATACCAAGTTGATCGACTCGCCACGCTCAATTACGACTTTAATGAAGAAAATCATATTTTAAGGGACCTGTTAGGTATATAATTTTAACTTTTGATACAACATTATAATATGTAGAATAATAATCGTGAGTAAGGACATGTCTTACTCTCGATAGAGCCCTAAAATGTTTAATTTACGTCTCATTAGTCATTGGTCATTACATTCTAAACATTATTTATTTACATTCTAATCATATATGTTTTATATAGTTATCGATGATTCTAATCTTTAAATATTTTTTTACAGTTATGGATTTCAGATATAAATCATACCCTCTGTCTGTTACGTTGGAAAAGTCACTTGACAGACAACGACGACAACATTGAATAGCTAATCAGTTGTGTAAATTATTTATTGATAATAATGATACCCATAGTTCAGAAAATGTAACTTATAACAACCAGATATCACCATATTGCACACAACTTTTTTTTGTTATGCGCAGTTTGGTATGAGTATGTATAATTTTTGCGTTGAAGGCAAATTGGTGTCTCGGGTTCGAAATTCGGTAAGACGTATGAATATTCTTGTGATTTTTTAAAAAATCAACTAGAACTCGGAGCAACGCTCGGTTACCCAGGTACGTGCTGTTATTAATATGTGAAGCAAAAACTTTGTTATCATCTTTACGAAAATTATGCGAACGCAACAGAGGAGTATGAAATTCGGCCCAGAAAAGTTTATAACTATTCAGGAGGAGTGATCTAAGCTATTATATTTTTTTATAATAATGCTTAAAAATACATACATTAAATTAATAAAAAAATACGCTACACACACTACCTCAGATCAATAACTCACACTACTTATATGTGTTTAGAATCAGCGGGAATCAATAAAAAAATAGCTGATACCCGCAGATACCCGCCCGCCTAAGTATAGTATCCCACGGGAATCCGTTCAGTAGTTTTTGCGCGAAAGAGTAACAGACATCCACCTTCACAAACTTTCACATTTATAATATTAAATATATAGTAGGACTTAATCTTACCTGGCGGGAAATTTTCGGGTCTTTTGTTTATACTGTCAAAGTAAATCTTCAGTAAATATACACAAATGGACAAAGCTATCGTAACTCCGATCATCGTGCACACAGAAAACACAACCGCCAATTGCGCTGTGCAATAATAAACAGCGGTCTGGAACTCAATGGCGTCCGGGCAAGATAAATTATATTTTTTTGTTTCATATCAGTTATTTGCACTCTTTACATTGATTACTTTTTAACCGACTTCCAAATAAATGAGGATTTATATATATTAGAACATACAACAATAATTTTATTTTTATAAATTATGACATCATCTATACCTATAAAATGCTTTGGCCTTAAATTACTGACTGACGGCTCAACACACAGCCGGCCCAAACCGCTGATCGTAGAGACCTGAAACTTGAAGGGTATGCTCTTTGTATGTCTTAGAAAATTGTGAATCTATATGTACGCATAATAAAAATCGTAACTAGTCGCTGTATGGACATAGGATATACTACGAGTATAAGAAAAACTATTACACCCCTGTAATTGTATGTACCTGTATGTCGTTCATACAACCGGGAGGTTTTATTTTTTGCTGAGCAATGATGTGCGCCCCGCCGAGGCGCATGTTATAACGCTTCATCCACCGCTGGATCCCCCTGCACCGGTAGGAAATTCAAACCTACCGGTGCAACTTTCTAATACTCACCTGGGGCCTGTCGGAGTGGCAGCCCTCTTGCCACCCCGTCGCCTCCTTGGTGCACCCCCCCCGACACAAAAAGTCGGGGCCCGGAAGTTTACAATTCCCACCCTTTCCCCAGGTCGATTGTTTCCACGGTCCGGTAAACGCGGCGCGTGAGGGAGTGGACCCAAACACGTTTCTCGGCCTCCGGGTCGGGACCCCCACGCGTCGCTTGGAGCCGACCGCCGGTCCTGGTCGTGCCTGGTTTTGGCGATCGACACTCCCATTTGTCTGTTTTGCCGATCGTTAAAGATACATGTTTGGGGATTTCGGCGTCGCGTTGTTTAAAGAACTGAAGAAAGAGTGTATGCCACTATGTCAATTAAAGTAATCATCATCATCACCACCTTCATCACACCATACAACATCAGTACCTATTATTATTATTTTTTTTTATTTCATTCTTTATGTACAAAAATAACAAAAACACGTACTTATATCTTTGAGTGATCTCTTTCAGCAAACCATAATAATATGTGGATGTTGGTTGTGGAGATAGGGCTATGTACACTAAAGACACATTTAAAAAGTACATAAAACATTAAACTTATACTAACAACCTATAACTAAAATTAAAATACATACCTAATATTAAAAGTACTTAAATATGCAATACACAATACATATACATAAAGAATACTTACATAAATCACTATAAATAAACATAATATTATTATAACTATGATAAGTAAAGATAATAGAACTATTATTTTATAATGAACAAACTTATAATAAACTACGAGTATATTTGTTTTCAACAAACTAAACTAATGCCGAATGGTGCCATTTTAATCGTATTTTAAATGAGTTGACAGTAGGGGCCTCCCGAATGTTCTCCGGCAGTCCATTCCAGAGTTGCGCCGCAACACACGAAAATGAGCCCTCATAGAAGATTGTATTACAGTGTGCGATTTCTAGTGGCCTCTTCACTGTGTAAGTGCGAACAGGTCTCTCGCTAGGCGGTGTGAAGATGAACCTTTCGTAAAGATAGGAGGGAGAATGGGAGCGAAGGATTTTAAAGAGAAGCGTGTGAATATGCGAGTTCCTGCGCAACCGTATGGGAAGCCAGTTTAGACGCTTTCGAAAGTCTGAGATGTGGTCATATTTACGCAAACCAAACACATAACGGATACCTAGATTTTGCAGGCGTTCAAGCTTATTTAGTAATGCTTCTGTCACGTCCAAGTAGACAACATCAGCATAGTCAAAAAGTGGAAGAATGAGAGACTGCACCAGTAGCAACTTAGTTGGGATAGGGAGGAAATTCTGTAGTCGTTTAAGCGCATGCATAGCATCATTCACGCGGCTGCTGACGTTATTGACATGCGCCGACCACGATAGGTTCGAGTCAAAGATTACACCCAAGTTTTTTACCTCATCGGATATCTTTATTATATTGCCATTATAAGTGATATTGTCTAAATTGTGAAAATCAATTTTAGTGCGTAACTGTTTACTTATAATGATAGGCTGCGATTTCTTGGGGTTCACAAGTAGACCAAAGGTATTCGCAAACTCGTTTCTGCTCTCCTGATCCTTGTTCAGCTGGTGCACTGCATCGTTAATATCAGAGAGAGTGGTATGCCTATATATTTGTAGATCATCTTTTTTTTTTTTTTTATTTATAAAAAATATCATATTAGAGTAAGAATACAAATTACAGTGTAAAAAACCCGAAGATGGGTTTGTAGTAACACGGCTTGTAGGATATTGCGGTATACAATAATAATAGTATCTACTTTGTATTGCTACAATCTTAACAAAACTTATACACTAATCTTCTACCATCATGCCTTCTTTCACATTTTTATATTTTTATTATAAGGAAGGATAATAATTTTGATTGTAGTTTTTAGTAATTTTCCACCTATGCCCATGTTGTCTTATTTTTCAATGAGTAGATTATGTTTTTAAGTGTCAAAAGCTTTACTATAATCTATCAGGACAATTAGGACATGTTCTTTTTTATTCAGTTTACTATTAACTTCGTTAGTAAATTGAGATAATAATAATGTTGTGCTTTTTTAGGTCTAAATCCAAATTGTTTTTTTTTGTTAGTATGTTATTTGTATCATAAAAATTAAGTATAAGTTTAGAGGACGTATTTCTCAAAAATTTTGTCTATTATTGATAATATTGTAATGGGCCTATAATTTTCGTAACTGTCTGTTTGGCCTTTTTATATATCGGTCTAACAATTCCTGTTTTAAGTTCTGATGGGTATATTCCTGCGTTAATACTGCAATTTATTAGGTTCGCAATCGCTACGCATATAATATGTTCACTAGCGAGTTTTATATCAAGTGGTCGAATACTGTCAAAACCAGGGCCTTTGTTTGAATCTATATACACACACCGGCATATTTAGCGGAACATAAAATAAAGGTTTGATATCAGTATCATATAAGGATGCTGGCTGGTTTATACGTCATTTAATTTAAAAAGCAATATTTTCAAATTAAGAAAACAACTGAACATCACATTTTATGCAATTGTTTTAATTTTATTCAAATACACCTTATCTGGAGCGAACTTCGAGTATTTCTTCCTTCTGAGTTTGATTTAAAATTTCATTGAAATACTGTTTTTTGTAAGTTTTTTTTTTAATCGCCTATCTTTTTGGAGTTGACGACTGAATTATGCCTGACTTAGCCCCAACGGAGATTGCCAGGGCACTCAAAATTCGAATAAATGGTCAAACCTATAGAGTGATATCCAGAGATCTTCGTCGACCAGTTTCAACGATCCATCGCAGTATCCAACGGTTCAGGGAGACCGGTACTTATGTGAGAAGAGCAGGAGAAGGCAGAAAAAGACGCACTTCGAGCCTTAATACTGCAATAACACAGTATTTCTTCCTTCTGAGTTTGATTTAAAATTTCATTGAAATACTGTTTTTTGTAAGTTTTTTTTAATCGCCTATCTTTTTGGAGTTGACGATTGAATTATGCCTGACTTAGCCCCAACGGAGATTGCCAGGGCCCTCAAAATGCGAATAAATGGTCAAACCTACAGAGTGATATCCAGAGATCTTCGTCGACCAGTTTCAACGATCCATCGCAGTATCCAACGGTTCAGGAAGACCGCTACTTATGTGAGAAGAGCAGGACAAGGCAGAAAAAGACGCACTTCGAGTAGGGATGATCGTTTCATTCGGCTTCGTGTACGTAGGAACCCCCGTTTGACGGCCGTCCAAGCCCGACATGAGTTAGAAGCAGTGCGGGGTGTAACCTTAAGTGAGCGTACGGTACGAATAAGGTTCGAAGAAGCTGGTTTGGGTTCATTTGTGCCCGCAAAGGCTCCAAGGCTCGAGGTAAATCATCGTAGAAACAGGTTAACTTTTGCTCAGGAACATCGACTTTGGAACGCGGTCCAATGGAGTAAGGTATTGTTTAGTGATGAGTGCAGAATTCTCTTAAATCAAATTGACGGCAGGCAAAGAATATACAGACGCAAATGAGAACGATACATTCAGACAAATTTTGAAACTACAGTTGCATACGGTGGTGGATCAATAATGGTTTGGGCGGGCATTTGTTTGGGAGCTCGCACAGACTTGGTAGTGATTGACAGAGGGAGTCTGTCTGCAGACCGCTATATCAGAGAAGTTTTAGAAGAAAATGTCGTACCGTTTGCCCCATATGTCGGTGACGATTTTGTTTTTATGCAGGATAATGCTCGGCCGCATACCGCTCGGGTAACTCAAGCTTATCTTAATGATATGAATATCACTGTTATGGAGTGGCCGGCGAGATCACCGGATATGAGCCCAATAGAGCATGTTTGGGACATGCTGAAAAGAAAAGTTAAGTCCAGAATTCCAGCTCCTGCCAACGTGGGTGACAGTGCTGCCAACTCTACCAACTTTTCGGTAGATCTACCAACTTTTAGTGTCGTAGTCAAACCTACCGCTTTGTAGCAAAAATCTACCAACTTTTGAAGTTTTCAAAAAGTTCAAATCAAACCTCCATGAAAATAATATTGAAACTATATTTTTTTTTATTTTTCGTAATCTTCCTCTTGCTTTTTTACCCTTTGATGGATTCATCGAATTTACTTGAAAATAAAGGGCGTTACAGGTTAATGTACAGGTCATATCATGGCGGCTTAATAAAAAAAAAAGCAAACATCATGGCGGCGTTAGATCTTAAAACTCTTTCTACATACGATTTCTACATATCTGTGTTTACACTCTATAATTACTACTATCTGTAAGTGACTTATAAACTATGCTTTGGTTGAAGTCATAGGCTCATAATTATTCGTTTTTCAATTATAACTATTTTCTATTGATATTTTGAATATTAGCGTAGCGGCCTGTAATTCTGTTTTATCATTGGATTTCTAATAAAAATAGTTCAAATATGTCTTATCCAATCGAAAAGTAAATTAAGGATGCCAGATTCTTATTGGAGGGTCTCTAAAAGACTTGAAAAGTATGGGTGATGGTAGATCTACCAACTTTTCATAGTAGGGTTTGTTGGAAACTACCAACTTGTAGAACCCTATCTCCCACCTTGACGAATTTCGAGTTGGCAACGCTGGTGGGTGAACTGCGAATCGCCGTAGTTGAGGAATGGCGGAGACTATCCCAGGAGACCATCGATAACATCATTCTCAGTATGCCTAAACGAGTAGAAATTTTAATAAGAGCACGTGGAGGAAATACGCGATATTAATCACCATTTTTCTAATTTAATTAATTGTTATTTTAATATTAATTTTCACTTTTCCCGGATACATGAAAAGTTCAAAAATGTACCATTTTTCACAAATAGCCTTTACTCGCAAAATCTGTTCTTAATGTGATCTCATTTTAAGTAAAACAAATGAAACTTTAAATAACAAAAGAAGTGTAGTATGTAGATTTTAAAATAAAACCATATTTTATTAATTATGGACCTTTTTTTGTATTCCGCTAAATATGCCGGTGTGTTTAGTTAATAGTTTTACGAATGTCAGATGCACTAGCTTTAGTCGGATAACGGATACAGCGTAGAAGGTAAAGAAGGCCAAGCCAAGCCAAGACTCCGACACCATAATACAATCCACCGGTACATCATTGAACGTTGTCAGGAGATCAGAATAGTAAGCCGTGATACTTTGGGCAGTAATATGAGAAATGTTAAGACGAGGATGTTGATATCAAGCGGAACGAAACTAGCTATGGAATCGTCGTCAGATAGTGCAGGTTCACTGGTGGCACTGAGAAAGTCATCAGATGAGGCACAAGAGCAAAAGCTATCTTCACAGATGTTATATAAATCATTATTATCATCATAACATACTTATCATAGTCTTTTACACCAACATGTATATCTTTGAATATTACTCTGCCGTCTGTCGAAGCATTTTCAAAATTCTTTTGTTGTTGTAAAGAATATAATTCTCCACCTTGTGACTAAGGGACCTGATCATGGCATCCATGAGTAAGCGAGATGTTACGGGGGAAATTAAAATAAAAAAAAGAGATTTCCCGTGACAATATATATATATTAAAAAATAAAATAAATAGGGGTCGTGGGCAGGAGGCCGTACGTATCTGGTTTAGCCTCTAGTGTCTTTAGAGATTGGTGGGGCCTTTAAACCACACGGCACTTAGCTGGATCTGTCGACGGTAGGTATGACAACACGTGGCGCTTTCGGGTCCTGTGTTCGGGTCAGGAACTCGTCACGACGTGGTCGCCTAGGAGCGGACAGTCCGTGGCACAGGCCAGATAGTCATCAGATGGCGAAGGGTAAGCCAAGCAGTGCCGTACCGAGGATGTAGATAGCGGTGCTTGTACCCGTACCGTAGTTCCCTGGAAACATTCATACCAGCGTGTGAAGAGTGTGGACCACAGCATCCATGGTTCTAGCCCCTAACGATCCAACCATGGGCTGTGTATCCATCACAAAATAAGGGATAAGCGAAAAAAAGATAAAAGATAAAGTGATAAAATGATAATATGATATTAAGGACAATTAATTTGATACAAACATCCTAATAATATCTAACAATGCAAAATCGGAAAAATGAAATTACAAATTGAGCACGTGGCCAATCAAAAGGTTTGCCAACAAATTCTACCATGGTGCTAATTCACAGGAAAAAAATAATGTGTTTTAATTACAAGCGTGATTTAGCAAACATTCACAACACAGATATTTCAAATTACTCACCCTTACACGGGGTTAAAATATTATATTATAAACGACTACATCTTGCGTTTACAGAAAATTTCATTCTAAAAAGGAAACGTCATTCGAAAAAGTGCTATATATACCCTCCTCCGTCGTCTTTTTTTAAACTTTTGACAACTATGAAACTAAAGCGTAAAGAGAAAAAATCCAGAAACCAAAATAAAGTATATTATATTAATAATCAATATATTATGTAATATAATAATACAAATGTACTGTATTTTCATTATTAATCAAAATTTAATAATTATTTTTATCATTAAAGATGGAAGTAAAATCGATCTATGAATCAAATATTAAAGGAAGGCTAACGCCATTTTAGTAAGGACGTGCGCCGATAGATGGCACCTAAAGCCTCTAAATGACAAATAATTAAGCAAACAAATCATAGATGACGGTGATTTTACGGAAAGGAAATGTAACTACGTTACAGAGAGAACTCCACAAAATTATAAGGACTTTTATAGTGATTTAGATTTATATAGTAAGTAACATTTTGTGCCAAGGTGTACCCTAGATCCAAAAAATAGTATAAATCCTAAAATAGTAAACCGATATCAATGTATTAGGTCATTACATATGAAATTGGCGTTTTGTAAAGGAGGAACATAAAGTCGATTTGTTTTAAGCGTAATATATTTATTTAATCAAAGTATATACCATTGCTATCTATGCACTTTTGCCATCTCATAGGTAGTTCATTGATTCCTTTACTAAAAAAAACCAGTCGGACAGGAATATAAAATATTTGAAGGCGTCTTGGACTGCCCCATCGGAGTTGAATTTTTTCCCTTGCAAGAAGTTAGCCAAATTTCGAAAAAAATGGTAATCTGTTGGAGCAAGGTCCGGGGAGTATGGTGGATGTCTTAGACATTCCAATTGAAGCTTTTCTAATTTGGCAGCCGTCTGTTGTGCAGTGTGTGGTCTAGCGTTGTCCTAAAGCAGCAGTGGCCTAGGGCGAATGACCAACCTCGGTTGTTTAGCATCCAGCTTTTCCATCATGATTTGCAGTTGCTGGCAATAGACATCTGCCGTAATCGTCTGGCCAGACTTAAGAAAGCTGTAGTGAACGACACCGGCACTAGTCCATCAAACGCTCAAAAGTAACTTTTTTTGAGTCAATTTTCTCTTGGGCAGGCTTTGATTGGTTCGCCAGGGTTCAGCCATTGCGACGTTTCCAATTATCGTACAGGATCCACTTTTCATGACAGGTAATGATTCGATTTCAAACCCCTTCATTATTGTGCCGGTTGAGTAATGTAACGCAGCAGTCGACGCGCGTTTGTCGGTTTGCTGCACTCAATTCATGAGGTACCTTTACCTGTACCTTTCAAGCTTTTTCACCTTCCCAATTTTCTTCAAGTGGATTAAAACAGTTTTATCACTAACACCGCAGCCTGCAGCTAACTTGGACGTGGTTTGCGATGGATGGATGGATTGACAATAACATTCAATTCTTCATTATCAACTATGGTCTCCGGCCGTTCACGGGGCTTGTTCCGCAGGTCGAAATTTCCAGAAAGAAAACATTGGAACCAAAAACGCATTGTGTTTTAATTTGCGACACCGCCGCCATTAACATCATTAATCCTTCGATCCGTTTCTGCAGCACTGGTGCCACGGTAGAACTCGTACTCGAAAATAATACGATATTTCAAGTTTTCAAGCAAAGAAAAAACCAAAAGAGGAAAAAACAAATGAATTACGGTTTTCGCAACACAAATGCATGAGTAAATAGCGGTATAAATTTGAAATTGGAATTCCAAACCAAAGAAGATATATTTGAGATCAAAGTGGCCAGTACGACAAAACGCCAATTTCATAATATTATGTAAGAACCTAATATTTGAAATTTTCCTATAGCCAATATTATATTCATGATCATCATCATCACTATAATTATATATTTAATGCTGACTGCTACATTTATTCCGCTGACTACTACAATAGATAATAATAATTATTTAATAATATAGTGTCTAATCATTATCATCACTGGTGATTGTTTATTTGGTCCACAGATCGATAATGCTTATTTGGGGAAATATCACGGCCTCTCAGAAAACCAGCAAAAAAAACGCTTGAGTTTGTTTTGCCGAGAGAGTGAGATAATACCGGAGGCTTTTTTGTATTAATAACTTTCTTAAAATGCGTTAATAATAATTAATATAACTAAAAAGGGAAAAATTATTATTGTTTAACAAAAATTAAAACTGACTACCAAAAATGCACAAAAAAGCATAAAATAAAATTTCTTTCCCAAATAATTACCCTTTTAAATTCGGCTAAAATTTAAGCTATTTCTCTACTCATCCTTCGTATTTTTGAAGTCGGTACCAAGGTGTCTACAAAAAAGTCCGCCATGCCATAGATATTTTATCTATATCTTTTTTTACTATACCTACCCATTCTAAGTTTAAAAAAATGGTCGCAAATAATGTGGTATTTTCAGAAGCTATTTAGACGGATACAATATTACCTCTAATCCTTATCTAGGAGACATATTCAAATTAAAAGTACGTGTGAAAATTTATTACTATATTGCAGTAGGTATATTTGCTAAAGGAGTTTTTAACCACGAACACTCTCCCACGCGGGCGAAGCTGCGGGCAAAAGCTAGTCTATCATATGATACTTTATCTAAAAAGGCGATAGCATGGCCAGCGCTATTGCCATTAGGTTCTACTTTGTGGACTACTCGATAAAGATTAATTCGCAGAGCGGCCGCGCAGCGACCGCACGCCACGTCTAAAGCTTGGATGGAATTTTTTACTGAAATTGCATTTTTATGAACACAAAACGGGAAAAACTGCATTTGTCGTAGATAAATGTTTTTGGGTTCTAAGGCCGTTTGTCCACCGCCACCGTCAACGGGACGCCAACGAGAACGAGATTATTTCTGGTAGATATTAGATTGACGGGACGGGCGTGCGGTGGACAGACGGCTATAGTAAATGTATGTATCGCTACTTCGGCGCCGTCATGTCTTTCTCGTTGACGTTGACGAGACGAGATTGTTTCAGGCCGAGATTAAGTTGACGTGACGGCGATCGTTTATCCACCGCGACGATTTCGGTGGTTCAGTTTGTTCTTACTGAATACTGCGTGTTACATTAATATGTAACATTGTACTGATTACGTCTTTAATTTTCTGGTCCCTCTCCTTAATGTTCGGCTCCAGAAAAACATCTATGTCATGCATTTCTTTCCAACATTTTATATTTGGATGCATCCGTAGTTTTAACCCACAAACATTATATTAACGTTCGACAAGTTCTATTAATGAATAAATGGCGTATTTAAATTTCTTGGCCATTTTTATCTTGTTGTTATGATCTCGGTGACGTCCCGGTGGCGTTGGACACGTTTATACGTGTTATGTATTGCCGCCACTTCGGCCCGTCACAATCTCGGGCCGATTTCTTGCGGTAGTGACGAACTAAGCGATATTTCGGCGGACGAGATGACGGCGCTCGGGTGACGGGCGTACGGGGGACATACGGTCATAGTAAATGTATGTGTCACCACCGTCACCGTCAACGGGACGTCAACGAGCACGAGATAACGCCGCCGAAGTAGCGATACATACATTTACTATAGCCGTCTACGCCGCCACCGTCAACGGCTGCTGCTGTGCGGTGGACAGACGGCTATAGTAACGCTGTTTGTCAACCAAACACACATACGGCTATAGTAAATGTGTGTATCGCTACTTCGTCGTCATGTCTTTCTCCTTGACGTCACGGTGGCGGTGGACAAACGGGCTAAGGGTAGTCCCAAAGTAGTCCCTTCATCATGCAGGCAACTTCGCACGTTTTTAGAGAATCGATTTCAAATTTAAAAACGTACACCTAACTGTCACTGTACCTGATCTGTCAAGATGTTTAGAGAATAAAGTTTTGTTAATTTACTTATAGCAAACAAGGAAAATATTAACCAATATTTTTATGCTATAAATGGTACAAACGAAAAATTAACAATTTATTTTAATTAAAGAACTTAAGTCATAGGGAATGCCACGACATTAGCAAACTCTCCTTAGGTTACAATCGGCCTATTATAGAACCGGTCAAAGGCGCTGGACGTGCTGGATCAGTTCCCATTCGGTATCCGGGTTAACTTCGTGATTCTGCGTCCGCGCAATTGTCTTTAGTATTTACATAAGAAGCAAATAACCAAATGTTTCGCTTCTCGCACCATTGCCAAATATATATAGTCAACTCATTAAGATGTATAAATTGAATACGGCCTAGTCGGTTTATATAACTAATAGCAGTAGTATCTATTATTATCAATGCGCAAAAGTAATGAACAGTCCATGTCATAATTAGCTAAACTTTTCAGTATCAAAAATACCGCTAGAAGCTCGAGGCAATTAATATGGTGATCCAACTCGTCGGCCCTCCGCCTTCCGCTTACTCTTTCGTTATCACACACAGCGCCCCAGCCGGTTCTGGAGGCATCTATGAAAATTTCTTTCTTATAAGACAATGTCGTCATTGGACTATAAGTTGTAAAAATATTTCTAATCCACCAATTAAGGTCTTCTACAATGCAATTTGATAAATTAATTTTAACTTCGCAATCATTATTATGCGTCTGCAAAAATATAAATTTTAGCCTGTCTAATATTTTTATAAATAAAAACCATATATCTAGCCGCAGGGCAAGCAGCGATTGAAACACCAATTAATCGGGAAAATTCACGTATTGTGCATCTGGGCAAGTTCGAATACTTTTGAACTAACTTATAAATGTTACATCTCTAATCAGATAGCAAGGACATTGTAAGATCTCTAGTGTTATACAAAAAACCAAAAAAAATACAATTTTGAGATGGTATTAAGGCACTTTTTTCATAATTAACTACAAAACCTAAATACTCCAAAAGTCTTAATGTTTCAACCCTGTCTACTTACTATACCTAAAGTAGGTAGGCATCGTAAGTCGTAACCCTTCTTTAAACCCACGCAAAGAAAAAAAAACGATTTGGTTTATGTATCAGTCTAAACACGTGAACGATAACCGTGTAGATGTCAGATTTCCAACATTTAAAAAAATATTGTTCCTACGGCCAAAGTTCAGTTATATAGGTATAATAATATTTCGGTATCTTTATTCTGCTATAAACATAATATACCATGAAAGGCGAATAGTTAAAAGCTACCGAATTTACTTCGGTATCAGCGGCGCGGCGTTTGGACAGCAGCAACTGGACAATCGCTTTAACTTCCCGAGTACTCGCTATTTACTATTTAGCTATATTTTCGTGTCTTGCCCGCCGATAAAACACCCATATTATGAGGCTCGCCCCCGGCCCCGATGAGCTAAGTATACTCATTACTCTATAGCCTACGCGCTTGATAACTAATAGGCTTCCTATAGGTCATCAGGCGCGAAATTGAAGTATCTAAATATTTTCAAAAAGTCTAACGTTTTCTGTCCCTGCTGGAATTGGAAACACTAAACTTAATAATTTCTTATCTTCGCACTCATAATAAACCTATTGCATATTGTTTACTTTGAATCTTCGCAAATAAAAGTGTCGGGAACTTTGACCTTTTTAGGGTTCCGTAATACTTGAGGAACCCTTATAGTTTCGCTCTGTCCGTCCGTCCGTCTGTCTGTCCGCGCTTCTAGCGTCGGTAATTATTAATATAAATGGATGAAAATTGGTATAATTATAAATTGTATATAGATCTCTGATTTGCCATCATAAAATAATAATAATTTTATATTTTAGGGGTGGCTCTCCATACATGTGAAGTGGGGACGAAAAACATGTTTTCATTCTACCGCATTGTGTGGGGTATCGTTGAATAGATATTTTAAAATAAAGGCAAGGTTTCATACATGACTTTTTATAAAGTCATGTATAAAACCTTGTTTACATTTTCGAGTAATCGGCCTCCAAAGTAATTTACAAGTTAGCCCCCCCCCCCCCCCCCCCCCCCCCCGACATTTCTAAACTATGAGACTTAGAAACTTGCAATTTTATACGCTGATAGATCATGCTAAATACTTTTTAGGAATATTATTTTGAACGAAACGTTTGAAGTAATTTGAAAAAACCTATTACGCGTTACTGTTAGTTACTGTCCGATTATGGCGGATAGACAGACAGACGGACGGACAGAGCGAAACTATAAAGGTTACTTGAGTATTACGGAACTCTAAAAAGATGATTATTAGCATTACATGTATTTCATATAACCTATTTTTACTACGTCATATTAATTAAACTGTTGCAACTCTATTACTGCGTCCTGTTTTTAAACTTAATTGTCCTGGTTTTTCCAACTTCAAATCCTAGTTTCTTTTAATTTGGGGTTGGCAGCCCTACTTTGAATAACATTATATGGATATGCCGTTTTAAAGTCATATCTAGGTCGCAGCTGTCAACGTCGCAGATGTATACAGATATATACCTACTAGTGTTGAAGCTAACTAGTAGGTTCAAAACAATTTATATCATCACCTTGTCCATTTACATACTTAGAAAAAAAACTAGACACTACCTAAGTTCCATCTAATGGTCCGCGTCTTTATACTTAGTGGGGTAAAAACATAGTGACGTATCTGAACTGAACCGTACATTTTGCTCCAATAAAAAGTAGCCTATGTGTTAATCCAGAGTCTAAACTAATACTATTACTAATTTTTGGGTAAAAGAGAAACAAACATCCATATATACCAACTTTCGCGTTTATAATATTGTATTTTCCTCTAAAACCTAGATAATTAGATATACAAGGATTGTATGTAACAGGGAGGAGCCTGTATGTTATTCATAAAATAGATTAACAAAAAAATTTTCTGCAACAACATGGTAAACAATGACATTATTTATATTTATTTGCTCTCTTTATACAAAAAACTCGTACTAATTGTCTCATTAAAGAAAATGAAAATAATCAAAAGTTAAAAAGTATAACCCGACTAAGACTATGCAAATTATGTAGCCCAAGTTACCCGGGACATTATTACTAATCTATGGACACCACATTAATCAAATTGGATCAGTTGTTTAGGCGCTTTAATGGAACAAACATACATACATAGACTGCGAATATTACCCTTCCATTTGGCTTTGCCGTAGTTGGGTAAAAAGGTCTCAAATGTCCTGAACTTATTTTATTTTTTCTATGACCTATGTTTAATGTGAATTCTTTTTTTTAATGAATATTAATAAAAATGTAACAAAAATATAATTGAATAAAATAAAGATCATATAACAGACAAACACAATATGATTAAATACCTAAAATTGAATACCTACAGAATTACATACTTTAAAATAAGGTTTATGTTCATAATATGTAGTACGTACTTACTTTAAAAAAATTGGTAACACAAATGTATATTTTTTAAACACAAGGACTAATTATTACTATAAGTATTACTAAATAAAATTTGAGTAAATCTAATACATGGAACCTTTATGTTCGGGAAGTAAAAAATATATGGTAACATTTCCTTTAGGAGTATGCACTATTTCTTTATGTTGTATGAGATGTGTTGCTGCTAGCCCATACAATAGACAAGGTACACCTGAAACCGAGATATTTTATAAACATACATAATACATTTACATTAATCCTTGAGCTTAATTATAATAAACAAATCAAAATTTACTAGTAGAAAGTTCTGTGTAGGACCAATCAGCACAGTTCTGAATCGCTATATGGAAGTAATTTCAGTACGGCGTTATATAACATATATAATATACAACTACTGAAATGCTTAGAGGGGCTTCGGCCTGACCGAGCATACCACCCGCTCAGTCTGAGATCTCCCTTTGGGACTGCCACATTCCCACATTAGTGGCTCCCGACAAGAACACGCCTATTAGACATTATAATCATCACTCCCCACCCAGCACCTTGGCACCACATCAGCCAGCTTCCATCTCATCGGGTATCTGAACCACCAGCCACAATGCACTGGACTGGTCAAACCATTATTAGCTTCATCTGGCACTCTACTCAGTCATCCACACATCCCCACAGTTCCTTTTATAAATTTTATTATTCCACTTACCTAAATTTAATATTTTTATTATTCTCATAAATTTATCTGAGGTAGTCAGATCCTCATATTTCCTTCTGGAACAGTGATATTTCATGTAAGGGTAGCAACCAGTCCTCAAAATCTGATAATTTGATGCACCAACTCTCCAATTAAAATTCGACATTCCAAACTGATCATCTTTTACACTACTGTACTGAAAAAAAAAAGTTGCAAAAAATTGGAGACATAATAGAAAGTAGGCAACTGGATATGCTCCTTAGTGCTTACATTCTTATACTTATACATATTAAACAGTAGTTTACCTTAACGAAATAGGATGTCCATGGTGGTTCATTACACTGCTTTAAATATGATGTGAGTACTTCAGACGCCGTAGGCCTTGATGAAAACATTTGTTTTGATCCTAAATTCAAGAGCACTACAGTTTCCTTTGATTTGAGCATTGTTTATCTAGTCTAAAAGCAAAAACTATAATTTTTTTTTTTAATAATGTGGTAGATCCATAAAGCTCCATGGGTAGATCTTAATATTCAAAATATGATTTTATTAAAATCAAGTAGGTAATATTAATTTAATTATTTCATCTTTTGATTTGAATATTTTATTTAAAATAAAATAAAAATTTTAAAGCACACTCACTGTTGACATATTTTGACAACAGAATTGTCAATTGTCAGAAACAGCTGTTTTTTTATTATTGTTTATATATGGCATCGGCTTATAACCATTTGCCAGTGTCAAGTTAAAAAGGCGGTAAAATAGAATTATCGTTTAAGTTTTCAACACCGTATTCCTAAATCATCAAGTCTAAAGTCTAGTCAAAGTCCAAATATATAGCCAGTACAGTCCATGAGTCATGTCAGTCGATTCAGTAAGGTGGTAGAAGCTTTACTGAAAGTTCCTAGGGAGTTTTGGCGGGAAACACAAAATAGCACGTTTTTAGAAGCTGTACCACTTGCCCACACTTGTGCACGTTAACGAATATTTAATGGTTAATATTCTACCAATATTACACATTAAGAACCGAGATAACACAAATTTATGAAGTTTTACTTTCACAACGTCACCCATTGAACTCCCCGGCAAAACTCAGCTGTTTTTTAAATAATATCAATTAAATATATTTGATTTACTCAAATCTATCACTTGAATTTCGAATTCATACAGCAAACATTATGGAGAACTCCAACGAAATATGTATCAGCGCTTTCTTCAACGATAACATGGATGTGGAGCTGGGCAACTTGTGTGAAGAAGTCGAAAAATGTTAACTATTTGATCCGATCTACGACGAGGAGCTCATCAGTATTTGTGCTGCGGTTGAAACATCAATCAAGTAAGTTTACTGAAATAAATATGTCTATTTTTATCATAGTAAGTATATGTAAATTATAGGTAATTTTATACTGTATGTACATTATAGATTTTACTCAACTATTTTTTATTTTTTGTCTCACTGACAATTGAAAAAACAATATGGAGGAACTTTAAAGCGAGTTAACAAAGCAAAAGGTGAACTTAATGTGATTTTTGTTTCACAGTCAATCAACACAACAAACTGGAGGAGCTCTAAAGCGAGTTAACAAGGACAAAGACCAACCTGCAAAGAGAGGAGAAAATACACAGATTCTAATGCATCTACTTCCAGAACTGTGGAGGTAGATCAAGTAACAGAAGACAATGATGGTGACCAGATTAATTGCAGTACATGTCAAGTTCCCATCAAAAAGCGGTATTTCTCTAATCATTTAAAAAGTAATAGACATAAGAATAACCATTTGAAATTACATAGTACTTTAAAAAAGTGTCAGTTGTCGAATCAGCTTTCGGACAGAGAATAATTAGTTATAAAATTAATGGTACAAATTGTGATGGAGTATTTCAAACCCCGGAATTATTTTTGAATTCGATCAAAAATGATATTTTATTTTTGATTGAAAATTCTATAAAACAACATAATGTTTTTAAAGTAAATTTTGTTTTGCAGGCTGACTTTGTTCAACAGACGAAACAAATTGTTAATTCTTTTGATTTTCAAACTTGCAATTACATAATTAATAGATCAGATGATTTGAACATTTTCTTTTCATCGCTTTGTGACACATTAACAAACAAAATTAGTGCTTTCGAAAAAAAAGATAGTGGTTGGAGTCTTAAGAATATTAAATGTTTAGATATGAACATTAATAAATTTAACCCCCTATGTGGTACTTCATATATATATCGATTTACCGCAAGATATAAGAGCAAAAAAGCTATAATCAATGTGAAAAATGCAGATAATTTATGTTTTAAATGGTCATTACTTTCTGCCTTGTATCCGAACCACAAAAATTCCGATCGTGTTAGTTCTTACAGTCAACATTCAAACAAACTAAAATTTGATAATCTAACTTTCCCCATGAAGTTAAGGGATATACCAAAAGTAGAAAAATTAAACAACATTAGTATAAATGTGTTTGGGTTGGAATATAACACAAATAAAAAGTTGCATGATGTTATAGGTCCATTGTTCATGACAAAATGCCGTAAACCTATTCATGTAAATTTATTATTGATCTCAAACGGAACAAATAATCATTATTGTTATATTTAAAACATGTCGCGACTAGTAAGTAAACAACTTTCAAATCAAGAAAGATCAGTTTATGTTTGTGATGGATGTTTGTTGCACTTTTCAACAAAAGAAAGATTATCTAACCACCAAGAACATGATTTTTCACATATAAACACGGAATTACCAACGGGGGATACAACATCGAGAAATTGGTTAGGACAGTTAGTACCAA
Organism: Phengaris alcon alcon; assembly: GCA_037179445.1. Taxonomy (NCBI): domain Eukaryota; kingdom Metazoa; phylum Arthropoda; class Insecta; order Lepidoptera; family Lycaenidae; genus Phengaris; species Phengaris alcon. Next base: position 11,087,785 of record JAYRCH010000029.1, read on the forward strand.
ACAATAAACTTCAGTTTGATAAGTTCGTTAAAAAATTAAGAGTACCGTTTGTGGTTTATGCTGATTTTGAAGCATTTTTAAATCCGATCCAAACTTGTTCTAATAATCCAGATAAAGTATATATAGTAATGCCGAACGAAGAGGAACCTTCTTTGTTTTATTATAAAACACATATACCAGCAACAAGCTATGATGACATTAATCAAATCTTAACAGCACTGAATAGTATTAGAGAAAAAATAAAGTTTCGTTATGATGAAATATCAAAGTTCGTAACGGTTACGGTGTTGCACAAAGCACTTGTATCAGTGAGATTATCAACCAGGTTATGTCTTCAACTGGGCTTCGAACCAAATCGAAATTTAGTGGAAAAGGGTATTGGTAAATGTCCTGCAAACTTACACATGGGGTGCAAACTTACCATCTCAGTTATTTGTTTATTGTGATATTGTTAAACCACAGATAGTTGGTGATGTTATGATATCATTATTAAGAATTATTCCACTTGATCCGTCAAAATACATTTATGGTGCTAATAAAATGCACACATTCTTACCCCCCCACTACTTACCTGTAATGCGCAGGGGAGTTTGATACTATCGAGATAGATATAAGATCAAGCACCGGACAAAAAATACCATTCCAGTTTGGTACCGTGTGCATTAAACTTCACTTCCAAAAATTGTAATCATCTCTCGTAGTAGTCATAAAATGATTTGTCCTTATGAACATTATTATTCCCATCAGGCTGGATCAGGAATCAGTGTTATATATAAAGGAGTACCATATCAACGTGGACATGGCATCGGTAGCTTTTTGGGTGGGTTATTTAGATCAGTCTTACCGCTACTCTCTAGTGGTGCTCGAGCCATTGGTAAAGAAGCGTTGAGTGCAGGTGTCGGCCTTCTATCGGACATGGTTAGTTCACGCCCCCTGGAAGACTCCATTAAAACTCGCCTCAGAGAAGCAAGTGCGAACTTGAAAAGAAAAGCTGATTCTAAAATCGATAAAATTAATATGTCTGGTTCAGGGTATATAAAAAAACGCAAACTTCAATCAACACTCAGTCCAGCTGTTTCTTCAAATGTGAGAGCACTGAAAAAATCTAAAATCACTCCGAATAAAATAAAAGACATTTTTTCATAAATATACAATGTCTTTTCTACATAATCATTCCTGTGAGTGTATTAAGTCAGAGTTAGATTTATTTGCTTTACCATCAACACAAACAAGCATAGAAAATGGAATGTGGGTTCATTATAAACCAATCTCATCTCTTGCTGATGATGGACCCATTGAGTCTCAAGTGTCGGGAACAGGTGATGACTACATAGATCTATCACATACATTGATACATGTAAAAGCTAAAATACTAAATGAAGATTCAACAAAATTGAGTGCATCTACAGTAGTGGCGCCGATTAATAATTGGTTGCATTCACCATTCAACCAGCTATAAAAATTAGTGTCACCACCAAATAATACATACGCCTATCGTGCATATGTGGTAAACCTGTTGAACTACGCCTCAGCAGCTTAAAAGTCTCATCTTACTTGTGGGCTTTGGTATGAAGATACTGCTAAGCAAATGAATTCCACTGATGAGAAAAATGTGGGGTTCATTAAGCGTAAAGAAATAGCGAGTGAGAGTAAAGAAACAGAAATGATTGGTCACTTACATGGTGATATATTTAATCAAGAAAAATTTCTTATCAATGGTGTTGAGATGTCCGTTAAATTAGTCCGTTCTAGAGAATCTTTTAATTTGATAGGTTCAACGGATTTAAAATTTAAAGTATGCATTACAGACGCTACCTTAATTGTTCGTAGGGCGAAAATTAATCCTTCAGTGTTACTCACACATTAAAAAGTGTTGGCTTCTACTACAGCCAAATATCCGATCACTAGAGCTGAGGTTAAAGTGTTAACAATACCATCGGGGGTACAGGGTAAAACGCTTGATAATATATTCCTGGGACAAGTACCCATTGGATTTGTAAATAACGCAGCATTTAATGGTAGTGTGGGAATATAGGTGGCAAGCCCCAAAGGGAGATCTCCGACCGAGCGAGGTGCTATGCTCGGTCAGGCCGAAGCCCGCTAGTATGAATTTCAGATGTCGTATATATAGTGCCGATCTTTGAAAACTTCGATAGCGCGATTCAGGATTGTGGCGCTTATTGTTCCGCCACAGTAGCATTAGTAAGAATCCTTTCAATTTTGAAAATTATGGTATGAATTCATTTTGTTTACACATAGATGGCCAACAAGTGCCTTCAAAAACCCTACAACCATCCTTCACTTCAGCCTATCATACATTATTTTCCGGCACTAGTATACATTTCCTTAATGAAGGAAATGGGATATCAAGAGAAAAATATGCAAATGGTTATTGTCTATTAGCATTTGATTTAACCCCTGATTTATCATCAAACACGAACAGTCATTGGAATCTGATAAGATATGGTAGTGTGAGGTTAGAGGTTCGATTTGATTCTAGTCTCCCTCAAACAATTAACTGTATTGTATATGCAGAGTTTGATAATGTTATAGAAATAGATAAAAACCGTAATGTAACTGTAGACTATAGTAGCTAAGAAAAGTCACATGTATGATCTATTTAAGTTATAATGTGTAACGTGTGTGTACCTATTAGTGTGTGTGTGTGTGTAAAATTATTGTACCAAATTTATGTTTCTTTTATTTATTCATTCATTATTTTCATATGTAATACCCCTCATAGTAAATACATAAGCCATACATAATACGGATATGTGACATAAATACAAGATCCATAGAACACAATAGAGATCCGTAATTATTTGAAAAGAATTTGTGAAGGTTTAGAAGATAATGTATACGCCGCGAATCGTCTACCTATATATGTTCAAACCCCTACATACATTATTAGCAACTTAGACCCTGATAGTAAACCTGGATCCCACTGGATAGCCATACAGATCAATGAAAATGGCTTCGGACAATACTTTAACTCTTTTGGACGTGGTCCAATGCGATATCACAAGGCTTTATATGAGACGAAACTGCAAGAGATGGGGTTTTAACACGTGTAGATTACAAAATGATTTCACATCAGTTTGTGGAGAGTATAGTTTAATGTATTTGTATTATAAGTTCAATGGGAAAAGTCTATTAGAGTATCAAAAGTTATTTAGTAGCAACACTTTATGTAATGATATAATATTATGCAGTATGTTCAATACATGTTTAAATGAATGAAATAAAAAAGACAAACAGCTCGTAAGCCTAATAGCGCGCGTCACACGTACAGTTCTGACCGCGCGAAATAACACGTTTCGGTCCAACCTGCGCTCCGAACCGAACGTGTAAATGTAAATGCGCGGGGCCGATAGTCTGATCTGGCATGTTGATGACAGCGCATTTTCCCCAGCTCAAACCGCGCGCTATGACGTATTATATATTATGTAACACGCCGGCGGTCCAAACCGTGACGCATTTTCGCGGTCCGAACTTACGTGTGCATGGCGCTATTAGCTATTTGAAAATGACCTTTAGACAAAACGCTACTTAGTGGTATGTGACAAAATAACTTTATAGAATGTCATGACCGATCACAGCGCGATAATTCCCGAATGCGGTTTCGGTCGTATTTTCGGCAGGCTTGCCTTTAGTTTACGAAAAGTTCGATCGGACACGAACTAAAACCGTATATGGGTCCACTTTTGTATAGTACGAGAGTTGACTCAGGCTTTTATTTAAAACAACCGGCTTATATATAAACAATTTTTATTATAAATTTCATAAAAGTTATAGGCACTTAATATGACATTTTTAATCTTTACATTATTTTTTATCACAGAATTTAAAATCAACTGTATTAAGAAAAGTTACATAATATTCGAATCAAATTCTAATAGATTTCATTACAAATCTATAATTTTTAAATTTTTCAATAAAAAAGGCAATGTATCTTGCACCAATGTTAAAAAAAGTATTTACGACTGTCGCCTTCCGTTATGCGAGGTCCGTTAAGTGGACGAATAATTTTCGTTTAATAATCTGCTTAGTAGATTTCTAGACACTACGATAATAATATTCTATTAAGCTATTTAATGTATGTATACCACTCTACTTATTTTTTTCATCCTCTCCAATACTTAAATATTATGTACTTATTTTATAAATTAAAGGAATGCTGTAACAATTACATATAAAAATATCGATAGACAGAATTGTTTGAAAGTGCATGGTTAGTGAACCTTCAAACAATTCTATAAATATTCTTATATTATAGTGGTCAGTGGAACACTGCAATAATACGTTATTTAATCTTACGTCAGTTAATTCTTATGTAATTATAATTACGTTCTTTATATCTTTACTCAAAAGACGCATAACATTATTTTTACTCGAAATTAAAATCATAAAAACGAAATAGTATCTTTAAGATCTACTATCTACACTTAAGGTAAAATGCGCAATTAGAATGTATATTTATAGCAAAAACTTTTTGGCTATTAAATTCATTAATTCTTACATACTAAATATATGAACAGTCAGATATAAAAGTGAAAATATTTAAGGCATTATAATATTATGTAAAAATGCAAATTGTTATCAACTGATATATCTTCTTATAACTGCTGCTGCACTCTTCTGATCCATGTCTTCTAGAAGTAGCGCCAGGGACCGTGAACTGAGGCCTTCGTCGTCCGTCTAAAACAAAAATAATAAATATGATAAAACATTTTTTACATGGCGATTAGCATACGTATAAGAATAAAATAACTATCAGTTGCCTCATCTGATGGTGTGACAAACTAGGCTCATGCAATGTTACCTATAGCATAAATTGGGTCTCTAAGGCTTCGTACATACGACACGCATAAAAAAGCGTTTAAATAGAACGACGCTGAAAATAGAACACTGCGCCAATAGAAAGCGCTGAAAATCAACCACACGACAGCGCTTTAAAAACACGAAATGACACTCGTGTAAACAGATAGCTGGAAATGAATTTCTTCTACGAATTATGATTTAATACATTAGAAAATATGAAGTAATAACAAATTAAGCTAAATAATAATAGAACATGGACACATTATATTGCATAAAAAGCTATGTTTACCTTGATGTGATTAAGTAGCGTTGTAGTGGGGCTATCGGTGTTGCCGTACCATGACAGTAGTGAGTCGCGCGACACACGCTTGGCTAGTTCCCGCCACGCACCATTTTCATCCAGAATCGGCGCCAACTCGCTCAAGTACATCCGCAAATCCGGGAGACCGTTAGTGTCCATGTCCTTTATTAAGTGAAGCATATTAATAATAGGCAATTATCCTTTGATGAATATATACATCAAACTATTGATATTTTATGACTAAACATTATTTAAAACCAATTTAACTTTTACTATAAAATATGTATGATTTTTATAAAATATCAAAAATAAAATAACTATTTTTTCACGTTTGATAACGTGATTAAAACGCACAGTCGTCGATCGTGACGTCAGCTTCTTGTCGAATATTCTAATCAAATTCTTATAGATGTCATTACAAATCTTTAATTTTTAAGTTTTCAATAAAAAATGGCAATGTATCTTGCACCAATGTTAAAAAAAGTATTTACGACTGTCGCCTTCCGTATGCGACGTCCGTTAAGTGGACGGATAATTTTCGTTTAATAATCTGCTTAGTGGATGTCTAGACACTACGAAAGTAATATTCTATTAAGCTATTTAAAACCAATTTAACTTTTACTATATAAATTAGTATACTATTTTTCACGTTTGATAACGTGATTAAAAACGCACAGTCGTCGATCGTGACGTCAGCTTCTTGTACTACTTCTCCTTTTTTTAATGGCCTCCCTAATCCCATCATTACCGTCAGTAAACGTCATTTAAAAAAATTGTATGTTATTTGTCACTTGTCAGTCGAAGTTTAGTGCAGAATATCAGCGTTTCTTTTCGATAATAATAGTATAGCACCATATGAAAGGCACTTTAAAATAGTAAAATTACCAAAGTTAAGTGTTAAAAGTTAAGTTTAGTGTGATTTGATAGTTCACAGGTGGTTACAAGAATGTGACGTCATGACAACACATTTTAGCGTTTTGAAGGCTTAATTAATTTTTAAACGCTTATGCTGATTTCCAAGGAAAGGAAAGAAATTCACAAGGAATGGTCCAAATATTATGTTATTATGAACAATTTGACATATTATCAAAAACTTGGAAAATACCCTATTAAAAAAGTGTGAGAAGGTACCCACATAAAACATTAAAATAATATAACTTTATTAGCAGTGGATTTTATTGCTACGTATTCATATCATCATCGCCGATTAGCGTTAGAGTTGGTACACATTCAGTTTGGCTTGTTAATAAAAAATAACGATTTGTTCTCTTTTATATTCAACCCGCGGCTTCGCCCGCGTTATAGTAGATTTTTCCACGATATCTTCATAATTTATAACCTATTTGTTATTCTATGGGCCAATTTAGACCAGGTTCACAGCGGAAGCCACGCGAATTTTGCGCATCATTTATAGCAAATTGAACTTGTCACCGCGTTTATAATATTAGTAGAATTATAAGTCTCATACTCACATCGTCGTCTGCCGACTCATATTCATCTTCAGGTTCAGATTTAATATCGTCTTCATCTATGTCTTGTATCGATACATATTTCTTCAACACACCCATAGTTTTTGGATTGTTTCGGGCCAACATCCACGCTGTTTTATTTTCGTGATTACGTATCGTTGGGTCCGCCTGCAGAAAAATAATTTTAATTATGACACAAATTAACTTTCTTCTATTATAGAATATCTTATTTATCAAAACCTAGAGTATTTGCAAAACAAAATTCTATGACAGCGGATGAAGTATGTTACATATGTACCTTCTATGTAATATGGACTTAGCACCGAATTGCCGAATACCATTATATGGGAATCATCATCATCAGTCAGATGCAGTCGAACATGCTCTTGGACTATAATTAACATATAATGTATAATAATTGAAGCCGCCTCTTGGACTATAAAGAAAATACATATCGTGCAGTTTCTTCATAAATTACGAAAGAAATCGTTATATACTGGAAATGCTGTCGCCGCATCAACGCGGTGGTCCCAGCCCGTGGGACCGTGAATTTGGAGTTAAGTTAGACACTTCAGATCTTACATCGGTCAAAGTCGGTAGTCTTAATTTAGTTATTTCTTTTAGTTAATTCTTGAGTTTAGATCCCATATAGATCTGATTCATTTTAGTTAAGTTTAAATGTAAAATCGTTTGTAGTTTTTAACTTCTATAAATCTTTTAAATAAAATTGTTTTTTTTTTGGAATTCCCGATAGAGAACACTATAAGTGGCGCAGTCGGTAGGATTTTTCGAAAATTACGGAAAAATAAAAGAACCTTTAAAAGTGTTCCGGGAGTAATAAATTCGGGTGTGTGTGAGATCCAGAACCAGAATGTATATTATGTAAGTGCTTTAGGTTCTATCTAGAGTTGCTTCCTTTTTATCCTATAATTTGAACATAATTTTCCAAGATTTTCCATAGAAGGCAAACACGGAATCCTAGAGTTAGTAATAGCAGTAGAAATAATTTGTTAGATGCGAATAGAAAGGAATAATTTTAGAATTAGAGGAAAATTTAATTTTGAGTGGAAACTTATCTGAAAATTATAATATATTAAATATTGCAAATTTGGATAATATCTTTAAGGCTTTACGGCTATTGCCCGAGTTTGACGGAAACCCAAATGTTTTAACTAGATTTATTAGATTATGTGACCAGCTAGTGCAATTTATTCGAAATGAGGAAGTCTATGAACTTAGTATTTGCGCATTAATTAATGGAATTTTAAATAAGGTCGTAGGCTCAGCTCTCGTTTGATTAATTATAATGGTATTCCTGCAGTATTATTGAACCAGGGGTCCTTAAGCCCACAAGAATTTTATGAAAAGTGTCAGAATTTATTTAGTACTATTATCACATATGTCAGCCTGCATGAAACGGTGCCGAGTACAATAAAGTCTAAGCGTGCGTTATATAAAAAATTGACGCTTCAATCATATTTACGTGGACTCGTATCCGTTCTAGGATCTCGTATCCGTTGCATGCACCATGATACTATAGAAAAAGCGTTAGAATATGTTCATGAAGAGATGAACACACTCTACATGCAGCAGCGCAACGACCGTCCGTCGGAGAAGAAAATGCAGGTTAGTGAAAATAGGTTTAAGTAGGGGCAACAACTTTCTATGTCCTTATTACCTGCGCAACAGTTTGTAGCACCAGCGCGACTATTTAACGCAGCAAATGTTTGCCGCGCCCCCACCAAAATATAGACCTCAAAGTTATGTATTCAGGTTACCCAAACGTCCCTCTCAAAATGAACCACAGCCTATAGAGTGGTGTAAGCCATTTCATAACTAAACCATTTGCGGACAGACGAACAGACAACCCCATGACTGGAGAAAATTCGGCAACCCTCAAGCAAATAAATATTTTAAAACTAGGGAAATGAATTTTAACGAAATTTATGACCCATACTATAACTCAGACTTTAACAGAACTTACTTTGTCTATGATGACGAATATTATAATAATTTTTATTACGAATACCCAGTAGATCAACAACCCCAATTTTCTCAAACTTGTATTGTAGAGGAGGCACAGGATACCACTACATCAAATAACGAGCAGGATTTTCAGAAAATAGCCAAGTCAGACAAGTTAGATTTATTAGAAAAATGGGAGTCGAATATTGATCTTAAAAATAAATAATTATTAATAACGAAATTTTCAATGACCTCTTTACTAATGTATGATTCACGTAATTGTAATTTATATGAGGAAATAATACCTGCAAACACTATAAAATTAGTTAGTGTACCCATAAATTTTCAGGAAGGTGAAGCCTTCATACCTGAGCAAATAGTTTGTAACTGTATAATTTATAACTGTGTGACCACCGTAAAAAATAATCGTTGCATCATAGAAATAAAAAACCGTTTTCGTTATGACATAGTTTTCTCAATGGATCGTCCGACTTACTTACTGCCGAAATTTTTAATTTAAATTTTTATAAAATAATCAACCAGACCGTGTTACTGAGGTTTTATCTCGTTTGCGAACAGAGCATTTAAACCCGGAAGAACGTTCTAATTTAGAAGCTCTTTGTTCTCGATATTCAGATATATTTTACATAGACGGCGAACCACTGACATTTATAAACTTGACTGACGAAATTCCGGTCTATACCAGAAGTTATAGGTATCCTTTCATACATAATCAGGAAGTTCAGGAACAAATTTCAAAAATATTGGAGCAGGGTATAATCCGCCCCTCTCAATCAGCTTGGAACTCCCCCATCTGGGTGGTTCCCAAAAAAACAGACGCCTCAGGAAAAACCAAATGGCGTTTGGTCGTAGACTTTAGGAAATTAAATGATAAAACAATAGACGATAAGTGTCCAATCCAAATATTTCAGATGCTGTTAATAAATTAGGTAATTGCCAATATTTTACTACCCTCGACCTAGCCAGTGGATTCTACCAGGTAGAGATGAATCCTAGTGATATTCCAAAAAAAGCATACAATGTAGATCATGGACATTTCGAATTTTTGCGGATGCCCATGGGTCTAAAGAATTCACCAGCCACGTTTAAACGCGTGATGGACAATGTATTAAAAGGCCTCCAAAATGAAATTTGCTTAGTTTATTTAGACGACATAGTAGTATTCAGCACATCATTACAAGAACATATGGTCAATTTAGAAAAGGAATTCCAAAGACTTAGAGAGTCAAATTTCAAAATTCTAATGGACAAGTCTGAATTTCTCAAATTAGAAACCGCGTACTTAGGACATATTATCGGTAAAGATGGAATTAAACCAAATCCATATAAGATCACAGCTATTCAGAAATTCCCTATTCCAAAAAACGCTACAGAAATAAAACGACCTATTAACCAATGACCCGATCCTGCAATATCCACTTTAGTAAGAAGTTTATACTTACTACAGACGCCTCGAATTTTGCAATAGGAGCAGTTCTTTCCCAAGGACCTATTGGTAGCGATAGACCAATAGCTTACGCATCTAGGACGCTAAATACAAGTGAAATTAACTATAGTACAATTGAAAAGGAGCTTTTAGCTATAGTCTTTGGCACAAAATACTTTCGCCCCTATCTATTCGGTAGAAAATTTAAGGTACTAACAGACCATAAGCCACTTCAATTGATAATGAATCTTAAAGAGCCCGGCTCAAGACTCATCTGGATCCTCAACACTTACCGCACACTAGTTCCTCTACAATTACCGTCCATTCCAGCGCAGAAAATCCTATTCTAGAAATTCCAATATCTGACGATGCGTTAAATAAGTTTAGTAGACAAATATCTCTTGTAGTAGTAGGAGATATAAAAAAACGACCCACAGTTACCAAGCCATTTGAGACTCATACAAAAACCACTATTCAAATATCGGAATCGAGTTTAGAAAGTGACATAGTAAATGCAATAAAAGAATATGTGAACCCAAAAATTAAAACGGGACTCATCATAGACTCACCTTTAGCCATGTATAAAATTGTCCCCATACTGCAAAATAAATTTAAAGTTCAGCAATGAAATTAGTTCTTACAAAAACAGAACTGGAAAATGTTTTTGGCCAAAAAATTGGCCAAAAATGAGAGAATCGATAACTAAATTTATAAATGAGTGTGGTATTTGTGGTCAAGCAAAATATGATAGGAATCCAATTAATCAAAGATTTTCAGTAGTGCCACCTCCAACAAAACCATTTGAAATTCTTCATCTTGATCTTTTTACTGTCGAAAGCGAAAAATACCTAACCTTAGTTTATGCTTTTTCAAAATATGCCCAGGCATACCATTTGAGAGATGGACCAACCTTAAGCGTCATCCAGGCTCTACTTAAATTTTGTACCCATCATGGTCTACCTATAACAATAGTAACTGACCAAGGAACCGAATTTACAAATGCATTATTTTCAGAGTTCGTAAGACTTCATAAAATTCAGCATCATAAAACTTTAGCACATGCTCCAAACGATAATGGTATAGTGGAAAGGTTTCACTCGACGATACTCGAACATTTGCGTATATTAAATCTTGAAAGAAATTCTGAAACAAGTGTCAATCTTATGCCTTACACCCTTTTGACCTATAATAGTTCTATTTATAGCTTCACAAAATGTCGACACCCTACCACGAACCTACTGACATAGACTTAACACAACACCTATTACAACAATATACAATACTTAGACCATAAGCTTAGGATGACTCAAGTATACGACATGATTAACGAAACATCAGTTCTCAGTTAACTAAACTCAGTTAATTAAAAATAGAAATAAAGATCGAGAGGCAGAATGAGAATATTCCCCAGATCAGCAAGATTTCGTACGAAACCCTATGGCATCTCGTCAGAAACTCGCCCCGCGGTACACGCAGGATGTAGTTTTAGCTGAACTTCCATAGCAAAATCACGACTAAAACGAAATACTAAGGACCCTGTATTGTTACAGGATACTTCTACTATACCTACTGACACAACTGACTCAAGGACAGGACGTGACGATCAACAGCCTGCAAGACGGTCCAGGAATACTTCCGTTTAAATTAGGAAATGCTAAAATCATATCCCACTACCACTCTTTTCTTAGTACAATAGATCTGTCTGAAATACACTTACAAATTAAATTAGTGAAAATACAACTTTATCAAGCACGTACCGATTTAAGTAATCAGACAATTTCTTTATATGAACCCCCATATACAGTATCTTACATCGAAATTGGATAGAGTTTTAAATCAGTTATATACATTTGAGGCCGACCGTAAAAAAACGAGGTCTCATTGGTTCAATAATCAAAAGCATTTCGGGTAATTTGGATTATACAGACGCAATTAAATATAAAAATGGCATTGAAGTTGTAAGTAAAAACCAGCATAAATTGGAGTTGGAAATAAATAATCACATAAGTCTAAATAAAGAATGGACTTTGAAAAATTACGAAATTTTAGAAAATATTACATTTAATCAAAATAGAATAGCTAAGACTTTGGATTTGATAATTAATAGTGGTAGTAGTAGGGACAACGATTATATTAAATATTCTCATTTTGCGCAACATTTAATTATTCTTAGTGATAATATAGATAAGCTATCTGAATGAATATATAGACTCGAAAATACTTTAGCTTTTATTAGAATAGCCGGTGCACCGCACTTTGCTTTAAATATTGATGATTTAAAATTAATGATAGATAAGTTAAAAATATTATATTCTAAGATTCAAATTATTGACGTAGATACTAGATATTTTAATGATTTTATTAGGTTAGCATATTTCTATGCAGATAATTATATAGTTATAGTATATAAGATTCCGATTGTCTCTTCCTTAACATATGACTTGTATAAACTATCCCTTGTACCTAACAAATACAACCAATTTGTCCTACCTGTAAAAAAACGAGGTCTCATTGGTTCAATAATCAAAAGCATTTCGGGTAATTTGGATTATACAGACGCAATTAAATATAAAAATGGCATTGAAGTTTTAAGTAAAAACCAGCATAAATTGGAGTTGGAAATTAATAATCACATAACCTTACCTAGCAATCTCTGGTGACGATTCTAAGTACATGGAAGCTGAATGCCCGAAGGTAAAAGAATGGTACCTCTGCCCATCAGTATCAAACTACAAGGTAACAGAATACACCAAGCAAGAACTTCACGCATCGTGCAAGATAACTACCGTCACCCTCACCAAAGGAGCAGTTGAACAACTTGAAGACAAGCATTTTACTATGAATTTTCCGAACATCACGAAAGTTAGAACATCATGTGGCCAAGAACAATACAGAAGCCTACAAGGAGGCTACTTAACTATTGTTCCGGCAAATTGCTCCTTCAAGACGTCTACGTTCACAATATTCAACTCCGATGATCACATAAAAGGTCACCCTCTGAAAATCATATAACTACCGAAATATCAAGAACTTAATGAAAGAACATATCACACACATGCAACCTTAAACTCAATCGATTTTTAAAATCTTCACTTTATTAATGAGAAAGTTATATTCCAAAACCCCTTAAAACTAGACAAGAATTTACAACTAAGTTAGTACCATACAACCATCCCATTTTATATGATATCGATTGCAGTTATACTATGTGCCTTATACATCTTATACAAATATCTACGTAAAAGAAGCCTTCGCAAAACTAATGACGTAGAAGACAACAACGATATACCTCTGGAAAAATGAAAACCGCGTCCTGCTGAAATAGAAATAGATCAAAGTCGGTAGTCTTAATTTAGTTATAATTCTTGAGTTTAGATCCAACATAGATCTGATTCATTTTAGTTAAGTTTAAACGTAAAATAGTTTGTAATTTTTAACTTCAATAAATCTTTTAAATAAAATAGTTTTTTTTTTTGAAGGATAGAGATCGGTAGGATAGAGAACACTATAAGTAGTAAGATGATAATCATATATAACAAACACGAGCGTTTACATTTTAGATTATGAATGAATACACAATGAATATACCTTTCTCTCTAGTAACAGTTGTACAATTTGGACGGAGCTGTCAGACTCGGCCGCGTCGCACACCATGAGCAGAGCCGTGTAGCCGTTCTCGTCCGCCGCGTCTATATCCAGCTGAAAAGATTCAAATTATCTTTTTAAAAAATCCGCCTTTTTTAAAGATTTTAATCCGCCTCTCAGTATACATCTTTTGTATAAATTTATAGTTATAAAATAAACAAATTTGAATAAAATCTGGGCGGCGAGTCGTTCGGCACAGGAGTTCATTGGCTTACTTCTACAAATGTACTCCAGTCTTGCTAATGAAGAAACATTGTAAAAAGTTTGCAAATACAAATGACCTGTGTATTGTGGTAGAAGGGCTATCCCCGCCAGATATGACAAACATTTAAACTCGAGTACATAATCAACCGCAGTATGCTAGCGTAGTGGAACACAACCTAATCCTCCTCGCTTAGGAGAGCCCCGAGCCCCAGCCGTGGAAACGTTACTGGTCAGAGCCGAGACTTTATTATATTAAAGAATTAAGATAAGGTAAAAGAAATATTGACTTTAATACGATTTGACTGTAAATTTTTTGCACGAGTACTACTTTCACTATAAACCGAAATGACGGTTTATCTATCTTCTAAACAAGGGTATCCGATTTTGCTCAAAATTATTTTCCTAAAGAGTATTTGGCATATCGACCTTCAAACTTCTTCAAACAAAGAAAAAAGTTTACTCGAACTCTCCCCAACAAACTTAGCTTATAAAATTAAGTATATAAGGTCTAAGCTCTTAAACTTGTTATAAAAGAGCATTCATAATGTCAATGTTCCTTATAATGGCACATTATTAGAAGATTTAGCTAATATTACCTTTATTCTAACAATTTCGCTGGGTAAACGTTAATAAATCCAATTAAGGCTAAGAACTCACGGAGCGGTTTGTTCCCGTGCCCGCCGCGATTGTCGAACTGCGATTTTATTTCTAAACTCACAAGGCCGCGGTTTTGCGCGGTCACGCAGCCGCCACGGTTGAGATTATCGCCCGCAAACGTGGCGGGCGAATATCGCAGGACGCACGGTTGCAAAAAAGCAAATACATATTTACAATATAATTTATGAATTTCGCCCGCAAACCGAACGTAGAGCGCGCGGGCGCTATCCGCCGAATCTGCGGGTGAGCGCGGCCCACGCGATTCTACAAGTTGCCAGCCGGTGCAGCGGGACCCGCGAACAACCGTGAGTGTAAACCGCGCCGTGAGATTTTTACATACATATCTGCATTCTACAGAAGTTGCGGGCCCCCAACCGTGGCGGGCGCGGGTGAAAACTGCTCCGTAAGTTCTTAGAGCAATACGGCTACAATAATGTGTTCTTCTTATAGAGGCTAGTTACATTTTAGCCGTATAATATTCAAAGTCATATAAAGGCTTTTAATATGGTGAATTATTCTTAAAAAAGTAATGCACAAGGTAACTACAATGCTTAATAACTGATAGAAGCATTTGATAATCGTTGCATACAGTTGTTTGTCATTTCGCGGTGTAGCGGCCAAGCCGCTCGATCGCGCGATCGCATATAACTACAGCCTAACTGATATTGTGGATCTAATTTGTATCTTATTATTACAGGGTGGGCCAAGAATTCGTTAACATTTTAACCTAACATCCCGCGCTCATACAAGCCGCGTGGGGAGCGGGGAGGGAACTTACCACTAGCTCGCTTCTTGGAAATTTAGTCGCAATGGATCGCTTCACGGGGCCGCAGCGCGCTTATTGTGTGAAACAATTTTATCTAAACAACAGTTCGCTCATTACTGTGAGACGCTTATTTCGCGTTGAATACGATTTACACGATTTAAACACAGTGTCCGAGTGCTCCATTAATAAAGAAATGGGTTAAGAAGTTCGAAAAGACGGGATCTACACTAAACGTGAAGCAAACCGGCGGCCCACGGACTTCTCGGAGCGAAGAGAACGTGCAGCGAGTTTCCGCATCAGTTCGACGTGATCCACATTTATCGACGCGCAAACGTTCGGCTGAATTAGGATTATCCCGTACATCATTGCGCCGTATTTTGAAATTAGATTTGAAATTACATCCATATAAGATCCAGTTAGTGCAGTGTAGTGTTTACATCCATAAACCAAAAACACTAGGTGAATTAAAGGAAAAAGCTGTCGGCGATCTCGGGGTCTCTTTGTCGACGAGGATTCTAAAATTTCGGTGCTCGCTTAGAAGAGTGCAAAAATCGAAACGGTGGTCATTTAGATGATGTTATTTTTTATAAAATAAATTCCAAATCATTAACTTTCTTATCAATAAACAATTTTAAAAATATGTCAAATGGTTTTTTTTATATGATTTTTTAAATTGTTAACTAATTCTTGGCCCACCCTGAGACACTAAGTGGCCCCATACACGGTCCGGTTTTCCTTCAGTTCGGCCTAAACGGATGCAAAATCGTATCGTCTGTGTGCAATTTCGAGATCGCATCAGTCGACCGTATGGACTGAAGCGATTCGTTCCCAACTCTGTTGCCAACTCTGTTTTTGCGAAACTACTAAACTCGCGTCGTTTTCTACTAAAAACTACTAAAAGAGTACCGATAACTATAAAAAAGCTACTAAACTTAGAAATCCCTACAAGTCTTTTTAGGGATTTTGTGTTTACAAACATACATACATTTTCAGTTTTAATATTTAACCGTTAAATTAAAAAAATATAGTAGGAATTATATCGTATATAGAAATTAAATCAGTAGTTTTAAGCGACTTACGAATGCGTGCTACTATGTGCTATTATGATAAAGTGTTATAATAGCACATAGAAGCAGGCCACTTTGCATATTATGATTACTGTCTAGCTATTTTCTACAAAACCACTACTCACAACTAAATTCCTACTAAGGAGGGAATAAAATACAAAATTTTGTAGTAAAACTTTGTAAAAAAACTAAGTTGGCAACATTAATTCTGACCTGTACAGATGGACTGAACGGCAATAAAATTGGACTGAACGGTAATAAAATTCGAGTGTAAGTGCCTCCACAGACCAGAGGCCGATCGTTTCAGTTAGAACTGACGTCAGTTCGGCCTGAACGGATTCGAGCACATACACGGAGAAAATCGCATCCGACCGAACTGACGTCAGTTCGGCCCTTAGATCAAGAACGCCTAAATAGTCTTCAAACAAACGCATCGTACAAAGTGACGCAAGCAACAGATAGATGAAGGCGTAAGCATTACATACCGACACGCACACAAACAAAACTTTAAAGTTGTGGAGTGTGTACTCTTAAAATTGGAATTATTGTATTTGTTTTTCTTATATCGTGAGATGTAAAAATATAACTTACTTATATTTCATTTTAAACCACCTAAACACAATTTGGAACTTTATTTATATCAAACCGGTATTAAGGAATATATTAAGGATTATCTTAATACTGGCAATACTTTAATTTGATAGTTAAAACAATCACAAATTATTATAAAACTTTGTCTTAGTTGCAACTATTAGTTAGCCATGAAAATTTTGAAATAAGTTTATTTTTACTAGTAACAATTACACAATTCACAATAGGGCAGTAAGATGGCGACGCAATATGATTTAATTTTAAACTGTTTTAAATATTTGACTTAATACAAGTCAAATTGTTCGGACATAACATTTCATACTTACATATGAAATGTTATTTTCGAAGCTTTTTTAATTCTATTCCGATGCATTATGACACCCAATAACGACACAAGCCGTCATAATGCTTTTAATAGTCGGAGATGTGTGCACTAGCGCTTAATCTTGACAACTGACGGGTCGTTCGAACAAACTGAGCCGATATGGCTCAGTATGATTTAATTCACTTTTCATGCGCGCACTCCTTTTCTAGGCGTTTTAATCTAAGGTTCGGCCTGAACGGATTCGAGCACATACACGGAAAATTGCCGCGAGCTTCGGTCGTGTTTTTAGGGTTCCGTAATACTTTATGAACCCTTATAATTTCACTCTGCCCGTCCTTCTATCTGTCTGCCGCTATCCTAGTTTCTGTAATAACTTTATGACAATAACTTTTGTAGTAATTCAAAGAAAACCTATTGCGCGTTGATAGTTACGGAACCCTCCTTAGACATGTCGTGACATGCTCTTGTTCAGTCTAGGCTATTATTTTATTTATTAATTGTATTTTGCTGCAATTGTAATCACGCTATCGACGAAACCGAATTATTGTGTCGTACATTTTTCCAGTAATATGTTATAGAAATCATTTCTCTAAGTATTATAGTAATAGTCTTTAGATTTTATCAGCCGTTCTAAAGTTTTAAATACTTCAATGAACTCTAATAAATATTCTTTAGACCTCGTTGCCATTTTTAGATTTCCGTACCCAAAGGGTATAAACGGGACCCTATTACTGAGACTTTGCTGTTCGTCCGTCTGTCGCCAGGCTGTATATATTAACCTTCTTATACCGTGATAGCTCGACAGTTAAAATTTTCACAAATGTATGATGTAGGTATTTCTATTGACGTTATAACAACAAATACTAAAAACAGAATAAAATAAAAATTTGAGGCTCACAAAACGTGTTTTTTCCATTTTGTACGGAACTCATCTTACCGACTCGCACTTGACCGGTTTTATTTTACACTCGAATTTTATTACCGTTCAGTCCAATTTTATTGCCGTTCAGCCCATCCGTACAGGTCAGAATTAAT
The DNA here is from genome assembly GCA_037179445.1 of Phengaris alcon alcon. NCBI lineage: Eukaryota > Metazoa > Arthropoda > Insecta > Lepidoptera > Lycaenidae > Phengaris > Phengaris alcon. The sequence goes on from JAYRCH010000029.1 coordinate 11,106,078, forward strand.
GTTGCCAACTTAGTTGTTTTACAAAGTTTTACTACTAAATTTTGTATTTTATTCCCTCCTTAGTAGGAATTTAGTTGTTAGTAGTGGTTTTGTAGAAAATAGCTAGATAGTAATCATAATATGCAAAATGGCCTGTTTCTATGTGCTATATTTCTATGTTCGTAGGTCGCTTAAAACTACCGATTTAATTTCTATATATGTAATATTTCCTACTATATTTTTTTAAATTTAACGGTTAAATATTAAAACTGAAAATGTATGTATGTTTGCGAACACAAAATCCCTAAAAAGACTTTTAGGGATTCCTATGTTTTGTAGCTTTTTTAAAGTTATCGGTACTCTTTTAGTCGTTTTTAGTAGAAAACGACGCGAGTTTAGGAGTTTCCCAAAAAATAGAGTTGGCAACACTGGAACCAATCGCTTCAGTCCATACGGCCGACTGATGCGATCTCGAAATTTCACACAGACGATACGATTTTGCATCCGTTCAGGCCGAACTGAAGGAAAACTGGACCGTGTATGGGACCACTAAAATAAAACCGGTCAAGTGCGAGTCGGCAAGATGAGTTCCGTACAAAACTGAAAAATCACTTTTGTTGTATGTGAGCCTCAAATTTTTATTTTATTCTGTTTTAGTATTTGTTGATAAAACAGCATTAGAAATACCTACATCATAAATTTGTGAATTTTCACTGTCGAGCTATCACGGTATAAGAAGGTTCGGATACAGCCTGGCGACAGACGGACGAACAGCAAAGTCTCAGTAATAGGGTCCGTTTTTACCCTTTGGGTACGGAACCCTAAAATTGCACGTGGTCTAAAGAAATTTCATAGAAGTATTTAAAACTTTAGAGCCACTATGGTTGATAAAATCTAAAGACTATTACTATAAAACAAAGAGAAATGATTTCTATAACATATTACTGGAAAAATGTATGACACAATAATTCGGTTTCGTCGATAGCGTGATTACAATTGCAGCAAAATACAATTAATAAATAAAATAATAGCCTAGACTGAACAAGAGCATGTCACGACATGTCTAAGGAGGGTTCCGTAACTATCAACGCGCAATAGGTTTTCTTTGAATTACTACAAAAGTTATTGTCATAAAGTTATTACAGAAACTAGGATAGCGGCAGACAGATAGAAGGACGGGCAGAGTGAAATTATAAGGGTTCATAAAGTATTACGGAACCCTAAAAACACGACCGAAGCTCGCGGCAATTTTCCGTGTATGTGCTCGAATCCGTTCAGGCCGAACCTTAGATTAAAACGCCTAGAAACCGAGCGCGCGCATGAAAAGTGAAGTAAATCATACTGAGCCATATCGGCTCAGTTTGTTCGAACGACCCGTCAGTTGTCAAGGTCAAGCGCTAGTGCACACATCTCCGACTATTAAAAGCATTATGACGGTTTGTGTCGTTATTGGGTGTCACAATGCATCGGAATAGAATTTAAAAAAAACTTGAGAGGTGTCAAGGGACACCCGGATGGAACGAAGTTATAATATATATATATATTATAATATAAATGTATAGTTGTTAATGAAGAATTGAAGCCTATTTTGGAAGAATATATATTATAGCCGCGCCTTAGGTAGGGACAGGGGTGAGGGGGCGGGTTGCTTGCCCCTTTCGTCCCACCGCTCGCATACCTAAGGCCCGGCTAGCTAGTCACAATATGCAACAGTCATAACAGTCACAATGTGTAATTGCAAAATTCTACATTATTGTCAAGGTGATAAGGTCGTTTTTTGTATCATTCTTAATAGTCGTTATTACATTGTGATTTCGAGTGGCAAAAAGTGTCGTGCCTATTTCAATCCGTCTAGCCCGAATACAATTCGCAACGCGCCATAAGGAACTTCGTTCCAAAAAGCTTCGGACATATCATTTCATATGTAAGAATGAAATGTTATGTCCGAACAATTTGACATGTATCAAGTCAAATATTTAAAACATTTTAAAATAAAATCATATTATATCGCCATCTTGCTGCCCTATCGTGAATTGTGAAAGTGTTACTAGTAAAAATATATTTATTTCAAATTTCTTATGGCTTACTAATAGTTGCAACTAAGACAAAGATTCAGATTTTTTTAATTATGAATTAAAGTATTGCCCGTATTGAGATAATCCTTAATATATTCCTTAATACTAGTTTAATATAAATAAAGTTCACAAATTGTGTTTAGATGGTTTAAAATGAAATATAAGTTATATTTTTACACCAGCTCACGACATTAAGAAAAACAAATACAATAATCCCAATTTTAAGAGTACACACTCCACGACTTTAAAGTTTTTTTTTGTGTGCATGTCGGTATGTAATGCTTACGTCTACACTATCTGTTGCTTGCTTCATTTTGTACGATGCGTTTGTTTGAAGACTATCTAGGCGTTATTAATCTAAGGGCGGAACTGACGTCAGTTCGGTCGGATGCGATTTTCTCCGTGTATGTGCTCGAATCCGTTCAGGCCGAACTGACGTCAGTTCTAACTGAAACGATCGGCCTCTCATCTGTGGAGGCCTTAAAAGACTCACGAGTGGTTAGAACCATTTATTCAATTACTTTAATTTTTATTGCAAAGAAAAATAATACATTTAAAAACATAACAAAACTTTTTATAAAACGTATGGACAAATCCACCACATCCACCATACCTTGCGACGTGGCTTAAGTTGCAAAAGGAACACAAAACAAATTTAATAATACATTACATATCGAAAATACAACAAGGCATACAAAAAAGTTAAACAAGAAACAACACAGAAGAATCAAAAAATAAATAAATCAAAATTATGATCTGCTGTGTATGTCAGAAGTATAATAGGAGATAGAGCATTTTCTTGATTGCCAACAACTACCAAAATCCTGGCCACCTCCCACCATGGCGCTGATGGAACTATAAAGCTCCATTTAATCTTTAGGCTCACTCTGCTGACCAACTCCAAATGGCACATGCGTCGCAGTATTTGTGACGCCTCCAACTTACTTAGCTCTTGAGCATCCATTTAGAAATTCTGGTTAACCAGCTATTGCCGAACGAGCTGTTCGTTCGGCAATAGCTGTTTAACGTCTTTATTCCAAATGCAACTTTTCTCATAAATGTTGTTTTCGATGAGTCGTATAGCATCCACAATCTCTCTCATTACTTCGACTTCTACTCCCTTCTTAATCTTGCGAAACGTTTGAATTTCTTTACCTAATTGCTACCACAAGGCGGAAAAGTCTCTACTAGTTCTTTGACTTCTGACTCTATCATTTAGAACTTTACACTACATTCTATATCCGCCTCCAAGTCTAAGTCTTCCATACCTTCGTCGTCGTTAGTATATAAATTACTATCAACCGCCCACAGATTTTGAACATATTTTTGTGCGACACATAACTACATAATATTCACGTAGTAGGTTAAGGTCTTCTTTTATAGCAAGCACATTCATTACGGAATCTTTGGATTGTTCGAAAATTCTGTTAACTGCTAAACTGAATTTGTGGCGGCAATTTTTTCTTTCCATCCCTCCATTTTAACTATCACCGTCGCTTGGTTGTTAATCTAATATGGCTATTACTTATTATATTTTTCGACAAGGTTCGACAACGGCTTGAAACGTGTAGTTTTAATATTCTTATTTGTACGTATTATTGTCACGGTCACCAGATGTTGTGGATCTAATGTGTATGTTATTCTTATTTATAGACACTAAAAGACTCACGAGTGGTTAGAACCATTTATTTAATTATTTTAACTATTTTTACATTCGTATGGATAGAATGTTCATTGCAAAGTCTATGTGACAACTATGTCACATAGAAAAATAATACATTTAAAAACATAACAAAACGTTTTATAAACAGTTTTCAACTAGATTCGCCATTTTCAAAGTACAGCAGATTGTGTGAATATATTACGGAGCGGAATTTATATTTAAAAAATGGATTCAAAACACTGGTAGAAGTTTAAAAGGAGTGGTGGTTACAGAAGAAAAGTAAAAAAGGTCAACATAAACATGGTTGTGAGCATTACGCTAACCACATCTACTCTTATGATGCTAAGGATTATTTTATAGTAAATCAAATCTCTAGTAAATCAAAATATATATATATATATATATATATATATATATATATATATATATATATATATATATATATATATATATATATATACATATATATATATATATACATATATATATATATATATATATATATATATATTTATAGACATTAAATGTAAAATTGTTAACTGTAGAATACAATTCGGTATTGTATTTTACACCATTAATCCATACTTTGTAAAATAAAACAACTAATCTGAAATCCACGTATTTTTATTAAAGTAATTTTTTTAGGCTATCATGCCGCCGTATTTCAAATTCCAGAGGAAGAGTGGCTCTCAAATCGGGCATTGTATTAAGGAAGGCTGTATACTACAATTTCAATATCTGCGGACAAACATTATATAATAGGCCATTACATATGAAATTGGCGTTTTGTAAAGGAGGAACATAAAGTCGATTTTTTTTAAACATAATAGGTATATATATATACCATTGCTATCTATGTACTTTTGCTATCTCATAGGTAGTTCATTGATTTCTTTACTAAAAAAAACATTCGGACAGAAATCAATAAAATCTTTGAAGGCGCTTGGGACTGCCCCATCGGAGTTGGAATTTTTTCCCTTGCAAGAAGTTATCCAAATTTCGAAAAAAATGGTAATCTGTCCGTCCGGGGAGTACGGTGGATGTCTTAGACATTCCAATTGAAGCTCCTCTAATTTGGTAACCGTCTGTTGTGCAGTGTGTGGGTCTAGCGTTGTCCTTAAGCAGCAGTAGCCTAGAGCGAATGACCGACCGACTAACCAACCGGTTATTTAGCAGCTAGCTTTTCCATCATGATTTGCAGTTGCTGGCAATAGACATCTGCCGTGATCGTCTGGCCAGATTTAAGGAAGCTGTAGTGAACGACACCGGCACTAGTCCACCAAACGCTCACAAGTAACTTTTTTTGAGTCAATTTTCGCTTGAGGCAGACTTTGGCTGGTTCGCCAGGCTTCAACCATTGCGATGAGCGTTTCCGATTATCGTACAGGATCCACTTTTCATCACAGGCAATGATTCGATTTAAAATCCATTCATTATTGTGCCGGTTGAGTAATGTAACGCCGCAGTCGACGCGCGTTTGTCGGTTTGCTGCACTCAATTCGTGGGCGCCATATTTATGCATATTTTTAATTTCCTTTAGACTCAAATGACCTAACCTTTCATGCCATGTTTTCAGACTCGCCTGGGCCATATCGCAATTGACGTTTGTATTTGTCCTAATATTCAACTCATACAAGTTATTGTCTTTTAAATTTCCAACCATTACAATTTTAGTATCTTTCTTTATAAGGGCAACTGTATCCTTTTTAACTATTGAATATCCTTTCCTTGTTGCCATTCCTTCTGAGAATAAATTTCTAGTAAGTTCTGGTACATATAACACGTCTTCTAAAATACTTTATTCCCATCGTTATTAATATATCTTTTGATAATTATACTCCCATGACCGCTTACAACAAGTTCTTTTTGGTTTCCTAGCCGAACATTTTTATTTTCATTACTGTCTTCATAGTTTACATATTCATTAAAAAATTCTCGGCGGTACGTCATGTGTGCCGATGCACCAGTATCCACATGTCCTCTATATTATTATTATATTTCTGTATATACTGCACAGTGTTGAATGCTAACTTGTGAAACTCATCGGCATTTCTATTAAAGTTTTTCTTTGGAGCTCTACAATATCTTGCAAAATGTCCTCGTTTATTGCAGTTGTAACACACAAATCTGTAGTGTTCTCTGGACATACTAGGACGTGGTTGAAAATTGTTTGCTTGATTAACTGTTTTATTGCTAAAAGAAGAGCATTTTCGGTTACCTCTTCGTTGGTTAAACTCGCTTCTTCATCCAATAACCTGGCTGTCAAATTATTGATAGTTTGACATTTTGGATCTAGTGACATCCATGCTTGTCTTACTGACCGAAATTTGGGTGGTAAAGTGCTAAGTATTTTCGTCATTACAGCCATATCACTAATTATTTCTCCGCGTAAGCATTTTACATAATTCAGATTTCTGTTCATAAATCGATTCTAATTTTGCCATTACTTCCTGTGCTGTCTCACAATTCTCGACAAGTGTGATTTGATTGAGGTCGAAGGATGACGTGATGATAAACATGGCCGTTCCGTCAGCCTGCGACCACACCTTAAACTTCTCATCCTCAATACATGGCCGAGTCGCAGATATATCTAGACCTTTTGCTTTAAGGGCACACTTAATTTCGAATTTCCACTGGCGAAAGCTTTTCCCGTCAAATTTATCTACACGCATAGTCTCCATTGTAATGTGAATCTCGTATTACCTAAAGCCAAAAAAATAATTCTGTAGTTTCACTTGTTTTCTTTTACCAATTCTGCTGCTCTTTACTCTGCTTTTTTTCTAATTTCTGGCGCCCATAACCTGTTCGATTTATAGTATTTCTATGAAATAATAAGCGAGTAAGACTTCTTCAAATCGCCATATATTTTCTATTGACATTCTCAATTTTATAGGTGTATAAATTTTTCAATATTGTATTGTGCAAGGAGACTTGTTATAATATTTACTTCTCAACATGGTGGTTATAGATTTTTTATTTCTGAATGTATTTGATAAATTTGTCAAAACTTTTACAAAGGTTCTACTAAAATTCTGTAGTGAAAAAAACATAATTTTCCACATACTTTTCCAGATCTGGAAAATAGCGGTGTGTGAACTGAGGGACCACACTCTGAGGGCTGTAGTTCCTAAATTATCTTTTTACAAATTCTCAGATTTGTTCTACAATTTTTTTAGACTTCTACTAAAATTTGCTATACTTATTTTGGGGAAATCCAGGTAGGTCCCTCAGTCCACACGTACACGGGCGGGTTGATACTACAACACACAGCGTACCACATTATATCATGCATTTGAATTCCCATACACTTTTCACTATAAACGAGCACATAAATCAGGTAAATAAACCACAAAAAATAACAACTTACCGTTCACTTTTCACTAAAATGGATGACGTTTCTCTTTCTTCGCCAAACTGTTGCGATAATGTAAATCACTAACAAAAATATTTATAGTAGATTCATAAACAGACGCCTACGGATTTTTAAGAGCCTTTGATTTGCCACAAAGAGTTTAACTCCTTGTATCGGACCATAATAAAATACGTATAAGGGTGATCGCCCGTATTAACGCTTTCCATATGTTGCTTATAAGTGTATTGGCTTTTTAAGAGCTTTTTTCTTGCCATTATAAGTTTAACTTCCTTGTTCCTTGCCATAATATAACACGTATAAGGAAAAAGAAGCGGACAATAAAGCAACTATAAGGTTATTGTCGTTATAAATTGTGCCCTATAAGAATATTATTGTAATGCGGCTCCTATAAGAATATTATTTTTGGCTATATAAGCTACTACAAGAGCAATTTTGTTTGTAGGGTAACTTTGACATTAACAAGAACAACTATGGCGATATTATTCTTTAAACACAAAATAGTGGAAGATGACATATAATTGTTGGCATACCTCCAATTATTGGCCCCCAAAGATTTATAGCAGGTGCAAAGTCCGTGTTTGCCTGTCTTTTTTTTTAATTTATCATAATCGTCAAAATTAATACGAACTACTGAAGCTCTGATCAATGAAGGATCGGCCTTAGAGGGTTAGACTTTGTTGTGTGTGTGAAATAAGTTTATGTCTTAATCTACTAAGTAAGCATACCTTTGCACCCATTCCGTCAGTATCCAATAGCGCTTGCACTATCGGAAGGCGTGCGGCGAGCGCGGCGAGGTGCAGTGGCGTGCGGCGCGCGGTGGCCTGCACGTTCGGCGCCGCGCCCGCACGTAGCAGCGCGTTTACATGCGCCACACTGCCGCATAGTGCGGCTAGGTGGAGGGCGCTGCGTTCATCTGCAAAGTTCTTTCATGTTGAAAATATTATATCTACTAGATGTTTCCCAACGACTTCGTACGCGCCAAAGAAAATCCTGCGGCACATTTTGACAACGATAAAAAGTAGCCTATGTCCTTCCCCGTGGTATAATCTATATGTGTGCCAAATTTCAGCAAAATCGTTCCAGTAGTATCGGAGCCTATTCAATGCAAACAAACAAACTTTTCCTTTTTATAAGATTAGTATATGTATTTAACGTACTTAATTGTGCTAAATTCTAAAACTAGTGCAAAAAAAAAACTCCAATATAAGCTATTAAAGAAGTGAATTAAATGAACAGCTAACTCATATTTCGTATTTTTTAAGTTTACCGACGTAACATGACTTTTTTTTCTCGTGTGGCAACATTTGTAAATACATCAAATTGTATCTCCCGAATAAAAATAAAAAAAAATTAATTTTAATGATATTTTAAGTTAATAAAGTTTATAAACCTAGTAATAAATGTGTAATATTCAAGAAAAATAAATAGTTCATTAGCTAGTGGACTTTTATGCGGACTTACAACATAATTGTAAAGTGACAGCCAACGACACATCTAACGAACTTTGCAAAATCAAAGTGGATTTAAATTTTGTTCTTGATATACTGCGAGAAACACGGGGAGTATTTATTTACACTTTGGCTTTGTTTCAGATCTCTCTTGGCTTAACGTTAGTGGAAGCTAAGTAAAGGTGTCCCAATAAGAGTGCCCGATTTAATTTTAAGAAAAAACACATTTTTTGAGCGAGATGTGATATTTTTATTGCGTTATAAAGTACACATGTTCCGTTAAGTATGGAATAGAATATCCTGCATATAGCCCCCACGGCTCTGGCGGCAGACCCTTGCTCTTTTCATGAAATTTTCCATGACTTTTTCACAGAGTGGCGGCTCTATCTCACCGATGACGCGGTGGATCTCGGCCTTTAGCTCGGGAATTGTTCGTGATATATTCGCATATACCTGAGATTTAACAAAACCCCAAAGGAAAAAGTCGCAAGGCGTTAAATCCCAAGGTCTCGGTGGCCAGTTGACATCGGAATTTCGGGAGATAATTCGGTCCGGAAATTTTTCCTCCAATAAATGAATTGTTTCATGGGCGGTGTGGCAGGTCGCGCCATCCTGTTGGACCCACATGTCGTCCAGGTCGTCCTTCCAATTGGGGCCACAAGAACTCTGTTATTATGGCCGAATTGATGTTCCCCGGTTTTCGGCGACACTCTCGTTTACAGCAGCGATGTTTTCGAGAGACCGACCGGTACGCCGACGCACAGGAGACTTGCCTGCCATAATCGACCCAGTTTCCTCAAATTTATTGATCACTCTTCGAATTGTTGACACATTTGGTGCACTTTCACGACCGAAAATTACGCGAAGTTTGCGAAGGGTTTCAGCGAAGCTTTCCCCATTTTTATAATGGGTTTTCACAATGATAACGCGTTGTTCTTTTGTGTAACGCTCCATATTTAATAATCGGAACAATAATAGATGACAGCTGTCAAGTTTCAGAGCTGCCACTTGCTCAGAAAAAAATGGCGCCAAATTTAAATCGGGCACTCTTATTGGGACACCCGTTAGATGGTAAAGATACACTAGCCTACTGCATAACACTCACATAGTATAATAATATAATAAAATTATGATGAGATAAATAGTAATCTCTCAAAAATGGTACATTGGTTTAATGTTAATAATTACTTTTAAATTCTAATAAAACAAAATGTTTATAGTTTAGCCTGCCAAATGTTAGGCAGGCACAAACCAATGTACTATTTAACGATGAGAAAATGAACTTAGTGGACACCACTGTATTTCTAAGAATAACACTAGATTGTAAATTACAGTGGGGTCCCATATTGCAAATCTGGCAGATAGGCTCAGTTCTGCAGCATATGCAGTCAAAAAACTTAGAGAAATTTCCGATGAGGACACAGCGCGACTAGTTTATTTTAGTTATTTTCATAGTATAATGTCATACGGCATCCTTCTATTGGGAAACGCTGCGGACATTAACACAATATTTGTGCTGCAGAAGCGAGCTATACGTTCTATTTATAAGATGTCATGGTTTGAATCTATGAGAGAAAAGTTTAAAGAAAGAGGTGTTCTGACCCTCGCTTCTTAATACATTTTGGACAATCTGTTGTATGTCGGAAATAATCTAAATTTTGAAAATAAAAGTGACAACCATTGTAGAAATACTAGAAATAAGAACAAGTTAGAAATACCGGTGATCAGACTTAACAAAGTAATTTAATATTCTAAAGGTCAATGTGTATGCCTTTACAATAGAATCCCAGAAAACGTTGAAAATCTTTCCATTAATAAATTTTAAAAAATTGTTAAATAACGTTTGTGTGCTCAAGTTTATTATTATAAGGTCAGTGATTTCATTAATGATTCCACATCTTGGGAATAAGATTGCCCTCTGCTAGGCTGCTTCTATGTCCTTAAGTATGTTCTATGTACTTATGACTTCTGTTATATAGATTAAGTTACTACATTGTAAAAATATTTTTTTGAAAAGAAGTTTGCGTGCGAGTTTCTTACGTCAGTTTTTCTCGCCGGGATAGTTTCTGAACCGGTGGTAGGCATCATGTAGACCGACGTTTAGAAAGTGTATAAGCATACCAATTTTGAATTTAAAAAATTTACTTTGACTTTGACACCAGGACCCAATGCAAATAAACACATTGTGACACCTAGTTATATTTGTTTATAGGTATAATAATATATCATACCGTTATTCCACGCGTTTAAATCACAATGTACGTTGTTGGTCTTGATGGCTTGAATTAGTGGCTCAAGACAGGTTTGATAAAGCACCGCATAGTGTATGGCGTTGTTTCCTTTGCTGTCCTTTATCATGGGATCACATCCTAAAAGTACACATTTTATAATCAAATAAATTCTTTATTACCGTTGTCATTAAAAAAATTAATAAAAAGTATCGACTGGTCATGGTCGATTTATTTAAAACGAAAACATTCTATTAGGGCACATTACGATTTTAACAGTCGGGACACATTAAAAATCCGCCATTCTTATAATGGGGCCGGATTGTTGAAATCTTTATGTTCCCTAAAAGAATGTTTCCGTTTTGAATGTATCGACCACGAAACTAAAGTTCTTAAACAATATAACAAAGGTCTCGACTAGACTTTCATGTTTTTCATTTCAATTTTTACGCGGTCGGCTTTTTTTCCTATTTATGAATTTCCACGGTATGCAGGTACGGGGCGTGAAACGGATACTTATTAGCTTTTACGGTTTACGTTAATACTAACATTCTACTTCAGTAATAAGGCTACTTGCTACGTTTAACACATTTGACATAGTATTACCATCACATACATACCCTTTGAGATCAAGAAAGGCACAAGTTTGCTGTCATGTTGAACTGCTAGGTGTAGAAGTGTTAGATTCTCGTGGTTTTTAAGATTAAGCAACCGTGTCATGTTCATACCGTGAACAAGTTTGACGATATATTCCAAACTCGGCTGGTTACTGCATAGCGACATATGTAGAAATCTGAAATGTGCAGAAATTTAAGAGTTACTAACCTATTTCCTATTTTTATGAAATAAAAAAAATCTAAAAATGCACACCCGACCGCGGTTACAGTACAACAATATAGTGTAACCGCGATTGAGGGGTGTGCATTTTTTAAATGGTTTATTTATATCTACATTTATAAATAAAATATTCAAACGTGAAAGATTGAATTTAAAAGGAAATAAAGACTTACGTGTCACCATTAGATAATCTCATTTCTAAGAGCCGATCCAGTTTAGCAGCAACAACTTGCTTTTTACCAGCTTTGTTCCTTATTATTTCACATATTTCCTTAACAAGCTAAAATAAAAGGTGACAATACTGTAACTTTTCTAATTAAAAAATCATCGTCGTGGAAATTCGATGAATCTTTGAATTTGCTAAAAGAATTATTCTCACTTAACTAGTTAAATGTTAGCTAACAACCTAACCAAAACCACGTCAGGGTGCTGAGTGGGCGTTTTTGTCACTACTCGCCGTGAAGAAGTTAGGTACAATTTGTATGGCATCGAATTAGTTACCACTGTTTGCCACTAGGGGTGTTATTTGTAAACTGCTTGTAAATAACTTTGGATGTCAATTACTCGACAATGGTTTACATTATAAAAATGTTATGTATACAACCTAGCCTTTATTTAAAAATACCTATTTGACGACACACCACACAATGGGTAAGAATGAAAAGATAATATTATGTATATATGTACATATGTTCTATAAGTATACAAAATGTTGTCTATTTATTATTTATTCTATATATTATATTCATAACTACCGAAGTTACCAAGAGAGGACAGATGGATGGACAGACAACGAAGCTATAAGGATACTAAGGAACCTTAAAAATAGATTAGGTACGTTGTTTAAACTATGTGAATTTTTTACTTTGAATATGTTACAAATTACTGATCAAATTAGGCGGGAATTGAACCCGAGAGTGCCAACTATTACATGTGCGGTTTTAAACAAGTTTTATAATTTAGAAAAAATCATCGAATTCAAAGAGGAAATTGAAAAATCTTACTATTTCATTATTGTAGTCATATCATGTAACCCTTTCTTGTTTAAATAATATTTACACAAAACATTACACTGCTGTTATATATTTTGTTTTCCAGATTAATATGACAAGCAGAATATGAAAATTTAAATACTATTCTTCATACACAACAGCATCCTATAAACAAAAATTGATCGTTCGTATTTAGTAAATGCTTTAAGTTCATTGTTTAATTTCATTCGCAAAGCAATATGATTAGTATACATTTTATTATATTATTGTTTAATGTATACTATAAAATATTATAATCAATTTGAAGATGAAATTAATCTAGTATAGGAATGCCGTTATTTATTCATGTTTGAGTAATATTAATATACCATTTTAATCATATTTTTTTAAGAAATGTATAAGGGTCCGTTTTGACATGTTATGGGCTTTACTACAACGCGCAGACGCACAAAAAATAATTATTTGGTAAAATCGAGTAACAGTATAGAAAATCCCACCATTCGAGACGATGTCACTTCACACTTACCTTCTTCACTTCGCTTCCATCCTCAGAAGTATAAACCGCTGTATACTCAGATATATTTTTTGGTCTGATGTCTACTATTTTTTCTTTTGATTCACTGCTCGTTGTTGGTTTATTTTGAAATTTTGGCTGTAAACGCAACTCTTTTTTAATATATTTTTAACATAGATATTTGAAAATGAAAAAAATATATGAAGATTTATTTAAAAATATATTTTGACTATAGTATATTCCCGTTAAGTCATCGAATCATGCGTACAAATTTCAAAATTGACCTATGACGCATAAGCCGTGTTCACATTAACCAATTAAAGTGAGCCAATTTGACGTAATATGTACGCATGATTCACTGCCTTCTTAACGCGAATAGACTATAATGTTATACATATTTAAATATACCTTTTCCCGTCCTGAATCTCCTACAAGAGCACATTTGATATACTTCATACCGTCAGTTATCTGAAAAACAAAATAGATACTCGATTACTTTTTTACTAAAAAATTCTTAGCTCTTTTTTCTAGAATAAGTAATGGTTTTTAGCACTTTAGTTACTACTGTTAAAGAAAACAACTTACGTCACTCGGAAAACTGCTTATATATGCTGAAACAAAATGAAACGATACAATAGGGGAGATGACTACATCTAAAATATTTAGTTTCATTAATATACTCAGAAATATTGAGGCATTACTACTTGGTAAATGTAAAAAAATATAATATGTGTAGTTTATTAGTTACATACATCTAAAAAGTTACAAAAAGGTTTTTTTGCTAAATTAGTAAACAAAACCTACATCATTAGTTTACTTACATTAAAATATACAGGGTGGCCAAAAAGTCGTGGATCAAACGAAACAGGGAGATAAAGGAGGTAATTTCCAAGAAAAAATCTTTCTCCAGCATGGCTATAACTTCATTGCACGAAAAGATATGAACTATTTTTGTTTTTTCAATGAAAGTACCGAGTTTTTTTTACAATTTAATCAGTAAAAAGTTAAAATGATTAAAAATAATTAAAAAAAAGCTGTTGTATTATGACTCGATTTTGTATCAATACTACAAAAAATGTATTGCAGCTCTTGGTATCAAACTTAACGAGCAATTAATGTTTTTCCGTAAATTTTGATGCGTTTCAAAAAATTACTTCTCACTTTAAGAGCACCATTTGAAAAAAAAACGTATTACGGAAAGGTGACCCTGTATTATAAAAACTTGCCGGTTTAATGCTGATTAAAATGAGGTACAACACTTTACTTTTTGATCTTTAGTTTTGGTTTTATGATCGTTTTTTCATACCAAGGTGCAAATTTCATTAAATGAGCCTTATTTTTAAATTTAACGATTTATCTTTTCTAGGAAACGAACGGGTCATACAATACAAACAACTCTGTAAAAACACTCGATACAAAGGAATTGTGCCTCTCTTTCACACTAACCATTTAATCCTTTGTCGAAAAAGGTCAAATACCCGTCTTAGTTCAGGTAGTAGAATGCCGGGCGAAGCAGAGCGGGAGGGGTGGAAGCGCGTGAGTATCTTTCTTTGTTTAGTGTCCCACTCACTTTCTGGATGTGACTACGCACACTTATTATTTTGCACGGTATTTTTTGTGATTAGTTGTGACCCGTGCTTCGTTTCTGGACTTGTGATTGATTGCCTACCTGTGACCTACGCTTTGTTTATGGACTTGTGATATTGCCTACCTGTGACCAGCGCTGTGTAAATCGGATTTTGTGATCACTTCGGATTGGCTAGATAAGCTAAAATGGCTGCTGCGAGGAGAGCATACACCCAACGGGAGTATGCAGAAATGCATTACCTCTATGGTTTTTGCGACGGTAATGCTCGCGCTGCTGCCAGAGAATATCGACAACGCTACCCTAACCGAGACCGTTTCCCGGACTACAGGGTGTTTATGCGCGTGCATAATGCGTACATGGAGGGAACCTTACCCGGGGAGCATGCTGCGAGAACAGGAAGACCAGTAGTACGATTTGATAATGAAGAGCAAATACTGAGACAGTTAAGATTGGACCCTGGTATTAGCCAACGCCAAATATCACGAAATCTCGGGATCCCACGATCGACGGTGCAGCTTATCATTAAAAGAAATAAATTTCACGCTTACCACGTGCAAAGGGTGCAAGCTTTACTGCCAGCTGACTATGAACCTAGAGTGAGGTTTTGTAGAGAGATACTTAGAAGACACAGAGAGGATCCGCAGTTCTTCAACAAAGTGTTATGGATGATGAGTCAAATTTTAGAAGAATGGGAGTTTTTAACATCCACAATTTACATTATTACTCCAGAGTGAACCCACATATCATCAGAAATGATCGATTCCAGCATCTGATTGGGATAAACATGTGGGGTGGAATAATTGACCAGCAGCTTGTGCTACATGAAATGCCACCAAGGCTGAATGGTGCTATGTATTTGAATTTTTTACAAAATAATTTGAACCAAATACTGAACGAAGCTGAGATTCCTGAAGATAGAGTGGCAGAAATGTGGCTGCAACAAGACGGCGCCCCGCCTCATTACACTAGAGCAGTTCGAGAACATTTGAACGAGCGTTTTCCTAACCGGTGGATTGGTCGAGGTGGGCCTATTGCATGGCCACCCCGGTCGCCCGACCTTAATCCCATGGAGTTTTTTGTTTGGGGCTATTATAAAGTAATAGTGTATCATGGAGAGAATAACACCGAACAAGAACTATGACAAAAGCTCGAGTTTGCTAAGTTACAAATTCAAAATAACAGAGGTGCATTCCGCCGATTACGAGCAAATTTTATTAGGCGGTGCAGATTGTGCGTTATGGTCAGAGGTAGGAACTTTGAACATTTAATGTAAAAATTTGTATTTAATAAAAGTACTAAGGCACAATCGTTGTTTTTATTTCATAATGGCTTCTGAAATTAATATGTAATATGTATGAGAAAAAATCTAATTTTTCCTTTGAATTTATCATTTTATGAAATTTGCACCTTGATATGAAAAAAGATTATAAAACAAAAACTAAAGATCAAAAAGTAAAGTGTTGTACCTCATTTTAATCAGCATTAAACCGGCAAGTTTTTATAATACAGGGTCACCTTTCCGTAATACGTTTTTTTTTTCAAATGGTGCTCTTAAAGTGAGAAGTAATTTTTTGAAACGCATCAAAATTTACGGAAAAACATTAATTGCTCGTTAAGTTTGATACCAAGAGCTGCAATACATTTTTTGTAGTATTGATACAAAATCGAGTCATAATACAACAGCTTTTTTTTAATTATTTTTAATCATTTTAACTTTTTACTGATTAAATTGTAAAAAAACTCGGTACTTTCATTGAAAAAACAAAAATAGTTCATATCTTTTCGTGCAATGAAGTTATAGCCATGCTGGAGAAAGATTTTTTGTTGGAAATTACCTCCTTTATCTCCCTGTTTCGTTTGATCCACGACTTTTTGGCCACCCTGTATAAAAAATATTCATTATGGTAAGTATGAACATAAACGCACAAATATCGGAGATTTTTACAAATATGTTCCTGTGGCCTTATACTTTATACACTTGTACCTATGCGTGACGTCACAGCTAGGTACGACTTTTCACGAGCATAAGGAGCGTTTTCACGAGAAATGTATACAAATCGCTGTAGTACCTTTGAAAATATGAACTTATATATATATATATATATATATATATATATATATATATATATATATATACTGTTTCTTCTGAGAAGTTACTCATATTTAAGCGTACTATTCATTTGTGCAATAAAAAAAATTCAGTCATCTAGCCTATTTTAGATACTGGCGGTCAAACAATAAAAAAAATATAGTGTACTGCGTAAATAAATCCTCGAATATTCCAAGGAAACCTTTTACAAACATTTTTTTAATTTAGAGTTCTGATTAAAATTATCACGTTACTTGGAGTTTTGCCGAAGAATGCACAGGTGTGGGCACTTGCCCACACCTGTGCACAACTTACAAAACAACAACTTCAAAAAGCGTGTTATTTTGTGTCCCCTCCAAAACTCCCTAGGAATTTTCAGTAAAGCTTCTACAACTTTACTGAATCGACTGACTTGACTCATTGACTGCACTGACTATTTATTTGGACTTTGACTAGACTTTGGACTTGACGATTTAGAAATACGGTGTTGAAAACTTAAACGAAAATTCCATTTTACCGCCTTTTTAACTCGACACTGGCTAATTGTCTTAAAATGGTTTTAGGCCGTAATGCCATATAAATAATGAAAAAAAAACACTTTACGGAAAAAATATTTAGGCACTCTATCTATTGACATTAAATGATGATGATGATACTGTCCAACAAAGCCCAATAAAAAGAATAATAAAAACCGACCAAGTGCGAGTCAGACTCGCGCACGAATTTCTCGTTATTTTTGTACGAAGTTTTCCAAGTAAGCGCATTTTACAAGTTATGCCTCTATATAACCTGCGCTAACAAAGCTTTATACGCCGTAAGCCGAAGACGATCGAACGGACGGAAGGATCGGAACGGAAGGGTCCCGAGACGTAAAAAGCAGAGCATTGCTAATATAAATATCTCACCGTTATAATCGATATCCATCAGCAATTCCTTTTCCTCGGGCGTGATGTTCGGATTCGGTTCCAGCAGCCTCGCGATTTCGGATGAGTTGAACCCGTCTACGAAGACAGGCGTATCCGAAATTTTCGGTTGTGACAGCATGGAGGAAAATGGCTGCTGAGCAGGCGACTCTGGCGCTAGGTCGTACAACATGGCGTCACCTATCAGATTCTCATTGGCGGAATATGCTTCAGGCGGTGGTATCTGATAACAATTAAATATTATTAATTATCATATAATTGGCACGTTTAGAAAAACGTCACAAATCGTTTTGCGAGAAAGTGTCACTTTTTATTTGCTTATAATTCTTAATCGCGTCATCCTAAATAACTTTTTCATTTAGATTAATGTCTTTCTTTTCAACTTTTTTTAAATTAAATTTGTAAAAATGTGATTATTGACATTGTTACTGATAGAGAGTGCTGACACAAATTTGATCTAATAATAATAATATGTGTGTATGATTAATTTTATTTTACTCCCAAATGCAAAAGTAAATAACTTAATCCTCGAATTTATAGATCTTTTTGGATTCGGAAACTCGGTTTATGTAAATTTTTTAGAAATTAGATTTTTTGGAAAGAAGGCATTAGAATTTTCAATAAATTAATGGTTACTTACAGTTAGTAGAGTTTATGGTTTTTTGTTACCTTTATTGTAAATAATGGTTGCACTGTGTCGATATCTTCCTTGTCAGGATCGCAAATACGCTGGAAATTATAAATAATTATAATATCTATTTACACCACGTCAGTCTGCCCCGTGGTAAGTATCCATAGAACTTGTGTTACGGGTATCAGACAACGGAAATATATTTAATACTTTTATTACTATACATATTTAAGATTTTGATTTTGATTATAATAAACACATATTTAATACACGTCCATGACTCAGGAACACAGAAAACTTTTTTGTTCCCTTGCGGGATTCGAACCCGCGACTCCGGATTGTGCGCCAATGCGCTAACCACGCAACCACAGGGGTTGTCATAATGAATATATATATATATATATATATATATATATATATATATATATATATATATATATATATATTATGTGTCTTGCTTTTCTCAAAAATTCTTGTAAAATTATTGTATTGTGTTTTTCTTATTGCAATAATAAAAAAAAAATTACATTTAAAACGGAAACAGTAGCAGGAATTTCACTGAAGCTCTTAATTGAATCTGAAAAAAAAAGTTTAGTAATATTAATAAGTATTACGTAGGTACAACAGATTGTTAAAAAAGATCGTGCAATCTCAATAATTTAGATATTGAACGTAATCATTATTATTTATACGAAAAGCAAATACTTTCATTACAGTATTAAAAGAGTTGTGAAACCGGAGGAGTAGGAAATTTAGCACAGTTAAAGTTTATGTTTACTCCACATAAACATTTTTTTTAATAATGCTTAGCATACGAAATTAATAATAATAAAGTTACACACATTACCTCAGATTAATAACTCACACTATCATGCGTTTATACAGTGGTCCAACTAGTGACGTCAATATTTTTTTTTTTAGATTCCTCACACCGTGTACGAAAATACCCTATGTATGTTCCGCGATTTTTTGTAGTTTTCGAGTTATAATTTTTTTTTGTATTTTTTTAATTTTTTCTGCCAGCGAGGTTTCAAAAATTAATTTTTTTTTGTTGTAAGTATTTTGCAGTTTTTTTTTCTGTAAAATGATTGTCTTAAATGTTGTTCAAATAAAAAAAAATCTCAGCTTCCTAAAATTAGTTAAAGCTACTCAAAAAATATTTTAAAGTTAGAACTTTAGTATTTAGTAGGATTTACCCAAACATTCGACTTCACTTTAAAAATACAAAAAGAAGGTTCTCCGCTACTAAAATAATAATCATTTCGAATAACATTTTCTTCCTTCTCGTCTTCTTTTCTTTTCACATCTACCTTAGGTTTATTTGGAAAGTAATTTGTTCACTAAAGTACAGTAGGTATTGGAATTACCATCTACGTCTGGATATTCGCCAGGAAGACCACACAAAAGTTTTGTAGAATGTTGCAATAAAACCACAAAACGCAAAGTTCAGGGTCTAATATCATCTGCAAGCCCTGAAGAAATTTCGATTGCCCATCAATATAAGCTTCGAAAAGCTGGTAAAAGGGATTCTGCAGCTATGGTAAAAGAATTTTTTATGTGTTCACTTAAGAGAGGTACGGACTGTACTGACCTATTTAATAGGCTTCTCATTTCTTCAGACCACTTCATTTCCATTCTAAGACTTATAAAGAAGAGAAAAATGAGTTATATGTATAGAAACACATGTCATTAAATTGCTTACTATACCCACAGTAAATGTGGCTGAAAGTGGAAATAGAGACTAATAACACATAACATAGAAAGATTTGTTTGAATATGGCGTCCTACTACGATTATAAATGTGAAAGTTTGTGACGATGGATGGATGTATGGATGTTTGTTACTCTTTACGCAAAAACTACTAAACGGATTTTGATAAAATTTGGTATGGTAGTAGTTTGATCCCTGGATTAACACATAGGTTACTTTTTATCCCGAAAAAGTACAGTGTAGGGATACCTACAGTATTTATGCGGGCGCAGCCGCGGCCAAAAGCTAGTTTTTAAATAAAATTTATGTACAAATAGATATTTTAATACCAATCTATATTATGAGGTCTTGTAGCAGTATTACTTTTGAATTTCATATAAGCAAACATGATCTCTATTTATATAGACAAAAAGATATTTTTAATTTGCGCGAAATCTAAAAGTAATGTTAAAGTAATACTGCTACAAGACCTCATAATACCCCTCCTGAACATTATTATTGTTACTAATTGCCAATCTTTCTTTCACATTCTATACACAACATTTACATATTTGTATTGCGTATCTTAGAGAATAACCCAACCTAATCAAGAGCATGTCACGACATGTCTAAAGAGGATTCAGTAACTATCAACGCGCAATAGGTTTTCTTTGGATTACTTCAAAATATATTGTCCGATTTCGCTCAAAATAATTTTCCTTAAGAGTTTTTAGCATGAAAACTTACAAGTTTCTATCTCCTATAGTTTAGAAATGCCAGGGGCAACCAACTTATAAACCACTTTGGAGGACGATTACTCGAAAAAGGTTCACTTTGTAAAAAAGTCATGTATAATACCTTGCCTTTATTTTAAAATACCTATTCAACGATACACCACATGATGGGATAGAATGAAAAAAATATGATTCCTATAAATGAACCCTAATAGTTAAAAGTTGAAACTTTAATTTTAAAATATTATGAATTATAGAATATGGTCGAATTTTGATCCCTGCGATCTCTAGTACGTATTAAAAGGTACATTTAATAACACGTTAGGCGAACGCTACATATTTTGTAATTTGTATAGTCAAATGGGTTTTATTTTTAAACTAGCTGACCCGACGAACTACGTACCGATATGTTTTTTTTGTCTGTTTTTTTTTCATACAAACCTTCTGACAATAACAAACACATAAAAGAAAGATTTATCCAATTTGGTGCAGTCGTTTGGAAGTTATGCGCGTATAAATATTTCGGTAATTCATTTTTATTTATATAGATCTGATAGCGCGGCCACGCTACCGCCAAGTATTAGCGGCCGTAACTATCTTTTCTCGAAGCATTTCGCGGCTTTTAGCGGTCAAAATTTTTGTCGCCGAGAAGATATTAAGCGGCAAAAAACGCAATTTTGAAAGATATGGATAGATGGAGGTAGGGAGATTAAGCATAATTCAAAGCATACTTCTAGCGGAAGAGAATAAGATGTTAGCACTAGCTTTAAGCTGCTAGTAACCATAATATTTATATATTGATTTATTAAAGTGCTCATTGCCAAGTCACTATTTCTATACATATAATAAAATCGTAACTGGTCGCTGTCTGTACATGGAAGTGTATAAGAAAAACTATTACACTTTAGAATAGTTAAACGGTTTTAACACGTTAAACAGATTTGACTTTATGAACGACATAGAACCCAAAACAATGATTTTTAGAATTTTTGTAACTTTGTGTGTATGTCTGTTTGTATGTACGTTTATACGCGCTAATCTCAGAATATACTGAACGGATATTGATGAAATTTGGTATGGTAGTAGTTTAGACTCTGGATTAACACATAGGCTACTTTTTATTGCGGAAAATGTACGGTTCCCTCGATATTCATTTTTGCGCGTACGAAGTCAACGGCTTAATCGATTTGAATGCGGTTTTCCCTAATGCGATTTGGTTACTCCCCTCCGCTTAAAATTAACCCATTCAGCGCCGAGCCCGCCCATCGGCGGGCAATATTTTTTAACATACACGCCGAGACCGCCCTTGGGCGTTTTGATTTTAAACTGTAATAACTTTATGAAATAACGTCAGAAAGTAATGAGATGATGTGGAATGATTTGTTTCATTAAAATTTATTGGCAACTCAAACGGCCTGTTGATATTTGAAGTTCTGAAAAAACAAATTCTAATCTATCATGCCGAGCCCGCCTTTGGGCGGGCAAGATTTGATTTTAGAAGTCACAAACCTTTTGTAAGTTTTAGTACGACTAACTACTATTATATAACTGGGGCACCGCTTTAAATAAACAACAATACAGATAAATTTTTAAATCACAGCGGTCCCCCAACGCGACCTATTTTATTTGAAAAATTTATATTTTACTTTTTACAGGAAAATTATGTTTTTGTGTCGGGAGTTTTTTAAACTTTTAATTTAATTTTTATTACCTAGTTTATCGGTTTGTGGCCTAAAATTTCCCAGACGGCAATTCCAAGCAAAAAACCGGCCGCCCTTTGTTTGCCGGCCGGCTGGCCGGCCAGAGCAATAAACAAATGGCGGCTCTTTTTATGCGTTCGCGTTATCTTAAGTCAAATGAACGTTTTACGAGGCCATAAAGTACTTTTAAGGAATTTTTGTAACTAGATAAAATTTAACAATAAATACAACAACCATAAAATGGGATGGATGGGAATGGGAAAGGATGCGCCGGCGTTTTTACGTCTTTTAAAAAATCACTTCTGCTTTGCTGTTCTTAGTAATCAGACGTATGTTCCGTTCCTACTCTTTGCTCTTCCGACGATATTCGCTTGCGTACCTGGACTCTGATCTAATCTTGAATTAATGTTGACCGTGGCCTGTGAACCTGGATTTTGTGATCTGCCTTAAGTGACGTTATTGAACTGTGTACCTGGACTCCCGTGATAACATTTTTGACGACTACAGCCTGTAAACTGGACTCCGAGATATCTTTAGTTGCACAGCAACTTAACAGCGGATTAAATAGGTAAGTTTTTGATCTTAATTTTTACATAGTTTTCACAATGTATGACGCGCCGCCCACTAACTACTTACATCCTCAATACATATTATATAGTCCAGCTGACCTGGGTATATTTCATATTACGCATTTGGGTGTTTCCGTTATAATTGTTTTGGCCTAAAATAAAAATTTATCTATGTCAATTTAATGGTAATAACTAATTAGTAAAGTAATTATTTATATATTGTAACGTTACTTAGCATATCTTTTATATATATATGTAGCTATATCCCATATTGTTATTGTGTGTGACATATATGATGCTGCTAGTGTGTATCTGTCGGTCGCCTGACAACAACGAGGATCCACAGAATACTAGGGATTGCGATATAGTTGAGTACTATGTCGCGATCGTACACCTGAGTGGAGTCCTTTTCGACATGCACTTTTCGCATTGCACTGCCATAAACCTGTTCTTTTTTTTTAAATTTTTGTTTTGATATGTTATTTTGCTATTGTTTGTTGTTTGTTAATATTATGTATATTATGTTTCTTATATCTGTTTCTCTTTTTTTAATATCCGTATTATTTCTGTTATTGGTAATCTTTTCGTGATTGTTTGTGGTTAATGTCGATAATGTAGTGTAGTGTGAGCGTGTCTGTTGAATAAATGTTATTATTATTATTATTATTTGTTTTATGACGTTTTTTACTGCACAGATGTATTTCTAATTTATTTTTTAATGAGGTCCCTAAAAGAAATAATATAGAAAAATAGATCTACCATGGGTGGGAAAAATATAATTAGGGACAGCAATTTTATTGAAATCCTGGTCTCTAGTTTAATTAATTTTTTTAATAAATTACTAGTTGTAGATATTTTATATATTTTTTATTTGTTTCTGTGTTCTATTAGAAGTATAATTATAAATTTTTGATATGTTTATTAATACGTTATTTAAAACGGGAGTCCTTTTGCGATCGTAGTACCTTTAAGGCTACTAAAAATCGGACATATAAAAAAAATATACAAGCGGCGAAAACCCCGTAAAGTTTGTTTTATTAGAAATCCCCATGATATGATACCAGTAGCAGTATTATATACAATCACCCCATTAAATGTGGTTATTTTATTAAATGGCAAAATTCGAAAGATCTAGGATTTTTTTAGAGTACCGTAGTTTGTCCGGCTTTGAAGGTGAAAAACGATAGACGGTGGTTAAATTTCTAAAAAAAAACAACATTTTTTAACTGTACATATTATCTCCCTTTCTAATAAAACAAGCTTTACGGAGTTTTCGCCGTATTTATATTTTTTTTATGTGTATGATTTTTTAGTAGTAAAAGGACTCCCGTTTCAATTAACGTATTAATAAACATATTAAAACTAAATAATTATAATCCTAATACAACACAAAAACAATTAATGAAAAATATATAAAATATCTACAAATTGCGCCGACCCCAAATAATGGGATACGGGCAGGCAGATGATGATGATGATATAAAATATCTACAATTTGCGCCGACCCCAAATAATGGGATACGGGCAGGCAGATGATGATGATGATATAAAATATGTACAATTTGCGCCGACCCCAAATAATGGGATACGGGCAGGCAGATGATGATGATGATATAAAATATGTACAATTTGCGCCGACCCCAAATAATGGGATAAGGGCAGGCAGATGATGATGATGATATAAAATATCTACAAATTGTAAAAACTAGAGACTAGATTTTCAATAAAATTGCTGTCCCTAATAATTTGGCAACCCACTGTAAATAAAGATAAACGAGCTGACCGAGGAAGAGCTGAGCTGAGCTTTTCCTGAGCTATTACTTATTATGACTGACATTCACCCCAATCACTCATCTCTTTCAGGAACACAATGCATCCTCAACCATCTACTTCACAATCAGCTGCTATTCTCGATGAAATTGATGACACTTTGGCTACCTGGGAGTCTGCCTACCTCGCTAACGAGGAAGTTGTGCATAACGAGGCCTTATTATACGACGACGACGAACTCTATGGAATATTGGCGGATAATGTCGATGATACGCTGGAGAATGGCAGTCGGGGCATCGGAACAGAAGCACATGATTTGTCCTTGTGTGATGAGCCTTCAAGCGATGACGAAACTGAGGACGTAACAACCACCCACGAATGGCATTATGGAAATGCGCCAAATACTAATAATTTAGAATTTACAGCGACTACTGGATTGAATATCGACATGCGGGAGAAAGAGCCGATAGATTTTTTTTTAATGATTTTATGTCCATCAATTTTAAATTTGATACTAAAATGCACCAACAGGTATGGAGACGAGTTAAAAAATACGGCTTCTGCTCTGCACAGTAGAATGAAAGAATGGCGGCCAATAGATACGGAAACTTTAAAAACTTTTATTGGGTTGGTAATTCATATGGGGACTATACAATATAATAGAATTTCAGATTACTGGAAAACGCATTATTTATTTAAAAATGATATTTTCAGAAAATACATGCCCAGGAATAAGTTTTTGAATATCATGAGAGCATTAAACGTCCAAAACGTGGCAGGGAATGCTAGTTTGAATAAAATTAAATCTTTAATTGACGAAATTAATAAAAATATGAAAAATATTTATCATCCTACTAGGGAAATCACAATTGATGAGTCACTGATGTTATGGCGAGGAAGACTAAGTTACCGTCAATATATGAAATCGAAAGCCAGTGGATATGGATTAAATTTTTATATTTTAGCCGATAATACAGGCACAATTTATAAAATGCATTTATATGCGGGATCAAAAGATCCTTTAGTTTCTGGGCGCGGACATACGAATAAAGTTGTCCATTTACTAATAGATAATCTTAAAAATATGGGCCATTCACTCTACGTGGATAATTATTATTGTAGCATCCCTCTCACATGAGATTTATTAAACAGCGGCACATTTTGCACAGGGACGCTAAAGATGAGTAGACAGGGAAATCCAAAAAAAATATTGAAAACAAAAATAAAAAAAGGCGAATGCATAATACTGCATGATGATAAAAATATAACATTAGCAAAACGGATGGAAAAACGGGAGGTGCTGTTTTTTTCAAGCGAGCATAATAGTATCTTAGAAGAAGTAAGAAATCGTACCGGAAACAGGACCTCTTTGAAACCACGAGCTATAATTAAATATAATAAATATATGCGAAATGTAGATAAACATGACCAAATGCTGTCATATTATACAGGTGAACATAAATCAATACGGTGGTATAAAAAGGTAATAATTCACTTGATTGAAGTGTGTTTAGTTAATTCTTACCAATTATTCAAATCAGAAAAAAATCTAAATATTAGTTTATACGACTTTCGAGTAAACATTCTGGAAAAATTGTTGCCACCTATACATCCCCATGAGGAAATACCTTTGGCGATTTGTCCAATACATTTCCCTAAACAAATTACTAAAGAACCAAATAGTCGGCGGGCAAAAAGGAAACAGTGCCGACAATGTGCGAAGCAAAAAAAGCGTGTAGACACGATATTTTACTGCCCTAATTGCCCTGATCAACCTGGACTCTGTTTAAATTGTTTTAAGCCATACCACCGGTACTGATCTATGTTCAACGACAGCCCTTTATCTATATTGTGATCGAGTGATCTTATCCAAACATAGAAAATATCGCTTTATGTACGATTTTAGTGTTGTAATACAAATTGTGTATGCCTAATTAGTAATATTGTAATTAAGATATTAATTTGGAAATAAATGTAAATGAATGATTAAAATTTGTTTTATTTTGCTACAACATTTATTCATATTATTACAAAAGAGCGCAAAATTTAGATGACATGACTAATTTCAGTTTTCTTTATTATTATTTACAAGAATTTCGACGTCATTTAGAAATTGTATAACCCCATGTTTCCGAGAATACCACAAATATTGAAAATATTAAATTCATAGTTTATTTCTAATGTCTATTGTCACGCACCTCCTCCGCAAAATTAATAAAACGTAATATTGCCTACTTTAAGGTCTTAATTTTCCTATGATTATAATATTTGATATTGTGACGTGATGTTTAATTATAAACATATTAATTCTTTATTGTGCCATTATGGTTTTACTGCACCAGTGTTAATTTAAGCTATCAATGAATACAAAATGCCAAATTGATAAAAATGTTTATTTAAAAAGTTCAGGTTCTTACTTAGTTAATCACAATATCAGTCTGATGGATAATTAAAGTAATTAGTCTTGTACATTGGTACTTTGGTACAATATACTGTAATTAAGGTTTTAATAAATATTTATAAAAGCACGTTTATTTATTCTTTAACAGTTCTATAATTTTTTGCATTATCACGTATCTTTCATCGATATTAAATCGTAGCAATTCGTTAGATACAAATTGCCCAAAATATTTACACCCGTGAATATCCAGGACCTGCGGTACTTGCTCTTCGTTTTTCATCATCGTTTCCGTGGACGTTGAACTATTTTTAGTGGTTTTTACAGTTTCTTCTATTGCTTCATTAGCCTTATCTTCCTGCTTAGGTTCCCAGACATCATAAGTCTGGGAGTTCTGTTCAAAACAAGTCTGATTGACAAACTCGTTATCGTCGTCGCACTGCGTTTCAATTTCAGACTCAGTTATGTATTTTCTTTTTCGAGAAAATCCTAGAACAATCAGATATATATTATTGAGGTATTAACCTATTAGTATATTTAGCTACAGTAGTAAACCTCAAGGATAAGCCAATTTTTTTTTAATCCACAGAAAATTTTCCTGCGGAACGCCCGCCGCCTTGGGGACGACGACGGGGAGTGTGGGGTTCACGCCCAAAAAGATGGTAGTCTACCCACTAAAAAACTGTCGGTGCTCCGCTTTCACTCGACTGTCGAGTAAAAGAGTTGTCAATGCGAACTATCATGCCAAAATGAACCTTTATCCAAATACATCATATTATCGTGCTCAGTTACCTTTTTGATTGATTTGTTCAAATCTGATATTTTATTCAAAAACTACAACTTATACAATGTTAATTTGTTTGTAATATAATATGAAATGTACCTTAATTAGCATTACACATGACTAGCATGTAATATCCCGTTCTACAATAAAACGAAAATAAATTTATCAATCAAATCATAAATAATCAGTTCTAAACACTTGAAGAACTATTAAACCGTTTACGTTCGCTGTTGGGTCGCTACTAAAAGAAAATCAATTGGAAACGGACGAAAAAGCGATAAAATATTACAAATCATGGCGGGTGGCGCTCGCGAGGAGCCACCAAAGCACGGAAACGGTTAATGCATAGGTATACAAAAAAGTTGATGACACCTGATTTTTTATTGAAACCCATAAATGTACAGTTTTAAATACATTTCGGATTTATTTATATAAAAATTAGCTAAATTACACAGGTTTATGTAATTTTGTTTCATATTAAACAATAAACTGAAAATTATGACTTACCTTCAGGCTCCATGACTATTTCAACTAAAAACCAATAAAACTGTCACAAATTTGCCACAAATATCACAGAAAACTGCACATACACACTCTACGCACGGTACAGTACATGTAAACTGAATATATCAAACGATTTAGGTCGAAATCTCCAGCTTCATGCCGAAAACGCCAATGGGCGGGCAAGAAAATATAATCGAGATGCCGGGTCCGCCGATGGGCGGGCTGCATAGTACAGTATGGCGGCACCTGGGTAATAGCGTTACTTTTCAGAAAGGCAGTGAATGGGTCTGACTTTCAAAAAAGGAGGCGGTTATACATTCGGCTATTTATAATTTACTTATTACCGTACCGTACTCATAAAAAAGTTGTACGGTACATTTTTTTATGAGTAGGTAAATAATTAAATGGACTATCTTGAATTTCACTTGGTCTCTACAATATCTCATAACTTTTTGCGAAGGAAATACTTGGCTTTTTTCATTTAGGTAATGTTTTTGTGGGATAAAGAACTTACTGGAATTGCTTTCCATGGAGGAATACGAGTTGGCTTTTCGTTTCTTGTTCTGTTTGTACAGCGGGTGCGCTCTGTACGTGAACTGCTTGGGCTCGCTCGTCCGTCCGTCGCTCGGTCTGAACAACTCTATGTATACTTGGACATCTGAACTTATTTTTCTGTCCCTGTATGGTGGAGTACTAAAAAAGTATATGAAGAAATGTTAGGTAAATTAAAAATATATAAGTTGTACCTACTTATTACATATTAGTATCAATCATTTGTACAATACCCGTTTGTAAGCAATGCATATCGGCCTGGCGCGTACATAAGGCAAACTGTCATTGCTTTATGCGTAAGAGAAAACGCTCTAAAAGACGACACTAGCCGAATATTTCTTTTAAAAGATACCTTCTTTTCGGACGGGTACTGTATACTATTATGTAGGATGGTTATCGGAAGTGACGTGAGCTATCATAACACTAATCGATAAAAATCATTTACTTGGTCTAATTAATAACAGAAAATTAACATACCTGAACACAATGGCGTATTGGTGGTGGACGTCGGTCTGTAGAAACTTTCCTTTCTCTGTCCATATTCGCTGACCATTCTCGTCCAATTCGAAAAGTCGCACCATTATGTTTGCTGAAAAATAAAGATAACAAGAAAATACCTATATAATAGCTCTACTTGTATAAGGGTGGGACTATATGATCCGGAATCTCTTTCAGAGCACTGAAATAGAACTCTACGCTAGTGTAATAGAGTTGAAAATCGAAGTGTCGAGCTGTCATATATGCTATTGACATTTTACTCGACACTTTTGTGTTCGTTTTTAACCTCTAATAAACTCGCGCAGTTTTATTTTCAATGCTCTGAATTTTCCACGACCTTCCATTCCACGATCATATAGTCCCAGCCTAACATATGTTGTCGTCACCCTTAGTTCCCCTCATCCCCTGGCAGTGCAAACAAGGGAGGCCCTCCGAAAAGCTGCATCGCAGAGGCGGGAGGTCTCCCTGTTTTGGATTAAGGCACACGCAGGGTTGAGAGGGAATGAGAGGGTTGACGAATTAGCCAAGGAGGCCGCGCTGCGATTGAAAAGGAAGCCTGACTACGATCTGTGTCCTGTTTCATTCGTCAAGCGTATCTTAAGAGAGGATACGGTTGAGGAATGGGACAGGAGATATGAAGTGGGAGGGACGGCCGGAGTCACAAAGCTCTTTTTCCCAAGCGCTGCTGCTGCATACAAGGTAGTCAACAAGATAGACATCACACACTACACCACACAGATTCTGACTGGACACGGTGGGTTCGCCTTCTACTTAAACAGATTCAAGTTGAAGGAGGACCCGTCGTGTTCATGTCAGCCGGGAGTTGAGGAGACGGTTCCTCACCTGTTACTCGAGTGCCCGATTTTTGCTAGCAGTAGATATGATACTGAGCAAAAATTGGGCATATCGATTACGGGTGAGAGCCTGTCTTCCATCCTGGGGGGAAAATCGAGGGATATATTCCTCGAGTATTGTAAGAAGTATGTAAGAAAAATTGTGATATTTTAGTGTGATTTTAGTTCGGCTCTATTTTAATGTATTTTTTGTGATATTAGGCTAGTCTTTTACCTTGTGTCGTCGTTTTATTGTTGATATTTTAATTTGTAATCATTTTAGCTGAATTGTATTATTTTATTTTATTTATTTTATGGGAATTATTATTTTAATCGATTAATTTTTATTGTATTTTATTGTATTACTTTGGATCTTATTGTATAATGGATGTGTTACTGTAATTATTGGTTTTTAAAAAATTGTTATCTTATATAAATCTTTTTTTTTTAGAAAAAGAAATTTTGACAAGTACAAGTACATTGTACATCAGGACAAAATTACTACTGTAATAAAAAATCTAGTATCAATCATTGTATATATATAAGTAAAAATAAAAATTGTAAGTAGATATAAGAAAATTATAAAACAGAAGAGAACTAAAAAAGAGAAAAGAATAAAAATAGATAAACAAAAAGCCCTGATCACGTTAGGGGGAGGGAAAAAAAAAAAAAAAAAAAAAAAAAAACATATGTTGTCACTAATAAGTCATTAGCTGTCAAGCGTCTGCCGACAGCTCATTGTTTTTATGTCAACAAAAAACATTCGTAGTTACTTACATTTTTTAACTTTTTCGACGAGTAGGTAAACATCGTCGCCGCCGTCCACGCGGCCGGACATGCGCGACATGCGGCAGATCCTCAAGTCGTTGGTTGCCGCGCTTTCTAAAATAATACAACAATAAAAAAAAAATAGTACAAGATTTAGGCTAAGAACTCACGGAGCGGTTTGTCCCGAGCCCGCCGCAGTCGTGAAACTGCGGTTTTATTTCTAAACTCACGAGACCGGTTATTTGCGCGGTTACGCAGCCGCCGCGGTTGAGATCATCGTCCACAAACGTGGCGGGCGATGATCGCAAGACGGGCGGTTGCAAGACGAGCAGTTAACGATCAGTTGAGGTGCAGACCGCCATGGAAACACACCAGAAACGAGCTGTTGCATTATACTTACTTCACAGAAGACTTAAAAAAGGAGGCCCAGAAGGTTCTAGGTGCATCCACTGATGCAGGATAGAGATCGTAATGGATTATTTGTTACTCTGCCAGTGCGGTCGCCCGCCAACCGATTACAAAGCGCACGAGCGCAACCCGTTGCGCTCGTGCGCGCGCCGTGGATGTGGGTGACCGCGGCCCGCGCGACAACCGCGCATACCGCGGGCGTAAAACGCGTCGTGAGATGTGCTTTAATTTTTTACATACATATGATCTGCATTCTACAGAAGTTGCGGGCCCGCAACCGCGGCGGGCGCGGGTGAAAACCGGTTCGTTCTTCGCCTAACCATCGCTCTACATAACGACAAAACTCCTTATAATGTCTTAAATGTATGACTTTAATTAGTTTTCCCCCGTTTTCCCTACATTGGTACACGCTAATGTATGGAGAACGGGGCAAACCAACCAAATGAACATGGCGTTGATTGTTGTGTTCAACATAACGTCATGTTCACTCTTTTAACGACGAACAACATCACTTAAAGCAATACTTTCTGAGTTGCGATTTTCGCCTTTAAAGTTAATGTAAATAAGTACTTAATATTATTATTTAATCGTAAAATAATATTTTCATATCTCTGTCGATTCCATATAATTAACACTCTTTATAACGTCGAAAAGCTCGGTCCCTTGAGCGACGCGACGTTATATAACCTAACCTAACCAAGAGCATGTCAGGACATGTCTAAGGAGGGTTCCGAAAATATCAACGCGTAATAGGTTTCAAATTACTTCGAAAGTTACTGTCCGATTTCGTTCAAAATAATTTTCCAAAAGAGTTTTAGCATGATCTATCAGCATGGAAACTTACAGGTACCTATCTATCTCTTATAATTTAGAAATGCAAGTCCCCCCAGCATTTCTACAAACCACTTTGGAGGCCGATTACTCGACAATGGTCGACTTTGTAAAAAAGTCACGTATGAAACACGATAAGGTAGAATGAAAAAATATTTTTCATCCCCACTTCACATGTATGGAGAGCCACCCCTAAAATATACAATTATTATTATTATTTGATGCCAAATCCGAGGTCTGTACATAATCTACAACTATACCAAATATCATTAATTTATATTCATAATTACAGAAGCTAGAAGCGCGGACAGACAGACAGACGGAAAGAGCGAAACTATAAGGGTTCCTTATGTATTACGGAACCCATTAGGGTTACTTTATTAAAGGTACAGGTGCACTGTAATAATTTGACGTTGAAAATCGAGCATTTTAAATAGCACTTTTAAGATTGTCAAAGAAATACACGTACAAAATGTAAAATACACATATGCACACAAAATATGTTGTTGGGAAAACTTACTCAAATTAGATATCTGCTGAGAGAACACAGGAGGGCAGATTGGCATTCTTGTTGCTAAATCGTAAGCCGCGAACTTCAGTCGAACAATGTTCAAATTGATCTCCCGCGCTTCATTCTCACACATCATTCGAAGCTATAAATAAAAATACCTACATGATAAAATAACATACTTGTGGCTCTGCAAAAATATATACGTCGCTTATTTATCCCAAAGCCCTTCTCGCATCCGGAGAGTAGATTAATGAATAGTAGCACAGCTCACTCATGGCACAGTGATTATTATTGTTTACAGATTGTGGTAACATTAATGAAACACAATCGGCCAAGCATGCTTGAGCTATAAGGACAGGAAGTTCTTTGTACCACTTAAAAAACAAAACAAGTTAATGTATGTAAAGTCAATGTAAGGCTTTTGGTAAAATTTCAAGTGTTACATTTTTTGTGTTAGTTAACTACAGACTACTGCACCACTACACAAATATTTTAAAATAAACATCAAATAATATGTTTTAATATGCAATGTATTAGAATTTTTCAAATACACTGATTTTACACCACAGATACTCCAATCCACGTTGCTGTCTTTGGCTATCAAGTGGCTTTCCCAAATTATCAGACAAAGACAGCAACATGGATCAGCGCAGTTTGCAAATAACAATTAGCTGTTTGCAAACAAAATTCATATGGTACACTTGATGTACTTCCTACTTAGATTAATCAAAATAAAAAATTTAACTTTGAATTTTAGGTAATGAAATCTAGTATCGGTATAAAAACATTTCTATCAGAAGCTTAGTTTCTATGTCTTATAAAAACATTTACCACTTCTTCACTTATTCCTTGACACTCTGGTTCCCTTAATTTTTTTTTTAACAACATAGTAGCTACATCTTTTTTTGCTGTGTGTATAATACCCATGCCGCTAAATCTGAAAACAATAAAAAAAAGGAGTTTAAAACAACATTAATAGTAGGTAGGTAGTACCAGTACCATAGTACTAGTAGGTTTAAAACAATTTCACTTTACATTACAAACAGCCTAAAATAATAGGCTTGCTGTTTTTTATTACATAAATAAATAGTACTCTTGAATATGAGCAAGTTCTCAGAAGACAAAACAATATTTAAATAAGGTACAGCGACTTGTTTACAAAATTTCACATGTCTCGTGATAGCACTTCTGGACTGAGATCCCAGACCCGCCGGACTTATTCTTATTATTCTTACTGATGATTGTAGTATTATGTACAATGAACATATGATTCCTGAATAATAATACCCTACAGACGGAGTTGTAGAGTGTCAGATTGTGGTATATATGTGAGTGTATGTGAGGAAGGACAGTATGAGATTAGTGAGAGACATTAAGTTATTGTTTAGTTTCGTTAATCGTTATAACCTAGTTTATGTAAATATTTAAATAATTCCTTTTTCAGTTACTGAAATGATTTTTTTTTTTATATTATGATGTAACTTAACTTATGATCTAGTTTGTAGTTGTAGAACTCCCACTAAAAGAGAATAATATTAAATCAAGACTCGGACAACCACAAGAGCTAACCTAGGCCAGGTCAGCCCGCCGAACTACCAATGCGTCGAGGATGACCATAAATAAAAAAAACTCCTTCATTGAGTTCCAAGCTATCCGAGATGTCAAGCTCTTAAAGTGCAAGAACATCATGGGCCCTATCAGCTAGACAACCATAAGTTGTTAGGTGTCAGATTATAGTGCCAGGCGAATGCAGCTATATACGACAACGATAACTCCACAGTAGTTACTGGGGCAATGTCGGGCAAATATAGTGCAACGTATGGCTGACCGTGGCCCTCGACGCGAAAGGGACACGACAGACTAGCAAGACTAGGTTCAATGTACCATCTGGCTACCCAATAGTGGTAGTTGGCAGGTGACGACCAGGATCAAGCTGGAGGAGGGGATGCCGTCGATGGCGACCTGGCCTCTGGACTGGAATCGGTGGAGTGGGCAAAACCATCGAATTTCACGTGGGTAAACGGGGTTCCGGGTTGTGGCAAGACAACTGGGATAGTTGAAAAATTCAATGATGATGGCGTTGTTATAATCACCACGACTATGGGTCTGTCTCAAACTCCCGCGTCTTGACCATTCACGAATCTCAAGGGCTTACTTTTGAGTCAGTGACAATTTTTCAAACTAAAAGTGACATGCTGAGCATTCACGACAGTATACCTCACGCGGGTGTCGTACTCCCGCGACACACCAACACCTGTGTTTACTATACCAACTGCTTTGGGGACCCCATTGTCAAGATCAGCGAACGATGAATGCGTCAGTCGACGAAGTATTTCACCATAACGTTCGAATGGCCATACGAGACAGGCAAAAAACAATCATAATAAATTATTAAGAGCAAAAGATCGAAGGTGACCTGCAACCTTGATTTTAGGTTACCAAAACCGTGACAAACTTCGTAAAAAATTATAAGATTATATTTTTATTAAATTATTGTAGGAAATTTATAAATATCCTGAGCATAATAATTGTAATATGTGGCTATGGTAAAAGGATATGGGCCAAAAAGCCGGTAGTTTGATTTTATTATATAATTTTTTCTTAATTATAATTTATTACATAAATTTAACTAAATATTTTACATGTAGTCAACACCCTGGCTTCATTCATAATAAGTATTAATTTGCTTGTGTCATATGTCACTTCCTGTTAAATTAATAACAGTCTATACCATGGAGTTAGAGATAAGGAGAATGATCGCTATGTGCTAAAGCATTAGCCCATGTCCCTGAAAATTTGTAGAATTTATAATTCATTTTACAGCAACCAGCGGCGCTGCCGTCGGTAAGTAGTATTTGCGAAGTTAGCTGTTCATGAGTACATGTAGATGAAGTTAGTTGAATAATGTACAACAGCCCCGTTTTATTGAGACAACTTAGCGATTACAGCAGCTCACTTATTTTGTCCATATTTCTGGGACACTATTTTTTACAGCAATTGTTCTCCTTATCTCTAACCTCCATGGTCTATACTATATAGAAGTCAGTGTTGTAATTTTGTACAGTCTGGAAATTGAATGTTTGTCAGTGTGAGTTGAGACTGTTTGAGACTCACACTGACAAACATCCTTATAATAGTTTCACAGACTAATCTGAAACTATTTTTACTCACTTCTTAGTATCTAGAGAAAAGATAAGTTATCATAACTATTACAGCCAGGCTTAAAGTAATTATATATTGTAATAAAACTTGCACTGATGGTGCTTCAATTTTGTTGCTGGTAAAACTACGAAAACTTGGATTGTGGATGTGATTGGTTAAATTTGACATTTAAATTCCAATCTTTAGATTACTGGTCTTGATCAAACCTTATAAAAGTTACTAAGTAAAGGTAGCTAAAGTAACTTACGCTACTTTGTAGCTCCCTTGGTCAGGCACTACACTGCTCACATCCCTGTCGTGGTCATCTTGTAGTTTATGAGGATGTTCCTTGTCATTGTCGTGACGAACCAATGTGCAACAAATTTCAGCTTTCCCATTAAAGTTCCTTAGCTAGTACAAAATATGTGGTAATCATTGAAATAGTTATTTCATATTTTCAGGGCAAATTCAAGTAATGTAAAATAGTTCTTTACCTCAACAGTTGGATGTGTTTTTGATTTTGAAGTTGCATATGATGAACCCAGCAAACATCCATGAGTACCTATCATTTCACTTTTATATCTGAACCTGAAATGGTTCATTGGTTCCTCATAAATTACTAAATGTGGTCCTGAAACAAGAATTGTAAGTTTAAAAGGTTTTCTCCTCACTCTATTAGCACAGTTTACTATTAGTAAAAATTGTTAAACAGGCCCTTAAAGTAATATGCTAAGTACTACTTACATTCTTTAGTCTTTACTACTAAGATTTTTTTTCAAGTTTTTATAATTTCTAATGAAGAACATAGAAAGCGAACTTAAATACCTAGAATCACATTGTTGCGGATTTACAGATAATCTTCTTTAAAACACAATAGCTTGATAAAGCCTAAAGTGATAACAACTGCATGATTCAAGTGTTTTACTGCAATACATGATATTATATTATGTAAACTTGGAACAGCAGCCTATTCTGAGTACTTGCTTGTATTTTAGTTATATTACAATTGCACAGAAAGAAAGTTAACTTCGCTTTAATGCTTATTTAATTAATATGCTTTTGGACTTCTCCTTTGGTTTACTATTTAGAAATACATATCAAAATAATTTAGATGCCCTTGGAATTTATTAAAAACATGCATTTACCTTCCCGTCGCATAGTTTCCGCACATGATAGTCCTGCTATGTAGTTAGCAAGTTGTGGCACTTGCTGTGATGGTGAGTTGTAAGGGGGGCTCGCTTGGGAAGACGGTGACATAGAATAATTAAAATCACTAGTATCGTCGCTTCCAGACATTTTGAAGATTCTTTGTTCACTATTTCACTAAAACTTTCGTCGTTCACTTGTCTTTTAAAATCAATTTAAACAAAAAGAGCTGATTACACATTATTAAAACATATACACATTAGTAAAATTAAATACACTTATTATTTACTATAAGACTATTAACTGTAAATAGCAGTTCTAAGATAAGTTAAGTGATATTTATTAAATACTTAGCAAATTCAAACTTTGTTCTAATGCTTTTCAACTTGCATCGTATGAATGCACTTTCTCAGTTTATTTACCTCATTGCTTTGACACACGGCTACTACGTAGTACCTACGTACCGACTTTTGACAATTGAATCTTGACAGTTATTTGATAAGCAATGTGTTACTCATAAAAAAACTAATTTACCCAAAAGAACATCTACAAAATAATAATATAATATAAATAATAATATTACGTAGTTACTTTGTACCGTATATTTTATAATCTTATTTCAAAATAATATTCTAAAAGTAAAATAGTTGATAAAATGAAAACTACAATATAATATTAGTACCTAAAAATCACACAGTAGCTACCTGTGTGATTTTTAGGCCAATGTTTTTTCAAATAAAATGTTTTTTTCCATTGGGTTATTATTTAAAACTATAAGACCGTTGAACTGCCTGCCAAAAATAATGTAATACACTACGTTTTACCCCGCCTGCAGTGACTACGGCTCGGGCGCCTAAAGGCTTAATAAACTATAAAGTACATACCTACCTATTATAGCTGATTTTTAACATTGGAAATGTATTTCATTCACTCCAGTGTTGGCTCCGGAGAGTTGTGAAGATATTATGATATTAAAAAAAGGCTCAAAAGATGCGTCTTCACAAGAGCTGTAACGTGCGAAAAGAATAGGCTACTTGACTCATATTTAATTTTATACATTGAAGGAGTATTACCTTTAGTACTTGACTTGAAAACGTACTCTAGCGATATCATAAATTAATGGCTTAAGATTGATAATTTATCAACCAACATGGCGAATAGTGTTTTTGGCGGTTTTTAAAAAGTGTATTTTAAAAATATTTATTTTTTAGGTTTTTAGGTTTCAAAATAATGTAATATTTTTTTTGTGTAATGGAACAATTATGCAGCGTTTCGAACATAATAAAAACAAAGTCAAGTAGCCTATTATTCGAAAACGAAAAAGTTATATGGTACATCAATTTTTTCCAAATTTTTGATTTTGGCGATTGATATTTTGGAAACGAAGAATGATATCAAAAATTTGAGAAAAACTCCTCTGGACAATTTAGTCAGATACAATTTGAGCCTAAAACAAAGACGTTTGGGTTTGCCCTGTAGACTTATCTTATTGAAAAAATAAAATAAATTATATCATTCAACGTTGTACTTTTATTTTGTAACCTTTTTCTTATCCCGACTTTCTCGTCACTCAGCAACAATATTTTTTCGAATTCCGTAGATTTATTTCCAATGTGCTCGATAGTCGTCTGAGGCACGAAATCTTTTAAATTTTGCTAGTTTACATATTTGCCCTAATTTTGGCAACTTTTAACTTTTATGCTCTGGTATTCATTTTGTCAAGGATATTAATATTGGTTGACGGATTCGGGAAAGAACCTATTTCGTATGTGTGCGTATTTGTTCCTGTGCATGTGTGATATAAATGACTCACAACTCACAAGAAAAATCCCCGACGTTAAATACATTACAAGTATCCGTAAAGTCAAGCAAAATGCTGATTTTCGCGACTTCGTCGCTGGTTGCCTTATTACCATTTTTGAGACACGAGACAAACGAACAAACGGATTACCTGATAGAAAGCGATTACCGTCGCCCAAGCAACATCAAAAAAGTGCATT
Source organism: Phengaris alcon alcon (assembly GCA_037179445.1). NCBI lineage: Eukaryota > Metazoa > Arthropoda > Insecta > Lepidoptera > Lycaenidae > Phengaris > Phengaris alcon. The sequence goes on from JAYRCH010000029.1 coordinate 11,145,254, forward strand.
TAACGGAGTGCGCTCTTTTTTTGAAAGTTTGAAGGTCGTATTTGCCCGGCAATGCCTTTTACTGTGCGCGTCAGAAAACTCCGAGAGAAGCGCACAGTAGATGACGCGGACGGTCCCATTCATTTAAATTTAAACAGCATTTATCCTATGTTCCCATGAGCGATTTTTTGTGGTCAAGACAGTCGACGTGGTAGAAAATCGAAGTGTCAAGTCCTGCCCGATTTTAATCCGCCTGAATTATTTTCTTGGCTCGGCCTTTTTAGACCCCTTTTTACGTAGGTAGTTATAGTTTTTTTAACTTATTTTTTTATTTCGTATTTTTCCGTTTCCCGAACGAACATATTTTTGGAATAATATTAATAAGTAGGTACCTAATCAAATATTTGTAATTAAAAATATCTAATTCACGAGCGAGCCAATTTTTTCTAGATTTTAAATCTACGAACGATAAAAATATTATTGTATTATGATAATCAATAAACGCAATTGAGAGTATTCAACATGAATTCACTAATTCACCGTATACTTAATAACCCCCTTACTAAAAAAAATAATAATTATACAACGGATAACTTAAAACAACGTTGCTATATTTTTGCTATCATGTGACATTTACAACGTATCATAACAAATACAGCAACGTTGTTTATGTTATCCGTTGTGTAAATAGTTTTATTAGTAAGGGGGTAAATGTATACTGTGAGTCAGAAATATGTAAGATCCGTATAGTGACATCTATCGAACGAATAAGTATTAAAAGTGTTAATAATTTATTTCATCTGCATTGCCTTTTTTTTTGTTTGAATTTATTTCATCTTTAAATTTATTTCATCTGCATTACCCTCTAGTTTTTTAAGGTAAAATAATTTTATTTTATAAATATAATTTATTACAGACAATACATACCAAAATAAAAATTTAAGTAACCTCTGAATTGTCAAGCAGTGAACGAGCTGATGATGATGAATTATAGCTAAAACACTCTCTATCATGTCAGCTTTCAAACAAAAAAAAACTAGTTATTGCAGAAGAGTTGGATTATTAGCACTTTTATTAATTATTCATTCGATAGATGTCACTATATATACAGGTGTCCCAAAATTAGCACGTCACACCAACGTTAGTTCTTCTTAGTAGTCTGTGCGTCATACTGACACCGGAGGTAGATAAACCCAAGACGCATTGAACAAGCCTAACATGCCCATAGAAAAGTTTCGTGGGTTTTGAGTTATGACCAGTTTTAGTCATTTTTTAAAAATCACCATTTTTTTGTAATGTTCGTATCAGAGACTTTTTAAAATGCACTTTGTTTTACTTTTTTTTATGTGTACTCCATCAAGACTAGATACTTATTATGAAACAAACAATACTTAGTCGATAAGTAATGTGAAATAACGACAGTTGATAGTCAATCTCAATTTTATTCTCACATAAAAATAATAGTTTCTACTTTGAGCAGCCACCGTGAAAAAAAATTACTTCAAACATAATTAACAAATCGCTTTAAAAACTTCCCTATGCCATGCCGATTCCAAAATGGTGTAACACTTGCCCTTTGATTCTTTACACAATACGTGAGAGTGGGAATAAAGCTGTTGAGGCGAAGATGACGTCATACACATTACACATTACCTGCCATTTGCCTGGGCGGCCCAACACGGGTTCTGAATAACAAAAGAAACGCTGTACAACAAGTGTAACGGAAGGAGCGGAGGGGTGCGGTAGTCAGTTGAGTGTTCAGAGGCGTGCTTCAGAGGCGGCTCAGTGCTTCAGAGGCGGCTGGTCTGGACTGGTGGGGAGGAGTGGAGTGGAGAGGAGAGGAGGGTTGATTATAAAATGGCGTGACTGATTGCGGAGCGTGTATTATTATTCTCAATTTTATAATAACAAGTTGTATTTGCGATTAAAAGAATATTCGTTACCATTTTTCTTTTAATTTAAAATCTTATAAAGATGAAATAACAATTTTAAAATTTTAAAGTTCCAAAGCTTAAATAAATTCATAATTAAAATCTTTAAATAATAATTAAAGGCTTGTAAAAACGAAGCGGGATAAATTCACCACGTGCTAAGAAGATGAAGCGTTTCCGGCGTAATTATTTTGGAAATAAATATTTTAAGAAAAGGAAAGGTAATGAGCACGTGAGTACAGCTGATAATGATAATCCCTCTTCGACCCTAAATATAGATAATATTGTAACGCAAAAGATTGGTGAAGTTATAAGTAAATTTCAAAATAACAATAATTCGAGGGTAGGCAAATTGTCAGGCGCGTGTGTGGTTTAACCGCTTAGATTCGTATGATTATTCATGGGATGAGTGGAAGAATCATCTCACAAAAGCTTTTCCCCGTCACCACGATTACCTATGCTAGTTTGTTGGAGGATTTAATGAACCGTAGGAAATTACCGAATGAATATTATTATTGTACTATGTATGTATTTTATATCTATTTTATGTATTGTATGTATTGTATTTTATGTAATGTATTGTTATTTAAAACCCGACTATGTATTTTCAGGAGAAAGTAGCTATGTGTTACAGATGTCAACTTAGTGATAAGGCTGCTGTTTCGTACATTATTAGAGGACTGCCACACGAATTACACGCTAACGCTCAGGCATATCACTGTTCGAGTCCCGACGACTTGTATGAGGGATTTTTGTCTGCCGTGGACAATTATCAGATAACGCAGGTAACAAAGAGTAATTTGGTTAGTAACAGAAATGTATATCGACCGATGGAAGCATCGAGTAGCAAAAACGTTCGACAGCAACCTATATGCTATCGATGCAATGAAGTTGGTCATATTGCGCCTGAGTGTAGCACACCGGATAAACGTAAGTGTTTTAGATGTGGGAAGCAAGGACATGTCGCCACTAACTATAAACAGAAATCTGTGCCAAATCAAATTTATAAAAGTAACGAAAAGAAAGTGCAAGTATTGTTAAATCTTAATGATAACTATAAAAAGAGGGTAAAAGTAAATGGAGTATTTGTAAATTCTTTTATCGATACCGGGAGTGAACTAAACGTAATGATACGTTTAACGTAACGTAATAATTTAAATCTCGTAGACACAATTGAGGAAGCATAATGTTATGATAAGCGGTGATGAGGGTACTATAGGTGGTGTAGAACGTGATGATATAGACGTGGGTAATATCTGTGAAAAAGATAAAAATAATTTATTTCAACTTTTGTCTAAATATTCAGATAATTTTGCTAGTTCTGTCAAAGATATTGGGGTTACAGATTAAGGGCAAATGGAAATAAAACTAATTAGTAATAATCCTGTAAATAGAAAACCTTACCGTTTAGCTCATATGGAAAGGGAAGTAGTAGCTAATAAAATTAATGAGATGCTGGAGGGAAATATTATTAGGGAATCATCATCTGAATATGCTTCGCCAATAATTTTAGCCCGAAAGAAAAATGGCGATTATCGTTTGTGTGTCGATTATAGGTGATTAAATGCGATAACTGTTAAGGAACGTTTCCCTCTTCCACATATAGATGACCAATTGTCAAAACTGGCCAATAGGAAAATATTCACAAACTTAGACTTATTTTCCGGGTAGGTACCATCATATTGAAATACATCCAGATTTTATAAATAAAACCGTTTTTGTAACACCAGACGGTTTATATGAATTTTTGAGGGTACCTTTTGGTCTTGCGAATGCACCCGCGGTGTTTGAGGGTTATTCAAAAATTAGTACGCATGGTGGGTAGTGATGAAATTATTTGTTTCATGGATGACATTTTATTATCAACAAGTGACGTTTCTGGTGGTTTAAAACTATTAGAAACACTACTAAATAAATTGCGATAGTGTCATATGAAACTAAATGTGCGGAAATGTTCATTTTTAAAGTCGAGCGTTTTATTTTTAGGACATGAGATTAGTAGCGAAGGTATAAAACCAGGTGATCATAAAATAGTGACAGTTTCGAAATTTAAGCAACCAAATAATTTACATGAACTGAGGCAATTTTTAGGACTTTGTAGTTATTTTAGAAAGTTTGTTAAAAATTTTGCAGTTTTAGCTAAGCCTCTTAGTGATTTGACTAAAAAGAATAACGTGTGGCTATGGGGCCATGATCAGACTCGAAGCTTTGAGCTACTTAAAGAAGAATTAGTTTCTCGTCCAGTGTTAGCCTTATACGATGAACAATTGCTGTGCGAAATCCACACGGAAGCTTGCGAAAATGGGGTAGCTGGAATTTTGTTGCAAAACAAGTGGATGGGAAATTAAAGCCAGTATTTTATTTCAACAGCATAGCTATGAATTAGAGACATTAGCTGTTGTGGCGTCCGGTCCCTTAAGCGCTTTCGTGTTTACGTTTTAGGCAAGCCAGTCAAAATTATTACTGATTGTTCCGCTGTCAGATATACGTTGCAAAAAAAGAGTTAATACCTAGAATAGTACGGTGGTGATTAATAATTCAAGAGTACGATATAGAAATGGAATACAGGCTGGTGATAGAATGAAACATGTTTATGCTCTAAATCGAAACCCTACATCCGTTAATAAAGCGTTCTTATCTCTTAGACAATTCTCAAGAAAGTACTTAAGAAGTTGTTTTAATTAATAGACCGTACTTAAGTACAGCTGTAGGTACGGCGTATCAAGTGACTGCGAACGTATTAATAAACGAGACTCGTTACTCAAGTACGCTGTCATTGCTGTCAAACTGTTACTTGAGACGCGGTTTCGTGGGTACAGTCAAACCTTGACTTGAGAACGGCTTGCTTGGGAATTGGGATACAGTACATTATTATTTGTGGTGTTTTTGGGTGTGTTACAATTATGTAAATTAAAATCTAAATATTTATGATTAAACAAACTCAGAATTTACACTACATACTCAACACAAAATAAAGTTATAAAAAAAGATGCTATATTGATACATTTTTGATACTTATTCTTCTTTTTTTTGCACCATTCTGCCAGTGTCGAGTATTTGTAGAAATATTTTCGAATTTATTTAAATATATTTATTTATATTAAACGAATTGCCTATTTGATTTATATTAATTGACTTGATTTGACACTTGACATCAGAACGTTTTTTCGCTGCCCAAAAAACAATCCTCATTATATGAATCTCTCTCCCTCCCTCCTACAATTCCTCGCCCTACCAACCTTAAATCTGTTCTGTGTTTTGTAAATACTCCTTTTACTGAAACTTTATGTACATACTGTGGTACTGGCCCTAAATTTGTCTGTTCTAGATTTTAAATCAAATCAAAAAAATCAAAAAAAAAAAATGTATTCAAAATTGGTATTTTTAAATACTCTTTTTGAACATCGATACTACGTGATGCCTACCACCGGTTCGGGAACTAACCCAGTGAGAAGAGCCGGCAAGAAACTCGTCTGCGGCCATCTTCTACCAAAAAGATGGAAAATTATTCTTTTAAAATCAAAATTATTACAATGTTCACTTATGTCTAAGTAACAAATAATAAGATAAGATAAGGAGCCACCTTATTCCCAAGGTGTGCCGTCTTGAATGAAGTCATTAATTTTATAATACGCTTTGGCACACAAACGTTCTTTAACTACTTTTTTAAACTTATTAATGGGAAGGTTTTGAACCTTTTCTGGGATTATATTGTATAAGCGTATACATTGGCCTTTAAAGGATTTCCTAACTTTGCTTAGTCTGAACACTGGCATATCTAACTTGTTCTTATTTCTAGTGTTTACACAATGATTATCACATTTCTTTTTAAAGTTGTTTAGATTCTTTCTTACATATAACACATTTTCCAAAATGTATTGAGATGCGACGGTCAGAACTTATATTTCTTTAAACTTTTCCCTTAGAGATTCAAAAGTCGACATCTTATAAATAGAACGTATAGCACATTTCTGCAGCACAAATATTGTATTAATGTCCGCAGCGTTTCCCCACAAGATGCCGTACGACATTATTCTATGAAAATAGCTAAAGTAAACCAATCGCGCGGTCTCTATGTCGGTAATTTCTCTAATTTTTTTAACAGCGTATGCTGCAGAACTCAGCTTATCTGCCAATTTAGCAATATGTGGTCCCCACTGTAACTTACTATCTAATGTTATACCTAGAAATACAGTGGTGTCTACTAATTTCATTTTCTAATTATTTAATAGTATATTGGTTTGTGCCTGCGTAACATTTGGCAAGCTGAACTTTAAACATTTTGTTTTATTAGAATTCAACAGTAAATTATTAGCATTAAACCAATGTACTATTTTTGATTGAGCACTATTTACCTCGTCATTGTTAGATTGTCGTCGCTTCACATTAAAAATTAGTGAAGTGTCATCAGCAAAAAGTACTATCTCATGCTTATCATTAACTAGATAAGGTAGATCATTTATATAGATGAGAAATAGAAAAGGGCCCAAAATAGACCCCTGTGGTACTCCTAGTTTAATTTTAGTACCATTAGACCTTTTGGAATTAACTTCTACAGTCTGTGTTCTATTTATTAGATAAGAGCTTAGAAGCTTTAGTGCCGTGCCCCTTACACCATAATGGTATAATTTCCTGAACAGCGTATCATGCTCCACACAGTCAAATGCTTTGGATAAATCACAGAATATACCAAGTGCATCCTGTGACCTCTCCCAAGCTTCAAATATACTGCACAGAAGACTGATGCCTGCATCTGTTGTGGACCGACCTTTAGTAAAACCAAACTGATTACTATGTAACAATTTATTCGAGTTGAAGTGAAAAAGTAATTGATTTAGAATAATTTTAGATAATAATCTATGATTGAATACAACAGACTTCGTCCTGTACACCGTGCCCTTGTTTATTCATAAAACCCACTCATAAGGCAGAGTTTTCGTCGACACAACACATTGGCAAATCACTAAGGAGCAACTTTAAAGAAAAAGATGAGACTTTTTTCGAATGGCAATTCCGTTTTACGTAGTTGTTAAAAAAATATGGATATTATTATGCTAGACAATAATAAATATTAATATATACGTAAAAATTGATAAAAACCAATTTTTTTGGTATTTATATTATTAAATATTACATTTTTAAAAAGAAATATTGAAGGAATGTATAATCAATAAATCCGTTCTTTGTAGAAGTGTAAACGAAACGTTATTTTATTCGTTCTTTGTCGTGTAGATGACGCTTAAAACTTGAGTAAGTGATCTCAATAACGTTATCAACTGAGACGGTCTTGAGATAATACTATGAATTAAAGACCGTCTTGAGAAGCTAATCGTTACTTGAGACCGTCTCAGCCAAGAAAGGTCTTGAGAACGGTTTATTAATACGGGCCTAAAAACTTCATTCCAGCGAGCGAGGTGCAGAGATATTGTGTTATTCACACTAAACTGTTGTCTGCTCTGGCACTATTCAAATACTGTCCACGTCCACAACAGATAGCGTATTATTTTTTATCTCTTTCAGTCCTAATTACTAAGCCAGGTAAAAAAAAGACCTACTAGACCAATTCTCTACCTACTTGATCGTGGCAACTGCAGGACTTACTGGTTTATTTTTATTAATTCCACTTACGTAGGGCATTGATGAGAAACAACTAAAATTTGATAATTTATCAATAATATAGGTACAATACAAGTGTTACACCATTTTGGAATTGGCATGGCATAGGGATGTTTTTAAAGGTATTTGTTCATTATGTTTGAAGTAATTTTTTTTCACGGTGGCTGCTCAAAGTCGAAACTATTATTTTTATGTGAGAATAAAATTGAGATTGACTATCAACTGTCGTTATTTCACATTACTTATCGACTAAGTATTGTTTGTTTCATAATAAGTAACTAGTCTTGAGGGAGTACACATAAAAAAAAGTAAAATAAAGTGCATTTTCAAAAGTCTCTGATACGAACATTACAAAAAAATGGTGATTTATAAAAAATGATTAAAACTTGTCATAACTCAAAACCCACGAAACTTTTCTATGGGCATGTTAGTCTTGGGTTGGGTTGTTCAATGCGTCTTGGGTTCATCTACCTCCGGTGTCAGTGTGACGTGCTAATTTTGGGACACCCTGTATATAATATATATAAATTCTATATTTATAGTCATAAATTACGTAATGTTCGAAAATTGGACAACTGGGTTAGTACCAGTCCAAATAATATCCTAATAAATCATTATTTTATAGAGCTTACGTAAGTTGGCTGGTACCGACTTCAAAATAATGAAGATTGTGTAGAGAAATAGTTAAAATTTTAACCGAATTTGAAAGGGGAATTATTTAGAAAATAAGATCTTTCTTTTTTTGTATTTTTATAATAATTTAATGTATTTTGATAATGGATACATATTTACTAGAGATCGCAAAATCCGTTTTTTTTTTCAAATCAGGATTATCCGGATTTTTTCGAATTCGAAGTTTTATAAAATACTAGCTGTTGCTCGCGGCTCCGCCCGCGTAAGTATAGTATCCCTCGGGAACACTACTTTTTCGGGATAAAAAGTAGCCTATGTTTTAATCCAGAGTCTAAAAACTACTACCATACCGAATTTCATCGAAATCCGTTCAGTAGTTTTTGCGTGAAAGCGTAACAAACATCCACGCTTTAGTTTAGCTTTTATTAGTAAGGATTTCAATTTTTTAGCATTTTATAAAAACTTTCATGTTTTATTTACTTCGATGTTTTAGCAAAACCTACACTCATTAATAAAAAAAGTCAGTTCCTTTTTTGTAATTTAATTGAAATAAATAATTATTTTATTTGTAAGTATTTAAAATTATAATCTGAATAAATACACACAATCTGATTATATCAAAATAATAATTTTGATATAATCGGATTGTGATAAGATTGTGAAATATTCTAGAAATATTATTAATAACTTCTAAAATTCTTTCAATGTTCAGTTTCATAGTTAGAATTTTATTTGGAACAAGATACACACTCGTATCTATTAAAAATATTCATATAATATGCGTAGCTGATAGCATAATAAAATCTAACAAAGTGCGTAAAAACAATTACTTATGTACTCAGTTATTATTATACCCATTTAAAATCTTAAAAATCAACACTATTGGAAATAAGTTACTGGAAATAAGGTACCTACTGGCTTATTGTTCTTTAAGGATCGTGATCTTTAAAACATAAAATCGTCAAGTTTTTGTTCGCTAGGGTGAGATATTGTTAGATACTAAATGTTCAAATAGTAAAAAAATATAAAAAAGTGGAAAAGCCTGTTATCTTTTCAAAGCTTTTATAAATATCTCCATCACCACCACCGTTTTCGTAAAGTGCCATTTCTATAACTGTTTTAAGATCTTTATTTTAACATTTTACTTGGAAATCAACAATAACATCTTACTCGTCACTGCACTTTGAAGTTTCCGCGACCATAGAATGAAAACTACATAACTAAAAAAATTAACACTGATTTACACAAACCGTTAGTGCTATTTATGTCACCTAGATCTTATCTGTAATATATTATTATCTGAAAAATAATTATGTCTACGCAAAAGCACGAGCGTTGATTTGCATTCTGTTTTTCTACTGAGCGGCTTAATCGAATTATTTTTATTTATAAAAAAAGTACTTTGTTATTACCTCTATTCATCGGCAACTCTCTCTAACCAGCCAGTCGGTAATTATCGACTCCAAAACTACTTCCCAATTTTATTCAAGGATTTATTCAGATATCATAAAGGTAAGATTCAGGTATTAGGACTTAGGTATACATTATTTAGAAGATAATTATATGTAGTTAAACCACTATATTTCTTTTTTAGTTGTCATATTAATTTTGCATTCTATGATTATATAAACTTAACAGTGCAATAGTATGTTTCGTAAGTAAGAATTAAATAAATATAAGAAAATACTTGGGGTTTAGATTTGCTTATTGTACTTCTTACTACTTGAGCAATTGAAACCAAATTGAGTGTTTTTTATAAAATGGTGGACACCTACTACTACTGAAAAAATATGAAATGGTGAATATTTTAGAAACAGTCAAATATCGGCCATATAACCTGTATATTACATGGAAACATGTGTTAATAATTTCAGAAGTACAACAAATAATGTCTAATTATTCAAATATTGTACCTAGATACCTAATTATATTTAAAATATATAATTATTCATAATAGTAACCAAGATTCGAAAAATTCGAAAAATCCGGTTATTTCGAATTTCGAAGTATCCGGATTGCAACCCCTAATATTAACACCTAACTAAGCCAGTTGTTGCGTATTTGAATGTAAATCCTTGTTATTTAAAAAAAAATAGGCATTAGTGACAAAGAAGACGCAATCTTATAATCATATCTGAATATAAAGTACTTTATTCACCTCACCTTTTTTCACCTCAACTTGCCTCGTCTATAACATATACGTCTATATTCATAAGCTTAAAAAACTTCAACAAATAATTGATTATAATATATATATTTTTTTTAATTTGTAAAGTGATATTTTAACGTTCATTTTACAATATACTTATGTAGTATCTTATCAAATGTATACATATAAAGAAATAAAAAATACTTCTCCAGTATTATTGGCATCCATGATTCAGATCTACAACAGGAAAACTTCATTTTCATTTCTCATCTTATCAAATATGGCAATAGAATAATATAATATGCGTATACATTTCTAAATATTGCTCCAATACTATCAATTTAGGTTTAATATTAAATTGCTCTTGCTTTTAATTTAATGATGGAACAGCCTCAGGTTGGTGTGAGCTAGGACGATCTTGTGTTCATTGCAGGCTTCAATAACTTCCTTGTCGTTGTTGGAACCGGCGGGGCTGCCGATGTATTGCACTCCGCACTGTGAACAATCACACTTTTATGTAAACATAGGGTAGAAGTAAAATTGAGAATTGAGTTTAATTTATATATTCAGCAATATTGAGATATCCAACTAATATTATAAGTGGGAAAATTTGTGGGGATGGATGGATGGATGGATATTTGTACTCTTTCACGCAAAAACTACTGAACGGATATTGACGAAATTTGGTATGGTAGTAGTTTAAGCTCTGGATTAAAACGTAGGACTTTTTACCCCTAAAAAGTACAGTGTTCCCGTGGGATACTGTATTTATGTATGTATTTATTACGGGTGGAGCCGCGGGCTAAGACTAGCACTTGCTATATGCAAAAATATAAAATTTTATCTGTAGTTTTGTAATGAGATAATCTTAGCAAAAAAAATTGAAAATTGTTTGCTATATTAGTAAAAACCTACAACATTAGTTAACATAATATACAAAAACATTAATTATATATATTATATAATTAATTATATATATTATATAATTAATTATATTATTATATAATATTATATGAACTTAATCACACAAATTTCGGAGATATAAGCAATTATGTTCCTGTTATCCATAGCCATATGTTTCATACAACTTTAGGAAAGTTTTCACGAGGCTTGCCATATTCTGTAAATAAATCGCTGTACTTTTGAAAATATTGATTTTAAATTTCAATATACTATTTCTTCTGAGAAATTACTAATATTTAAAAGTACTATTCATTCATGCAATAAAAAATCAGCCATCTTATTAAGAAAAATTAGTCACGGAAATTTAATCAATCAATTTAATCACCTTGCCATTCTAGTGTAAAAGTAAATTGTAAATATGCTGGCTATCAATTCATGATTTTCTGATTCTTCATATTATCAACGTATTGTAGATACAGAACTCTTTTAAGGATCAACATCGACTTAACCTATAACCCTGTATTTAGTAATGCAATAGTCTGTCTTGTTTCAAGAGATTTAGACAAGACAGACAATTGCTATATTTGTTTCAATTCTATGCACTGTACATTAGCCATATTTGCATAATATTTACCTGGACAGCTCTGTCGATGTTATCTCTGAATGGGAAGAAGGCGTCTGAGGCGAGGGCCACCTTGTCCATTTTTTGTGTCCACTCGTGACGCTCTGTATCGGTGAGAAAAGCCGGAGGCGCGTCTTCGAACAGACTATTCCACTGTTCTAACGGCAAGTCGGAGCCTGGAAATAGGAATAAAAACATAAGCATGATGTAGATCGACATTCAGAAAGTGTATTTAAATATCAACTCTTTATTATATATATATATATATATATATATATATATATATATATATATATATATATATATATATATATATATATATATATATATATATATATATATAAGTAAATATAATAATAGAATAAGCATTTGAATTTGATGAATTGGGCGGCCGGATACTCACCTATTGTGCCGTTGACGTAGTTGTCGATGGCGTTGGAGACGACGGCGCGGGACACACCGGCGCGGAAGCGCATGGCGCGCACGCGCGGGTGGCGTCGCGCCCACCACAGCGCCGCCTTGCCGCCCGCCAGCCGCGTGCAGTGGATGCGCGACTGCTGGCCCGCGCCGATGCCCACCACCTGTACGATCAAAGACAATAGAGTTATTAACATAACATTATTCATATACATATATAAACCGGATAACATCGAGTCGGTCTAGTCGGGAGAAGAATATCATAAATAGTTCAGTCTAGCAGGGATGAAATGTACGGAGCTTTTGTCATTTTTCATTATAAATTTTTTACTAAATGTGTTTTGGAGCCATGCTTCGGCACGAATGGGCCAGCTCGACCAGATACATACCACGGCCTCATAGAAAACCGGCTTGAAATAACGTTTCGCCGAGTGAGTGAGGTTACCGGAGGCCCAAGGGTGGAAACTACTCTGGTGTTGTGAGTGTCCATGGGCGGCGGTAATCACTTATTATCAAGCGATCCGTCTGCGCGTTTCCTGGTCCATTTCATAAAAAAATTGCGCATATACCCCATTTAGCCTAGCAGTTTCAATTTGAAATTTCGATCCCCAATTAAACTTATTACGAACTTATAAAGTATTTGTATACTACAGTACAAACTATACTAAAATAACAATATTACTTGCCAAATTTCATAATTTTAGGTCATGAATTCGATTCCCTTGAGAATGTCGAAATATGCGTTTTTTACGGATGTAACTTTTTATTGAGCAACTTAGTGGTCTGATTTTTTGGGTTCCGTATCCCTGTCCGTCCGTCTGTCTGTCCGCGCTTCTAGTTTCTGTAGTTATGAATATAAATTGATGAAATTTGGCATAGTTATAGATTATTGTTTTAAACACTTACGGATTGTGTCGCGGTTGCTTGTCCTCCCGTGACCACGGCTGCTGGAAAGTAGCCGAAACGTCGGGAAAAAGAAAAGTGCACCGCGACACAATCCGTAAGTGTTTAAAACAATGAACAATATTCGCGTAAACATAAGAAATCAATAGTTATATATTGTTTATAGATCTCGGTTTAAACATCATAAAATAATAATCATTTTATATTTTAGGGGTGGGTCTCCTAACATGAGAAGTGGGGATGAAAAATATTTTTTCATTCTGCCCCATCGTGTGGGGTATCGTTGAATTTACAAATAAAATCAAGGTTTCATACATTACTTTTTACGGCCTCTATAGTAGTTTATAAATTGGTTACCCCCAATAAAATTTTTACCCCCAATTAAATTAATTGGTTTAAACATCATAAAATAATAATCATTTTATATTTTAGGGGTGGCTCTCCTAACATGAGAAGTGGGGATGAAAAAAATTTTTTCATTCTGCCCCATCGTGTGGGGTATCGTTGAATTTACAAATAAAATCAAGGTTTCATATATTACTTTTTTACGGCCTCTAAAGTAGTTTATAAATTGGTTACCCCCCCTGGCATTTCTAAACTATATGAGATAGAAACTTGTAATTTCCCATGCTGAGAGATCATGCTAAAAACTCTTTAGAAAAATTATTTTGAACGAAATCGAACAGTAACTTTTGAAGTTATTTGAAAAAAACTTATCACGCGTTGATAGTTACGGAACCCTCCTTAGACATGTCCCGACACGCTCTTGATTAAGTTATTTTCATAGCTTTTAGAGACCCTAGACAGTATACGCTTTAGATTTAAACTCGATACCTTAACGCGTTCCTGAAATAAAGGGTCTTTACAGACAAATAGACGGACGGATAACAAAGTGATCATATAAGCTTTCCGTTTTTTTCCTTTTGAGGTACGGAACCGTAAAAATAAATAAGCTAAAAATTAATAGGCTAGATGATGGATAATTTTTTATTGCATAAATGAATAGTACTCGAAAAGATGAGAGACGGCGCGACTGTGCCGCGGTTCACATCGACTCCGTGATAAAAAATACTAAATAATTGCTGAAAGTGCTGAAATTACACCAAAATTGTGCTAAATCGAATTATAGTGCAAAGAACAATAAGGACAAAGTGAAGTTTTTCCCAGTGAAGTGAAGAAAAGTGTAAATAACTCACTAAATAGCGAGTGACTTATCAACGGATAAAATACAACTTTTTCTCAATGTTTAAGTGCTAGAATTATATAAACTTAGTGAAGTGGCTATTAATAAGCAAACCATACTTGAATTACCATAGTGCACACGAGAAAAATATTACCGGCCATAATTCATAACCTTAAATTGCAATATACAATTCTTCCAAAATCATCAACAATATAGAACCCTTCTAAGCGCCATCTAGCGATGAACAGCAGTACTCGCAAGGTTAGTGGATAAGCCAGTCTAACAACGTTTACGAAACTCATCACAAGGGGGCACTAATAGTACCATAATTTATCAATCAACACAAAAATAGAAGAAATAAAAAAAATACTGAGAACCATGCAGGTAGAAATAAGCCAACAAAAAGCAGACGTGCTAGAGATGAAGGAAGAATTAAAGAACAAGCAACATAAATGAAAAGTTTACCAGTTTTGTATCAAAAAATGAATTTCTAGAAGAACAATTGAATATTCAAAGAAGTAAATTAGCAAATATTGCGAGATTTAATAGAAGAAAAAATTTTGTAATATTCGGAGTCGAAGAAAGCTAAAAATTCTAACGGGAACTAGAAAACATAGTGCTCGACTTAATCAATAACATATTGAACATCAAATGCAACGAAAATAGTGTCGAATCAGTAAGACGAACAGGAAAAAAAGGTGGAAATACCAGACCTATTGTCTTAACATTGATTACTATGGGACTAAAAATAAAGATATTAAAAAATAAAAATAAATTGCAGACATCACCATATTACATAAAAGAAGACTTCCCACCAGAAATATTAAACAAACGTAAAGAACTACAAATCTAGCTTCAGAAGATGAGAGACTTAGGAAAAACAGGCCATAATAAAGTACAATAAAGTTATCGTCCTGGAAACAAAAAGTAGACAATATTTACAAGCCACTCAGGGACAGTCTAATTAAGAGAAAAATATAAAGAAGAAACGAAACATATCAGAATCACCCGAAACACCAGGTACAAACAGATTAAAAAAAACAGCCCACAAAAATCAATAAAAAAAAAATAACTTAAATAACTACCTAGTAAAAGACCCAAAAAAGCCTTACTATGTATCTCTCTCTTCACAAACACTCTCACCAGAGCCTAGTCAAATAACAAACTAGCAATCAACGCGAGCCACTCCAAATTACAATCTCCCAACACGGGTGGTCACTAGAGCTATTGAATGCATTAGAAAATACAAAATTCGACATAATTGGCCTCTCTGAAATAAGACGTCTTGGTAACACAATACAGGGAATCACAAAATGAAATATTTTACTGTATAGGTGAGACGCCAGGACTTTATGGAGTAGGATTTCTGGTAAAAAAGTCACTAAAAAATTATATAGTTTTATTGGTCTTTCAGAGCGAGTGGCGCTTTTAAAACTGAATATAAATAATTTCAAAATAAGTTTTATACAAGTATACGCCTCTACAGATGCGGCTTCTGATGAAGAATTAGAAGAATTTTACAACACCGTCCATAGAGCTTTAAAGCTTTCAGACGAGAAAATTGTAATCATGGGCGATTTCAACGCTAAAATAGGTCAAACGTCACGGGATGACGGACAGATTGTAAATAAATTTAGTTATGGAGAACTAAATTGCAAGGGAGAAAGATAATTACAGTTTGCTCACGAAAACAACCTCTCCATTATGAACACGTTCTTCAAAAAGAAAAGCAAACAAAGGTGGACTTGGAGATCTCGGGGACGGACACACCAGGAACGAGCTCGACTACATCCTAACAAACCTACCAAAGAACGTTCAAGATATACAAGTGCTAAACTTAGTTTTTCCGTCAGATGACAGATGCGTCAAAGCTATATTTCATTTAAAACCTACTAGAAAAAATAGAAACAACTACTGAAGTTCTCAGAAAAATACGCTAAAAAACACCGAAGTTTCAAATTACTTAGATGCTCTAAAATACTTTCAAAATCATCTTATTAATCAGTATGAAGACGACACAGTCCAAATCTATTACAATAAAATAATCTCCGCTATCAAAAATAGCCTACAGACATCGACTACTCCTAGTACAAGCCTAAATAACAATTGTAGCGCTATTTCGGAGCGTACGAGAGCACTAATGGAGCGTAGGAGAGTCCTTAAAAAAACTAAACCTAAAACAAGATCAATGAAGAACGAATTAAGAGCTCTTACAAACTGATAAATAAATATTTACAACAAGACTACAGGGAACATCGAAAACACACAATAGAGAGACACCTAAACTCTATACGCAATCTAAAACAAGCTTTTAATGAACTAAGAATTCACAAGACATGGATCGAGGGTCTTCGATTGCGTCCGATTCGAACAAGACATCATACAACAGAAAGGACATTCTCCAAAAAGCAACAAATTTTTATATAGCTTTGTATAATTCGACAGAACGCTACTCTCAATCCGAACTCAAAGTTGTTGCTAATGAAATAAACCCAATAGAAGAAACTGAAATCACTAAACATATAAAACAGCTAAAACTAGACAAAAGTCCAGGGTCAGACAAAATAACAAATATAGCTATAAAATCTGCTTGTTCACTCCTCGCTACACCTCTAACGATACTCTAATAAGATACTAGACACCGGTAAAACACCTAAGTAGTGGTTAGAGTCAAACATCATATTGCTCTACAAAAAAGGCGACCCCACCGATATAAGTAACTATCGACCCATCAGCCTCTTGCCTACAATATATAAACTGTTTTCGTCGATTTTAGAAAAAATAATTACTCCAGCTCTCGGCTCTCACCAGCCTATTGAACAAGCGGGATTTCGACGAGGCTACTCTACCGTGGATCACATCTATTCAGTGGAAATTATTTTTGAGAAATACTAAGAATTCTAAAGACCGCTCTACGCAGCTTTTATAGATTACCAAAAAGCATTCGATACTTTACTCCACCCATCAATATGGGAAGCCTTAGAAACACAAAATGTAGAGGCTAAATCATCAGAGTATTAAAATACCTATACATTAACAATACTAGTAGAGTGAAACTCTAGTTCCGTCCGTAGCCTCTAGGCTACGGGACCTCCTATTCCAATCAAAAGAGGAGTTAGACAAGGGGACCTATATTTTTTTTGGGACCTATTTATTGCATGAACTTTTATTGTCAAATTGAATTTAATTTTACCTATTTTTTTTAATTTACAAACAAGGTCAAATCAAAATAAAAGGCTTTTTATTTTATTTATTACTCTAAAATACGAGTAAGTTCTCACAAGAAATAGTAGGAATATTTAAAAGTAGATTTTGCGCACGACTACGTCCGCGTGGATCCCCATTGCAGCCACGTGGGCGGGTGGGTACTTCGAAAATCCCTTTTTAACGGATTTCTAGGTCATAACTATCTGCGTGCCAAAATTTAAAGCAATACGACCAGTTGTTGATATTTCACTATACAAACTTTGGACCCCATTTCATATATACAGGGTGGTCGGCACATGGATGGACAAACGAAAACCGTGGACCCGTGGAGCCGTCTGCTATAGATTGAGGCCTAATTACAAGACTCAGGCCCAATAGTTTTTTTTTAAATAATTTTTTAAGTTAGTTTCGAAAAAAGCCAGTTTTCAAACTTCAAACGACTATAAATTTACTTTTAACATTGCAAATCCAAACATGCTTTTGTAATAATTATCTGCATTAGTTGTAGAATCATATTAAATTCAGTTTTGGAGCAAATGTTAGATATAAAATTAGATACGAGTCCTTAAACGATAAACAAAGTGAAAAAATAATTTTCATATTCCACTTTGAAATTCTTAAAAAAAAAACTATGATTTTTAGAGCACTTAAAATTCTAGGAAAACATCTGTGGTTCATACCCTTTATATCGGTATACAATTTGCACATATTTGTTTAAAAATAACTAGAGTAAATCGCAATTTAAACTAACGGGGCCTTAATTTCAAATCCAAACTGCATAACTATCTTCTGAACAAAGTCACTCGCTGATCTAACTATAAGTACCTATTTATTATTTGAACAATTGTATATTATTTTTAAAGTTATTCTTGACTTTTCGTATTACCTTGCTTATTTAATTATTTTACCTCTCCTGTGCTGCCGGGTTGCCTGGAAGAGATCGCTTATAGCGATAAGGCCGCCCTTGCCCACATTTAGATTATAAGTATAGTTTTAGTCTACTGATTGTATTCTTTAATGTGAGCAATAAAGAGTTTATCTATCTATCTATCTATCTATCATAACTTAATCCAGGAAAGTAGTAACAAAAACAACTGCAAAACCGACAAATACAGCCTAAAACGAAAAGCTTATTACAGAAAGGAAGACTTTGATAACAGAACGAAAAAAGGCATTGAAATTGAAGAATTTAAGTAATTATTAAAATAAATAATTTAAATAATTTAATTTATGAAATGTGAACGAAATCTCGAAAATCAGCAAGAAAATAAGAGAAAGCATGAGGAAAGACAGAAAAATTAGGAGATATAAGATTCTAGAAAAACATATACTTAATTAGAACAGGCGGAACAAATAAAGCCTTAAAAGAAATTAGAGAATAAGGAAAATAATGGATACCTAAATTAAAAAATAACCAAAATGTACAGACGAAACGTAAATACATCATTAACACTGCCACATAATTTTTCAAAAGCTTATACGACGACGAAATCCTTATCAAATTTTGATTCATCTGTCCACAGAATACTTCATAAAAAGTTTTCGTCTTCTACGTCAGTGTGTAGTAGATGTCGACAAAATTCTACGCGTCTACCAAAATCATTATCTTGAAGATCTGAAAACAAAGAAAAAAGGCTTGAGAATTTAAAATAAGGAAGACTAGATCTAGGCTTTGGTACATATTCAGTCTCTTTACGGAATTAAGAAAAATCTATTGTATCCATACCTTGCACGGGAGTGTAATGGAAAGCATGTTGCCGATTTTCCCGGAGAACTGCCCACACTTTCCATATGCCAAGGCCCAGCATTGCAGCTACCTCTCTTATACTTTTATTAGGGTTATTATTTCATTCTTCTAATACACGTTCGTCTGTAGCAACATGATGTTGTCGTACATTCACCCTCGGTTCTTGATAACGCAAATTACCCGTTTCTCTAAGTCGTCGGTATGTAGTAGCAAAAGTTTGGTGGCTAGGCAGTCGACGGTTAGGATAGCGCTCTTGGTATAGTCTGTGCTTTACGTCCATTGCAATTAGCGGGTCCATACACCAACAACATATTGGCGTATTCTTCATTCGTAAAAGAGGTGGTCATTTTACGAAAAAAAAACAACAACGTAACAACAAAATAACAGAAAACTTAACAAACTGAAGCAACAACAATAACGTAAAACGATAACAAAATCACAAAACGAAAACAATAACAGTAAGCGCAACGGACACGTCAGATCGCAGAGGCAGTTAAGACTCGACAAATAAGTAAAACAATTTTTTCCAAAATTAACGTTTGACTGATAAGGAATAGACAAAATCAAACAATAGCGCAATTGCAGAGTGAAATAACAACCCTTTTTCTACCTGCTATGTACGTACGGCTATTGTCCAAATTCAACAAGAGACAAGAGATAGTATCGTGACTGGTAAGAGAGAGACAGACTACTAGCTTCCACGTGTAATGTTAGTGAACATACCGAAAGCAATTATGACAAATTGGCTTGTACTTGATTTAAGTTTTCGCAAATTGAGTCTTATGAATTAAGGCCCCGTTAGTTTAAATTGCGATTTACTCTAGTTATTTTTAAACAAATATGTGCAAATTGTATAAAGGGTATGAACCACAGATGTTTTCCTAGAATTTTAAGTGCTCTAAAAATCATAGTTTTTTTTAAAGAATTTCAAAGTGGAATATGAAAATTATTTTTTCACTTTGTTTGTCGTTTAAGGACTCGTATCTAATTTTATATCTAACATTTGCTCCAAAACTGAATTTAATATGATTCTACAACTAATGCAGATAATTATTACAAAAGCATGTTTGGATTTTCAATGTTAAAAGTAAATTTATAGTCGTTTGAAGTTTGAAAACTGGCTTTTTTCGAAATTAACTTAAAAAATTATTAAAAAAAAAACTATTGGGCCTGAGTCTTGTAATTAGGCCTCAATGTATAGCAGACGGCTCCACGGGTCCACGGTTTTCGTTTGTCCATCCATGTGCCGAACACCCTGTATATATATGTCGTATGACAGTAATTGGAAACAAACTTTAGGGAAGAATATTTAAAAAAACTATAAAATACGTTCTAAATAATTTGTATTTTGGGAATGGTGAAAGGCCCAAAATAAGATCTCCGACCGACCGAAGTGGTATGCTCGGTCAGGCCTAAGCTCACTTATAAGCATTTCAGATGTTGTTCATAGGGTAGGCCAAAAAAAAGAAGTACCAGAAGGTGAATTTCGATTCAGCCAATCCTGTGTTTTTAATCACATGGTCAAACATTAAAAATATTTTTTTTTATATTTTATAGAATCAGACATATTTTATATAGTAAAGAGTTGGTTAAATTGATTCGAAATCTTGTCTAGTAATTAACTGTTGAATTGTGATGTATATTTTCACATCAAAAACATCAAATGTGACATGAAAAAATGACATCAAAAAACTAAATACATACTTGTCCATCCCTGGCGTAGCAGACGGAGTTACTCTGGGTGTACTTCAAGGCGATGGTCGCGACTATGAGATCTCGCACTGCGTGAGATGGCAAGTTCTTTTGAGCGGTCACAATGTTGTTGAACAGCTCAGGTGTGATTTTAGCGTCATTCCGCCTCTGTTCCAATGTTAAACCGAAGATGGTCTTTTGCTCCGTAAGGTCTGCCGTATATTTAGGGTCCATCTAATAAAAGCCATTAAGATTATTTTCAAGAAATGCTTATACAGGCTGGCCAAAAAGTCGTGGATCAAACGAAACAGGGAGATAAAGGAGGTAATTTCCAACAAAAAATCTTTCTCCAGCATGGCTATAACTTCATTGCACGAAAAGATATGAACTATTTTTGTTTTTTCAATGAAAGTACCGAGTTTTTTTTACAATTTAATCAGTAAAAAGTTAAAATGATTATAAATAATTAAAAAAAAGCTGTTGTATTATGACTCGATTTTGTATCAATACTACAAAAAATGTATTGCAGCTCTTGGTATCAAACTTAACGAGCAATTAATGTTTTTCCGTAAATTTTGATGCGTTTCAAAAAATTACTTCTCACTTTAAGAGCAACATTTGAAAAAAAAAACGTATTACGGAAAGGTGACCCTGTATTATAAAAACTTGCCGGTTTAATGCTGATTAAAATGAGGTACAACACTTTACTTTTTGATCTTTAGTTTTGGTTTTATGATCGTTTTTTCATACCAAGGTGCAAATTTCATTAAATGAGCCTTATTTTTAAATTTAACGATTTATCTTTTCTAGGAAACGAAAGGGTCATACAATACAAACAACTCTGTAAAAACACTCGATACAAAGGAATTGTGCCTCTCTTTCACACTAACCGTTTAATCCTTTGTCGAAAAAGGTCAGAATACCCGTCTTAGTTCAGGTAGTAGAATGGATGTGACTACGCACACTTATTATTTTGCACGGTATTTTTTGTGATTAGTTGTGACCCGCGCTTCGTTTCTGGACTTGTGATTGATTGCCTACCTGTGACCTACGCTTTGTTTATGGGCTTGTGATATTGCCTACCTGTGACCAGCGCTGTGTGAATTGGATTTTGTGATCACTTCGGATTGGCTAGATAAGCTAAAATGGCTGCTGCGAGGAGAGCATACACCCAACGGGAGTATGCAGAAATGCATTACCTCTATGGTTTTGCGACGGTAATGCTCGTGCTGCTGCCAGAGAATATCGACAACGCTACCCTAACCGAGACCGTTTCCCGGACTACAGGGTCTTTATGCGCGTGCATAATGCGTACATGGAGGGAACCTTACCCGGGGAGCATGCTGCGAGAACAGGAAGACCAGTAGTACGATTTGATAATGAAGAGCAAATACTGAGACAGTTAAGATTGGTATTAGCCAACGCCAAATATCACGAAATCTCGGGATCCCACGATCGACGGTGCAGCTTATCATTAAAAGAAATAAATTTCACGCTTACCACGTGCAAAGGGTGCAAGCTTTACTGCCAGCTGACTATGAACCTAGAGTGAGGTTTTGTAGAGAGATGCTTAGAAGACACAAAGAGGATCCGCAGTTCTTCAACAAAGTGTTATAGACTGATGAGTCAAATTTTAGAAGAATGGGAGTTTTTAACATCCACAATTTACATTATTACTCCAGAGTGAACCCACATATCATCAGAAATGATCGATTCCAGCATCTGTTTGGAATAAACATGTGGGGTGGAATAATTGACCAGCAGCTTGTGTTACATGAAATGCCACCAAGGCTGAATGGTTCTATGTATTTGAATTTTTTACAAAATAATTTGAACCAAATACTGAACGAAGCTGAGATTCCTGAAGATAGAGTGGCAGAAATGTGGCTGCAACAAGACGGCGCCCCGCCTCATTACACTAGAGCAGTTCGAGAACATTTGAACGAGCGTTTTCCTAACCGGTGGATTGGTCGAGGTGGACCTATTGCATGGCCACCCCGGTCGCCCGACCTTAATCCCATGGACTTTTTTGTTTGGGGCTATTTTAAAGAAATAGTGTATCATGGAGAGAATAACACCGAACAAGAACTACGACAAAAGCTCGAGTTTGCTAAGTTACAAATTCAAAATAACAGAGGTGCATTCCGCCGATTACGAGCAAATTTTATTAGGCGGTGCAGATTGTGCGTTATGGTCAGAGGTAGGAACTTTGAACATTTAATGTAAAAATTTGTATTTAATAAAAGTACTAAGGCACAATCGTTGTTTTTATTTCATAACGGCTTCTGAAATTACTATGTAATATGTATGAGAAAAAATCTAATTTTTCCTTTGAATTTATCATTTTATGAAATTTGCACCTTGATATGAAAAAAGATTATAAAACCAAAACTAAAGATCAAAAAGTAAAGTGTTGTACCTCATTTTAATCAGCATTAAACCGGCAAGTTTTTATAATACAGGGTCACCTTTCCGTAATACGTTTTTTTTTCAAATGGTGCTCTTAAAGTGAGAAGTAATTTTTTGAAACGCATCAAAATTTACGGAAAAACATTAATTGCTCGTTAAGTTTGATACCAAGAGCTGCAATACATTTTTTGTAGTATTGATACAAAATCGAGTCATAATACAACAGCTTTTTTTTAATTATTTTTAATCATTTTACCTTTTTACTGATTAAATTGTAAAAAAACTCGGTACTTTCATTGAAAAAACAAAAATAGTTCATATCTTTTCGTGCAATGAAGTTATAGCCATGCTGGAGAAAGATTTTTTGTTGGAAATTACCTCCTTTATCTCCCTGTTTCGTTTGATCCACGACTTTTTGGCCACCCTGTGTAGAAATATTTTAAAGTATATATAAAAAGTAGCTTTGATTTAAGTAAATAAAAAAAAGCAACAACACTTCAAAGTGATAACTTGTCCATCTATTGTTTTTTTTTTGTGTACATCTATTGAATTTATTAGCACTAACCTGCAACACACAGTAGTTGCCGCCCTTTTTCTTCTTTAATATTTCGAGTGCTTTAGGCGAGTAGGCGGGTGCGATAATACCATCAGACACTTCCCGTGATATAATACGGGCAGTGATTTCATCACATACGTCTGAGACGGCAATGAAGTCGCCAAAGGAACTCATCCGATCTGCCCCTCTCGCTCTAGCGTACGCGCACGCCAACGGCGTCAGTTTGGGCAGCAAGTCGGATACCATACACACATCGGCCTGTAAAAAATAGATTACATATCTTGTTATTATACTCATTAAGCGCTTTCGAGACGATCAAACCTTACGTGTTTGATGCAACCGTTTGACGTCCGTTTAATCGATTTGTCAAACGGCACTGTGCAGTTTGGTTCGATACGCCGCTGTTATCAGACTTGTGACGCAGAAAAAGATGCTCTCGAACGCCTTTTTATTTTTACGAGGGCTGCACTAAAAGTATCGGGAATGGAATATTTCCACTGTTCCTGTCATATTAAAATCTTTTTAATTTAAAACTCCTTGGTTTTAAAAATCGAATACCGTTTATTTATTAAAAAAAATATTCTCGGTCTTGTCACAAGGTCTTGTCAAACTTGTTTAGTCGCTGAGAAAATGGAATTGACTCGAGAAAATTCTAGAGCGATGATTTATTATGACTTTCGAAGTGGTTTAACACAAAAACAGTGTGTTGACCGGTTGATTTCTGCATTTCGTGATGAAGCCCCATCCAAAACCACAATTTATCGCTGGTTTGCTAAATTTCAACGTGGACGTGTCAAGCTCAGTGATGATCCCCGTCAAGGTCGTCCAAAAACTGCAGTCACCCAAGAAAACGTTGATGCTGTGCGTAAGCTGATTGAGGAAGATCGACATGTGATATACCGCGAAATTCAGGCAACTTTAGACATTGGTATGAGTCAAATACAAATAATCTTGCATGAACAATTAGGTGTAAAAAAGTTGTTTTCCCGATGAATACCGCATTTGCTCTGTGAAGAGCAAAAAGCGGCTCGCGTTACTTGGTGCGTCAGAACTCTCGAAAGATTCCACGCAGGATCCTCAAATGCTGTATACAACATAGTATCAGGTGACGAATCCTGGATATACGCGTACGAACCCGAAACAAAAAACCAGTCACGAGTTTGGGTGTTCGAAAATGAGTTAAAGCCAACAAAAATTGTTCGTTCACGGAGTGTTGCAAAAAAATGGTGGCCACGTTTGTCTCCAAAACCGGCCATGTTGCGACTATTCCTCTTGAGGGACAAATAACGGTTAATGCAGAATGGTATGCTAACATTTGCTTGCCACAGGTCGTTTCTGAACTCCGTAAAGAGAACTGCAACCGCCGCATCATCCTCCATCACGACAATGAGAGTTCTCACACCGCGCACAGAACAAAAGAGTTTTTAGAGCAAGAAATCATAGAATTATTAGACCATCCGCCGTACAGCCCCGACCTAAGCCCTAATGATTTCTATACTTTCCCTAAAATAAAGAATAAATTGCGTGGTCAGAGATTTTCATCACCTGAAGAAGCTGTGGACGCTTACAAGACGGCCATTTTGGAGACCCCAACTTCCGAATGGAATGGTTGCTTCAATGATTGGTTCCATCGTATGGAAAAATGTGTCAAATTTCGCGGAGAATACTTCGAAAAGCAATAAATACATTTTTAAATAGTAATGTTGTGTCACTTCCTTGATTCCCGAAATTTTCAGTGCCGCCCTCGTATCGAAGTAATGTTATGATTTCACCTTCCACAATTCAGGTGCTTCTTCTTAATGATAATGGCATTCACGATCACTATAGCGTTCCGACGACGCCGGGCTTTCAATTTCTATTTCTTCGTACGATATCTTCGTCACAAACAACCTCAATCTACAAAATCCAGCGCAAAATTAAGTCTAGCTTTATCAAACTCGTCGGAACACGATCAAACGGCGCGTCAAACAAAAAAAATATGTACTTCCATCATACCCACCAAACCCGTAAATGTTTAACAAACCGTTGGTTTGAATCGAACCAAAATTTACGTGTTTGAGTCAAACCGTTTGATCGTCTCGGAGGCGCTTTCAGATATCATAAAGATAAGATCTAGGTGTACATTATTTGAAAGAGCATTAAATGTAGCAGTATTCAAGCAAGTTTGAAATTATTTAAGTTAATATTTTTCATTTTATGATTGCGTTAACTTCAAAATGCAATTAAGATGATATTATTGTTTTGTAAATAAAACATTAAATAAAAGATCAATAAATGTTTTTCAGATTTCAAGAATGCTTAGATAAGTTAAGTATATTTCTGTTACTACGAGTAAATAAAAGGAAAAACCTTGACGGTTGAAACCATTTTAAGTGTATTTTGTAAAATTATGACAGACTTTAGAAAAAAAAGGCAAATATCACAGAAACGGTTACCTCTTCTTCCGTCAATGGGACACCGATAGCTGCCCCAGCTGGAGACACATGCTTGAAGCTGGTGGCAGCAGGCAAACCCAAAGCTTCCTTCAGCTCAATGACTAATTGCCATGCATTCAAAGCATCACACAGGTTGATATAACCAGGGGATCCATTCAGAGTAGTCAGTGGCAGTTTGTCTCTGGTAGTGAATACTTGGGCCGGTTTCTGATGAGGGTTCATACCTAAAAATATTAAAGATTATCATAACTTATATATTTGGTAAAATGAGAGCTGATATTTCTTTTCTAATAATTAGGTACATAGCACCTATGGAGTTGTTTTTATTTTTTGCCAGTTATAAAATCTTGCCAGATAAAGGTAATCTAGGAGAGATTTTTGTGGTAGGTACTAGAATAATCATTATATTAATACGTGAAGCAAAATTTCAAGTACGGATTTACGAGAATTGGATCAGTGTGAAATTTGGCACATTTAAGTTTAAGTGAAGGAAGACCTGCCGAAAGCTAATAACGGGTGTCCCAATAAGAGTGCCCGATTTAAATTTGGTGCTATTTTTTTCTGAGCAAGTGGCAGCTCTGAAACTTGACAGATGTCATCTATGATTGTTCCGATTATTAAATATGGAGCGTTACACAAAAGAACACGCGTTATCATTGTGAAAACCCATTACAAAAATGGGGAAAGCTACGCTGAAACCGCTCGCAAACTTCGCGTAATTTTCGGTCGTGAAAGTGAACATATATGTGTCAACAATTCGAAGAGTGATCAATAAATTTGAGGAAACTGGGTAGATTATGGAAGGCAAGTCTCCTGCGCGTCGGCGTACCGGTCGGTCTCTCGAAAACATCGCTGCTGTAAACGAGAGTGTCGCCGAAAACCCGGGAACATCAATTCGGCCATGATAACAGAGTTGTTGTGGCCCCAATTGGAAGGACTGGACCTGGACGACATGTGGTTCCAACAGGATGGCGCGACCTGCCACACCGCCCATGAAACAATTCATTTATTGGAGGAAAAATTTCCGGACCGAATAATCTCCCGAAATTCCGATGTCAACTGGCCACCGAGATCTTGCGATTTAACGCCTTGCGACTTTTTCCTTTGGGGTTTTGTTAAATCTCAGGTCTATGCGAATAAACCACGAACAATCTCGAGCTAAAGGCCGAGATCCAACGCGTCATCGGTGAGATAGAGCCGCCACTCTGTGAAAAAGTCATCGAAAACTTCATGAAAAGAGCAAGGGTCTGCCGCCAGAGCCGTGGGGGCCATATGCAGGATATTTTATTCCATACTTAACGGAACATGTGTACTTTATAACGCAATAAAAATATCACTTCTCGCTCAAAAAAGATGTGTTTTTTCTTAAAATTAAATCGGGCACTCTTATTGGGACACCTTTATTTTCAAATATAACGCTCAAAAATACATTAAATTTATAATATTATCAACAACACACACTATCTCACTCATACTAGCATTTTTGTATAAATTACAGTAGGTTTGACACAATTGTCAATGAGTGTCAATCTTTCATTCGAATCCATAAACAACATTTACATTTTTTTAATGCGTGTCTAAGAGGCAAAATAAAAAAGCTGAAACTTTAAAATTAAAACATGAATTATGGTCGAATTTCGACCACAGGATGATCTCTAATTTATATAAAAATCTTACCATAACGCAATGTAAGTTGGCTCTGTCCAGCAGAATATTGTTTGCGGAAGTAATCAGAGATATGAGTATCGTACTCTGATGTATGTGTGAATGCTTTCAAAGCAAGCTTTTGTCTGTAATATGCGTAAAAAATAAATAATAATTTAATGAATAATGATCAAAATAACATACATGTTGCTGTGTTTCAGTCGTATACAATAAGAATTATATGCGTAAATGAAAGTGCGCATGATCCTTTGGCTTAGCCCTACAAGATATATTTTCTACAAACCTAGTCTCGAGAGAACTCTGATGGTCTTTGCTTAGTTTGAGTTCATTGATAACAGTTGTATAATCTTCAGGGTCGCACACAACCGTCACTCTGTCGTGGTTCTTGGCAGCGGCACGCAGAAGAGTCACTCCACCAATATCAATATTCTCTACAGCATCAGCTATTGTGACGCTGGGTTTAGATACCGTCTCGACAAAAGGGTAAAGATTGCAGACGACGACGCTGATCATATCAAACTTCTGTCTCTTCATGTCAGCTTGATCAGAATCAGTTAGTCTGTAATTTAAAAAAAAAAAATGTTGTTGCAAATTACATTGAGGGTCTTTAAGTTTGTCAAACTTGATAGACGGATCTGAGACGTGCAGAGCGCCGTCTAGTGGCGACAGGCGTATAAAAATGAGCGTTTTTGATAATGTCTCTGCCGCCAAGCTGCGCTTTGTGTGCGTCGGGTCAAAAAGCGCCATTGGAATCGCTTAAATCGGCTTATCCGATAATTTATTTCCTACAGTAAGATTTGGGTAGGTGCTGTCTTAATAACATACCTACTTTGAACAGAATTGTATTAATACCTGGACAATATTCCAGCATGGACAGCTGGATGCAGGGACTTTACCCGGCCTCCGAGCATCTCTGGTGCGCCAGTAATATCCGACACGTCCATGACATGGAGCCCGGCATTTCTGAGAGCTGTAGCGGTGCCCCCGCTGCCGACAAGCTTCAGACCAATGTCAGCAAGACATTTCGCCAACGGAATCAGGCCTGTCTTGTCCGATACACTCAGAAGGGCTGAGAATTAAATAGAATGATATAATAGATTTAAGACTGCAGTGCAATATTCCACATTGTGGTGGAAAAAAGCATGGGACATTTGACATTTGTTCGGATGAAAAAGTTCGAGATATTGCCTGTTAAATTTTATTCATAAAAATAAAATAAAATTTTAGAATAATTAGGTAGGTACATAAAAGATATTGTTGTTTGTTAGTTGTTACTGGTAGATAATTAGGTATAGAATATTGTTCAAAATAAACGGAAGTCATACGAGGGCTGATTGATAAGTTTCCGAAACGACAAAGAAAAACTTCAAAAATCTATTTAAAATAAATTTATTTCTCAACGTAGTTTCCTTCTACCTCGATGCATTTAGTCCAGCGCTTCTCCAATGCCGTTACACCAGTTTGATAAAATGTTTTCTCCAACCCCTCAAAATACTCGTCCACGGCAACAATGACTTCTTCTTTTGATGAAAATCTCTGGCCACCTAACCATTTCTTCAGGTTTGGGAATAAGTGGAAGTCGCACGGGGCCAGATCCGGGGAATAGGGTGGATGCGGTAGCAATTCGAACCGCAATTCATGGAGTTTGGTGACTGCAACCATTGACGTGTGAGCAGGTGCGTTGTCATGGTGGAACAAAATTTTTTTCTTGGCCAAATGTGGTCGTTTCTTCTGGATTTTTTCACTTAATTTTTGCTGCAAGCTTGCGCAGCACTCTCCATTAATTGTTTTTCCTTTTTGCAGATAATCCACTAAAATAATCCCTCAAGCATCCCAAAAAACAGTCGCCATACCTTTGCCGGCCGACAAAACCGTTTTTGCTTTCTTCGGCGCAGGTTTTCCGCTCTCAGTCCATTGCTTAGATTGTTCTTTTGTCTCGGGAGTATCATGATGTATCCAGGTTTCATCGAATGTTACATAACGCCGCAAAAACTCATTAGGATCTCGGTTAAACAGCGCCAAACACTCCTATGAATCGTCCACTCGACGTTGCTTTTGGTCTACATTGAGCAAACACGGCACCCATCGCGCGCAAAGCTTTTTCATTCCCAAATGTTGGTGCAAAATATTAAAAACGCGTTCAGATGAAATGCTCACTATCTCTGCTATCTCTCGCAACTTTAAGCGCCGATCATTCAATACAATTTTGTGAATTTTTTTGATCATGTCCGGATTCGTGACTTCATTTGGACGGCCAGACCTGTGGACGTCTTCGCAGCTCTATCTTCCACGTTTAAAATCAGTTACCCAGGTGTGAATTATACTCAATGCAGGAGCAGAATTACCTAAAACACTGTCTAGCTTGGTTTTAATCTGGGTTGCTGTTTTCTCTTTTAAAACGTAAAACTTTATCACCGCACGAATTTCGTTTCTTTCCATTGTTAAGAAAATTTACGGCAGAGAAAGTTCTACGTCCTCTCAAACAAATTCCATCAGTTCGATTAAATTCAAATTTGGGATTCTATTTTCAAAAAGATGCCAGAATATAATGTAATATTCCTTTTTTGCGTGTCATTTTTTTAAGTTCGTCGTTTCGGCCAGTTATCAATCAGCCCAGGTAAAATTAAAAATAATTATTGATGCTTTGGAGTGATTAAAAAAAAAATTAGTAATTTTTTATTCCTTATTTACTAAAGATATTTAACAGTAAAAACTTACCTAATTTACCATTGGAAGCCATGTCTTACTCCTTTGGCGAAGAAAATCAAAGTGATGTAATAATATTTGAGACTTGTAACAACAGCTTGACCTTTTGCAGGGGTTCTGATAACAAAATATAAGTTTAATAAACATGTAATCCAGGGTTGCCCTAAAAATGATAATAAAAAAACATTAATAATAATCGAAAGTATCAAGACTTAATATAGGTCATGTTACTATAATAAATATTACATAAACCGAATATTCAATAGTACATGATTATACGCAAACCAGATTAAGTAGTTCTCAAGAAAAACATTTTTTAACAAAAAATATAATAATAAGGTACCTAACTATAAATAAAATAATCTTACTAATTTTTGAAATTGTGTAGTTAATTATGAACTTGAAGCTGCGGCGCGTGCAAGCTAGTACAAGTTAGCGCATTTGGCGAACGAAGCACGATCATTTACGAATAGTCGACTTTCGACGTGGCCAAAAGTTCGGCTATTATTTGTCCGAAACCAAAACTAGTGCCGAAACCCAATTATTTGGTCGATTCTGGTCGAAACCGAACCTTCGGTCAGTCTCTATTAATATGCACAAATTATTATTAATAACATATTATTAATTATTTTCACACAAAAAATTAAACCGACTTCCAAAGTAAAATACACAAAAAAGTATTATATAAAAGGGCTACGGCATAGATAGCATATTGTAGGAAACAGCTGATTGTTTTTTTTTAAGTAGGAAAGTTGGTCCCATAGGAAAAGTTGCTTCTATTCAAGAGTATATTCACTCCTGAAATTTTGGACAGTGCCTGAAAAAACACCCAGTATACCTATATAACCTGTAATACAAGTTCTTCGGATACTTAGCACGGGGCCAGATTGACGTGGTGTGAAGCGTCCATAGTATTATTATTATTATTATATAAGGTTTGGTAAAATCGATTACGGATATTTTGCGTTTACGACGTATGACAATATTTTTGGCCTACCAAAAATATTGTCATACTCAAAGTAAAAAAATCATCTCATGTATGGGTGACTTTCCGCTCAGCACAATCTCGCCCATATAAAGAAAGATTTTTTTTCGAGTATGACAATTATTTTTCTGCCTAAACGTCTGTAAATGAGCAGTCGATCAATTACGAATCATTTGCGTTAGTGAGGTTTAGGCCAAAAGTATTGTCATACTCAAAGTAAAAAAATCATCTCATATATGGGTGACTCCGCTCAACATGATCTCGCCCATATAAAGGAAGATTTTTTTTCGAGTATGCCCATGTGAAGAATATGCCCAAAATATCCGGAATTGATTTTACCGGGCATTATATATATATTTACACATTACACCTTTTTTTGGAGGCCGGTTAAAAATGCTAAACTATGTATCAATTGATAGCCCTAAAATGACAAAAAAGATGATGTAAGATTTTGTTTACTTGTTATATTCACTTGTCATAATATAACAAAAATAAAATAACATATTATTATTATTACGTCGCGTTGTTTTGGTCTTATCTATTTTTATTTCAAAATATTCTAAACATCAGTGGATCTGGTAGGTCAATTTTCTCTGATCTCAGACCAGTTATTATTTTCATTTCATTCAAGTTTAAACAGTGGTACTAACAATGTTAAAATACTAAGTAGCTGTCCCGACCCACGGTGTTCTGTCTTAACTATAAAATAGAATGAATAAATAACTACACCTACAACCTACACATATACCTACACTTACCAACCTACTGGTGCCGCCAATTTTTTTTAATTACTCAAACAGGTAAACTGAACGCACCTTTATAGTATTAACACAAATACAGATTTGGACCGGAGCAGACCACGGATTTGGTTACCAACTTAGGGGTTTCTCCCTAAAATTAGGGAAAATCCTTTTTTTTTAAAACTAGGGGGGCAAACGAGCAAACGGTTATCCTGATGGACACCCGCAACATCAGAGGAGTTGCAAGTGCGTTGCCGCCCTTTTAGGAGGGAATACGCAGGTCGTTATGGTCCGGAAATACCGCTGGCTATAATAATGAACTGTCGTTCATTCCAGAATTTTACTATGCGCGGGAGAAAGCTTCGGGTGTACGGTGGAGGACTGCCACTCATCAGGTGATGAGGATGATATTTGGCGCTTGGAACGGTGGCGAAAAGTTGCAGCAGGTATAAGTCCGAACAATTCCTCAGAGCACTCCCCGTAATATAACCCAGAGATAAAACAGTATGAGGCCGAACCTGCGCCTTATAGAGTTGTAGGCGTTGAACCGGACTGAAATACTGCTTCGAGCTGTTTACAAAACCAAGCTTCTTGCGAGGCCAACTTGACCTTACCCTCCAGATGATGTCGGAACTGGACCTCGCTCGATATTATGTTAACATCAAATATTCCTATATTAAAATTCCAGTTATTGGTATATTATTGGGGGGTGCTTTCAAAACGAGGACATACGACCATCGGCAACTTTTTAGCGGTGAATGCGCAAATTTGTGTCTTAAAGGGGTTGATTTGGACTAAGTTAAGTCTACCTAATTCAGAGACTTTCTCCAACGAAATCCCAATTTCAGAAACAAGTTCATTTCTACTTTCAATGACGTTTTGCCGAGAAATGTTTGGACGGCCGGTATATAAGGCATCACCCATACTGTCATCTGCATAGCAATGAATGCCATTAGTTAGCCTATGGGCGGCAAATATACAATCCGGCACTGTAAATATCATAGACAAAATTTACACATTTTTATTGCGTATCTAAGAGGCAAAAGAACCCTTAAAAATTTAAACTAAATATTTAAACGTGAGTTATGGTCGAATTTCGACCACAGAGAAATCTCTAGTATATTATAAATTTGAATGTGAGTTTGTTTGTTTGGTTGGGCTTTCGTTTGTAAGCCTAGGGGAAAGGACATGTGTTACTTTTTATCGCGGGAAAATATACAGTTCCCGTGGGATACTGCATGCACGCTGTCATGTAAAAACTATTTAACCGATCATTATGGGACAAATATAAAGTAGACCACGGGGAAAGATAAAGGCCACTTTTACTGTGTGAAAATGTACTGTATACGTGGGATACAGTATTTACGCTTTCATGTAAAAACGAAATAACCCAATCATCATGAAATTTGGCATGTGGCATTTCCTTTGATTACTCTGAATCCTTAGAACACCTACTGGTTGAAGTGTTATTTGGAAATTTAAAGTTGCTACTTGGTGTGTTCTACTGTCCTTCACTAAACATTGACTACTTCCATAACTTTGAAGTATTATTAGAAAAATATGTCACCACCGTAGACCACACAATCATTATGGGCGATTTTAATACCTGCTTAGTAAACAATGACAAACTACACTCAATACGTGCCTCCAAACTGCGCTCCTTAATAAACTCCGTCAATCTCAATATCCTTCCCCTTAATCCAACCCATTTCTTTCCTAACTGCGCACCCTCTTTACTAGATCTTATAATTGTTTCCTCATCTGATCATGTAAGCGCACACGGGCAATTTCATGCCGAAGCCTTTTCCTATCATGATCTAGTCTTCCTCTCCTACAAAATTCGTTGCCCCAAACCGAAACCCCGTATTGTAATGTAGCGCAATTTTAACTCAATAAATACATCTAAGTTTACGGACGATCTCTGTGCTATTGATTGGGATGCAGTCTATCATGCTTCCACTGTAGACGAGAAGATGGATGTTTTTAACACACTCTTAATGCAAGTATTTGACCGTCACGCTCCTCTTCGACCTATAAGATTAAAACACCTGCCTGCCCCGTGGCTCACGGATGATATTAAGCATATTATGGCCAAAAGAAATGCAGCGAAGGTTATATAAAAAATCCTAATGATCATAACCACGATAAGTATAAAGAGCTCCGAAACAGATGCAGCAGATTGTGCAGAGATGCGCAGCGTCACCACATTAATTTTGACCTTGACGCCCTCAACCTACACCTCACTACAACCTGTCCCATCCCTGCCTCCATTAAAAAACAGACCATACAGGACCTTGTACCTCCTGCTACATCTGATTCCTCGTTTTCTTCTTTCATTTTCAAAACAATTTCTGTGCAAGAAGTTGAGAAAACTATTACTGCCTATCAAATCCAACGCCGAGGGTGTTGATGGCATTAGTCGTAGAATGATTACTTTTAGCATACCTGCGGTTCTCCCTATCATCTGCCATATTTTCAATTTTTCGCTTAGCTCTAGTACCTTCCCTAGCTGTTGGCGTAAAGCTGCAGTTATCCCTATACCTAAAGTGAAATATCCTACATTACCCTCTCACTTCCGACCTATTTCCGTTCTCCCATTCCTATCAAAAGTCCTTGAGCGCCTAGTTTATCACCAAGTTAGTACGTTCATTAATTACAATAGTTTGCTTAGTCCTCTTCAATCCGGTTTTCTCCCTAGGCATAGTACCGTTACTGCGCTAACCAAGGTCTCTGACGATGTGCGCCTAGCCATGTCTTATCAACAACTTACTGTCTTAGCCCTACTTGATTTTAGTAATGCGTTCAACACAGTAGACTACGACATCCTTATTGCAATGTTAGGCGCGCTTCACTTCTCACATCCAGTGCTGGAGTGGTTTCGGGATTATCTTTTTGGAAGACAGCAATGCATACAGGCTAATGATCGCGTATCTGACTTTTGTGATATATTTGCTGGCGTACCACAAGGTAGTATTTTGTCCCCTATCCTTTTTTCCATTTTCATAAATTTCCTTACCCCACACCTCTCCTGTTTCTTTCACCTCTATGCGGACGATCTCCAAATTTATACCCACGCTTCTGCTGATGACCTTAATTCCGCTATTTTGGCAATCAATAAGGACCTTGCGACTATCCTCCATTGGAGTCAATGTCATGGCTTAATGGTCAATCCCAACAAGTCGCAAATTATAGTCATCGGTGGATCAAAACAGATCAATCGACCTAACTATGATGCTATCACTAGCATTACATTTGACAAAGTTACATTACCTTGTAGCGATGTAGTCAAAAACCTGGGTGTGTATTTTGATTCGACCCTTAAATGGTCTCACCACATCTCTGAAGTCAGTCGTAGGTTCTTTGCTGCGGTGGGGGTGCTTGGAAGTTGGAAGAACCTTGGTATAAAGACTAAAGTCGAGCTTGCGCAGTCTTTACTTCTATCAATACTGGACTATGCGGATGTTTGTATGATCGACCTTAATGAGGAATATCTTAATAAATTAGAAAGGTTACAAAACGTTTGCATTAGGTTCGTGTATGGACTGCGCAAGTTCGACCATGTCTCTGAGTTTCGACAGCGACTTGGTTGGCTGCCCATCAGGCTCCGTCGGGATGAGCATGTTCTTATATCTATGTTTAATGTCCTATTTGACCCTCACTCTCCCCCCTATCTGAAGGAGAGTTTTCACTATCGGAGCACTGACCAAATCCGTGCACTACGCTCTGGATATAGTAGGAAACTTCATGTGCCTTTTACAAAGTCTGGTTACTTTAGTGGTTCTTTCATTGTGAAGGCTGCGCTCATGTGGAATGACATTCGACACGTGACATTCGAGAGTCAAAGTCACTTGCTATCTTCAAATCCAAACTGCATAACTATCTTCTGAACAAAGTCACTCGCTGATCTAACTATAAGTACCTATTTATTATTTGAACAATTGTATATTATTTTTAAAGTTATTCTTGACTTTTCGTATTACCTTGCTTATTTAATTATTTTACCTCTCCTGTGCTGCCGGGTTGCCTGGAAGAGATCGCTTATAGCGATAAGGCCGCCCTTGCCCACATTTAGATTATAAGTATAGTTTTAGTCTACTGATTGTATTCTTTAATGTGAGCAATAAAGAGTTTATCTATCTATCTATCTATCTATCATAACTTAATCCAGGAAAGTAGTAACAAAAACAACTGCAAAACCGACAAATACAGCCTAAAACGAAAAGCTTATTACAGAAAGGAAGACTTTGATAACAGAACGAAAAAAGGCATTGAAATTGAAGAATTTAAGTAATTATTAAAATAAATAATTTAAATAATTTAATTTATGAAATGTGAACGAAATCTCGAAAATCAGCAAGAAAATAAGAGAAAGCATGAGGAAAGACAGAAAAATTAGGAGATATAAGATTCTAGAAAAACATATACTTAATTAGAACAGGCGGAACAAATAAAGCCTTAAAAGAAATTAGAGAATAAGGAAAAGAATGGATACCTAAATTAAAAAATAACCAAAATGTACAGACGAAACGTAAGGACATCATTAACACTGCCACATAATTTTTCAAAAGCTTATACGACGACGAAATATCTACTACAAACGAAAACGAAGTACAATGAACAATAAATACACTAACTAATTTTAGTAGTAAGGTTATTTGGTAGAACGTAGTCAATCCGTTAAATGGAAATGTGAGGGATGAAGATTTGCTGTAATATATATGGCCGACTAGCTTTTGGCCGCGGCTCTGGCCGCGTAAATACAGTATCCCACGGGAACACTGTACTTTTTCGGGATAAAAAGTAGCCTATGTGTTAATCCAGATCTCAAATTACTATCATACCAAATTTCATCAAAATCCGTTCAGTAGTTTTTGCGTGAAAGAGTAACAAACATCCATCCATCCTCACAAACTTTCACATTTATAATATAAGTAGGATATTGGACTGTTTCTAAGATATTCACTATTTTATATTTTGTCAGTAGTAGTAGGTGACCCACCCACTTTATAAACACTGAATATGGTTTCAATTGCTCAAGCAGTAAGAAGTATAATAAGCAAATCTAAACCCAATTTAAACCTGTATTTTTATATTTATTGATTTCTTACTTACTTACTATTGCACTATTAAGTTTCTACAATCATAGAATGCCAAATTATATGACAACTTTAAAAGAAATGTAGTGGTTTAACTATATTTAATTAACGTCTTATTTAGACGTCCTAATACCTGAAACTTATCTCTATGATATCTGAATAAATCCTTAAAATATTTGGGTAGTATTTTTGGAGTCGATAATCACTGACTGGCTGGTTAGAGAGAGTTTTGCCGAATGAAAAGAGGTAAGTAATAACAAAATACTTTATTCATAAATAAAATTAATTCGATTAAAGTAACCTAACCAGTCTGTAGTAAAACTGAATGCAAATCAACGCTCCTGTTTTTGCGTAGAAGTAATTATTTTTTAGATAATATAATATAGCTAAGATGTAGGTGTCACAAATAGCACTAATGGTTTGTGTAAACCCGTGTTAATTTTTTAATCATGTAGTTTCCATCCTATGATCGCGGAAACTTCAAAGTGCAATGACCAGTAAGATGTTACTGTTGATTTGTAAGTAAAATGTTAAAATAAAGATCATAAAACAGTTATCGAGTTAATTGTTAACTGTACTTCTGTTAATTAACGAGGGAATTAAAATCACCACATAGTTGTTTTATTATAACCCAAACAGGTGGGGTTTTTACTTTTGATAACTCAAAAGTGGTCCATTTCGACCATACATATGGGGCTTCAAATGAATTGTCTACACTCCCCGGTTCTCGATTTAAAGGATTTTCAGTTTCCTACGTTTTACTAAACTGTACTCATTTGCCAACTTTAGTTTCACATAGAAATGGCACTTTACGAAAACGGTGGTGGTGGTGGAGTTATTTAAAAAAAAAGGGCTTTCAAAATATCACAGGCTATTCCACTTTTTTATATTTCTTTAGTGCTGGAACATTAGTATCGAACAAGATCTCACATTAGTGAACAAAGACTTTGTTTTTCAAGATCACGATTCTTAAAGAACAGCTAGTACCTTATTTCCAATAATGTTGGTTTTTAAGATTTTAATTTAATAATGAGTACATAATTAATTGTTTTTACGCACTTTGTTAGATTTTAATTATTAATTGTTGATGAAAGCTACGCATATTAAATGAATATTTTTAGTAGATACGAGTGTATCTTGGTCCAAATAAAATACTAAATATAAAACTGAACCTTGAAGGAATTTAAGAAGTAAATAAAATATTTCTAAAAGTGAAAAAAAAAAAATATAATTCTGATAAATCAGATTGTGTTTTTATTTATTCAGATTGTAATTTTAAATACTTACAAACTAAAATAAGAATATTTCAATTAAATTATAAAAAAGTAACTGATTTTTTTTATTAATGAGTGCAGGTTTTGCTAAAACATTGAAGTAAAAAAAACATCAGTTTTATAAAATATATGCAAATAAATTAAAATATTATATAAACTTCGAAAAAAAATCTGATTATCTCCTCCTACATAAGAAAGGTCCTTTTGATGACATAAATAACTAATGACTAACTATCTCTAATATCAAACTTGTACAAGGCGTTTTCAAAAATCATATTAGAAAGAATCTCTATGACCCTGGATGAAAACCAACCTATGGAGCAGGCAGGGTTTCGCAGAGACTTTAGCACAATTGATCACATTCATACTATCAAACAGCTAATACAGAAATACAAAGAATTTAACAAAAATATTTACATCGCTTTTATAGAATTATTATAATCTTAAAGCATTTGATAGCCTAAAACACGACAAAATTTGGCAGTCTCAAACAGCAAGGAGTGCATACATATTATATCAAAATAATTGAAAACATATACAAAGCTAGCTTACTGGAGTTAAACTCTAATCCCTAGGTGACCAATTCCAAATAAAAAAAGATGTAAGACAGGGAAATCCGTTATCTCCAAAATATTCTCCTCATTGCTTGAGAGCATCTTCAGAAAACTGAACTGGGCCCATTAAGGCTTAAGCATAAACGGCAAACGCCTTAATCTGATTCACCATAAGATTTGCAGATGATCTAGTCATATTTGAAGAAGATACAAAGAAATTAGAAGCTACGAAGCTATGATCAAAAACCTAGCAACAGAATGCAAAAAAGTAGGACTAGAAATCAATAGAGATAAAAGAAAAAACAAAGGTGATAACCAACACAAAAGAAGTAGACATATGTATAGGAGATAATAAACTGGAATATGTCAGCAAATATGTCTATTTAGGACAAATCATTTCCACATCAGATCAAATTGCCAAAGAAGTAGAAAAACGAATAGCTCTAGGCTGGAAGAAGTACTGGTCTTTAAGGGAAATTATGAAGACTAAAGAATGAGTTGCCTCAGCATGCTAACCAAAAGAAAGAGACCTGGGCCCTAACAAAACAGCTCAGACAAAAACTATCTACATGCCAAAGTGCTATGGAAAGGAGCATGCTTACATGTAGAAATGCGATAGAATTAGAAACATCGTATCATAAACCTTCATACTACTAAAATGTTTTCCTTCACTGATAAGTTTATTAAGTATTATTAAACAAAAAAAAACGTTTCGAAAAGTAACTAAAATAAGAATTCGAAAATAAAAAAATAACCTACTTGCAAAGTTTTCAAATACCACAACACAATATGATAGTTTCACTCTAAAGTCAAACACTGACATTTGAGGAATGACATTTGTACTTTTTGAAATGGCATTACAGCTTAAAACCATTTGCTTAAAAAGGCGAGAAAATAGATTTTTCACTTATGTTTTTAACAACGTATTTCTGAATCGTCTTGTCTAGTCAAAGTCTAAATAAATCGTCAGTGCAGTCAATGAGTCAAGTCAATCAATTCAGTAAGGTGGTAGAAGCTTTATTGAAAGTTCCTAGGGAGTTTTGGGAGAAACATAAAATAGAATGCTTTTAGTATTTGTACCACATGCCCACACTTGTGCTTGTCAACGAAAATCTTATGGTTATATTCTACCAATATACATATTAAGAACCGAAATAACACAAATTGACATCCCGGCAAAACTCGACATTTTTACTATGGCGTCGGCTTAAAACCATTTGCCAGTGTCAAGTTAAAAAGGGCGGGAAATAGAATTTTCGCTTCAATTTTCAACACCGTATTCCTAAATTGTCAAGTCTAAAGTCTAGTCAAAGTCCAAATAAATAGTCAGTTCACTCAATTAGTCATGTCCTAGGGAGTTTTGGAGGGTACACAAAATAGCACGTTTTTTGAAGTTATGCCACTTGCTCACACTTGTGCACGTTAACGAATATTTAATGGTTAATATTCTACCAATATTACACATTAAGAATTGAAAGAACACAAATTTATGTAAGAAATACAAAAACCACAACATCACCCATTGAATTCCCCGGCAAAACTCCTTCCATTTTGTACTTCATTGTGTAGCATACAAACTTCCTCATAAATGTCTATGCATTACTTAGGTCTTAGACCATTGGCCAATATTGGCTATTGCCAGTGTGAAGTTAAAAAGGAAGGAAATAGATTTTTCGTTTAAGGAGCTTAATTTTTAATGCCGTTTTTCTAAATAGTACAGTTAAAGTCCAAGTAAATCGTCAGTGCAGACAAAGAGTTATGACTCACGACTTACGTTTAATGCTCCAAGCTCACGACCAACGATGATTAATTAGAGTAGATAGAGAGTAGAGTAGAACCAAATGTAGACGAAATGACAACTAATTTCTATGCGAAAAAGTCTGCCACTTTCTGCGGTGGGGACAAGAACGCACACTAATGCATTTTCAATCCAGTCGTTACGCACCCACACGTAAATATCAAACAGAAACATAAAATATGCGCACACATGTTTAAACATACAAAGCAAACAGCTTGTCAGTGTACGGTAAATGTCATTTTTATTCAAGCAACGCTAGTGCTTTACACTATCGATATTCAAATATCGATGAGTACGACAAAAAATAATACTTTCCATGGTGAACAAAATAGTACGGAATGGTATGAATATAAAAAATATACAGAAATAAACATAAATATATTCATTTTAAGTGTTTTTTTCGTAATTGTTTAAATAAATTGATGGATTTTATATAATTAAAATTGATTGAAAAGATGCATCATGTGATATAATATGACACAAATAGTCATATTGATTTTATGGATAAATAGTTGTGTTGATTTATAGCATGTAGATGTACCATGAAATAGCGATTTACTTACATTGAAATCATGTTCACAAATATACAATCAACTTTTAGTTTATTTAGGATATATTTTGGGAGTTTCAACTTCCGACCAAACTTTTCTCATTTCGATATCTTCCGGAATTATAATTAACAACTTTTCTGGAGTCTCCCTATTATTTTAATATTACAATTGTGTACCACACATAAAGATTTCAAAACTAAGGATAGGCTATGACGTACATTTCACAGAACAAACCTTCATACAAGAAAAAGTTACGCCATATTGGTTTTCACCATACCTCAAATGCGACCTATATTGCTTTCACCGTACTTTTTTAAGTTTTTGGGGCCATTTTGAAATTTGTTTAAAATGGCCCCAAAAACTCAAAAACGTGGGACTATTTAAGTGGTAACAGTTCTTACCTCATCATGCCTTGTCTATAATATTATATACAAATGACCACGTCACGTCACGTCACGAATGTCTATGACCACGTCACGAATTAAACTAATTTTTGTCACAATGTAGGTGCTAATTACTATTTCGAAAAATTTGTGAGCTTAGAGCATAGAAACCGACTTCCAAAGTAATAATGCACAAAAAAGTATGAAATAAAACCGTTTTCTTTTTAAATAACTAGCTTCTCATTTATTTCTATGTTCTCATTTCATTGAAATCCGTTCAGTAGTTTTTGCATGCAAGAGTAACAAACATCCATCCAATCATCCTCACAAACTATCACATTTATGATAGTAGTTGGATTCCCCTTTGACATTGGGTTTAAATTTTAACCATTTCCTAGTAGCTCCCCATCTACTTAAAAACTGTGTTTTATTACAATGAGTGCGTGACAAACCTTTTAAGATATTATATTATCTTCGACGTCTGTGACGTCCTTTAGTCCTCAGAAAAATTAAAACCTTTATTTAAAATGTATTAAAAATATATGTACAAAAATAATGGTTTTGGAAACACGAGTTTTCTTTAGATACAAATAATTTAAGCTGATTTTTGTTTTACTACAATATTTAATTTACAATTTCACTTAGTATGCTATAGTCAATACGTATTAAAATATCTCCTGTCGTTAACCGCTTGTACTATAAAATATGAAGCTTCAAAATGATGCAAGTAAATTGTCCACGTACGTTTAGTCCACGTAACATGATTTGCACAACCTCGAATCATTGTATCCATAGGAAATCTGCAAATTTTTAATATGCTTAGTGATATAATATTATGAAGAAAAACAAAATTGCAAATAATATACTAATTAATTAGTTGTTTCTTCATTTTTAACATGAAATAGAAGTTTTTATAAATGACTACTTTTAAATTTTACCCTTAGTTAGGATCTCGTACGATTCAGTTGCAACACTTATTGGCGGATATTTTTTTTGGATTTTTACTTATTTATTGCATCATTTGTTATTATTTACACAAATAATATTTACAGGTAGAAAGTAACGTTGTCCTTTGTTTATCAGAAGTTTCCCATCTCTTTTTACAGTAATAAAACACAGCAATAGGGATGTTGTCTAGTGTAGAATATCACATTTTCATAAATTAAATTTTAAAACTTAAATTGTTTGTATCTTCGTTATTTTTTAAGATATACGAAAATAGGTTCTAGATTGTATAATAACATGTTGTCTACTAACTAACAGACGAAAACAAATTTTTTAGGCAACATGCCTATTCGGCATTTTTAGCTCCGGTTTGTCCCGCCTCACTGTGATTTGCCGAATACGTCAATAACGCGCGGCAACTAGTTTTATTTATCCGGTATGACCGGCGGTCTCGTACCTTTGGCAGCGGGGAATGTCTGACAATGGCTACTCCGGTTGGAATAATGCTCTAAGCTCACGACACTTGACAGTAGCTCCCGTAAAATTTTCTATTGCATAAAAAAATCCCTTCCTACTCCTACAATCTTCTGATTAATTTCGTTGCGGGTTCCAAGACAGATTTAGCATGTCCCCCGGGCACCCCTGAGATCATATCAAAGGGTTTTTGCGATTGGTTACCACTGTCGATCCTGGCTACACAGGAGTTGCAGTGGTGGGTAAGTTTGGTGGGCCAATTGCC
Source organism: Phengaris alcon alcon (assembly GCA_037179445.1). Classification (NCBI taxonomy): domain Eukaryota; kingdom Metazoa; phylum Arthropoda; class Insecta; order Lepidoptera; family Lycaenidae; genus Phengaris; species Phengaris alcon. The sequence goes on from JAYRCH010000029.1 coordinate 11,189,072, forward strand.
CGTTAAAAAAAATAAAAAAATGCCTGTCTAAAAGTAACCTTTGCCGGGGAATTCAATTGGTGACGTTGTGGTCTTGTATTCCTTCATAAATTTGTGTTATTTCGGATCTTAATGTGTAATATTGGTAGAATACTAACCATAAAATATTCGTTAACGCGCACAAGTGTGGGCAAGTGGTACAACTTCAAAAAACGTGCTATTTTGTGTTCCTCCAAAACTCCCTAGGAACTTTCAGTAAAGCTTATACCACTTTACTGAATCGACTGACTTGACTCATTGACTGCATTGACTATTTATTTGGACTTTGACTAGACTTTAGACTTGACTATTTAAGAATACTCGTACAGTGTAGAACAGGAGTCTCCAAACTACGGCCCGAGGGCCACGTCCGGCCCGCGGACAGATTTTGTCCGGCCCGCGGAGAGCTAGCATACTTGAAAACTCCTTTTCGAGAACATATTTTTTATAGCAAATTAAATTTAGTTTACTGAAGTATTCTAATTTTATGTTGAATAATTATTAATATGTCATCTACATTGGTCATGGGCTAACTACTCATAACATTGTTGTAGGCTTATTGTTATTGTTTTTGTGATAAGTTGGATAAAGAAACACAGAATTTTAATGAGTAAAGACATGTATAATATGCAGAAAATTTAACTTAGTATATAATAATTAACAAATTATTGAAATTAATCCAACTAACATTTTAAATAAAAACATAACTTATAACAAGCATAATGATATATGAAATACTAATGAGATTTATGTAATTGAGATTTTCCACTGACAATAGTTTGTAGTTGTGGACTAATTTTACTTGTACCAATTATTAAAAGAGATTTAAGATGCTCGTCAGTTAATTTAGATCTGTAAACATTTTTTGTGTACTTCATTTTGGAGAAGGTCTTCTCACACAAATAAGTAGTACCAAAAACAGAAAACAGCCCACGAGCAAATTTATGCAAATTATCAAATTGTGTCAGACGAAGACCCTTATAAAATTCCAACAAAGATGATTTTTGATATTTGTTCTTAATTATTATATCACTGCACTGTAGATCAATCATTTCCATTTGAAGTTCCGGGGCTAGGGTTTCAATGTCAGTATCAAAAGGATTCTGAAAAATCTTAATTTGATTCGCAATGACATCAAAGTCCGAGAAACTAGTATCAAAATTTATTTTCAAAGCACTCAAAGTTTCGATTGCAAAATCGATAGGAAACTCAGTCTCAGTGGTGTGGCTGAATATTTCACATGTTTAAAAATGTGAAAAACATTTACTTCGTAGTTGTGATTGAAACAGTATCAATTTCTTCCTGATTTGATATTAGTGTATAAATCTGGAAGATGCTGGTTTTCTCCTTGCAATCTCAAATTCAGTTCGTTCACATGTTTTGTCAAATCAACATAGAATGCTAACTTCCACAGCCATGCGTTGTTTTGTAATTCAGTAAGAGGGCGATGCTTTTCATTCAAAAAAAATTCGATCACTGCTCGAAGTTCAAAAAAGCGCTGAATTACTTTCCCACAACTAAGCCAACGTACGGCAGTATGATAAGGTAAGTAATTTTCTCCAATCTCTTCAATAAATTGTCGGAATTGTCGGTAATTCAGCCCAAAAGATCTGATAAAATTAACAGTTGATAATATGACTGGTTTCAGAACTTCAGACATATCCAAACATTTTCCGCACAAAGACTGTTGAAGAATGATACAATGTAAGACTAATGGTTTTGAACCACCGTCATTTTCTACAGCCTTTGACACAAGAGCGACCACTCCTTTATCTTTCCCACTCATGTTTTTGCCTCCATCAGTTGATACATTTCAAGTTTTTCCATCGAAGGTTCTTTTGATTAATGGCCATTTCAACTCCTTTAAAAATATCTGTACCAGTAGTTGTGCCTTGAATACTATACATATCAAGAAGTTCTTTATGCACTTCATAGCTTTTATCTACTCCTCGAATATAAATCAACACCTGAGCAGTATCTGACACATCCGTTGACTCATCCAAGGCCAAAGAAAACCACTCAACATGTCCATTTTTGTCGAACAGTTGAGAGGATATATTTTCAGCGATGTTTTCTACCCTTCGAGCCACAGTGTTTGCTGACATACTGACAGTTTTTAATAAATTTACCTTTTCAGGGCACATTTCTTCGGCTACTGCAATTATGCATTCTGATCATTTCTCCATCGGTGAATGGTTTTCCACGTTTTGCAATTTCAAGAGCCACACGAAAGCTGGCACGAGTTGCAGTGCTCTTGTTCAGTTTTGAGTTTTGTAAATGAAGATTGCTGCGATTTCAATCCGCGCTTCATAGCTTCGAATTTTTCTGTCCGCAAACTTCCTGTATATTTTGAGTAATTTTGAAAATGTTTTGTTTCATAATGACGTTTAATGTTATATTCCTTGTGAACGGCTATGATTTCACTGCAAATCAGACATAGCGCCTTGTTACTGGATTCAATTACGAAATACTGAATGTTCCACTGATCTTTGAATTTTCTGCATTCACTATCAATTTTTCGCTTCTTTTCCATACTACTAAATCACACACAAAAGCAACAATTCAAATCAAAATACTGTTACAAAGATATCTTAAACTTAAACACGCACAAACACGTTTTACGCACGGTACGCACTATTTTATTTCACAACAGTATCATAGGAACTGACTTGTGGTTGCGCCACTAGCCTTCTTATACAGGGTTACATGGAAAGTCGTGCTGAATATTAAAGGCCGTTATTACTCAGGTCATTTGTAATTGATTTGGTCATATAATTAGGTATCCGGAACCTAACCGTTATGGAGATATTGAATTTTGATTATTTTTTTCAAAATTCTCAATCTTTTGGCATTTATGCAAAAGGAGAAACATCGACCTACTAGAGTTAAGGTACCAGAGGGGGCATTTGTAAATAAAACAAAAAATCTGTATTATTCAATTATGTAATTCGTTTTCAAAATGGCCGCCCCTATTTCTTATACACATTCTCATTCTTTTTCTTAAATTGCTCTTTACGACAGAAGTTCGCAGGTTCCTCCTCATTTCGTCAGCCGCATTAATAATTTTTTCTCTCAGAATATCGATATTTGCGATCGGTGTCATTTCGTCGTATACAAGGCTTTTCATGTGGCCCCATACATAAAAATCCATCGGCGTTAAGTCTGGGCTCCTCGCCGGCCATGCGATGGGTCTCTTCCAATCCATCGATTTGGATAATTGTCGTCCAACCATGCTCGCACACTTCTTCGGTAGGTAGTGTGCTGAGCAACCATCGTGTTGAAAGAACATGTTTCTTCTTAATGAAATTGGCAAGTCCATCATCAAGAGGGGTAACTCCTCTCTTAAAAAGTTTTCATAGGTTTCGCCATTCAAATTATCAGGCAGGAAGTATGGCCCTACCAAGTAATTTGATGTTATACCCATCCATACATTTAAGCTAAATCTCCTTTGTGACCCTTTTATTCTTTTTTATTAGGGTTTCCTTCGGATTTAGGAGCCCAATAATGGGAGTTGTGGTAGTTAGTGATGCCATCTCTATCAAACTTCGACTCATCTGTCCACAGGATATTCGTAAAAAAAATATAGATTCGATGTCTGCATTGAGCATATGAGGGGCAACTGAAAAGTTTTGAGCCTAAGGTATTAAAAATGCTGATAAAAATGTACAAAAAATTTATTTTTCAATATAGTCTCCCTGTATTTCAATGCACTTCTTACATTTATTGTAAAGAGCTTTTAACCCAATGAAAAAATATTCACCGTTTTTGTCTTCAAAATGTTCATCTACGGCCATCTTCATTTCTTCGTCATTGGAAAATCTCCGTCCCCGTAGGTCTTTTTTCAAATTTAAAAAAAGATAATAGTTACTAGGAGCCAGGTCAGGACTGTAGGGTGGGTGGTTGATTTCCTCAAATTCTGTCTCGGCGAGGGCACGCCTTGCAACTCGCGCAGTGTGGACGGGCGCGTTGTCTTGCAAAAACAGGACTCCTTTTGTCAGTTTGCCTCTCCGTTTCTCAACAACCACTTGACGTAACTTGGTCAGCAATGCGGCATAGTAGTCTCCGTTCATTGTAGTATTTTTCGGAAGGTAATCAATAAACAAAATACCTTCACAATCCCAAAAAACAGTGGCCATGAGCTTGGACGCCGATCTTTCCACTTTGAACTTCCGTGGCGGCTTTTCTCCCTTTTCTATCCACTGCATTGACTCCTGTTTTGACTCCGGATCGTACTGTCGAATCTAGGTTTCATCAACAGTAATAAGGCGAGAAAAAACGTCGTCTGGATTATCGCCACAGATGTCCAAAAACTCCTGTGAAGTTGTGACTCGACGTTGCTTGTCCAGCGGCGTCAGCATTTTCGGCACCCATCGCGCGCAGACCTTTTTCATGTGCAGGTGATCATGCAAAATATTTCCGATTCGTTCCTTGCTAATGCCCATGGCTTCAGCTATCTGCCACAACTTGATTCGCCGATCTTCCAGAACAAGTTTTTTTACTTTTTCAATGTTTTCTTCGGTAACAGCGGTGTTTGGGCGTCCTGACCTGGGGTCATCTTCGAGTGACTCCCTGCCAAGTTTAAACTGTCGGTTCCAACGTCTGACGGTAGCAAATGAAGGTGCAGACTCCCCATAAACAGCTGTCATCTCTTCAAATATTTCCGTCGGTGTTTTATTCTTCTTTGTTAAGAATTTTATCACAGCTCTGTACTCCAATTTCGTGCAAAGTGCGGAAAACTCAGACATTGTGACGTTTACGATTCAATTACTAAAAGCGTAATGATGGAAATGACATGAAATTTGACATTTATGTTTCTAAGGATACCCGCAATTAGTGGTATGATGCGCGAGTAATTAGTTGTACTTTAAGGTACTTAGGCTCAAAACTTTTCAGCCGCCCCTCGTAAATCTGCAGAAGTCTTGTCGTCTCACTGGATCCCCCTCTTCGATAACATGTACAGGAGTATAATGGTACGGGTATTGTCCAGTACTGTGCATGACGAACCATACTTTCCACTGGGAAATGCCAAGACGTTTAGCCACAACATTTGTTGATGTGGTGGGATCGGATTGAAAGAGTCTACGTATTTCATTTTCGTCGTCGTCGTCGTCATCAAGAATACGAGGTCGCCTCATGTCAGTACGTCGTACTAGAACAGAAGCAGTTTCTCGTAGTCTTCGATAAGCTCTGTCGAATACGCCGATATCAGGTACTCGGAGAGTAGGATACCGCAGCATGTATTCATTGCGTGCACGTAACGAAACTCCTTCGCAAAATCCGTAACACATTAGGATATCAGCATATTCTTCATTGGTGAATGCCGCCATGTTCACAACACAAATCAAAGTCCAGTTAACAAGCCAGGTCACACAGAAGATGAAGATGAAACAGTCAAAGAAACAAGCCAAGTCGCGGTTTTATACAAAATTATCGGAGAACACGGAAAGCACATCTACCACGGAATAATCGCATGAGCAGACTAAACGCCGCGATTTGACTTCATAATAACATTGCGCACAAAAAATGCGTACCCGATCCTTTTTTTTTTTTCATTGTTTAAAGGTGCCAGGTAGTAAACCGGATTCTTTTGTATCGAAGTTCCGTCATGTTTTGGGCCTACTATTTGGGCCTTTTCAAATAACATTATTTTAAGATTTTATAATCATACCTACGACGTGTTATACCTTTTTGAATAGCTAATGAGACGTAGAAGTTTTTTAAATGTTTTGCAGAATAAGTTCCATACTATTTTTTTTAAAAAAAGCGCTTCAAAGTTAACAACACTTAATGTTTTTTTTTTCAATTCTAACCATTGTCGGGCAGTTTTTTTAAACTGTTAGTAGTAGGTTTAGTTTTTATTGATCGCTTTTATTGATTGACTTATTTTCTAACTAAATTCATTAAAAAAATTGACTTTAGGTGCTCTAGTCCCAAAAAAATCGACATAAAAGCCAAAAAATTGAAATTTTGAAAAAAATAATCTTAATTCAATATCTCCATAACGGTTAAGTTTCGGATACCTAATTATCAGATCATCAGAATCAGAAATGACCTGAGTAATAACTAATAACGTCCTTTAATATTCAGCACGACTTTCCGTGTAACCCTGTATATTTCAATTACTGCCATCTAGAAGTGAGTGGAAGACACTAGAACTTTCTCGAACCAACGAGATTATTCTGTACGTGCTATTAGCGCCATCTGTTAGCGATAGAAGGTACTACCTATTTCCGCTTGTGTCCACCAGATGTCGTGTCACGTTACTCCTCATGGCTTGTACTCTACGACTAATCTAGAAATTACAGATAATGACAGGAAAATTAATAATATGCAGTGTTGCCGTTTTGCGAACTTTAGTCCGATTTGCAGCCTTTTTTAAACGTATTTCACTTTTTACCACCGGCAACAATGATAATATGGTTTTGGCCCTCGGAACTTACTGGAGTAATCAGTATGGCCCTAAGGCTGGAAAGTTTGGAGACCCCTGGTGTAGAAAATTGAAACGCAAATTCTATTTCCCGCCTTTTTAACTTGACACCGGCAAATGATTTTAAGCCGACGCCATATATTTAAATAAAAAAAAAACTAATGACTTAACCTCAAAATTTCAATGATGTCAAAATAAGCCCATCCATTTTGGTCAATTGGTCATGTTTTTCTAAAGTTAATGCTCGTTTTATTATTTTAGACAGTGTTGGATAAGTATTTTATCTGATAACAAAACTCAATATGTCGCTACTGCTCCCGAATAAGCCGCCAGGAAAGAGTTGGAGAGAAATAAATCAAGAAAAGAAAGCACTAAAGCGTCAACGCAATGAAGAAAAGATTGTTAAACGTGAGAAAAGGATTGCTTTAGAAAAGGAACTAGAAGAAAAAAATAAGGAGGAAGTCGCTAAAGAAACAAAAAACTCGCAAATATCCACAATAAGTATAGCTGTACCGGGTTCAATATTAGAAAATGCTCAATCTCCAGAACTACGTACATATCTAGCTGGACAAATAGCTCGGGCGGCTTGCGTGTTTTGTGTTGATGAAATCATCGTTTACGATGATATTGGAGAGAAAATGAATACAAAAAAATCAAAGTTGGAAAGCATAGATGGTGATACAGTAGCAAGAAAGAGCAGTGTACAGTTGGCTCGCATTTTACAATATTTAGAATGTCCACAGTACTTAAGAAAACATTTCTTTCCACTTCACAAGGATTTAGAATTCGCAGGGCTGCTAAATCCTCTAGATGCACCTCATCATTTACGTACATCCAATGATTTCAAGTTTAGGTACTATGCGGTACTGATTTTATTAAAAATGGCTCAATTGATCTACTTATTTTGTTTAATTATATAATTTACTTCTTTTTTACCAGGGAAGGTATAACCATGAATAAAAAAGTCAAACCAGGCAAAGGATCCCAAGTAAATGTTGGATTATTAAAAGATGTATCTACTGATAAACTACTTAATCCTGGGATTCGTGTTACAGTAAGAATGTTGCCTGTGGTTGAGGGTAGCAAAAAGCTAAAGGGAAAAATTGTTAGTTTACAAACACCAAGGGCAGAAACTGGAGTATATTGGGGATACACTGTGAGAATTGCAAATACACTCAGTCAAGTATTCACACAGTGTCCTTACAAAGAGGGGTAAGTGAAAATGTAAAAAGAACTCTAAAACCACATGTGGGTTGCCCCCTAATTTCTCTTTTTATTTTAATTAAATCTTGCAATTAGCTTTCTAGCTATAAGCAGTTGGGATGTTGTTTTCTTTGTGTAGAGTGTTACTCCCACTAGAATACTGCTGTCTATCCTGGATAAATATGTCTTGTCCCTTTTTAAGTCACCAATTTATTTCTGGGATTATTCGATGCAACTTGCATCAAATAATTCCAGAAATAAATTGGTGGTTTCAATGACTTTGAAGTCTAGTTTTGTATTTATTGCCATAGACAGTAATTTGTTCTTTTACTGTTGACATGTTGAGATTTTTATGCAGCTCAGATATTTAAAGAAACCACTCTTTGTTTCATGGATTCGTTACTGATGCTACCAGTGGCCCATAGTCGAATGCCATATTATGTCCAATCAGGACACATGGAATTATGGTTTATCATAGTTTTGTATACAAATAATTTATTCTCAGTACAGTTTGGAGTTTCTGCCCTGATGGGCAGATGGGATTGACTGATGCCAGTAACCATAATTATCTAGCAAAATTAAAGTTTAATTAAAATGTTAAATGTAGTATTGAATTTCTTTAGTTCTTTATTTTACACAGCCTACTCCAGATTACACAGATCAACTCACCCAGAAGGTTCAGTTTGCTAATGCTTATCTTTATATTGCAGCTATGATATAACCATTGGAACATCAGATAGAGGGACTTCGATTAATGAAATCCCTGTGAATGCAATAAAATACAATCATGCTCTCATAGTCTTTGGTGGTTTACATGGAATAGAAGCAGCACTAGAAACAGATGAATTGTTGCAAATTGATGAAGCAAGTTTGCTATTCAATCACTATATTAATGTTCTACCAAGTCAGGGATCAAGAACTATTCGTACAGAGGAAGCTATACTTATAGCTCTCTCTGGATTGAGGACAAAAATGAAAGCTAATAATGAACCTATGGCTTTTAAAGACAGTGGAATAGCTCTCAGTTCATCATTCTCACTGGAGAATACTAATAACAGAATTGACAACATTACAAACAGAAGTGTCAGTAATATAAACTTAAGTAAATTTGATTAAAAAAACTATAGTTTTATTTAACAAACCTTTATTTCAAAAATGTGTAGAAAAATATTTTTTATAAATATCTACAATTTGGTCCCATAAAATATATTACCAGATATTGAATTATATTCAATATTTATTATGTTTATTGAGAATATTTATCTATTGCATTTTGTACAGTGTTTCTTAGCAACTTAATTGTAGCGGCTTGATCTTGTGCCCCAATAACAGCTGTGCCTGATACTATCATGTTTGCTCCTGCCTGAAAATAATATTTTGTGTATTTATTTAGTTGTCCTATTACCAATTCAATTACCACAGCACAAAATATAGTAAAAAAAGACAGCCAGTGAATGCTTAAAAGGGGCATAAATATAAAATGTTATAAAAATATATGGTTACTTACATTAGCACAGCAATCTATTGTAGAAGGCCCCACTCCACCATCTACCTCTATGTTTAGCAAAGGAAATTGTTCTCTTAAGTATTTGACCTTTGTCATTTGATCTTCCATAAATTTTTGTCCACCAAATCCTGGTTCTACTGTCATTATAAGCACCATGTCGGACATAGATATGTACTTTTCAACATCTGATACTGGTGTACCTGGTTTGATTGCTAATCCTACCTAAAATTAAAAGTGTTAAATTAAAAATTAAAATTAAATACTTTGTTGTTTAACTATTTTATGAAACAAAAGCCTTAGAATTATACCTCACCTTCATACCATATTCTTTAATTTTTCTACACACTGCTTCTACATTGTTTACAGGTTCAATGTGAAAAGTATATTGATTTACACCAGCATCAGCCATGGGTACAATCCACTGAAATAAAAAGACGAAGTTTATATTTGCCAAAGCTAATAAATAAGTCAGTTTTAAGAATTATAAATCAATATATGGAGACCTGTTCCGGATTTGACACCATCATGTGAGTTTCAAAGAATGCTTCCTTAATTTTCCCTCGTAAGCATTTAACAACTGGGTGTCCAAAAGTCAAATTAGGAACAAAATGTCCATCCATTACGTCCAAGTGTACATAATCAGCTCCATTATTTAGAAGTTTCTGAGATTCTTCGTATAGTTTCGACAAATCGGCATTTAAAATGCTTGGTCCGATTAGTGCAGATAATCGACTCATTCTTTGCATTAATTATAGACTTCAAGATTATTATTCAATACTGCAAACTATTACTTCGGCACAGTTTATCCGTAACCTGTGTGACCCTTTAGAAAGTATCTTTATCAAATACTAACAAAACAATAGAAAATAGTAGGAATATAATTTGAAAACTTCTTGAGGTTATAAATCACTTTCAATGTCATTATCATAATCAGCTGCTGTAATTTGACATTACTTTTTTTACCGTTCGCATTAGAGACTTATGCCTAGGTAATTACTACGGAGTACGGACAAATGTATAGTTCCTCGCCACAACATCGGTACATTTATCTTAACGTGCATTGCCATCTAGTTTCATTGTTTAGGTATAATTTTATTTTATTCAGATCATTTGCGACATTTCAATACCCTTGCACACTATGCGTTAATTTTTATCATGACTTGGTTGAAACAAATTGCTTTGTGTTCATTATGCTTTGTTATTGCTGTTAGGACTGATCAAGATGCTGTGATGTACTGCAAAGATGATAATTGTGGAGATAGTATAGAACATACGCTTTGTAAGGTCAGTTGCTACTTAGTATTTATATAACGAAACCCTCGATCCTCATACCGAGTTAAGTAAGTGACGATACCTAATAAGGTAGGTACAGTCTCCAACAGATCTGGTACCTATTCCACTTTTGAACCTTACTACCCAGTAAATAAGGTCAAAAAGTTGTACACCGGGTTTGTCGTCGACCGTAAATAATATACCAATTGTGTGTTCTGTAAGGTTTGATCAGGGCACTAAATCTAATTGTGTCGGGTAGATAAGGTTCGTCTTCAATAAGGAACTTAAGATGCCTAGTTACTATCAACTATAATGTTATTATGAGGCGGTTATTACGTTCGGCTGTCTGTGGACCGATTTTAAAAATTTTTTTTTTGCTGTGCCGTTGACACCGTAACGTAGTGTACCGACTTGAAAATAAGAAGATTGAGTAAAGAAATAGTTAAATTTTAGCAGAAGGGGAACAATTTCAACAGTATTTTTCATACTTTATAGTGAATAA